>CM017321.1:45869900-46148335 GCA_006937295.1 Carpinus fangiana | reverse complement strand
AAAAAAAAAAAAAAAAGCCCTATTCGACTGGACTTCTTCCAATACCTTACGAATTTCATTGGTTAGGTTTTTATTTATGCTTTTTTTTTTTTTTTTGATAAACATCTCATAAAATTGATGAAAGATACACGTACAAGCACAGAGCTAACACAACACAGCCAAAAGACTGTGAATTCACCAATCTGCTAACTTATGTCAAAAGCATAAACACTTTATTTATGCTTTTGAGTAAAGAAGAAAGAGAAATGATATAATTCATTTATTTTTTTTAACTATGATTTAATGAACACTTTTTATTTTGGGTAGCTAATTAGTTAATTTAATGAGGAAAAGGAAATTAATTAGTGTAATTTCTCAAACTTCTCTAAACGATTAATAAAATTATTTTGGGAATGCAAAATAAGGACATAAAAAAATGACTTGAGCATATTTTTTTTTTTAAAAAAAAAATTGTGACTTGAGCATTTGTGTTGATGTAAATTGTCTCTTAATGCTTTTCTTTTTTTTTTTATCTGCTTCATGCTTCCAAACATTTTCCACTAATTATTATTATTATTTTTTCCGTCCTATCATTTTTAAAAACAACCCGTGCATTGCACGGGATACAAGCTTGTATTTATAATGCTAAAATCTCTTATTACCACCAAGATCTCAATAAGAGTTTATCACTACTGAGATCTCAATAAGAGATCCTTATGTGTATTATTATTATTAACCAAATATGGACGAGTAATAGTGAGATATAACAATTGTATTATTATACATCTAAAACACAATTTTTTTCAACACTTTATAAACCTTGCAATATTCGTATTCGTGTTCACTGTCATCAAAATTTCCTCAAAACTGCATCTAAAATTTTGGAGCAATACCTCGGAAATAAAGTATTGATCTCTTCATCAAATTCTTCATTAAAATTTAGTCTGTAATAAATAAATAAATAAATAAATAAAAAGTATATTAATATATATTATTTATTCAATTATTAAAATTAACCAATTAAACTAAAAGAAAAAATATAATCTCCACAGTTCTCAAGGAAATGATGGTGCACGTTTCTCACAAATCCAAGAAAAAAACTTAGCTGAATTATCATCATCATCACACCCAATGTTCATTTAAGGATCTTTCCATAGAAGTATACAAACAAGTGTTGCTAGTTTCTTTAACAGTAAAATAATTAACATTGTCTATATGCCTCCATTTTTAACACATATGGAAACAAAAGTATGAATTATAAAAACAGTGAGTTATAATTTATCATTCACTAGTATTTCATATATGGACATGTGAGTTGTTACAAACATTGAAACGAAACAACACTAAAAAAAAACTTAAAAAGTCATTAATTATTGTAAATTGTTACTGTGCTTATCACTATGCATTATGCACAGTGATCCGATGCACAATGACGGATCACTGTAAAAAAATTAAAAAAAATCACAAATTATCACTGTGTATTACCCATTAAAAATATACATTAAAAAAAAATCACAAATTGTTACAGTGGACTACCCATTTAAAAATAAAATAAAAAAATTCATCAAAAATTGTTATTGTACACTGCGAAAAAAAAATTGCTAACACTGTACTTGTACGGTAATCTAAATAAAATTTTGAGAAAAAAATCACAATCGCTTATTATTTTATAAAAATCGATTGAAGAACATAAACACATATATAAAAAGGCACAATAATCATACAAACTACAGAAAACAACACCAAACACCAAACACAAAAGAGTTATATGGAGAGAAATAAAATATTAAGGTCAAATTCTTACCTGGTAGAGAAACGGAGAGATGATAAACAACAATGGAGAAAGGAATAAGAGACTGAGATAGAAAAGAGACAAGAAGGGTTTATATGTTTTAAGTGGGTATTCTTGGTATTTTTTTTAATTCTTGCACAAAATAGGTAACTATTGAGCCAAATATCTTTTTAATAGAAATCGTGATTTTGTTTTAAATTCGCATTTTTTTGAATAAGCACCCTCTAATCAGCTTATGGAAATCGCAAATTTTTTCAAGATTTTAAAATTTACGATTTCTAAATCGCAATCCCAAACACTCTAAAATTGCAATTTGGTTTAAAATCACAGCTTATTTTTTTAATAACGCACTCCTAAACGCACCCTGAATCGAATCATAGATACTAGCAGTATTTCCCAACCTATCTTCTCTCTTTAACTGACATGGAGTTCCAGCAATTGAGAGGAACGCGCAAAGGGGCAGCACAAGAAAATGGGTTTTGCAAGAGCATTTAGTCTTGTTTAGGTTAAAATGGTGATGTAGTTAAAAAAACAATAAATTGTTAAATCTCAACGGTTGATTGTTTTTTTGTTTTTATTATATTTAACCCCAACCATCTGTTGTTTTAACAGCACGAACTTTTTTTTAAAAAAAAATAATAATAATAACAGCACGAACTAGTGCGTTTTGTGCCTTTGACATTTTTTACTCTTAAAAACGCTTTTAATATTTTTAAGAGTTAAATACTTAATATTCCTTTGAAGTTTCACAACATTATTTTTTTCTTCTTAGAGTTTGATTTTTATCACAGGAAAGTTAATGTGGTTTTGATAAATGACCAAATTGGTCTTTTTGTCAATTGATCGTTAGTTGACTTAACGGACTGACACGTGGATGAATGAAAATTTGACACTTGGCACAAGTGGCTATGTCATCAGTGATGACGTGGCCACCTAATTAAATTTTTTATTTAAAAAAAAAATTCAAAAGAAAAAAAAAGACAAAAAAAATGGGGGTGGCTACGGCCACCTCCAATATATATATATTCTGTCTTTTTTTCTTTTTCTTTTTTTTTTGGAATTTTTTTTAAAAAAATAAAAAATTTAATTAGGTGGCCACGTCATCAATGATGATGGCCACTTATATGCCAGGTGTCGAATTTTTATTCGTCTACATGGACTCCCCGTTAAGTCAACTAACAGTCAACGTCACAGGAGAACTAATTTGATCATTTATCAAAACCACATGGACCTCCTGTGATAAAAGTCAAATCCTAAGGAAAAAATAAATAAAGTTGTGAAACCCCATTGAGGTATTAGGTATTTAACCCTATTTTTTATGAGGTGTGATATAGGCACAACTTAAGTCCAACTTTTAAGCCAAATTTCTCTTTCTCTCTCTAGTCAAACCCTAAGGGGAAAAAAATAAAGTTATGAAACTTCATAGAGGTATTAGGTATTTAACCCTATTTTTTATGAGGGGTGATATAAGCACAACTTAAGTCCAACTTTGGCCCAACTTCTAAGCCAAATTTCTCTTTATCTCTCTAGTTTAAGGCTCTCTCTCTCCTCCACATCAGTTTTTTTTTTTTTTTTTAAAACTTAATAGAAAAGTTGGGCTAAAGTTGAACTTAAGTTGTGCCTTTATCATTTATCATTTTTTATTAAGGGTATTTTTTTTATGAGATTTTTTAAGTGTTAAACGCACTTGTAAACTGTTTAAACACACACCCAAACATGCCGTTGATTTTGGCAAGGAATCTTGCTAGAAATTGCAGACGTTGTTATATATTAGCTCGTTCTTGCTTTCTGGAAACAGAATCACATACAAGTTGCTGGAAGATTACATGGTACTGCATTATGGTCCTGTGTTTGTATTGCTCTAGAGAAATTTACACAAAAAATTGATAATTACATTGAGAGATTTACATCTGGAGTAAAGAACAGTGGATCCTCATCAATATCCAGCTGGGTTCCAACTGAAAATAATTGGGAAAAAAAAAAAAATCATGGATACAAGAAAGGTCCTCTGCATGATGACCTTGGATCCATTCAACAGCAACTTCTATCTGCAGTTCCAGAATTAAGCAACCAATGTTAGCATAAAATAGTTAACTTCTATGACCTTATTCTTTCAGATTTTTTTAGAAATTCAATTATGTTTCCACATAAATCAAGTAGGTTACATAGATCGAGTTTGAGACAAAAATTCAATTTGAATGACAAGAAAATGCATACCTGTTATTTCTTTGTCTAGTAAGGAGAACAAGTATTCCAAATCCGACCATGATTGCAATTTTTATAGCCTAAGAAAAGAAAAGCAAAATCTTAAGGTATGTCAATTATGGTCTAGAGAGGAAGTCACTGAAGAGCAGTTCAAATAAAAATGATATAACCTGTCCCAAGGGTCCTCCAGAAGTGTCCACATCCTCCAAACTCTCAGGTTTTAGTACTTTGTGGCATTTCTTCTCATCTTTATCCACCTTGATAACATTTCCAGCATCCACACTATGCTGAAGATGATGTAAACGGATTAATCTGATTATCTTATACCAGTATGAATAGAAGGAACCATCTCTAACATGTCATATCAAAGGTTCTGATTTGATGGAAATGCTTCAAAATATCCTTGTAGTAAAGTGGTCACTCACAAAAATGCAGGCATAGACAGTTTAGATCAACAAGCTTGTCGTGTGCCGACCCATATGATGCAGATAAAATGCAGACATGCAACTGAGACATTAAGAGGTGATTATCTACGATAATATGTTTTGATCCTAATACTGTAACTATAAGTCAAAGCAAGAAGTAAGATCTGGCTGCAATATCTGGCACCTGGATAGAGCATAGAGCTATGGTTCACTATGGCTCATAATATGTATGAAAATATGTGGAGTAAGTTTCTTAATTAGAAGGTTGTTTCTACTCTAGTCCCATGAGACATCTCTCCTGAGTCCCTGACAGTTTAAATATTTATCATAGGCTCCCAGACTTTCATTAAGGAAATAAGCTACAGAATTGAACTTCTATTTAATCAATACCTCTTCCATATTTTCTTGCATAGAGAGATTCAGCTTTCCTTCCTGGACCTTTGGCTTGGTACTGCTACCTCCCATCATATCCATGACTTTCTTACCACCAGTTGTTACACAAAAGTGTCTTGCTTCATCTGGAAATATCCAGGCACCAGAGCTTTCAAATAAGGAACACTTGGCTTCGAAACCGTCTATTGATTCGAATTTATGGCATGAGGCTCCTCCCACATTGATTTCTTGTACATTTTTAAATTGAATTCCCCTTCTACTTTCCACTATAACTGGATTGCCACAAGAATCTTGCTTATCAGGAAACAAATTACAAGGAGGGTGCCTACCTGAATACTCATCAAGCATCCTTCCTGATACTGTAGGTGTTTCAAATGTGGATAACCTCATCAAATCTTGATGAGATTTCTCTTCCTCTCTATTTACTTCTTTACGCACTACATTGAATTTATCCCTAGGATTTGAATTTGTTCCTCTAATCTGAAATTTCTTTGTGTTCAACTCTTCCAGCTTCCCAGTGTCCCCAGATGATTTACTCCCATCTAAAGCTCCAAGTGAATTAATTTTCTCTCCTCTTTTTCTGGTAAATGTTGGGCCTTGTTGCAATTCCACTGCAAGAAAAAAGATCAATTACTCTTCCTGATATTGACTGTACTGGCTTAGTAATTTGTGTGTTGCCTTCATTTAAGTGCTGACTTTTTGAATGAGATACTATTCCACACTTACTTGACTGAGATTGTGTTGGTGGTGGTTTGATGGAAGACTTCATATCCTACTTGAAATCAAACAATACGAATCATGACGGTATAAAAACAAGATATTAATTGGTGAGAACATGTTGAGATTGTTATTGAAGTTGTACACCAGCTATACCTGAGCTAGACCACTTTCGAAGGCACTTATCATTTTCCTTACTTTGCTAGGAGTTTTTCCTAGCTGACTCTGCTTCTGAGGATTGTGACCGCTATCTTCCTCCATATTGCGAGGTATTAAATCACTCGTGGCAGCGCTGTCTAATCCCAAACCTCCCAAAAATAATGAAGTTTCATTGGAACAAATGGATCTTGTAGGAAATTCAGCAGGTAGTGACTTACTCTCATTCTTCTCAAGTTCCCCTTGACTTTCTTCAGTTAGATGGACATAAACTCCTTGTGACAGAGGGTTTGCTGGTGAAACCTCTTCATATTGATCTGCATCATTCTAAAACAGGTGAAATTACCATTAAAAATAGTCAAGAGTACTTTTCAAGTTTCTTTCTGAAAAAAGAACTAAAAGATTACACTGCAAAGTGGTAATGCTTAACTGAAGTTAATTGCTTCTGATTAGGATAAATTTCTGTAACGCTCTCCGTACCAGATTCTTCACTCTTGCAGAAAATAACAGGATTTGATATCAGACAACCTTTGGAGGTTACCTCTTCAACACTTACTGCTTCAATTTGAAGAAGGCATTTCTAAGAATCTTGAGAAGATGGAACGCTCAAAACGTTGAGGTTCATAATTTCTCTGCTTGAAGGTTTCAACTGGGTAAGCAAGATCTAACCTGAGACCTCATGGCTGAAGCCCATAGATGATGCAATAGTAGTACCAGCCCTTGTAGCAGTCCTTGAACTTCTAATACTGCGATTGAGAAGCTCATCATGTTTAATTTTCAATGCAGAAGCTCTCTACAAAAGATGTAAAAACACATGCTAAATAACTGCAACAACAAATATTCCCACATAGAAAAACATACATGAACAATTCCAAGTAAAACATCATAAGATAAGACTGACTGTCCATAAACATATTCATTAAAATGAGAATTAGGAAAAAGAAACAGCACCATCATACGGATTCGGTCGCGCTCATCTTCACTGAGAACGAACTGCAACTTCATACGCACATGACCACCTCCTTCAAGGAGAAAAAGATCATCCCAAATACCTTTCTCCACTATAGACGCGGTTTCAACCCCTGCTCCAAAACATATTAATTGAGCCTCATCAGCCTTCATTTTAGAATGATTAAATGAATTCTGATAGAATATATAAATTAAATGATAAAATTCATCTCTTTTTATCAGCTTAAACTTTTGAAATTAAAGTAGTTATTTAACATGGTAAACTATGCAGATTTGAAGACAAACAATGAGATGTCTGAGCTTGAGCTGTGAAACCCAAGTTCAAGTAACCGTTTACTCATATAATTAAAACAATGTGAATTGTGGAGTGAACTCATAATCTCTTAACTCTGATACCATGTGAAACCACTACTTATTATAAAAGCTTACTTTGATAGAAATAAATGAATTTAATCATTTAATTTATATATCCTAACAAATTCAAATGGGAAAAGTTTCTGTAAACCTGCATGTGATATTTCTTTCCCATCAGCATCCAGAAGTGCAACAATCAAATTGTCGCGGAGGGTTGTTAATGGGCTGTGAAAAACAGCAGAAACTTGGATATATCATGGCCAAGAATAATAAGTAACAAATATGAAAACCAGAAATAGAATGCAGTAATCATTACAAAGAGAAGTCTCCCTTGTCCCAAGTTTGGAACTCAATTTTTCCCATGGAAACTGCATTCACAATACCAAACTTTATTAATTTTCTTTCTGAAAAAGGGTTATTGCAGACAACTATTAAAGGAAGAGATCGAAGATTAGAGTAAGCTAAAAAGAGGTGACAAGTGCCAACCTTTAACCGATATTGATGAAGAAGGTGAGGAAGATGGAAGCCCCATGAATTCCAGAACTGGAGTTAATTCAACATGCACATTAGATACACAAGTTAATGCACAAGTAGCAGCCATGTTTGAACTATTACAGTTACCAGCCATGCAGCTGTTAATACCTGAAACTATGATGTTTCCTGGCATGGCAAGAGATTTGCAATATGGAAGTTGACCCAAGTACAGAAAATAAGAGAGCCAGTGAGAAAGTTTTTTGTTTCAATCCGAGTTCAATGATGGGTTCAAGGAAATGCTGAATATGGGTAATTGTCTAAACAAGACAGGGAAGAGGGATTGGATTGGAAAGTGTGGACATGGTTGGAGTTGAAGGAAGTAGGCATAGTGGGGTCCTTGCCCAAACTTTCTTAAATATTTATGAACCACCACAAACGCTGGACAGCCAAGTCTCTGTCTTTGTCTCACTCATGGCTCATGTCGACTCCTATCTGTCATTCATGCCTCAAGTAATTAGGATTTGGATCTCCAATAATTTAGAGCAGAAAGTCTTATCAGACTTATTGGGTTAGATTCTTTACAATCATGTTTTTAGAACCAAAAAGCTATTCAAATTTTGATTGTTTTTATGTTTTTGAGAGCCACAAAGTCCATCCAGTTTGCTTCGATTCTTTGCCATAATGTGAGGAATTTCGAATGTTTTTATTCATTTTTTTTCTGGTTTAATTAAAGGTTTATTAGATCTATAGATCCTATACACCAAAAGGCAAATTTTCCATTTCCCTTAACCCTTTATATTATGGGTAGAATTTATATGAACACAAGTTTAAAAATGCTCTGTATAAGACAAAAAAATAAAATAAAATAAAAAACAGGCTTCATCTTGTCATTGATCATTATTGTCCTTTGACTCCTTTTCATGGTTTTGATTTTGACGTGATCCAAATCAAGACCATCATTTTTTTTTTTTAAAATTTATTATTATTATTTCTTTTATCAAAGGGCTCCAACAATGCAGGATCAACCATCTTCATCAATATGATTAATTATACCAACTACTCTTCATTTCTTCAAGCAAAACGATATTCTGTTTTACGGATGTAGCATGAATACCACAAATGTGATATATTTAATTAGTGGTCCAAAAAAAAATAAAAATAGCAATATCTTTAGACAATTTGGATTAGCAAACAAAGGGTCGAGATCTATTGCATGGGGTACAATAACTATACTTGCACCGTTCATTTTAAATGAACAATCCAAAATTTGCCACATCGTCTATCTTGTGAAAAAAAAATAAAAAAAATAAAAACACATTTCAGCCACATATCTGCCACTGCTGCCTCTGTTGCTCCACCACCTCCTTACCATCGTTGAGCTCTTATCCCACCACCTCCCTCTTTGTTGTCTTGTTGTGCTGGGTGGCTAAACTATCTCAATGGCCAAAGAGGTGGTTCAACCACCCCAATCAACCACCTTGCACAACATGATAATGATGAGGAAAGTGACATGATAGGAGCAAGGAGCTCAATAAAGGTTGGAAGGTGGGAGAAGAGCAGAGGGAGAGGCGGTAGTGAGCAAAGAAGTAGCCGAAAATGAGATGCAAAAATTTGTTCGCATGGTAGATGACATGAGAGATTTTAGGCCGTCCATTTAAAATGAACGGCCAAGATTAGAGTTATTGTATGGGATCTCAGTCCCCAAACATAAGTTTGTATGAATCGAGGTAAGGTACATATCAAACTTACATAATCCTAGGGTAATACATATAATTAATTATAGATAGCATAAATTGTGAAAATGTATTTTGTGGGCATCTACCAAAAGTATTCCTAAACGATAAACCTTTCATGAAAGGCCATGTTTTCTCCTGCACAATATCTGTCTTTTATCAATGTAATATAGGGCAACATGACTTTTTCAATAGAAAGGCCACATTTTGCCTGGAAAAATGTTTATATTTTATCAGTCTAATGTGGAGGAATTATGACTTTTCATTCAACATAGCTTTGTTATCTAATGTATCAAAACCAATTGGTCTGGCTGAAGACATCTTTAGTTCAGCAGGACTTGGTTTGCTTTCAATGAAAAAGTAGAAATTAGTTTTTATAGAGGAAAAATTGGTATCTTAATCGGTATTTAAATCAGTAGCTATAGCCTAGCCACTTACATCTAACTGGCAGTTCAAAATGAATCCCACAATGGGAGCAGCTAAATCCGGGAGCCGGTCCCTTGTAAGTTGTCACATGTTATCTATAACAGATATTGGCTGAAGAGAAGCATCAACTAAAGACTTGGAACAGATTTTGCTCGAATAAACTGTTTGAGAATTGCCTTCTCTTCATCAATTTGTTTCTGCTCTTGACGATCTTTGGGTTTGATTTTTCTTTTCTCCTCCAACATCCACTGGAAAAGTTCAAGCTTCCGATCTTCGGGGATGGGCTGCTGTATCTTCACAGGCTCAGGTACTAGGGAAGGAAGAGATGGAATCTCAGAAAGTGGGATACTTGTACTTGTAATAGGATCAGAGGGGACTTCCGCTTTTGCTTTGCGATTCCCCACGCTTTTTTCTGCAGCTTTACTACTAACCATGCTTACATCTTTTTTTCTTGCTCCCGCAAAAATGTAAGCTGCAAGAAATGCATATCAGTGAATAGCCCTGGGTTTATTGTCAATGAAGTGAATTTTCTGAGAATGACATGAACTCCACAAAGAAATCAATGAATATCAAAAAAGTGAGGTGTAAAGTATCCACTCCTCACATGTAAATAATCTTTAACATTATTAATTGAACTCAACATTACCAGTATGACGACAGCATTTAAGCAAGTCAGCACTACATATCAACAGACACAATAGTTCTTTCTGTACTATAATTTGAGTGATTATTAAGTCAAGCTTCCATCCAACGATCCAGATAATACCAACTTGATCTAGGACATACTATTAAGATCCACATTTATAAGCTTTTAAGCGGTCAAAATCAACATTTAATATTTTGATCCCATGAACATTCACGTGAGAAAACAACCCCCTCATTACCAACATTGTGTGGATGATAGGAAGTAGATGACTCTGTCTTAAGGCCCATTAAAAAAAAACAAAAAGAATCAATCATAAAAAAAGTAAGAATTTTTTTTGAAAAAGAAAATCACCAACTTGGTGGCAATGGTAAACAGCGAACTTAGTTATGAAACACAAATATTCGGAGGTTGTTGAAATCCACAGCTTTTGAGGTTTACTGCAAATTTGGAGAAACCATCTTTCCATGCTTAAAATGTCCATTCACCATTCTGTGCTTTGTCTCCATTACTAAAGACCCTTAAAAGGGATAGGGTTGAAAGTGTATTCTACTTACTACAATGGGCGTAAAGGCTACACTTCTTTTTCTCTCTTTACAGAGGTGGCCTGAAGGAGGTGGGATTCTTGGTCCAGTCTACTCTCTCTATGGAGTTTATGATGACTAGTTTGCAGCTCAGCTATTGGGTTTTGATGTGCTGACTCAATTGTAAGCAACAGCTAGCACTGTCGCATATGGAAGCATGGAAATTTAGATCATCCTCTAGAGTACCATATGTGAAAATGGCTAAAGGAATCGGATTCCAAATTGATAGATGAAGCCTAAATCCAAGTTAGTACTTCACGAGGAAATAAAATGTTCCAACTGGTTTCAGTCAAGTCTCACTCTGTTATCTCTCTTCCTGCCTAAAAAGCTCTATTATCTATGCATATGTACTTCTACTTTACTGCTTTTGTTGACATCGCCTGTCCACTTGCTCCATAAATTGACCACACCCATGGCTCGTGGCTTGCAATTCTGTAATCAAATTGAACCCACGAGCATACACATCTAATAAGGTCAAAGAAGAGAACTTGTTTCTATATCAAATTATAGAACGTTGCTTCACTTTCTTGAGGAAAGCCTGTCTTTGATTCTCCAATCCCCCCCTCCCCAGCATGGCGTGAGTTAACTCCACCAATAACAGGAGAAAATATCGCCCCAGCCATTAATGCTATTAGCATGGAGCTCACAATTAATGCTAAAAACGAGTCTAAACTTTATAAAAAATACATAAAAATAATTAGTCTGATAAATATCTCAAATTATTTACTATCATAGATTACTATGTTAGACAATCTCATGCAATGGTCACATTTTCCTTCCCAGTATATATTTTTCTTCTCAGTGAAAAACAATTCCTCCATTAACTTCCACAAAAATCAATCAAAATGGTTCTCAAAGTCTCAAACAGCACAAAGCAACCAAAAAAAAAAAAAACCATCAAATAATCGTACTTCAAAACAGCACTTAATCAAAAACCAGTTCGGCACCTGCTAGAAAACTCATCCTAGTCAATACGTCAAGCACATCACAGGCAAAAATGAAAACCACCCAAAACCCATATGGGCCATATCACTTTTAACGAATCTTCTGATTATATTGACAACCCATTCCTCAGTACACCATAACGACTCCAAAACCCTAGGGTTTAAACAACCAATGAGGCACATTTCCAATGCCCGAAGCCCACACAAGGACACAAGAGAGAGAGAGAGAGAGAGAGAGGAAAGATAGTTGCTGACCTCCAAGAGCGAGATTGAAGATCAAGAAGAAACGCCAAACGGGCTTGTAGCGCCTAATGAGCGACTCTGTTGAAGGTAAAGGTGGTGGAGGCGGTGGCTCCGTCATTGATGGTAGTGCTAGTCTACGTGAATGCGAGTGAGTGAATAGAATGGGAAAGGCTTATGTGTTTGGCGGTTTGAACTCCAATTTGGACGCTTTAGTCACTCTCTCTCGCTCTCGCGATTATCATTAATTAACTGATTAATATAAGGCACTATTTGTTGGATTATTATTTTTTAATTAATTTTTTTTTTTTTATCTCAATATTTGTGAAGAAGAAAAATGAATTAAACTTTGGTCCGGACTCCTGGAGCAAAATGCCCTTTTTACAGCCCCCAATCACCAATTGCCACATCAGCTAAATCACAACGATTGCACATAATTAAACTAGAACCACATTCATTGGATGATGCAAAGATATAGAAGAAAAGAGAAAGAAGAAGAGATGGTCCGAGAGAAAGAAAATGCAGAAATAGCCATGGCCGTGGGTCGTGGGTCTGGCCGTGACCCACAGCTAGCCAGTCCAGCCACCCACGGTGTGGGTAACCTATCTTCGGCTCCGGCGCTCCCTCTCCGGTTTCCGGCCTTTAGGTAATAAAATCTCTAAGGGTTAACTTTTTCTTTTTTAGGTTTTAGATTTGATTCCAAAAATAAGTTTTGATGTATTAGAAACGAGTTTTGGGTATTAGAAACGGGTTTTGAGGCATTAGAAACTTGTTATGGGGCATTAGAATCGAGTTTTAAGGCGAATTTCTGAGGGTCACGGCGGGTTCGAAGTCAGGTTTGGCCAGACCCATGGCCGACGTGGGTGGCGTGGGTCTGGACCCACTGCCGGCGTGGGTCTAGTCTGGCCGGGTCTTTCTTTCGTGGNCTGGCCGTGACCCATAGCTAGCCAGTCCAGCCACCCACGGTGTGGGTAACCTATCTCTGGCTCCGGTGCTCCCTCTCCGATTTTCGGCCTTTAGGTAATAAAATCTCTAAGGGTTAACTTTTTCTCTTTTAGGTTTTAGATTTGATTCCAAAAATAAGTTTTGAGGTATTAGAAACGAGTTTTGGGTATTAGAAATGGGTTTTGAGGCATTAGAAATTTGTTATGGGGCATTAGAATCAAGTTTTAAGGCGAATTTTTGCTGGTCACGGCGGGTTCGAAGTCAGGTTTGGCCAGACCCATGGCCGGCGTGGGTGGCGTGGGTCTGGACCCACTGCCGGCGTGGGTCTAGTTTGGTCGGGTCTTTCTTTCGTGGGTCACTCTGGTCTGTGTCACTGTGTGGGTCTTTCTTTCATTTGGGCATTTTGATTTGGTGTGGGTGAGCTCATTTTCATTTTTTGCACTTTTGTTGAATTGATGAGATGTCATGTAGGGATTGGATGCTCTTAAAGGGGGGTTTTGCACCATGACTAGACCATAGGGGCTCTCAAGAAAAATATATTTTCTCTAAATTTTTTATATCTATGATAATGATAAATATAAAAATAAAAAATAAAAGTTAAATTATTTAATTTTAATAATTATTAGAACTTTAAAGGCCTCAATTAACCCCAATGAGCATGTAGTGGAGGCCTTGGTATTCGGATTTGCTTCCTTTAAGATCTAAGGTTCGATACCTCATGGGTACAAACAATTCCTTAGGACTACACCTCTTGGTGAAAACCAACGATTTAACTAATTTTGTATATGAAAACTTTTGAGGGTGCAGTGCACGGGACCAGAGTTTACTTTGCAAGAGTAGGTCCAAAGGGCCCTGCCTTATAGAGGTTTCCCGACATAAAAAAATAATAAAAAAAAAACCCTCAATTATCCTTTCTCTATTAACTTTTTTTTTCGGTAGTGGGATTTGTAAAAACCTCATTGGGTTTGACCATTTCCTTAGCCTGGGTCCTATTGGGTAGTTGAAAGGACAAGCCCAAAATTCAACCTACCTAGCCCGTTAAAATCCTCAATAGTTTTTTTTTTTTTTTAACTAACAATAATAGGATGAAACTCTAATTAGTACAACTGTGGAGTATGCGTATTTTCACTTTTATGCAAGAGATAAGAGAGGTAGGTGTTTGGTTGAGCTAGATCATGTGCAACAAAGTAGTTTAAATGAAAATTTGTTAAAACCCTATATATGCAAAAAGTGTTTGGCCAATTCGGGCACAAGCCATTTGGGTCTTACTTACTCGATTGAGCTGCCCAAATAGATGGGACCCAAGCAAACTCTAACATAGGACTATCATATTGCATGTGATCTCGTCGGTGTTTATGTAGGCACCGTTTGGTAAACGGTTTGGCAAATGCAAAGGTAAAGGTACAAAAATCCAATTTTTTCATTTTTTCAACATTCTTTTACTTTTTACATCACCTCAATCTCTTTTTATTACTATTAAATTTTTTTAAAAAAAATCATTACAAAACAAAAAATTTTCATTTTTCCATACCACATATTCTTTACTTTTTCACTTTAAAAAAAAAAAAACATTATTATTTTTTTCACATCAATCAATTTTTGCTACAGTATCGAACTAAAACCAAAACGAAATTGTTTATCAAACGAACCCGTAATTCTTTATCCTCCCGACCTTCCCCCTTTTTCTTTTGTCCTTCTGCTTTACTTTTTATTATTTCAAAAAGTGTTAAAATGGTCTCAATGCTTTCAACCCTTTATGAGTGACAGTGGTATATCTGTTTCACTTATTGGATTTGAGTTGTATTAAAGCATTTTTATAAAACTATATGCGTTAATTGAAACTGAAAGTATACCTGTTTAACTAAACATGTTAATACTATCCTCAACCATTGGCATGACTCATTTAAATAAGCGGATAACCCAACTCGACCCGCATAATCTATTTTATAAACAAGTTATATTAGGTTGGTTGACCTGACCCTCCCATATAACCCTTTAATTAACAAAATTTTCAATTACTGAACATAAATTGATAAAAATGCAATTTTATATAAAGATATTAGCACAATAACTCCCATTTTTTTTAAAGAATAAGAAAGAGGTGGCTATGGGGGAAGAAACTCGTACGAGCTTTTCAGAGACCCAACCCCATCCTTAGGGATCCATGTGGCTCAAGGTGGACTCCCACCCAATAAAGGTGGTCGCGACGGTGAGAAAGTCCCCTTGATAACAATTCAGACAATAAATGTGAAAATATGCACGCCTAAAAGATGCGCCTAGCTATCTTAACAGGGGATTAATAGGGACACTTGGGATGGCGGGTAAGTCCTCGGCAACCCCTCCTTTCAAACGTTAGGTGGATTGCAGGGTTTCCCACAACTATATCCACGAGATGGAAGAAGGTTGTCACAAGAATGGGATAGTCTCCCACATTAACCCACCATTTTCTACCCGTTGAGTGGGGTCATAGGGGACTTTGATGCAGCGCGACTTAGTGGGCAGCAACGAAGAACAACAAATATGAATCGGATATATAATTCTAGACCTAGAGTCTATCAATGATCTAGAATTCTTCTCAAAATCTAGAGTCTATCTACAATTTCAAGAAAAATATAAAGAAAACTCAACTCTGAGATTCTTATTAGAAAAAATCAATAATAAACAACCATTCCATTGTTTGGAGGCTATAAGCATATATTTATAGCCAAAAACCCTAAACCTATTTAAAATATTACATAAATACCTTCATAACCCTAAACCTAATAAAATAATGAAATAAAGACTCCCAAAACCCTAATACTACTAAAACAAGGAAATATAGTCGTAATTAATAACTAAAACACAGAAAATTAACATAAGGCCCTGTGTGCGCTCAAGCGCAAACACGAGTGTGATCGAGCACAGGTGGGCGCTCAATCGCAAGATTGAGCACAGTAACAGAGAAGCTCTGAAACTCTATCTGACCTGTATCATTCTCCCCATGTTGGAGAGAATTCATCCTCAAATTCGGCCGGTCCTTTCTACGGTCCTTCGGATGCCCAATTAATCCATTCCATTCTCCTCTTCTCAACTTTACAACAAGGCCACTCCCCATAATAATCATAATGCTCTTCATTAGCGGATACCTTGACGGTTGTTGTGACGGCCCCCACACACCACTTGGCAATACTTTGGATTTGCCGTACTTCTCTCGTTCCTTTTCCTTTCCACGTGCCACGAAAATACCCAAGAATGGGTCAGTCGGTACTTCTCTTTTGAACATATAATTATTGCCAACTGCACCAAATCCATCATTGTTATGAAAATTAAACAAAATGTTATCTATCCCAAGGAAATCAACATAATCAATTATCTCGACATTAAAATCACGAATTTTATCCTCGGTGCTCTTATCAACCACATAATGTACAAAATTTTCATAAAGAATCGCAAGACTATCCGAGAGATTTATTTCTTCCAATGATTCCTCTTCTTCATGAAAAATTGCAAAACTCTCCAAAAGACTTACCTCTTCCAAGGGTTCCTCTTCTTCATGAAAATTTGTGATACTCTCTGAAAGGTTTACCTTTTCCACTTGTTTCCCCAATTCTGCAAGCTTTTTAGGACTCGTGATTTTGTGCAGATGATTAGGAACATTTGGCCCCGGCACCACATGGAGGTTGAATATCTAGCAATGGTTGCGCTTCTTTCGGTAGTTCTGCTCGGACCACGTCGTCAAATCTTTTCAACAGCTTCTTTATCATCCTCGGTACCACTCCATTGATGTCGCCTTCCTTGCTTGTCAACTCTTGCTTGGCTACAACGGATTGGCCATCTCCTTGTGAAGGTTTTGGCTTCGGCCATGGGCTCTATAGCAACGTCAACTTGGTTTTACCCAACATGAAGCTCTACGTATTCTTTGTTTCATCATAGATGGCAGCTTTATCATCTTGCCACGGTTTGCCCAATAACAAGTGACACATAGTCATGTCGACCACGTCACCCCACACCTGATCCACATATTTAGTTCCAATGGAAAAAGGCACTTGGCAATACTTAGACACCCTTACCTCGTTTCCTGTCGTGAGCCACTCCAATTGATAGGAATTAGGATGCCTCTTTGTCTCAAGCCCTAGCTTCCGAACCGCTTCCTCCGAGACGACATTGATACCACTCATTGGATCAATGACAAGCTTTGTCACCTTGCCTCCCAAGATGCAAGTACATCGAAATTGTCAACATGTACCTCCAACGTATCTGGACACCGATTTATGCTTGATCTTCGCCCCCTCCTTAGGCACCATCTTCGTCATCTTCCTTGGTACTTCTTTTTGTTGAATTTTTTTTTTTTTTTTTTTTTTTTAAAAAAAAATTTTGTCCTACCACCATGAACTCTTTGGGTTGCAAGCAACTTTGGAATTATGGTGTATCGAGTCTGAGCCCGTCCACCCACTGAGTGGCATGAGCTTGCGCATGGTGCTGACGCCCGAGCGTTCGGCGCTCCGCAGAAGGGTTTCTAAATCCATTCTCATTGTGACGACACAAGTTGGATATTCGGGTAGGCGAGGTTTCAAGTTGATCCTCCAATGCCCGAAATTGATCCTCCTTGTATTGCCACGGTTCAGCGTTAAATTTGCCTTCCGCCTCCGCGAGTCGTTGTCTTGGTCGGCGACGACAACCGTTCGGCCCACTACTCATGTGCCGCAAGCGAATTGCCGGTTGCTCCTTATGTGTTGTCTCCGTGTGTGCGTACACCTCGTTCATGTCTGCAAAGCGGTTGCTCCTCCCCATTCATGGAAAGTAACTGCGCTCTGATACCAACTGATGCAGTGCGACTTAGTGGTCTGCGGTGAAAAACAACAAATATGAAGCGGATATGTAATTTTAGACCTAGAGTCTATCAATGATCTAGAATTCTTCTCAAAATCTAGAGTCTTTCTACAATTTCAAGAAAAATATAAAGAAAACTCAATTCTGAGATTCTTATTAGAGAAAACCAATAATAAACAACCACTCCATTGTTTGGAGGCTATAAGTATATATTTATAGCCAAAAACCCTAAACTTATTTAAAATATTACATAAATACTCCCATAACCCTAAACCTAATAAAATAACGAAATAAAGACTCCTAAAACCCTAATACTACTAAAACAAGGAAATAAAGTCGTAATTAATAACTAAAACTCAGAAAATTAACATAAGGCATTAAGGCCCTGTGTGCACTCGAGCGTAGACACGAGTGTGATCGAGCGCAAGTGGGCGCTCAATTGCATGATCGAGCGCAGTAACAGAGAAGCTCTGAAACTCTGTCTGACCTGCATCAGACTTCCTCACCCCTGTGACCACCTTTGCAAGGTAGGAGTCCGCATGGTCCACTTCCCCCGAGGGTGGAGCTAGCTAGTACTTGGGTTACCAGGAAACCCACCACCACCACCTTTGCATGGTAGGAGTACTTGATACGATAAACGTTTATCAATGCGGCCGCATAAACACATGGCACAAAACATGAATGGAGGAAGTAAAACGATAATTAAGGGGCAAAAGCACATGGATCATATATGATATTTGAAAAACCTAGGGAGGAGTTTGATAAAAACGCAAAACACAAAGACAAAAAAGCATTAACCCTAAAAGAAATTTAAAAAAGTTAGAACGTATGTACGTCTAGCTAGCTAATTGTAAATATTAATCATGAACTAAATTTAATACCTCAATTACCATTAAAAAATAGGGCTAGTTTATCATATATATACATATATATATATACGATTAGTTGGGGCTTCATCAGCATTCCAGTTCTTGANTGAATGGAGGAAGTAAAACGATAATTAAGGGGCAAAAGCACATGGATCATATATGATATTTGAAAAACCTAGGGAGGAGTTTGATAAAAACGCAAAACACAAAGACAAAAAAGCATTAACCCTAAAAGAAATTTAAAAAAGTTAGAACGTATGTACGTCTAGCTAGCTAATTGTAAATATTAATCATGAACTAAATTTAATACCTCAATTACCATTAAAAAATTTATCATATATATACATATATATATATACGATTAGTTGGGCCTTCATCAGCATTCCAGTTCTTGAATTGATTATGATAGAGATCTTTAAACAATTATTTTTATTATTATCTAAATTGATAACAACTTGAATAACACGCACATTATGCAAAGACTCATACAAAATTGAAGTAATCCAAATAAATTTTAAATTATCAAACCACATATAAAGCTCATTAAATCCTTAATTATCCCTTGAAGACTTGATCAAGTAGCTAGTACAATTTGAAGATGCAGACAGAATCGGACACTGTCACGCAAAGTAGCAGACTCTCTAGGGGCTTCTCTAACACAAAAAAGCTGAAACCCTAGCTAGTACCGTATGAATCATCACAATCATGATTGATAAATCCACATCTTTAAAGAATAAGTGTTGTTGCTTTCTTTGGCTAAAGCTTATAATAATAACAGTACTCGATCTCTTCAACCACAATTAATACAAAAAAAAAAACCACAATTAATACCATGTACGTACTGCATACTTTTGCCACTTTTCAGACAATTGCTGCATTCTGCAGCATTATCCACCCCCACTGTTTACAATATTGATCATGTGATCACTCAACTATATATATATATATATATTTCTCATGATAACATTTTACGATATGTATAAAAGATTATAAGAACATGAAATTAAAAACCTTAACTTGGATATTTTATTACAGTAAGATAAAGATGAACAAGAGACCCATGATTTGGTTATCAACCTGTTCATATCCACCCTAGCCTCATAAGGAAAAACCCATTACTTTATTTTGTTTTTTTATTGGATTTTGGATGCTGACATGATCGCTTTTTCTCACTCACACACAGTACAGATGCTCTCTAGCTAGTTCTAAGAAATAATCTAAAACTGGAAGATATATAGATCATATCTAGATATGATGATCATATATATGATGTTGAGAAGTCAACCATGAACAAGGCCATAAGATAGAGCCATGAGCAAGATCGCAGCTTCCTTCTCGTCTTGAGGGAAAACTCGTTGAAAGGCTGAATTTTTACTCAAGCTTATTGTGAAGTCCTCGAAACAAAGTTTCTTTCTGCCATGAGATATTGGGGTCTGGCACTTTTTTTTGAATTTTGGAACATAGCCATTTCTGGATCTCTTTTCCTTGCTGTGTTGCACCTTACTACTCTTCACAGATGGAGGGTTTGCTGCAAGAATCGTGCCATTTGCTGTTGCTGCTGCCACTGCCATCGCCCGTCTCGCCTTTCTTTGCCGAATCCCGCACGCATTGCACAGCGACTGCACCATAATATATATCATCAGGACATTTTAATTTAGTGCTTAATTATCTCAATTGAACCTTTAAGAAATGTTATCTAGTAAATTGTTATATAATTGTTATACAACTGAGATGAAGTGACAGTAAAAAATAGTCTTTAGATTACGTTTTAATCAACTGATCCAAATGTAATTTTTACTGCCACATCGTGCAATTGTATAACAATCGTATAATAGTATATTAAATAGTATTTGTAAAACATTTATTCGCACTTTGTCAAAAAGAATCTTAGATAAAACTGTTATATCATAAAACTGAGATGATGAGGTAGTGAAGATCAACATGCACTAGATTTTGTTTTTGATTGTTACAGTTATTGATTTAATAACTGATTTTCATTGCAACATAATTAAGTTATATTATACTACAATTGTACGCCAGTCTACTAAATAATATTTCTCAACGAAAAAACGTATATACCTTGGGGCCTCTCGGACCACTCCTCCAAAGAGGAGTCTTGGTTGTGTTACAATCAGCACAAACTCTAACTGCGGTGTTGCCATTAATGTTCAAAGAATTGTTGCTGCTGCTGTTATCAGCCTCAGAAGGAGGCATTCGTCGCTTCTGATCATCAAACTTTTGCACAGAGTTAAGTGGTATATGATCCACACCACTTCCCTCTGAAGTACTTATCATCTTCCTCATCATTCTCAGCTTTGAAGGCATCCACTTAACTGAACTAGCCTCGCTTTGTTCTTCATTTTTATTCTCTTTGTTATTCCACACACTTAATTTTAGCTCGGCCTCCTCACTTCCATTCTTTTGTATTAGATGATCAAACGACCCGCGATGCGAAACAAGTTCATCAACCTAAATCAAGGAAGCCGTTAGAATATGCTCTGGCCTTATTCAACTATAAATAGGCATTATTTGTGCACAGTTATAATAATAAAACACATAAATACAGTATTCAGTTCACACATATGATGAGTGATTTTAAACGAAGTATATATGAGAAGTGAAAATCATTTATTAGGATGTCAAATTCAGTCACATGAAATCGTATCTCTTACCTGATCTTGATCATTTCGGAGCTGCTTCAATTCCCTAGAGTAATAACCTCCTCCTTGATCTTGAGCATGGTCAAAGCAAATAGGGTTTGAAAACGAAGAAGATAAAGAAGAAGCTTGAGGTTCTGCAGTAAAAGGTTGGTGGGGTTGATCTAATTCGTTAAGCTCAAAAGGAAAAGGAGGAGACATGGGGAGAGGGAGAGAGATCATGGAAAAAGAAGAGATTTTCTCCTTGTCCAGCAAAAGTGGGAAGATGTTTGAGATGGGGGGAGATTGGGAAGGGAAAAAGAGAATAATTAAGAAGGCAAAAGGGCCTGTTTGATAGAGTGGTAAAAATACTAAAAACTCTTTTAAAAGAGCTGGTTGGGCCTATTGTAATAACTATGAGGCATTCACGTGAATTCATAACAGCCAAACCTTAAAAAAAGACAAAACTAAAAGGAGATGTACGTGTGGAATCCTACTACACAACCTCAGATGCCAAAACCCTATCTCCAAAAGTTAATTTCAACCCACAAAACCCTAGTTGAAAATGAATAAAAATAACGACAGAGAGACAACATTGGATGGTAGCCACACAAAACTTGATGATGATGTGCTTATGCATCTCACACCAGGCATCAAGCTCGATCTGAAGGGTACGTCGTCAACCTATAGAAAGTATGCTATATGGCAATTGTGCAGGACACCAATATGAGACACTTTTGGCCGCCTTAAAACTTTTTTCTTCCTAGCTTTCTTGTGGTACTCATCTTTTGCTACATGTATACGTGAATCACTAGCTAGCCTTTTATGTGCGTCATTTCAATTTTTGTAAGTAACAGAAAGCTCTAGATCATAAAGACAATAAAAGCGGTTCGAATTGTGTTGAAATATATATATTCTTACTTACTTATTTTGTATTGAGTTTATATCGAGTTCGTGGGTCATGTAAAAACTTTATGTCGTGTGTGTTTTAAGTCTAAATGGCTAGACCCCTCGCTTTTAATACGCTAATTTTATATTCAATTTGTATCGTATTCGCGGGTCATTTAAAAAATTGCGGGTGTAGTCAATGGAGAGAGGAAGTTGTGGCCATTGATAGTTTTATATTTTCTTCATCACTTGCATGGGTTTTTGTTGTTATGGACGCTAGGAATATATATTGAAGCATTGTCCAGATCGGAAGATATGGATTAGAGTGGCATGGAAGGCAACAAACCCTCACCCCTTAGTATTGCCAAAAGGCAATTAATGCTTGTGCAGGCAAAGGGACAGCTAGCTTCAGCTAGCTAGCACCGCCACCATGCACCCCCAACTCCCCAGGCGCCTTTGCCATCACCCCGTCTTACTCGTACTATAGTTGTGTATCCTTCAGTCTTCTTCTGCTTCATTTACTTTATTTGGATGAAGGTTTTTTCTTTTCGTAGAAAATGTACAGAGTAATTAAGATAAATTTGACATAATAAGATCGAATTGAATCACATGCATGGATTACGGCATAAGGTTTGGTGGTGTAATAACCTTAATAACACACGTTTTTTTTTAATTACTTAATTTGTAAATTATGAGACATAATTTTTGTAATATTCTCTCAATGTTTTAATTGTTGTGATATATATTTTTGACATTTTGAATCACAAAAGAGAGATATTGCAACCTCAACTGTTAGATAATTAGGAGGACATTGCAAAAAATGAAAATATTTTATTAAAAAAAATAAAAATAAAAATAAAAAAACCTGGATAAGAACAAACAGAGGGCAGTGGTTGACTCAAAAAGAAATAAGACAAAGGAAATCGTCAAACCCATATAGTACATACCAGAAGAAGCCACGAAATTTTTATTTATTATTATTTTTTTTTATGGAACCCGCTCAAGGCATAACATTAGAAAAGAAAAGTACTGTCTCAGTCTCTTCATGTTGATATTTAAGTAGGCCTTATATAGTTTCTAATTTTAAAATTTAATACAGGAATAATAAAATAAAATGAAGGTTAATTGGTTACTGCCTATTCTATGATCTATATATATATACCCGCCAACCACGGCAATTGTTGGGTACGAAGTACGAACTAAATATGCAGCCAAGTAGCCACTGTGGCTAACTAGCCAAGGCCCACGGCCATGATTAGGTTATACTCAAGGGACCGATCCAGCTTTTAATTTGGAAAGAGACAAGGTCATTTGCCTTCAATTTTTTTTTTTTATTTTCTTGTAATTTGGGGGACCAGTCCCAGTCCCCCATAGATCCATCTCTTGTTACACCAACCGCGGCGGCTAGCCAGAAGCCACTGTGGTTGGGTTATCCAGTCACCACGGCTAGGCCATAAATATTGTTTTTGTGGTGAAGATCCAGAGAAAAATGCATGTATATATCAATATACTTGCAGGGCCACTTCTGTAAACAGTTGTCTTACATGAATATTTTCCGCGCCATGTCTTTTATGGTATCCATCTTAATTAAGAATATCTACTGCTCCAAAAGAGAGAGTTTTTCCTCGATATACGTAAGAGAAAGATTGGTCTGCTGGCTAGCTAGCTAGGTTTCAATGACTTGTTCCATGTCTTCTTTTTACATCTCAAGGAGTTTTTTCATGAATCATGGATGCATGCCAGTATGGGTGCACATGCATGTGCGTGAATATTAATCCCTCGCATCTATTATATGCAACTATTTTTATATTTGCTATCCTGCATATAAGGATAAAGTATACAGACAGGGACGAATTTAGAAAGTTTAATGGAAAGGGATTGAGATATAAATTTTTTTGTAAATTTTTTTAGAGTATGGCCAATGGCCTGTATATTTTTTTTGGAGGACTTGGGGAGTGGTCAGGGCCATCCCTTGTCCCCCTATAGACCCGTCACTATATACAAATATCATTAATCCTTTATATATAATATATTTTATATATTATATTTGTTAGATGATTTTTCTCATATTTCTTTTTTGTTTAAAACTTCAGGAAATAGCACTTAGGCTTTCAGGGGTTGTTTGAAGAACTTTCTGCTTTCCCGTCACAAATCTTGTTAGAACGGGACATGTAACAGTTCATCACTTCACCAAAACGAGATTGTTTTGAATTCGGTATATGTTATGTTTTCAATGTTTTAGTTTTAGTTTTTTTTTTTCACAATTTAGTCATTCACTTGGGCAAAAAGGCAANGTTTAAAACTTCAGGAAATAGCACTTAGGCTTTCAGGGGTTGTTTGAAGAACTTTCTGCTTTCCCGTCACAAATCTTGTTAGAACGGGACATGTAACAGTTCATCACTTCACCAAAACGAGATCGTTTTGAATTCGGTATATGTTATGTTTTCAATGTTTTAGTTTTAGTTTTTTTTTTCACAATTTAGTCATTCACTTGGGCAAAAAGGCAAAGGTAAGGTGAGATCAATATATTTTCAAAACATTAGTCAGGCTTAAAAAAATTTAAAACAAGTTTAAAACACTAAAAATCGGCCTAAATTATATTCAAATCGTTTTAAATATGCCATAATAATTAAAAACCCAAAGAATGCCTAATTAAGAGACTACGTACAATAAGCTCATTACCTAAAATGCGGATAACGGATAATAACTACATTCAATAATCGCACAGATGTGGACACAAGAGTGACTTGTACCATTACTCAAATTATTAACAGGTTAAGACCTATATAACCTTATACCTGTGCCAAAACACATTAACACAAATTATCTTATACTCCTAAATTAAACTTAACTAGTATGTTTTTTTTAAAACAATAGTACGTTTTTCCAGAGTCATTACATATATATATTGCGTCATGCTTTTGTAGTTATCCATTTGGAGTGTTGTACATGCTTAAATAATTGAGATCGAGTAACAGCAAAAATATCCAGTAGAGGAAGAACAAAGGCACACCACAGTTTAAACCGAAACAGACCCAAAAACAATATGGGACATAGGAAGATAGTTCTTGTCGATCTATACAGTAGTACCGCAGGATGATTATATATATCCACCTCGACCGAGAATATATATATAAAAAAAAATTAATAAAAAGGTAATTTTGAACGATCAGGAGAGTGGCTACGTATGCTGTTTTTGAGTCACTCCTGTGCAGAGACATGGATGGGGACGCGGGGAAAAATGAAGAGTAAATCCAAAAAGATGCAGTTTTCAAATCTTTGCTGGGAATTCTGGTGGGGGGCCATGTCCTTTGAGCTACATGACACTCTTCTCAATTGCAAATGGCCTCACTCTCTGTCGCCTGCCCTCTCTCTATCTCTCTGTACCCATAATTATGTCGATCTGTTACTGTTATGGTGGTGGCAGCAACTCTTCTTCACAAATCACAGGCATATATATATATATATATATATGCTGGCGGGGAAGAAGATAACATATATATGGTGTACGTGGACCAAGTTTTTTCTGCACTCTAATTTATTCAACTTGACTGCATGTGTTTGTAGAGTATATATATCAATCATCACATGCATTTTTTTGAAGTGTACTTGAAAATAATATTGCATGCTATAAGGACAGATTGATGGAAGAAATTTCTCAGAAAAATGCCAAATAATAACACCTAGAGGGGACTGGGGAGTGGATATGTGTTTTCTCCATCATCATAGCAGATTTAAATCTTGCCACCGTACACATAATATTACCTAAATCTAGTGAGGCAGACAATAAAGTAGATAAGATAATTTAGTGGCAAAGTGAAAACCTTTTGAAAAAAACTTGAATTGTACCCAACAAACTTAATTTTAGTATTTCTTAGTGTGGGCATACACTAATTTGGTGACAAAGTGAAAACATTTGTCCTATAATGTGGACATACATATTTCATTAGCGGATTGAGAACTAATATGGTAGTTTAGTCTGAACATTTTATTGATCGATGAAATTGAACTTGATTAAAGCTTTTGACTTTTGTGTTAATTTAAAAAGTAAGACAGAAGGATTTATGGTTATTTTTAGGTTCTTTAAATGTTTCTAAGGTCTAGAGGATATATGTGTGTGTGTGCGCACACTTTTTTTTTTTTTTTGACATGTCTACACAAGAGAAAGAGGAGGGGGATTCGAACTTGTAACCTCCGCTTCATTAAACATGGTCCACGGCCAATTGAGCTACCCATTGAAGACATGTGTGCACGCACTTAGACTTCCATACGTTTGAAAAATTGAAAAATAAAAAGATAAAGCATCCCAAAATATATATATATATTTTTAAGAAAATACATTCGTGTTAAATGATTTTGCCTGCATTATGAAAATGTTGTCTTGACAACATTTACTATTATATGTCAATAAGGCTAACAATATTTGATATAACCCGCGAATTCGACATGAACCCAACACGAAATTAACGGGTGATGGTTAAAATGTCTGACCCATTTAATTAAATGGATTAGATTAGGGTTGAACTATAAAGTATTAAGGTTGACAACTTTTTTACATGACTTGTCCAATTTAATTAAAGGGGTTAGTTTAGGGTTGGCCTATATGGTTTTATAATAATGTATCGGCACAACTCAAACTCGACATGCGAATACAAATTGTCACCCCTAATGTCAACCTATAGTGCCTTAATAGATCTTATTAAATTTTAATGATGATATATTTTTGAAATGTCATAATTTTATGCTTGGACGTTAGTTTGAGATGGATTATTTTCTAATTTCATCTGACTATTTTAGATATATAAGTTAAAAGTAGCTAGAAAATAATAAGTAAATGCATAGGGGGATCTCTAAAAACATTATTTGATGTTTAATTGTTATATATATATATATATATATATATATATATGAGAGACTGATATGAGTCCGAATTGAGAAGGAAAAAAGCCCAAAATGTTAAAAAGTAGCCCAACCCAGCCCAAAACAGCACTGAACAGGCCGGGCCATAATGCAATAAAGATTGAAATGAATTATTGGTATTTTTGTAAAGATCCTATAAACCGACCACCATCTTAATGATTTTTTTTTTTTAACACCATCTTAACGAATTATTTATATTGAAAATGTAAAAAAAAAATAAAAATTATGGAACATGTTTGTTGATTGGTTACAAGTTACATGTGTTAGCTCCTCCTTTTTCTTTTTAACATAAAACATTAAAAACAAAAAAACAAAAAACAAAAATACAATTACTTCATCGAACTGACACTCAATTTATAATCATCTCATCAATCTTTTAAAAGTAATAATACATCATGTGTGGCTCGAGATGTATTTTTTATCCAAATTAACAGAAAACGCTAAGAGATGAAGTAAATTAAAAATGTAAGATAATTTGATATGAGTAAATTGTCACTTCTTTAAAATGTTGTGAAATGATTGAAGTAGAATATAGAGATATATAGATATCAAGGCTTATCCAGAATTGCAAAGGATTAAGATATATATATATATATATAGAGAGAGAGAGAGAGAGAGAGAGAGAGATTGGTGATATAGCTAGCTAGAAGCCTAGCACTCTATGATCAGCTAATTAATAAAAGAAAAATAGAAAGATAAGAATCTTTTTTCCGCATGAGTTGGAATAATGATGAAATCATGTGTGTTTTTCTGCTTATCTCTTATAAATAATAATGCAAAAAGGATTGCTGATCTTACCACATCTGTCGTGGAACGGCTGTACTTGTCCCCTTAACAACAATGACGTGTGATGTCTCAGCCCCACTTTGAGCAATTAATTAAGCTGATGCATCATATGTTTCATTCAAACTTGATTATTAATTAAATCCTAATCAAGCTTCAACAATTGAATTAAGCGGTTTTATTGTAAATTGACCGTCTTCGTCTCTGTCACTATCTCCGTGTAGACAGAAACCGCCTACGTGATATTTATTATGTTACTTAAGTTTCACTCAGGGCCGACCCAACCACTAGGCGAGTTAGGCTGGTACCTAGAGCCCCGATTTCATAAGGCCCAAAAAAAAAATTTTAAGCCCTTTTTTTTTTAAGGCCAAACAAAAAATTGCATAAAAATTTAAGGCATGCTCAAAAAAATTATTATTATTTGTTTATAATATCAAAGCCTACAGGTTAGTGCTACTATGGTCACGCCCTGGTAGAATATTTATAGTTGACCTCCCTCTCCAACCTTTTTGCTTAGAAAATATATATATATATATCAAGACTCTCAACATGCTTCCTTGAGGCCTTCAACGTGCTTTAATTTTTTTTTTTCTTTTTTAATATCGAGGCTTAGCATGCTTCTTGCACATTGGCCAAAAGGCCCTCAACATGTTTTAAAAAAAATAAAAATGTTACTTATAAACACATTTTACAAAAAAAAAAAACTTTTACAAATTGATGTGACACAATATGATTAGATATGAGATAAATTCAAAATTTGAGAAACCCAATTATATTGTGTCACATCCGTTTGTAAAAGTTTTGTTGTAAAATATGTTTGTAAGCCTAACATTTTCCTTAAAAAATAATATTATTTGTTTATAATATCGAAGCCCTCAACATGCTTTCTTGAGGCCCTCAACACGCTTTAAAAAATAATATTATTATTTTTATAATATTGAGGCCCTTAGCATGCTTTCACTAAACCACAACTCAGTTTTATTGTTCTATTATATATATATCGTGTTTGTTTAATTTGTTAATATTTTTAATCAAACATTTCTACTCAAAAAATATAAAAATATGCATCTAGATATAAAAAAACTTTAAAAAAAAAGTGGAAAAGCTTATTGAATCTCAAAGAGGAGCTCTAAATAAATTTGTTATTAACAATAAACAAAATATAAAGGATAATTTAGGCGAAAAACTCGTAAATGAATAAAAAATTCATCAAAAAGAATTAGAAAATAATGCAAATACTATTGATGTATTAAAAAAAAAAAAAAAAAAACCTCTATTGTTATAAATATTTATGACTCAGGCTATTAAAAAAATATTGATGCAAAATTAAGGGATTTATTAGTAGAAAAGGAGTGCAATAAGATACATTAATATATATTTTCCTAAAGATTAGAACTCTATGCATTTTTTTAGTACATATTATATATGAAAATTATCAAATGGAGAAAAGCATATTAGAAAATGATTAGTCGATTCAAAAGATTTAGAAAAAATATTTTGGGAAGAATAATGATTTTTATATAAAAATATAATAATAACAATAATATTAAAATAAATATTATTTTAATTAATATTTAAATATTTTTAAAAATAATATCTCATTTAAAAGTTTCACCCAAAGTCTCAAAAACCATTGGGCCGGCCCTGTTTTCACTATAAGTAGGTAATAGATTCGAGATGGTTGTCTCCGAGTTTGAATATCAAGAATCTCATGCAATATTTTTTTGTTAAACTATTATTATTTTAGTGATATTATTATTATTATTATTATTGGGATTAAAGACATTTAAGAGCCATAGAGTCAACCCATGGAGATGTGAGTTATCTTGAACGGGGTTGGAAGATGTTGTACTCCATTGACACACCTTCCTATGATAGTTAAAGTTGCAATACTGCAAACAACTCATGTCCGCATGGATGGACGAGTTTCCTCTCAATTGGGTTTGAAAAATAGAAAATGTTAAAGGTTTTACTTTTTTTGTTTTTTTAAAAAAAATAAAGTAAAAAAAAAAAAAAAAAGTGTATGAAGTGTATGAAGTAATAATATATATTTTTTGTCCTTCTTTTTATTGGTGTTTTTTAAAAAATAAAAATCTATTTTTCATAAAAATTAACCATTTTTATGAAGAAAAATGTAATTTTCATTTTTTAAAAAATACCAATAAAAAAAGAACAAAAAAAAACATTATTGCTTCAGACACTTTTTTTATTTTGTACTTTATTTTTAAAAATAAAAAAGATAAAAATTAGACAAAAGTTGAGCAAAAAAATTGAGTCTTTATCATCCCTCTTGAAAAATATACATGTTTTGAATATAATATATGATTTTTGTATATATTTTAAATATATGTTAGTTTAGTACATTCAAAACAAACCCTCACAAAGTAGAGAAGTGGTTCGTTTGGTCTTGATAACGCTTTTATTTTATTTTTTCAAAACAAAAATACTAACAAACAATTCAACTCAGATCAAAACATATTACGCTTTCGATGTTGGCATATGAACCAATTGCAAGAGACTTAATTAATGACATATTGGGTCTGGTCCCAACTCACCAAACCAATGGATATTGGGTTGGATAGGCAGGTTTTGAGGCAACTTCTGCAGCTGCAAATTTTGGTTGGGAAGGTGGTAGGTGGAAGGCTGCTACCATAAACCCCCCAAAATGCAGTTACTTTGTCAATGTTTATGTGAGCCCAAAACTTCGACAAGTAGTGTGGTAGTGGTTGAACAAATCACAAACATATTGCACTAGTTTCAATGTTAAGTAAGCAGTTCTGGATGGAGATATTTAGCCAACAAATCATAACATATATCAAACACCCATGATGCTTGTCTTAATTAATATGTTCGTTAAGACTTCAATTACCAAACCTAATATGCTAACTAAAACATATATTTGGTCAAGTCAAATGATTAATTTATGTCATTGGCTTAAGGATAATTTGTTATTTTTGCAGGTTTTTATCAGTCCCGATCTGCCTCGATATATCTGGTCCCCATTACCTCCCAATCCCATGAAGTCTTTATACGTTTGTCTGGACTACCCACGAAAACAAAAGACATATAGTGACTAGTACAACTGGCAGGCAGCAGCCATATGCAATAAAGGGGTCAAGAGGGCAAGTGGGTCTTTATTGTTAAGTATTGGACGTGCGTGTGAAATATTTAATTAAAATGAGACGTAAATGACATATACGAAGGATTAGATAAGCGTCGAAGCCTGCCAAATGTGAGTGTGAGAGGATACTTCCTATGAGCCTAGGAAGTATATATCAATGGGTATCCCGAGATAGAGCACCCTTGCTTTGAGACTATATTGATCAATAACTAGTACTTGTTATAAAAACTAAAGTCAATAAAAATTGATAAAATTAAGAATTTAATTAATTAATATTCTAAAAGATATGCATGGTGGCAGAACTTCCACCTAATATTAATAGATAAGTCGTAATTAGTCGCTTTCTTAGCACTCAGAAAATTAGGATAAAATAGTCTTCGGATAGCTTTTTATTTATAATTTATAAAAGATTCTTAGAAACATAAATAATTTAGATAGACTTTACAAATAGTTTAGGTCGAAATTGATCACGACATGCGTGTATGACTTGCTTGTCATCATAAAAGTCCTAACATTTGACAATATGATTCATGCAATCCTTCTTATATATATATTCTTTTGTTATTGGGAAGTTCTACTTTTTTCTTTTCTCTCTTTTTTTTTTTTTTTGTTTGAGCACGTTACTCTCAAGTCTTGAAACTAAATTGACAAGAGACTTATGATAAACATTCTAGATGCTGTCGAAATGCTCTCGAAATTTATTTATTTTTTGTTTGAAAAAGTAAAGGGTAATTATCTTTTTTCTCATCAACTATAATGTATTGTCAATTTTTCCTCATAAACTGTCAATCTTATTGTCCAATCCTATCAAACTATAATTTTCTTTTCAAAACTCTCATTCCGTCAGTTAAACTCGTTAAATTGGATATAATATTCTCTTTTAGATGTTAAATCTCATTAAAATACAAAAATAGCCCTAAATAAAAAATTCAATATATATAATTTATAATTAAATTTTTTTTAAAAATAAAAAATAAAAAATAAAAAGGGGGTTGAAGCAGCATATATATATTCATCTTAGAGATGCATGCATTAATTAACTACGATTTTCCCAACAATTAGCATGTAAATTGACGGATTCAATTTCCTCCTTATCTTTAGATCATTATCATCTCGATTAATGAACTTCAATTATGTGTTATGCCATGTACCATCATGCATGCATCTATAGACGTAATCATATATATTCCAGCAAACTAACCTAATTTAATACTAACTAAAAAAAAAGAGACATTATCTTAAAGCATGTGAGAAGAAAAAGACAACGTCAATGTATCTGATCAGTGTCACCCTTTTGTCAAAATGGGTAGGCTGCGGCAGGCAGGGGGTTATCCGTTTGTTTCCCAGGAAAAGCAAGGAAACATATTGGACCCGAGATAAGACATATCATCGTTCATGTCCTAATACAAATTTATTCAAATATTAATTTAAATAATCAATCACATCATTTTTTTGGTCAGTTTAAACTTTATAAATAAGATAAATTTGAGCTCTAACTCTATCGGTTTACTTAAATCCCGCTTGGGTCTTACTTGTTGATGATGAGTTTGAACTCAAGTGTTTAAATACTAATTTAAATTCAACTTAAGATTTTAGAATAACTAATAAATGAACAAAATTTGATCATAATTAATAACTATAGAAAGCTAGCTAGTGGAGAGAGTAAGTGGGTTTCAAGTCAAACTGCATTTCAACGTAAATACCATTATGCTATTTGACGTGACAGCGTATTTACGGCTTGATACATCAACTTTTAAATAATTTAATTTAATTCTGATTGACGTGATAATATCATTTAGACTGCTATGTTGCTTTTTAAATTCTCGTATCACTTACTTTATTGATCAATAAATTATTATTTTTAATTATAATTACGTAAACTGTTATATCGGTTTGAATACGACCCGAGCTCACATTATTCTTTCATCAATTCAAGGTCCAAATGAGGACCCACCCATCTAGTAAGACTAGTATAACACCACTTGGGGTGGGTCCAGTCAAATCAAGGGATTCAGATATGGGTTGCAACATCAGATTCTTATGTGTAAAACGTGGCACACTCATCCACAACAACAATAAACCAATGAAAACATCCAATTTCTCTCTTTCCCCTATAGGATGTGTCTGCATTTTAGATCGACGACGAGACAGTGTCACCTAAACTGTTATATCAGTTAAAAACTTTATACGTTAATTACTATGTTTAAACGCTAAATAACGTCAAGTTTTAATCAAAAGTCAAAGTACAAATACTAGTTGGGGTCCACTCGATCAAAGGGAATCGGATAGGGGTCGATGCCTTGATGCCATGTGTGTATCGTGGCGCACTCATCCACAAGAAAAAAAAAAACCCATCAAAATATCCAACTTTTTTCTCATCATAGGATATGTTGTAGCAAGAGAGGAACAAAGTGGGCCAGCCAGCCGTCCATTAAGCTGACGTGGCGTTCTTCTAATCAAGGAAAGTATTATCGGAAAGAATCAAAGATGTCCGAGAAATTTGAATTTGCTTTAATGCTTTTTCCAAAAAGCCATTCCATTTATTTATTTATTAATTAATTAATTGCTTTTACGTATCGATGAAGTGTGATGTCACTATGTTTATCTGTTTGGGCTGCAGAGTGGATGAAGCGTGAGGTTCTGAACTTTCTGCACAGCGTTAATGGGCCCAACCCAACAACTGAAAATTGGATTTAGAGGACCCTACAACATTTAATTTAATTAAAAAATAAATAAATAAAAATTCCCTCCTAAATGAAATAACACATGTTTTTTTTTTTTTTTTTTTTTNTTTTTTTTTTTTTTTTTTTTCGAAAAAAAAAATGGATTTAGAGGACCCTACAACATTTAATTTAATTAAATAAATAAATAAATAAAAATTCCCTCCTAAATGAAATAACACATGTTTTGGATAAGGCTTTATTCCAATCACATCATTCTTTTTATTTTTATTTTTTTTGTGAAAAAAGTATTTTGGATAAGAATTAGGTCATACCCTAATTCTAGTCTCATCAAACCTTCAAAAACACCTAGAAAAAAATCTTGTGGATCGAACTTAACACAATCGTTTCTTGGGTTTTGCTTTTGGTATATTGGAGTTGGACTCATTAATTCAGTTTTAATTGAAACTGGACTCAAACCGAATCATCTATTCATGTAGTACGACCGATAAAACGAAACCTCATGTTAGTGAGCATGTCCAATCAATTTATTTAATGATGTTACGTTAAAAAGTCATTGGTAAAATGGACTAATATTGCATTAGTGATTAGTCTATTTTAACAATGACTTTTTGACGTAACATCATTAAATAAAATGGACTAATATTGCATTAGTGATTAGTCTATTGGTAAAATGGGCTAATATTGCATTAGTGATTAGTCTATTTTAACAATGACTTTTTGGGACCCTCATTACTTCCTTTTGTTTGGTAATTAGGCTGCATAATAACTCATTCAAAGAGCCTCCTCCCCACTTTGGTAATCAAGATTTACATCATTTTTTACATTCTTATTAGTGGGTTGGTGGGTGGCTGTGCAAATAAATAAAGTAAGAAAAAAAAAAAATTAAACAAAGGACAAAGTTTTCTTTTAAATTAGGTTGGAGGATCTTTCTTCAACTCAATTTATAAAAATGACATATATCGTTTGATCATATAAAATGCACATATTTTTTTAATAGTAGGGACAAAGTTTGAATAAATAATATTAAAAATTCGTATGCATCTCACATGTTATTTAAAACAATAGACACATGTCATTTTTATAAACTAGATCGGAGGAAAACCCTATCCTTAAACAAAAATAAAAATCGGTTCTCAAAACACATTAACAAGTATCATTGCTTTTATATTATGTTAAGTTACTATTTATCTCAAAAATTTGAATAAATAAAAAATATAAATTTAATCATTTTATTAATACTTTAACACGTAAAAACATATGCAATATTAGTGTTAATTACTAAACATTCCATCTAAACGAGTTAATTAAGTAGTAAAAAGTTATATAACAAAGATGTTAACTAAGCAATATTCCACATCCTTTCAAAAAAAAAGAAAAAAAGAAGAAGCAATATTCCACATCACTTAGTTAAGCAATAATTATTTCCGAGAATGACCTTTTTGTAACTTTTAGATTGGGCAAAGTATCATGCACTAAAGGCTAAAGCCCCTTCTCTTTAGTCCTGACAAATAAATAGTTCAAAATAAAGTTCCCTTCTTTCCCAATCAAATTAATTAATAAAGCTGCCAAAATATGAAACAAATAAGCCTTTTTTTTTTAAATGAAAAAAATGAATGATGTTTGAATTATCTTGTAATTTTCTGTTAGAAGTTCTGACAAATAAATAGTTCAAAATAAAGTACCCTTCTTTCCTAATCAAATTAATTAATAAAGCTGCCAAAATATGAAACAAATAAGCCTTTTTTTTAATGAAAAAAAATGAATGATGTTTGAATTATCTTGTAATTTTCTGTTTGTTATCAGCATCTGATTTATATACTAAATAATAATAATAATAAGCAATTAGAGTAATAAACAAAAAAGATTTTTTATTTTGAAGAGTAAAATACAGAAATTTCTCATAAAATAAATCATGTAAATTCAAAATTCTCATAAAATATTTTGTTTGGTGCTCTCAATCATTCATGATGGAGTTCTAGAATGACTTGATGCAATTTAAAAACCTATACCTTTTGTCACGGGTCTATTGGGACAAACACAACGACGTCGTACTACAAATATATTATGAGATTTGATTTTTAATTTTTTTAATTAAGTTGATGGGGGAGATTAATTATGGGTAGGTAATGGGTCACCTGCTCATAGCTTCTCTAACAACCCATCATTATTTTTCTAATAATTTTAAGTATTTTGCGTTATTTTTTAATTGAGAAAAAAAAAAAAAAAAAAACAACCAAAGCTTATGACAGACCAACAAATTCTTATAAGCTTTGATTATAGTTTATTAATTATTAATGCCTTGTATTTGAATACAGCTGTTGTTTTATAATGCATCATTGGATTTGGATGCTTTCACATCAAATCTAGTATAGCTAAAGAGACATTTTCACTCAAAATTGTGTTATAAGCTACCAAGCAATCCTTGGTACTAACTCTTTCCCTAGTGTAACATTTTGATCATTAATGTTAGTGTATTGTCTAATTAGGTTTACATTAAAAAGCACTTAACATTTAAATCACACAACCACGTCCATGGCACGGCGCACGTTTTATGTAAGTTGGCTGACTAGATTGTCTCGACATAAATTTACGTTTTTACTAGCTATGAGGTGGTATATCGCTCGTCTCCATTAAAAAGTTAATCAAAGGTTATAAAGGGAATCATTTGATAAAAGACGAAACCTCAAGAACTATGCAGTTTAGTGTTTGATAAATTTGTAGTTTGGTTTTTAAAATTTCAATTTTTTTTAACGTATTTAAAATCTCAATTTAACTTTTTAAAAATACATATTTTTCTGTAATTTTATTTTGCTATATATATATATATATATTTTTTTTTTAATTAAATGATTTGGTGGCCGGCAGAGTCTTCAATATTGTGTGTAGATTGAAACTTTTTCTCGATCATATCCAATGTCCAATGGCAGCATGCCACGTGATGTACGGAGGTTTATATGTCAAAGGGAAATGTTGAATGGGCCCCGCCCAATGGGGTTAACGCGTCGAAGAAACTATGCCAAATCGTACACGTTATATACTTATATATGCGGCAACTTGACTCTCTTACTTAATATTACAGAGAGGTGTGACATACGAAATTAAGCCTTAATGGTTTGAACTTCTTTTTTCTCAAGTAAATTGAAGAAGAAGAATGAATAATAATAATAATATATACAAATTTATTTTCGAAATTAAAATATATTTTATTATTATTATTATTTTAATTAAGTGGCAACTATATGTGTAAAAAACACTGGCAATATTTGAGTTTTTTTATAAGAAGAAAGTACCCACCAATTTAAGTCCTATGTTTTGTGTTTTAAAATGTATATAAACTTGACTTTGGACTTGATTTGGGCAAAACTGCAGGGATTGAGGAAATCTTTCTGTAATAGGAACAGTAAAAGGCACCTCGGCTCAGGGAGTCAGGAGCTTCTAAATCACTGATCACATGCATTTACGATTTACCAAAGTAAAAGCCAAAAGAATACTTAATCGAAGAATAGGCAGAGCATAAGTGCCGTGTCAGAGGAGGAGAGGCCCCCCAAAAGGCAAGAACTGGCCCCCACAAACGCCATTCTTAAATGTTTATATAAAGCAGTTGGGACTTGAGGGAGCCTCTCATTCTCTGCAGTCTACACACAATCCAAAACTCTCACACACCCATGCACTTACCGGCCACTCGCTTTCTCTCTTTTCAATCTCAAAAGAATCGAAAAGAAAAGTGTTCCAAAAACCTCTCTCTCTTGTGTCTAGAGATACGAAGAATTAATCTGCCCCATTCTCAAAGGTCATTGCTTTGAGTATCAGGGAGGGATATGGGTTTAAGAGTTTTGGTGGGGAACATGTTGAGACCTGACATTTTGATGTTGTTGCCACTGCTTTCTTTGGTTTGTTCTGCTGCTGCTTCTGTGACTTATGACCACAGAGCTATTATGATTAATGGGCAGAGAAGGATTCTAATTTCTGGGTCCATCCACTATCCAAGAAGCACTCCCGAGGTACTAATGCCATTGTCGTTCACGGGTTCCTTCTGTTTTTGTTTCTTGTTTCTGCAGATTCCTCAGAACTTTTTTACTGATGGGTGTCTGTGGTTTTGCATATTTTAGTAGATTCTGGGCTCAAATCTTTTAACCTTTTATGGGTTTCTTTGGATGTTTGCAGATGTGGCCTGATCTTATACAGAAGGCCAAAGAAGGAGGTTTGGATGTCATCCAGACGTATGTGTTTTGGAATGGACATGAGCCTTCTCAAGGAAAAGTAATGCAAATGCATTTTATTTAATTTTCCTTCTGTCGATATTGGTTTTTTTTTTCTTGGTTGATGAAATACTCATTGGCATTTTCATTGATTTTTTTTTTTTAATTTTTAATTTTTTTTTAAAATTTTCAGTACTATTTTGAGGATAGATATGATTTGGTTAAGTTCATCAAGCTGGTACAACAAGCGGGCCTATATGTTCATCTCCGGATTGGCCCATATGTTTGTGCTGAATGGAACTTTGGGTAACAATATTGATAATAATTAAGTATTTTTATCAAAGAGTAAATTTAAAACCGAAAAAAGGTTATATTTTTATTCCATTGTAAGACCTTTTATTCACATGCTCTGCTTCTGTTCTGTTTCTGACTCAGGGGATTTCCTGTTTGGCTGAAATACGTTCCGGGCATTTCTTTCAGAACAGATAACGGGCCTTTCAAGGTTGGCTCTTTGACTTTTCCATTACATAATTGTTTCCTATTAACTTATTCGATATAATCTTTGTAATTTATTAATTGATTTCTAATTGTCCATAATGAAGGCGGCAATGCAAAAATTTACAGAGAAGATTGTCAGTATGATGAAGGCAGAAAAGTTGTTTGAAACTCAGGGAGGCCCCATCATTCTGTCTCAGGTAAGAAAATGAGCTCAATTGGTCTTTTCCATCTTCCTAGAAGTGGGTTTGAATTATTTTTTTATATCCAGTCTTAGTTTTCTCAGAAGCTGGCCGGTCAATCTTGTTAGTATATCATTTCTTTGTTGAATTTCGACAGATAGAGAATGAATTTGGACCAGTGGAATGGGAAATTGGTGCCCCTGGTAAAGCTTATACCAAATGGGCAGCACAAATGGCTGTAGGTCTTGACACTGGTGTCCCATGGATTATGTGCAAGCAAGAGGATGCACCTGACCCGGTTGTAAGTTAATCTACCCATATTTTCATCGCTTTCTTCTTTTTAGGATTCTAGGTGTCTTCCATTCCATTTATTGTCGCCCAACTTTTTTTAGTAGGGCTTAGCACTTAACAGTACATTTTCAACTTAGGTGCTATTAACTGAGATGGCTAGAATTACCCTTTTCCTGTACAAATATTATGGGGCCTGCCCATCTCTATAGATTTGTCGTTTCTTCCATTTCTATAGGATTTGGGTTTTGAAATAAGTGCGCAATGATGAGCACGTCTCCTTTGAAGTTGTCATGTTTTACTGTAAGGATCCAGTTAAAAAGGTTTACTGGTTCTTCTTAGGTTAATTTTGTTATCACTTGGAGTTTGTGTTATCAACTACTTAAGCTATTATTTTCAATTTAGAAAGCTTCCAGACATCTCCCTCACTTGAACCTGTAATTTGTTGATCATGTGACAGATTGATACGTGCAACGGTTTCTACTGTGAAAACTTTAAGCCAAACAAGGACTATAAACCAAAAATGTGGACTGAAAACTGGACTGGTTGGTAAGTCACATGAATAGCTTGTGCAGGCAAAAACTTTTTGCTTTTTTTTTTTTTTTTTCTCTGTACAACTCGTTATACCTTAAATATCTTATTTTGTAAACATCTGTGAAACTACAGATAAGTTATGCTTTGTTGAAAATCTTTTCAAAGACTGATTTTTCTATTGGATCTGCTGTATCCCCAGGTATACCGAGTTTGGTGGTCCAGTTCCTCATAGACCAGCTGAAGACTTGGCACTTTCAGTTGTGAGGTTCATTCAAAACGGGGGTTCTTTTGTTAATTATTATATGGTACATAATCATTCATTATTTTTTCCTGTTATTCTAATTTGCCTTGTGTATAATCACTTAAAAGTAAATATAGTTTTGTTTATTCTTTTTGAACTTTTTGGTCACAGTACCATGGAGGAACTAACTTTGGCCGCACAGCTGGCGGTCCCTTCATAGCAACCAGCTATGACTATGATGCCCCTATTGATGAATATGGTACGCATGTAGATTAGCCTTCTGGAGTAGTTTGTGCTAAAGTTATCTACCTGCCTGATTTATTTCTTTCAAGGGTGGCAGCTAATATCATATTGGAGGCAGGGGCAGACCTAGATGTTAGTTGTTACCCCCCCCCCCCCCCTAAAATTTTAAAAAATCCCTTAGAATCTAAATCTTTTATAAGGTAAACCCCCCAAGCTAATTGTTTCAACCCACCAAAAAAAAAGTAGTTATTTTTAATTATTTATTTTTATAGTCCCACCCCCCAAACCCAATAATCTTAACAAGGTTCTACTATGTACCAGGACTACCACGGGAACCAAAATGGGGTCATTTGAGAGATCTGCATAAGGCTATCAAATTATGTGAATCAGCTTTAGTTTCTGTAGATCCCACAGTGACCTCACTTGGAAATAATCAAGAGGTGATTTTTCAGCTAGCCAAAAGCTACCACGTATTGATTGTTTTCTCTTTTCAACATTTTCTCATCTTCAATGTCATATTCTAGGCTCATGTATTCAAGTCAAAATCTGGTGCTTGTTCTGCATTTCTTGCAAATTACGACACAAAATCCTCCGCAAAGGTGTCCTTTGGGAATGGACAATATGACCTGCCACCATGGTCCATTAGCATTCTTCCTGACTGCAAAACTGTAGTTTTCAACACTGCAAGGGTAAGAGAAAAATCTTGGCTGTGTCGAAAAATCTCATTCATGTCTCAGTTAAAGTTTGATGCCCATCACAATCATTTTCAAATGTCATTTTCTCTTTACAAAAAATATCAATTTCTCGTTTATCTTCTGGTATAAGAATTTAAAAGCTAGATGAAAATATTTAATCTTAAAGCCTTTTCGGGTGTCTTAACAATAATTTGAAGTTTGCATTTTAATTTGAAAAGTAAAGCTCAGTTCTGCTCTATATTATATCTCTATATGAAAAATGCAAATGATGAATTTTAAGATCTGATTTTAAATTAATAATTTATATACAGCTTGGTGCCCAAAGCTCACAGATGAAGATGACGCCTGTGAATAGCGCATTTTCGTGGCAGTCTTACAATGAAGAAACTGCCTCTGCTGACGATGATGATGCAACTACAATGGTTGGGCTCTGGGAACAAGTAAATGTCACTAGAGATGTTACAGACTATTTGTGGTACCTGACAGAGTAAGTACTCTATAACCAATCACTGCCCTGACTTCTTTGAGACAACTTCGAGCAAAAGAAGTCCTTGCAATCATGTTGGTATTGTATTGATATATTTTATCCCTAATCATTTTTAAATATTCTCTTGCTCAGTATCAATATAGCTCCTGGTGAAGGGTTTCTAAAGAATGGACAGTCTCCTCTTCTCACAATATATTCAGCAGGTCATGCGTTGCATGTTTTCATCAATGGTCAACTATCAGGTAAATATGGTTCTTGCAAAATTATGTCAAGTACAACTTTGATTTGGTTAATTCATCAGCTTCTTATTCTTAATGCAGGAACTGTTTATGGGGGACTGGAGAATCCTAAATTAACTTTTAGTGACTATATCAAGCTGGGGGCTGGCATCAACAAGATTTCTTTATTAAGTGTTGCTGTGGGTCTTCCAGTAAGTTTTTTATTTCCACATGGATTCATGTTTCTTTACACTATCAATTGGAGAACAATATGATGCTTATGATCTCGACATTGTCATATTGATATGCATCAGAATGTTGGCACGCATTTTGAGACATGGAATGCTGGGGTGTTAGGCCCAGTCACTTTGAAGGGTCTCAACGAGGGGACAAGAGATCTGTCAAGGCAGAAATGGTCATACAAGGTATGTTGTCTACATGATTTCTGTTCCACTTGCTTCATCATACTAAAAGGAAAAGTTGTATTGTTACTATTCTAAATTTAAAGAGCCCTAACCAAATCTTGACGAGCACTTTTGATATTATTTGCAAATAAGCATTAAAAGAAACTAATGCTGAACATCAATAACTAATGGAACTTTTAAACTATGCACTATGTGAACATCAATAATAATTCTAAATTAAATATAAAACTGTGATATGTAGAAATAGTTAACAGATTTCACACGGATGTTTTCTCACTATTTTACTCACAACTCACAAAAGGCTTAGAGACTTATTTTGCATGTTACTGAGCAGATAGGTCTGAAAGGTGAAGCTTTAAGCCTTCATACTGTTAGTGGGAGTTCCTCTGTTGAATGGGTCAAGGGATCATTACTGGCTAGAAAACAACCTTTGACATGGTACAAGGTAAGAACAATTTCAATACTCATTTAACACTTTCCTATTGCTGTTATGGATTCCCATTTGAGAAAGAGCAAGTTTACAAGAACTAAATGGATGCTATGAAATCTCCAGACTACTTTTAGTGCACCAGGAGGCAATGAACCATTAGCTTTAGATATGAATAGCATGGGAAAAGGTCAAATATGGATAAACGGTCAGAGCATCGGACGCCACTGGCCTGCATATATAGCACGTGGTGGTTGTGGTGATTGTAGTTATGCTGGGACTTATACTGATAAGAAATGCCGAACTAATTGTGGAGAGGCCTCTCAAAGATGGTGAGAAAAGTTCTTCCACTTAATTTGTTTTAACATGTTTGGTGCATTTCAATATTTTATGATAAGACTGTTATTTTCAGGTACCATGTTCCACGCTCATGGCTGAATTCGGGCGGGAACCTACTGGTTGTGTTTGATGAATGGGGCGGTGACCCAACTGGGATTTCTTTGGTAAAAAGAACGACAGGAAGTGTCTGTGCTGATATCTATGATGGGCAGCCGACACTGAAGAGCTGGGGCATGCTAACTTCTGGCAAAGTCAACAGACCAAAAGCCCATTTATGGTGCCCACCTGGGCAGAAAATCTCTCAAATTAAGTTTGCTAGCTATGGAATGCCTCAGGGAACATGTGGAAGCTTTAGAGAAGGGAGCTGTCATGCGCACAAGTCCTATGATGCTGCTGAAAAGGTATCTGAACAACTTTGCTTCATCCTTTTAGTCCCACAGCAGATTCTGTATTCTTAGTAAACATCTTTATTATGCTTATCTTACAATCAACTTGGATCCTCTCTTGCAGAACTGCATTGGACTGGAATCCTGTTCAGTAACTGTAGCTCCTGAAGTTTTTGGAGGGGATCCATGTCCAGGTAACATGAAGAAGCTCTCTGTTGAGGCCATCTGCAGTTAAATATAGCAGCTTCAGTAACCTACAAAATAAACGATGAGCCACTGGCTCATCTCAGTACATAAAAATACATACGTCCCAAATTGCCAAGGCAACTGATTGGACTCTGCACAAGGACATAAGCATAGAGCCGTGCCCCACACCACACTGCCAAAGTCAATTGTAGATAGTGAAGATGATTCTAAACATGCATCAAAGATGCTTTGTGTATAGGCAAGCCAGTCATTTGTCAAATATAGCTTTATACGTCATACATAGGGCTTATTACCGGATAAGAGTCTAGTCATTTAGTCAGACAAGCCTTTAACTTGCTTGTTGATTGTTATGTAATTTTCTGCGAAAGCAGTTTCCTAAAAATAAATTGGAAAGTAATAAAAACTACCTAGTAAATTGCAGCTTGGTTCATTAATTTATACGACTAGAATGTTGGTGAGGAATAAGTGAAATGGAGAGAATTTATTTCATGGTCAAGATTTAATTTTGTTGTATCTAACGGTGCACACAGTATCATGTCATTTTAAATTTTTTAAGACATGTTAACATATACATCATTCAGTCTGTAAAATCTGATATGGGCTTGAAATGGAGAGAATCCTAATTGACGAACTCTTTTATGCTATCTTGTATCATCACATTTATACAATAATTTAATGAGCAGTACTGAAATGCAAAATGTTGGCAATATCAAAACTATTGATCTCCTTTGCTTCTAGAGGCATTTATTGTAAGCTTGGGGCTGCTTCCTGACAAGAGAATACTTTTTTCTAAACTATGTACAAGTTTTAAGAGGAGAGTAATGCTCATTTTCATACTCATTTTATATCGGCTGACACTACATGTTTTAAGTGAATTTTTTTTTTTTTTTTGACGTAGATGACATTGAAAGACACTTAAAACACGTTGGGTCAACCAATGTAAGATTAGTGTAAAGAATAGCAATTATAATATGCAGAGTGAAATTTAATGCACTACAGGAGCTTGAAGTTGCTGAAAGTATAAGGTTGCATCAGCCATCTTTATAGTTATTCATTGTATATTCAACCATTTTCTTACACGAATTAGGTACTCAGCACAACAAAATAAAATGCGTGTTTGTTTACTGTAACTTGATAAAAATGGTTAGGAACTCAAAGAGCAACTTCTGCATAAACAGGGGGGCCTATTCCTTCACAAAATCTCCCCTCAAAGTGAAGATAATTTATGAGTCAAGCTATTACTGCTGAGATCCATTTGCATCATGACTCCATCTTCATCAATTCCGAGCTGGATTAGCCTCTTGGTACAATTAATCAAGCACTTGCAAGCCCTTAACTGCAACCGGAAAATAAATTGCAATCCACTCTCTTCAGTTTCAAACAAATGCAATGAAACAGACATGCTCTCAACGGCATCGGTTAAACTGAAGACAAGGCAGGCACCTGCTACAGCCACCCTCTTATTCCATTTATCAGTCCAACTAACCGATTCTTCCAATCCTACAGAGCTCCATTTTACATGCTTCAATTTAGTGCTCTTATTTTCTATTGACTGAAGTATTCTACCTGTTGCAGCAAAATGTAGCAGCATTTGACATCCATCTTCATCTATATGATACAAGCACCCTATCAAGATGCCCAATGGGATTCTTCTGAACAACTGATTTTGCTGAAAGTTAAGACCACAGGATGATTTGGCCTCACAAGATGCAGTAGTGTTGACATTGTAATTCCAATGCCACATTCATATGTCCTGGAATTATTTGAGCCAGAGTCCAATGGTTAGAAAATAATGCTCCTTTTTGAGAGTATAATCCTTGTTGTGATGAAAGTTAGGTTTCTTCAATTTCTTATTGTAACCTGCTGCTTCTTTGTCATGTGAAACTGAACAAAAGAGCATCCAGGACCCTGATATTTTAATTAAAGAATCAACGAGCAAATCCTGATGAGATGGTTCAGAATCCATTCTATGTAACTCGCTGCAGCAGCACGAAAAGAAATTGCGATTGGATAAAGATGCTGTAAAAGCCCTAATAATAATTCAACAAACCCACCATGAACCTCCAATTTCCCGACAACATCGGCGCAAGCTTCGACCAATTCCGTGCAATCTTGGCATGAAAACGAGCTGCCGACCTGCAAAACCTTGTCTTTCTAAAACCTAAACACCTGGCAAGAAATCGACGACGACAAAACAGTGACAATCGTCTGGACCAAACAGTCAAGCACCGAATTGAAAACCTAAACAACAACGAACCACATAATTAGATAAAGGAGAGGTCACAATAGAACACAGTCTCCAAAAACCCTAACATAGGAACTTAGAAAGTGCAAAACCTGGGGTGCTCTGAAGGGATAGCGCCGTGTCCAAAACCCTAACCCTAGAATCTTCGTTGTTGAGGTTCAGAGATTGGTTGAACATTGAAATTGAGAGGTTAAGAGCTTCTTCTTCTTCTTCTTCTTGTGCTTGTCCTTGATTTAGGGTTTTGAGGTGCGAAGTGAGCCTCGCGAAGAGATCGGTCACTTGTGGGACAGTGGTCATGGTCGCAGAGAATCGGAGACGCTGATCCCGTGTTCGCGCCAAAATTTGCAGTATTTAAAGCGTTACGTGGAGTTTGGGCCTATTGTAAAGCCCATTAATTTCACAAGTCATCGATCAGCCTATAAGGCTTGCTGCAGGTGGGCTGAAGAAGCCATGGTAATATGGTATACCAAGTAATCTGGTTAGCAAAACCAATTTTAATTACTTTATAGATATATTAATTAATTATTCTCTTCAAGGAAACTAGAGCATGGCACTAGGTAATTCTATTTCTATTCACGCACCTCTTAGAAAGACCCGGATTGTTTATGGTTTCATTGTCTATTGTTTGTTTACCTTTTTGTTATTGGCATAGGCGGATATAAAGGGGGGCGGCCCGGGCGGGCATGGGCGCCCGCACCTCCAAAAAAATTTGAAATTTTTTCTAAGGTTAATTCTTTTAGTTTTTTTTTACACTAATCCCTACACTCCTCCTTCTCAGTTATTCCACCCCTCCAATTTATTTTTTTTAAAATTATTATTTTAGTTCTGCCCCTCATAATACAAATTCTTAGATCCGCCAGAAGAGCCTATTCTATTTTAATTGTTCGATTCTTTATAACTCTTTTCCCATTATTGAATATAAATATATATATATATATATTTTTGAAAAAAAAAAAACTTATATTCACGTTTTCATGGAGAGAGGAAAAAAAAAAGGGAACTAAAAATGACATGCACGTGTATGAATCTATATATGATGAATAGGTAAATGCTTCTAGCAGCCAAGTTTTTGAGGCAGTTTATGTGGGAGTGGATCAGGATATATTAATGTAGTGTTTTGCATGGTTATCTTTCTGTCATGGGTTTTGGCCACTGACAGCGGCCATTGTCTCTTACGACAGCAAATTAGCCATCCTCATTAATGGATGTTCAGATCGAGAAGAATTACTCCGTGTTTCTTATAATATATCCTGGATTTTCCTTGGTCACCAATTATTGTACAGTTTCACTTAGTATGGAAGAACCAAAACTCGAGATATATGATTAATTGGATCATCCCTGAATAAGTGCAATGACAATTGTTTAAAGGCTCACATGCACATACGCCTCTGGAGCTCTGTAATGTAAAATACATACAATGCATGCTAAGATGAAAGCAATACATAATAGGTATGATTGAAGAAGAAAAAGAAGTCATAATCATCTCACTTCTGTGCATGGTCTCTTCACTTCCGCTCTCTCAATTTTCTCCTTTCTCTTCTTCAATATGTAGGCTCTGTTTAGTTTGCGAAATAGACTCCTGAAATAGAATGACTATTCATTTTTTCTTTTTTTTTTCACATGTCCACACAAGGGAATGGGGAGGGAGGATTCGAACTTGTAACCTCCGCTTCATTAGGCGTGGTCCACAGCCGATTGACTATTCTATTCATATACAATAGTCTTTCTTTTGTTTGATTTGGGTCTATTCTAGTAAACGTTATTTAAAATAATTAATCCATTACAAAAGATGAATAGCTATTTCTCTAAAAAATAAGAGGAATAAAATAGCTATTTTTGAAGGAATAGACAGTTTTCCAAAAAAACTTTTTTCTTTCTCTCTCTCAANGCACGTGTATGAATCTATATATGATGAATAGGTAAATGCTTCTAGCAGCCAAGTTTTTGAGGCAGTTTATGTGGGAGTGGATCAGGATATATTAATGTAGTGTTTTGCATGGTTATCTTTCTGTCATGGGTTTTGGCCACTGACAGCGGCCATTGTCTCTTACGACAGCAAATTAGCCATCCTCATTAATGGATGTTCAGATCGAGAAGAATTACTCCGTGTTTCTTATAATATATCCTGGATTTTCCTTGGTCACCAATTATTGTACAGTTTCACTTAGTATGGAAGAACCAAAACTCGAGATATATGATTAATTGGATCATCCCTGAATAAGTGCAATGACAATTGTTTAAAGGCTCCCATGCACATACGCCTCTGGAGCTCTGTAATGTAAAATACATACAATGCATGCTAAGATGAAAGCAATACATAATAGGTATGATTGAAGAAGAAGAAGAAGTCATAATCATCTCACTTCTATGCATGGTCTCTTCACTTCCGCTCTCTCTATTTTCTCCATTCTCTTCTTCAATATGTAGGCTCTGTTTAGTTTGCGAAATAGACTCCTGAAATAGAATGACTATTCATTTTTTCTTTTTTTTTGACATGCCCACACAAGGGAATGGGGAGGGAGGATTCGAACTTATAACCTCCGCTTCATTAGGCGTGGTTCACAGCCGATTGACTATTCTATTCATATACAATAGTCTTTCTTTTGTTTGATTTGGGTCTATTCTAGTAAAAGTTATTTAAAATAATTAATCCATTACAAAAGATGAATAGCTATTCCTCTAAAAAATAAGATGAATAAAATAGCTATTTTTGAAGGAATAGACAGTTTTCCAAAAAAAATTTTTTCTTTCTCTCTCTCAAACTTAAAAATGAAAAACAAAAATGGTTGAACTTGTGGGTGGCCGACCACTGACACGTTTCAACCATTTTTATTTTTATTTTTTAAATTTAAGTTTTGGAAAAATTAGAAATCTATGGATTTTTTGGTAATTTTGGTTCAATTCCAATTATGAAATATGTGTTGTTAACAAATTAAAGAATTGAAATAATTATTTCATTTCAACCTCCTCTATTCTCATAATAACTATTATAAACGATGATCGCAACTAGTACGTATAGAAAGAGTCTTCGACAAGAGTTTTTGGTGACCTTTCTAATTGTAAATTTTATTTACTAAATTTGTCTCTTCATAGTGAGAAAGATCCCCTTTTATAATTTTATTTTTCTTCTTCTTGTTCCATTTGTTTTCATTTAAAATTAAAATAAAAATAAAAAGGGCAAGTTGGAGACTTGCTAGTGACCTATTACCAAGATCGTCTCTCTTGGCCTTATAAAAAAAAGAAAATGGTGTAACCAACAAGAAAGAGAGACTTCTTTTTTTTTTTTAAGAAATTATATATTATCTTATTTTGAGTCATTTTATAGATAAAATTTTATTTTGTTTTATCTAATTTTGTATATAATGTCATATCATTTAAAATTAGTTGATGTCATGTATCCGTAAATTGAAATAAAATAACATTTCAAAATAATAATAATAAAAAAATAAAATAAAATTAATGAAATGAGTCAAATGACTCCTCTTCCTTGCTAGAGGGTGTAAAACACTAGGAAATATTTGTGAGTTTTATAAAAAGAAAGTACACACCAAATAACTCCTCACTTTTTTCTCTGCAGACTGCACTCTAAAAGTCTAAACACAAGCCAAAACGCTTCACACATCCATGCACTTAACCAGCCACTAGCTTTCTCTCCTTTCAATCACAAAAGAATCGAAAAGTGTGCAAAAAACCAAAAACCAAAGTCTAAAGATATGAAGAATTAATCTGCCCCATTCTTAAAGGCCATTGCTTTGAGTATAAGGGAGGGATATGGGCTTAAGAGTTTTGGTGGGGAACATGTTGAGACCTGACATTTTGATGTTGTTGCTACTGCTTTCTTTGGTTTGTTCTGCTGCAGCTTCTGTGGCTTATGACCACAGAGCTATTATGATTAATGGGCAGAGAAGGATTCTAATTTCTCGGTCCATTCCCTATCCAAGAAGCACTCCCGAGGTACTAATGCCATTGTCGTTCACGGGTTCCTTCTATTTTTGCCCCTTGTTTCTGCAGATTCCTCAGAACTTTTTTACTGATGGGCGTCTGTGGTTTTGCATATTTTAGTAGATTCTGGGCTCAAATCTTTTAACCTTTTCTGGGTTTCTTTGGATGTTTGTAGATGTGGCCTGATCTGATACAGAAGGCCAAAGGAGGTTTGGATGCCATACAGACGTATGTGTTTTGGAATGGACATGAGCCTTTTCAAGGAAAAGTAATGCAAATGCATTTTATTTAATTTTCCTTCTGTCGATATATATTTTTTCCTGGTTGATGAAATACTCATTGGCATTTTCATTGATTTTTTTTTTTTAATAATTTTCAGTACTATTTTGAGGATAGATATGATTTGGTTTAGTTCATCAAGCTGGTACAACAAGCAGGCCTATATGTTCATCTCCGGATTGGCCCATATGTTTGTGCTGAATGGAACTTTGGGTAACAATATTGATAATAATTAAGCATTTTTATCAAAGAGTAAATTTAAAACCGAAAAAGGTTATATTTTTATTCCATTATAAGACCTTTTATTCACGTGCTCTGCTTCCGTTCTGGTTCTGATTCAGGGGATTTCCTGTTTGGCTGAAATACCTTCCGGGCATTTCTTTTAGAACAGATAACGGGCCTTTCAAGGTTGGCACTTTGGCTTTCCCACTACATAATTGTTTCCTATTAATATAATCTTTGTAATTTATTAATTGATTTCTAATTGTCCATAATGAAGGCGGCAATGCAAAAATTTACAGAGAAGATTGTCAGTATGATGAAGGCAGAAAAGTTGTTTGAAACTCAGGGAGGCCCCATCATTCTATCTCAGGTAAGAAAATGAGCTCAATTAGTCTTTTCCATCTTCCTAGAAGTGGGTTTGAATTATTTTTTTTATATCCAGTCTTAATTTTCTCAGACGCTGGCCGGTCAATCTTGTTAGTATATCATTTCTTTGTTGAATTTCGACAGATAGAGAATGAATTTGGACAGCTGGAATCGGTAATTCGTGGGGATAAAGCTTATGCTAAATGGGCAGCGGAAATGGCTGTAGGTCTTGACACAGGTGTCCCATGGATTATGTGCAAGCAAGAGGATGCCCCTGACCCTGTTGTAAGTTAATCTGCCCATATTTTCAACGCTTTCTTCTTCTTCCGTTTATTGCCACCCAACTTTTTTAATGGGGCTTAACAGTACATTATCAACTTAGATGGCCAGACTTACCCTATTCCTGTACAGGCTGTACAAATATTTTGGGGCCTGCCCATCTCTATAGTTTTGTCTTTTCTTCGATTTGTCTAGGATTCGGGGTTTGTAATAAATGCAATGATGAGCACGTTTCCTTTGAAGTTGTCATGTTCTACTGTGAGGATCCAGTTAAAAAGGTTTACTGGTTCTTCTTGGGTTAATTTTGTTATCCCTTGGAATTTCTGTTATCAACTATTTCAGCTGTTATTTTCAATTAAGAAAGCTTCCAGACATCTCCCTCACTTGAACCTGTAATTGTTGATCATGAGACAGATTGATACGTGCAACAGTTTCTACTGTGAAAAATTTAAGCCAAACAAGCACAATAAACCAAAAATGTGGACTTAAAATTGGACTGGTTGGTAAGTCACATGAATAGCTTGTGTAGGCAAAAAAGTTTTGGCTTTCTTATTTTTCTTTTATTTTCTGTACAACTCTTTTTACCTTATATATCTTATTTTGTAAACATCTGTGAAACAACAGATTAGTTGTGCTTTGTTGGATATCTTTTCAGAGACTGATTTTTCTCTTGTATCTGCTGTATCCCCAGGTATACTGAATTTGGTGGTGCAGTTCCTCATAGACCAGCTGAAGACATGGCATTTTCAGTTGTGAGGTTCATTCAAAACGGGGGTTCTTTTGTTAATTATTATATGGTACATAATCTTTCATTATGTTTTCATGTTATTCTAATTTACCTTGTGTTTAATCACTTAAAGTAAATATAGTTTTGTTTATTCTTTTTGAACTTTTTGCTCACAGTACCATGGAGGAACAAACTTTGGCCGCACAGCTGGCGGTCCCTTCATAGCAACCAGCTATGACTATGATGCCCCTATTGATGAATATGGTATGCATGTAGATTAGCCTTCTGGAGTAGTTTGTGCTAAAGTTGTTTGCCTGCCTCATTTATTTCTTTCAAGGGTGGCAGCTAATATCATATTGGAGGCAGGGGCAAACCTAGATGTTACCCCCCCCCCCACCCCCTAAAATTTTAAAAAATCCCTTAGAATCTATATCTTTTATAAGGTACACCCCCCAAGCTAATTGTTCCCCCCCCCCAAACTCAATAATCTTAACTAGGTTCTACTATGTACCAGGACTACCACGGGAACCAAAATGGGGACATTTGAGAGATCTGCATAAGGCTATCAAATTATGTGAATCAGCTTTTGTTTCTGTAGATCCCACAGTGACCTCACTTGGAAATAATAAAGAGGTGATTTTTCAGCTTGCCAAAAGCTACTACGTATTGACTGTTTTCTCTTTTCAATATTTTCTCATCTTCACTGTCATATTCTAGGCTCATGTATTCAAGTCAAAATCTGGTGCTTGTTCTGCATTTCTTGCAAATTATGACACAAAATCCTCCGCAAAGGTGTCCTTTGGGAATGCACAGTATGACCTGCCACCTTGGTCCATTAGCATTCTTCCTGACTGCAAAACTGTATTTTTCAACACTGCAAGGGTAATAGAAAACTCTTGGCTATGTCAAAAAATGTCATTCCTGTCGAAGTTAAAGTGTGATGCACTTCCAAATCATTTTCAAATGTCATTTTTTCTTTAGAAAAAGTAGCAATTTCTCGTTTATCTTCTGGAAATTACATTTTCCTGCAGAAGCTTTTAAAAGGTAGATGGAAATATTTAATCTTAAAGCCTTTTAGGGTGTCTTAACAAAAATTTGAAGTTTACATTTTAATTTGAAAAGTAAAGTTCAGTTCTGCTCTATATTATATCCCTGCATGAAAAATGCAAATGAATTTTAATTTCTGATTTTAAATTAAAAATTTATATACAGCTTGGTGCCCAAAGCTCACAGATGAAGATGACGCCTGTGAATAGCGCATTTTCGTGGCAGTCTTACAATGAAGAAACTGCCTCTGCTGATGATGATGATGCAACTACAATGGTTGGGCTCTGGGAACAAGTAAATGTCACTAGAGATGTTACAGACTATTTGTGGTACCTTACAAAGTAAGTACTTTATAACCAATCGTGTAGACAACATACCATACAAGGTATGTTGTCTACACGATTTCTGTTCCACTTGCTTCATCATACCAAAAAAAAAATAAAATTGTATTGTTACTATTCTAAATTTAAAGAGCCCTAACCAAATCTTTACAAGCCCTTTTGACATTTTATGCAAATATACATTAGAAGAAACTAATGCTGAACATCAATAACTAATTGAACTTTTAAACTATGCACTATGTGAACATCAATAATAATTCTAAATTAAATATAAAACTGGGATATGTAGAAATAGTTGACAGATTTCACATGGATGTTTTCTCACTATTTTACTGACAACTCACAAGAGGCTTAGAGACTTATTTTGCATGTTCCTGAGCAGATAGGTCTGAAAGGTGAAGCTTTAAGCCTTCATGCTGTTAGTGGGAGTTCCTCTGTTGGATGGGTCAAGGGATCATTACTGGCTAGAAAACAACCTTTGACATGGTACAAGGTAAGAACAATTTCAATACTCATTTAACACTTTCCCATTTCTGTTAAGGATTCCAATAAATGGATTTGAGAAAGAGCAAGTTTACAAGAACTAAATGGATGCTGTGATATCTCCAGACTACTTTTAGTGCACTAGGAGGCTATGAACCATTAGCTTTAGATATGAATAGCGTGGGAAAAGGTGAAATATGGATAAATGGTCAGAGCATCGGACGCCACTGGCCTGCATATATAGCACATGGTGTGGCAAATGTAGTTATGCTGGGACTTATGATGATAAGAAATGCCGAACTAATTGTGGAGAGGCCTCTCAAAGATGGTGAGAAAAGTTCTTCCACTTAATTTGTTTTAACATGTTTGGTGCATTTCAATATTTTATTATAAGACTGTTATTTTCAGGTACCATGTTTCCACGCTCATGGCTGAATTCGGGCGGGAACCTACTGGTTGTGTTTGATGAATGGGGCGGTGACTCAACTGGGATTTCTTTGGTAAAAAGAACGACAGGAAGTGTCTCTGCTGATATCTATGAAGGGCAGCCGACACTGAAGAGCTGGGGCATGCTATCTTCTGGCAAAGTCAACAGACCAAAAGCCCATTTATGGTGCCCACCTGGGCAGAAAATCTCTCAAATTTAATTTGCAAGCTGTGGACTGCCTCAGGGAACATGTAAAAGCTTTAGAGAAGGGAGCTTTCATGCGCACAAGTCCTATGATGCTGCTGAAAAGGTATCCGAACAACTTTAATTATTACGAGGGAAAATACACTTTAGAAGCTTATAGCTTTGCTTCATCCTTTTAGTCCCACAGCAGATTCTGTATTCTTAGTAAACATCTCTATTATGCTTATCTTACAATCAACCTGGATCCTCCCTTGTAGAACTGCATTGGACTGGAATCATGTTCAGTAACTGTAGCTCCTGAAGTTTTTGGAGGGGATCCATGTTCAGGTAACATGAAGAAGCTCTCTGTTGAGGCCATCTGCAGTTAGATATAGCAGCTTCTGTAACCTACAAAATAAATGATGAGCCAATGACTCATCTCAGTACATAAAAATACATACATCTCAAATTGCCAAGGCAACTGATTCGACTATGCACAAGGACATAAGCGTAGAGCCGTGCCACACACCACACGGCCAAAGCAATTGTTGATAGTGAAGATGATTCTAAACATGCATCAAAGATGCTTCATGTGTATAGGCAAGCCAGTCATTTGTGAAATATGGCTTTATACGTCATACATAGGGCTCTTATTACCTGATGAGAGTCTAGCCATTTAGTCAGACAAGCCTTTAACTTGCTTGTTGATTGTGATGTAATCTTTTGTGAAAGAAGCTTGATTTGTTAATTTGTACTACTGAACTCAAAAATAATCTCTTCTTCCTTGTTATACTGGAATCTTGGCGAGGAATACGTGAAATGGAAATGATCTATTTTATGGTCAAGATTTTGTTTTGTTGTATTTAACGGTATATTTGATATCATATCATTTAAAACTTCTAATGATGTGGTTATATATACACAAAGGCAGAACTACGTTATGGCCCCCCAAATTTTATAAAATACCTCAAAATTATATGTATTTTGTAAAATAGGCATTCTAAATTTAATTTTTGACCCTCCAAACAAATATTTTTCTTGTTTTGTCCCCCCCAAATTTGTAAAATCTGATCTTGACTTGAAATAGAAAGAATCCCGACTGGCAAACTCTTTTCTGCATTCTAATTAATGATCTTGTATCATCACATTCATACATTAATTTAATGAGCAATACTGGTGTAATGCTTCTTGAAGTGAATACTTTGGAATAGGATCCTCTCCATTTCATTTCCATTTAGGCAAAAAGGTGATAAAATTAAGACAAAATTGTCCTAAACTATAAAAGTTTGGACAATTTAATCCTACTTCAAATAAAATGGGGAGGATCCCTTTCCGAATAGTTTTCTAAAATATTTACGAGTTTTAAGAATACTCTTCATACTCATTTATTACACTCATTTCATACCGGCTACCGATTGATATAATGTGTTTTAAGTAGTATTCTTCTTCTTAATATGTCAAACGGTGTGAAATAGGTGTAAAAAAGGACAGAATTTTCCTCCAAACTGGATTGGAGGAATCTCCTCCAACCTAATCTGTAAAAGTGACATGTGTCCATTTTTTTAATAATATGTGAGATGCACATGCGTTTTTAATATTATTTATTCCAACTTTGTCCTTGTTATTAAAAAAACATGTGCATCTCACATGTTTAAGGGACACATGTCACTTTTACAGATTATGTTAGAGGAGATTCTTCCAACATAGTTTGGAGGAAAACTCTGGCATATAAAAAATAGCATTGATAATATGCAGAGTGAAATTTAATGCACTGTAGGAGCTTGATGTTGCTGAAAATGGTTGTATCAGCCATTTTTATAGTTATTCATTGACATAAAACAGAATAATACGTGTTTTTTTACACCTTACTCATCTCTGCAACTAGATAAAAATGGTTAAGAACCCACAGAGCAACTTCTGCACAACCAAAATCTCCCCTCAAAGTGAAGATAATTTATGAGTCAAGCTATTAATTATATCATCTATATCTTTGTCAACTGGTGATACTTCTTGCCCTTGATGCTTCCACTTTACCAATCTAGTGCTGAGATCCATTAGCATCATGACTCCATCTTCATCAATTCCGAGCTGGATTAGCCTCTTGATACAATTAATCAAGTACTTGCAAGCCCTTAACTTCACCCGGAAAATAAATTGCAATCCACTCTCTTCAGTTTCAAACAATGAAACAGACATGCTCTCAACGGCTTCTGTTAAACTGAAGACAAGGCAGGCACCTGCTACAGCCTCCCTCTTATTACATTTATCAGTCCACCTAACCGATTCTTCCCACCCTACAGAGCTCCATTTTACACGCTTCAATTTAGTGCTCTTTGTTTCTGTTGACCGAAGTATTCTACCTGTTGCAGCATAATGTAGCAGCATCTGGCATCCATATTCATCTATATGATTCAAGCACCCTATCAAGATGCCCAATGGGATTCTTCTGAACAACTGATTTTGCTGGAAGTTACGACCACAGGACGATTTGGCCTCGCAAGATGCAGTAGTGTTGACAGTGTAGTTCCAATACCACATGCATATGTCCTGGAATTCTTTGAGCCAGAGTCCAATGGTTCTAAAATCATGCTCCATTTTTAGAGTATAACCCTTGTCTTGATGAAAGTTATGTTTCTTCAGTTTCTTATTGTAACCTGCTGCTTCTTTGTCATGTGAAACTGAACAATTGAGCATCCAGGACTCTGACATTTTAATTAAAGAATCAACGAGCAAATCCTGATGAGATTTAATAATGGGGCTCAGAATCCATGCTATGTACCTCGCTGCAGCAGCACGATAAGAAGGTGGTTCCATGTCATGTGTTCCTACAATTCTGGCCATCCCCATTTTCAACTTCGAATGAAAATTGTCTGGAACGCTTTCCTCAGAGAAGAGTAAAATAGAAGCAAAACAGAACCAATCTGGAAAGTTGATTGCCAGAGCCCTGATATGCAACAAATTTTATTTTTTTTTGATAAACAGTAACCAAAAAAGAAAAAATTGTGATTGGATCAAGATGCTGCAAAAACCCTATTACTTTCATGTGAACCAATGGGGTAAGAATTTACCAAGAAGATCTGTGATCAATTGTTCTAATCTTCAGTGCAGCTGGTTCGCTTACAGAAGAAGTTAACTGCAGAAAGCTTTCGGATGAGAGAGGTCCAGCCAAGGTTCTCAGTAAGTGGTAGTTGTATGGAAAATATGCATTAGAAAAAGGCAGCGTCGATCCCAATTCCACTGATATGCCCCACCATGTTGGTCTGGAGATTACATCTACTATTACCGAGACAAACTTAGTTAGGAACTCTTGCACAGAGGCCAGACCCCTGTTTGTACAAGTAAATTAGAAAAATGGATTAGATACGCTGGTTAGTTTAAATATTTCATACTCTTGACACATTTTAAAATAAGTTACTAGATGTCATTATCAGCTTTATCCATAAAAATTTAACTTTGACGTTAAACTCATGAAAGCCAAATGATATAATTTCAAAGCGTTGGCATTCATTAGCAAAATGAATATTTATTCCCAAATTAAGGCCTCGTTTTAACAAATGTTGTACATCTTAGGCACAAGGCTGGGTTTTATCAGCAAAATAGAGGGGGAAAAAAAAAGAAGTAAAAGCACCTTGTGGGAATTTCACTAAGAGTCTGTTTGGGATTGCGTTTGAGAAATAGAGCTTTTAAGCTAAAAAGAGTTTTTTGGCAAAAGCTTCATTTTTAAGCTTTTGCCAAAAGTACTTTTTGACAATTTTTTGGCTTTTGAGACCTTTAAAAATGCTTTTAATTTTTTTACCAAACGACAACCTTTTTTTCAAACTAATTTTTTGAGTGTTAAAAACACTTTTAAGCCTCTCAAACGCAATTCCAAACAGGCCCCTAAGTTGCAAATAGCTCCATAAGGTTTTAGAAGTGATAGAAAACTACCCGTAGTAACCAGTAAGCAAAAAACACAAATAGGTTGCTGGACCCAACTTTTGTTCAAATTTTTGATAGAACCATCAAGGTATCACATCACACCAACCATATTGTGACACGTCACTTTCAATAAAAATAATATATGTATAACAAAAACAAAAATAGAGAGGGTTGCTTAACCACCCCTCGCTGACCAGTGTGGGGGGTGGGTCAATGAGGATGGTTTGGCCAACCCCAAGCCGACCAAAAAGGCTAGTCAAGCCACTCCCTCAATATATTTTTTTTTATTGTAAGTGGCACGTGGCACGTGTCACAATATGATTGGTGCAGCATTGCACTAACGATTCTCGTCAAAAATTTTTTGCTAGGAAGTTAGATCCAGGAAACTGTGTTTTTTGCTTACCACAAAAAGTTTTAGTCACTTTTTAAACCCTACATGGATTGATTTTACATTTTTCTCCAAAAAAAAAAAATATGATTATAGATTGTAAAAGTTAATCTACTTATTAGAGCCATCACAACGAGACAGTCAAGCCTGTCAAGGAAATCATGACGAGAAAGTAACAAGCACACAAGACAAGAGGCAAGACGCATTTAAAACCGACTTAACCTAAAACCTCAATTCCCTCAAGGATGAAAGAGAAAACATTCAATGACACAGAGCTATAGCATTGTGATCAAGAAATTTGTACTCACGTCACTAGAAGCCATCTATGTAACAAAGCTCTGGTCTCAATAAACATAGTTGGAGAAAGTACCAAGCAAACGATTGTAGAGCGCCAGTCCATCCTCTCATGAAATTCCTCATTCAAGCAAATGAAAGGCCTCCCCATAGTGTCTTGCAAAATTTCCAAAACATCATGCTTTAGTGTTAATGGGTCAAAATACCAGGACAGCAACCTGCAAAAGGATAACATATAAATTCCAATTCACAAACTTACAAATGCTGACGAACATAGCAGCTTGCCAATATTAAGAGAGCTAGACAAACAATAAAGATATGCAAACGAAATGGCTAAAATTTCTTCAACTTTCTCATTGGATAAGAGTATGTAGAACTCATCACCACCCAAGGAAAAAGGGTATCGATAGCAGGATAAGTTAGAAAACTAAGATGCTTGAACGCACAACATTTGGCAGAGCTCTCTATCCACAACAAACCTGAAAGGTATTTCATGATTCTTAAGGGAGAATTCTCTGGGCAAATGGCAGAGCAGCTGTGAAACTGCCGTGCTTCTTTCATCAATTGATTTTGAATCAAGAACAAGAACTGATGGAAACAAATATCGATAACAGGATGCTGAAATCACTACTCTTACAACAGCACACGATAACATCTGTGCAAGCACACCTGCATGAAATGAAAATTACGTTCTAAAAAAATAAATAAAAAATGTGTTCGCAAACTTAATGAAAATTATTAAAATTCCACATAACAAATAACATAAACTGTTCTCTATAATTTATGTGCAATAATAAGCACTAAATCATAGTCTCAACCCTTATCCCTAATAATAATTCAACAAACCCACCATGCCCCTCCAATTTCCCAACAATATCGGCGCACGCTTCGACCAATTCCGTGCAATCTTGGCGTGAAAATGAGCTACCGGCCTGCAAAACCTCGTCTTTCTGAAACCTAAACACCTGGCAAGAAATGGACGACGAAAAAATAGTGACAATCGTCTGGACCAAACATTCAATCGCCGAATTGAAAACCTAAACAAGAACGAACCACACAATTAGACAAAGGAGAGGTCACAATAGAACGCTGTCTCCAAAAATCATAAAATAGGAGTTTCAAAAGTGCAAAACCTGGGGTGCTCTGAAGCACATTAGGGATAGCGCCGTGTCCAAAACCCTAACCCTAGAGTCTTCGTTGTTGAGGTTCAGAGATTGGTTGAGCATTGAAATCGAGTGGTCAAGAGCTTCTTCTTGTTGTTCTTGTTCTTGTTCTTGATTTAGGCTTTTGAGGTGCGAAGCGAGCCTCGCGAAGAGATCGGCCACTTCTGGAACTGTGGTCATGGTCGCAGAGAATCGAAGACGATCATCCAGTGTTCGCGCCAAAATTTGCAGTATTTAAAGCGTTATGTGGTGTTTGGGCCTGCTGTGAAGCCCATTAACTTGACAAGTAATCGATCAGCCTATAAAGCTTGCTGCAGATGGGCTGAAGAAGCCCGCTTCTTGGGGGCTTATTCCATGCTACACCAACTAATCTGGTTATATAGCAAACCAATTTTATAGATATATTAATTATTCTCTTCAAGGAAATTAATTAGAGCATGGCACTAGGCCTAGGTAATTCTATTTCTATTCACTTGCCCTTAGAGAGGTCCCGATCCTTTATCGTCTCATTGCCTTTTTTAATTTTTTTATTGTCTTTTTCGTTTAGGTTTTGTAGTTGAAGAGCTCATCCTGTCTTAATTGTTCAATTCTTTATAACCCGTTTTTCATTATCGAATAGAAAAAAGGACAACCAAAAAACGACGCCATGTGTTTGATGAAAAGGTAAATGCTTTAAGCAAGTTTGTGTGGGAGTGGAGGATTTTAAGGCTAGCGGAGCAAAGCTTTCCCTTTTGATTGGGTAATTAGCCTAACTATTACCACAAATTTATGAGTAATTCTAGAAGGTTTATTTGTGTCCTACTAGAATGATGTAGTTATTAAAATCACCGTTTGATCAAAATTCAATAATGATCGATCACAAGTCTAATGCTGATTTTAATAGTAATATCATTTTTGATAGGACGTAAGTAGGACACAAGTAAGCATTCTAAAATTACTCCAAATTTAGCTTAAAGGGAAAGAAAAAAAAAAAAAATACAGATAGAAAACACCAAAAACACAACCAATGGACAAGGAGTACATGAATCCTTCCACCGTTCCACGTCAGCTAGGGTTATCTCTGTCTATGATCTCTCTATATATATATGTGTGTGTTTTGTATTTATAATTAAAAAAGATCGATCTCCCAACAGAGCCAGACAAACAGAAAGTTTGTTTTGTCAGGGAATCATCATGATGATTGAATCAAAAGCGTTAGGGTCGGAAACAGTGAGAAGCATTAATGTAGTGTTTTGCATGGTAATCTTTATGTCATGGGTTTTGGCCGCGACAGCCTTTGTCTCTTACGACAGCAAAGCCATCCTCATTAATGGAAGACGAAGACTTCTCATATCAGGCTCCATTCACTACCCCCGAAGCACTCCTGAGGTATACCAATAAATAAAATAATATTCAGAGTCGGAATCAGGATTTCTCTCCTTGGGAAAGGTCAAAGTATGAATGAACGGTTAAATCTATTTTTGGTGGAGGGCCAAATTAAACCTAGTTTTTAAGTCTAAAAATACAGATATATTTATATTTAATTTAATAAAAAAAAAATTGAAAACCAAGAAGGCCATGATATGATTCCGTCCTTGTGAATATATAACGCTAGCTGCAAGCTTCTAATTAATTCAGACCTGTTTCTTCGGCTTTATATATGGTTTCTTTGGTGATTAATTGCATGCAGATGTGGCCTGAGCTTATTGAGAAGGCTAAATATGGAGGCTTGGATGTCATCGATACCTATGTCTTCTGGAATGGCCATGAACCTTCTCAAGGACAAGTAATCCATATATATATATATATATATAAAATTTATTTACTTTTTTTTTTGGTTAATTATGATATAAATTAAAGTTAATTCCTTTCTTCATATTTTTCTATGTTTTTTCAGTATAATTTCCAAGGAAGATATGATATAGTTCGCTTCATCAAACTTGTCCATCAAGCAGGTCTTTACGTAACTCTTCGAATTGGCCCCTACGTATGTGCAGAATGGAATTTAGGGTAAGATTGCATTATTTCTCATAAGATTAAGCTTTTGAAACAACTGATTAATTAACGTCACAGTGCAGACGGGGAAGTGTTCTTGTATATGTATAAAAGCATGCATAGAACAAAATTTGGCGACAAGGCTGTAGTTTATGTGTTCTTATTCTAACGAAATTGTTCTATATGCTAGAGGCTTTCCTGTTTGGCTGAAGAACGTTCCAGGCATTGGATTTAGAACTGACAATGGGCCATTCAAGGTTAGGTGGTACAAATTGTAGAGCTTTATATATTTGTTATAATTAATCTAATATTGATTCATTATTTTATATATATAATTGATTTTGTGTATGATATATTACATTGAAGTGGGAGATGCAAAGGTTTACCCATAAGATTGTCGATCTAATGAAGGCAGAAGGATTGTTTGAACCTCAAGGGGGCCCTATAATTCTAGCTCAGGTATGCAAGGCATCTCATGTTAGGGATTTAATATAGCATCTCTTGAAATATAACGAATCTCTGATATCATGTTGAAGTTTGTAGAGAATAATAAAATATAGAATACAGATAATTTATGGGTGGTTCAGTATATTAATTAGACAATTCCACCAATCTGAATGGCCTCTAGGGTTACATTGTGCTAATTGAAAATTGTTTGCGGTACACATGCAAATTCCCATTTATAGTTGAATAAGTTGACATATACAAATGAAAAAAAAAAAAATCGACTTATACAAGTAAACCTAAATCGACTTATACATGAAAACATAAATCAACATACCTGCTATACTAGGAAACATAAACCAATCATGTAAATATCAGAATATATTTTAATACAGTATCATATAGATGTTCTAAATTCAAACTTTGATTGGTATTCATCATTTGATCCCATGTGTGAGAAGAGGGTATATAAGTATTACCGAAAACTTCACAAAACCACTTCTAGGCGTTCAAAAATTCTCAACTAAAAGTATCGAACTTTCAATTTCTTTCAATTACTTAATTCCATTAAAATTTTCTATAAAATCTTGTAAAAATTCTAAAAATGGCCATTTTTTATTATAAAAAAATAAAAAAAATTCACGTATTTATATTTCTTTCCCTAAGTTTTAAATAAATGATTAAATTAATCTGTTTTCTAATATTAACTTCGGTTTTTAGGTTAACAATGTATATCAACCAAGATGCCTCCTTTTATGGGAATGGGATCCTCTCCTGTCCAAAATAGACTGGAGGGTATCCAGTTAATGGTGAGGATCTCTTTAAAGAGATCCAACAACCACAAAGATGCCACATGTCTCATTTAATTAAAAAATAAAAAATCACTTAATATTTTAAAAAATAAAAAATAAAATATTTTTCTTTTGTTGTTTTTGAGATGGCCCTTGGGGGTGGTCCGGCCACCCCAACCGGCCAAACAATTTTTTTAAAAAAATTTGATTTGGCCGTTGGGGGTGGCCGACGCCACCCCATGGCCCATGGGGTGGCGTCAGCCACCCCCATCCGGCCGGTCTAGGGTGGCCGAAGCCACCCCACGGCCAAACGGTGGCCCAAGGGCCATCTCAAAAAATATATATATATATATTAAATGATATTTTTTTAATAAATAGAACATGTGGCATTTTTGTGATCGTTAGATCTCTTTAAAAAAATCATAACCATAAACTGGATACCCTCCGGTCCAAAATGGACTGGAGAGGATCCCAATCCCCTTTTATGGCCTTACAAGCTACATTAATTTATTTGACTAGTTCTGATTTTTATTTTCCTTGGAATTAATACAAACCTATTTTAATAAATAATTTCAATTAAATATTGTGTGGCAGATAGAGAATGAATATGAACTAGTGGAATATGAAATTGGTCAACCTGGAGTAACTTATACCAAATGGGCAGCCGGAATGGCTGTTGGTACACACGCTGAGGTCCCATGGATAATGTGCAAGCAAACCGATGCACCTGATCCTATTGTAAGAATTTCCTATAACCATTTTTCTTCTTTTGATAAAAAAAATGCATATTTCTTTGCACGCCATTCGACAATTAACGACCCTGTCTAGTCGGATTCAATCTATTAAATTGACATGTAATTCTGATCACATGACGTTCATTGGTATTGCAGATAAACACCTGCAATGGGTTCTACTGCGAGAATTTCATTCCCAATAAATACTACAAACCTAAAATGTGGACAGAGCTCTGGGGTGGCTGGTAAGTCACAAAAATGTCTTCAATGGAAATAAATTTCCTTCAATTCTTTCAACCCCATTTATAAAACTATCACGTGTCTCTTAAGGATGTGATAAACACATACAATTTTATTTGTTCTAATAAAAAAGCATTTGCTTCCAACGTACTAATTAAAGGATACATGACCAATTTATAAATTGGGTCGGAGGAATATCTTCCTTATAATTTGATTGAATTAGCATACACCCAGGTTACAGAAATTTGGTGGTCCAACTCCATATAGACTGGCAGAAGACATGGCATTTGCAGTGACAAAGTTCATACAAAATAATGGTACATATTTTAATTATTATATGGTAAGCCAATCGATCCTTCCTAATCTTTCCCAGAAAAATATTCCATATAATAATTGTTTTGAATTAATCAAATGGAATCAATCAAGCATAGAATTTGGTTTTGTGGCAATTTTTCATTATTGTAGTATCATGGAGGAACAAACTTCGGCAGGACTGCTGGGGGTCCATTTATTTCTACCAGTTATGATTATGATGCTCCAATCGATGAATACGGTGCGTTTTCAGGAACCATTCCTGCAAAGTTATACTAAATTTCATGCAGGATCCTGATCATCATCTCTGATTTAATTACAGGGCTAACTAGGGAACCAAAATATACCCATTTGAGAAACTTGCATAATGCTATCAAGCAATCTGAAGAAGCTCTGGTCTCCAATAACCCCATGATTGCATCACTTGGGAAAAATCAGCAGGTTTTTTTTCTGTATTATATATTCAGATTAATTGCTAAACTCTGTGTATTACAGTAATATTAATAAAACTAACTAATTTTGGTTCTCATTTCTATTTATTACAAGCTAGGCTTATATTTTCAAGTCAAAATCTGGTGTTTGTGCTGCATTCCTATCAAACTACGACCAGAAATATTCTGTAACAGTTAGATTTGGAAATGGTCGATATGATCTGCCTCCTTGGTCTATCAGCATTCTTCCTGACTGCAAAACTGAAACCTTTAACACTGCAAAGGTAAGAAGAAGAAGACTGATCTTTCGGTTGTTGGTTACATATATAATAACTTCTTCTTTTTTTTTAACAAAACTTACTTGGCGATTTCGTCTTCAAAAAGTGAGATTTCAAACAAAATTTCAGAAAGTATATTGTATGGGAGTATGTTTCACCAAACGCTTAACTGCGTTTTGAAATTGCACGTTTTGAAACTACAAATCCAAATGGACATGCATGAAGACGGGTTTTTGAGGAACACTAGTAATTAGTGATCGTCTACAGTTTTAGCTTGAGGGTGTTGCTTCAATCTGAAGTTAAATTCGGAAGCTTACTGAATTTGATAAAGCCATTGATTCTACACCTTCCCCATGATTGCATGCAAAAGACAAATTTCTAGCTATTCTTCTTGGATAATCATCTTTATTGTTTACATTTCCAAGTATATATAGCCCTTGACATCAGATGAAAGTTCGTATTCAGATCAATGCCAATGGCGTGCGTTTGAGGATGGTGCCATATAGTTGGGGATTCTCGTGGGAGTCATACGATGAATGGGTTGCCACTGCTTCTGATAAAGGTTCGTTCTTAGTAGATGGGTTAAGGGAGCAAGTAAGAGTCACCTGGGACACCACAGACTATTTGTGGTACATGACTGAGTGAGTAATTATATTACATTTTTTTTTTACAATCATTTCCTATCAACTTTAGTTTGTATAATAAGTAACGATTTAACACGATATCATAGCACTGCTTTGCAAGTGTTGAGTCTCCGTTATTCATGTGTTGAGTCTCACTTATAGAGGAGAAATTTGAACCAACAAGTGAAGGAGAGTGTTAGAATATAATTTAAATAATTAAGCCTATCATTTTTTATCGGATTATGCTCTTTTGATTTTGATTTTGATTTTTTTGGTTGCAACAGTATCACAATAAATGAGGATGAAGGATTTCTAAAGACTGGAAAGCTACCTTACCTCAGTGTTGCATCAGCAGGCCATGCTTTGCAAGTTTTTGTCAACGGTCAATCAGTTGGTAGGCATTCTATACAAGCAAAAGTTTTGGGAAATAAAGCTGAGTGAATCTGAGTTTAATTATCTTAATTATCATCATCCTCTTTTTAACTCATGGATTTTCTACTTTGGCAGGAAATGCTTATGGGAGTTATGAAACTCCAAAACTAACATTTGGCGGCAGAGTGAACCTGAAAGCTGGTGTCAACAAGCTTGCTTTGTTAAGCTCTACTGTTGGGCTCCCGGTCAGTGATGAGTCTACTCTGTTCCAAAACATTCTTATTGGTACTCTTTTGATCGTCATATATATATATATATTTGATTGGTTTCAGAATATTGGCCTGCATTTTGATACATGGAATGCTGGGGTTCTTGGCCCAATTACATTGGAGGGAGTCAATGATGGAAAATGGGACTTGTCACAATGGAAATGGTCCCACAAGGTTTGTTTCCTCAACACCCTGCTGTACTGATATGATCTCAAATGCCAATTTCTCATCATACTGAATAATCTGGAATTCAAAAGTTACCAGCAGCATATGAATCATACAGAACAGAACCTAGGGTGTGATAATTTCTGCTTGCCTGTCGAGTTCGGGTTATGTAGTCTATTCAATTAAACGGGTTAAGCCCTTCCACACTAATCCGCTAGTTTTGTATTTGTGGTTGTAGTAATATTAAGTTCATCAAGCTTTAAGCTACTCTGCGATGACTTTTGGAATGATTTCTCCATATAAAACTTGTTGGATCAGGCCTTTGACCATTTCATCTGAAAATCAATTGGTGTCTAGTGAGGGAGGCCAAATTCTTTTATGGCATTCGAAATCGCATCCCGCAAGACATGTTCTAAGAGCTGTCCAAATGAGCAGAGCAACATTATTGAACCTTAACAATCCCTCTCTCAACATGACGCTCCCACAACTCGAACCTATGACCTTGATTTTGATACCATTTGATGGATCGGGCCTTTGACCATCTCATCTGAAAACCAATTGATGTCAAGTGAGGGAAGCTAAATCCTTTTATGACATTTGAAATCGCACATTTCAATGCATGTTTTAAGAGGCGTCCAAGTGAGCAGAGCGGCATTATTGAACCTCAACAAAACTTAAAATAGATAAACCAGGAACATAAGATGAAAGCAATACAGAATGTCATTCATCAAAACAGTTGGAATTTCTTGATCTGCATCATATTAGGTATGATTGATGAAGTTGTCATAATAATCTCACACTTGTGTGCATGGTTTTGAGCAGAAAGGTCTAGAAGGTGAATCTTTAGGTGTTTTTTCATTCAAAGGAAGCTCCTCTGTGAGTTGGGCAGGAGGATCATCATTGGCCATAAAGAGGCCTCTGACTTGGTACAAGGTGAGAACCATATATCCTGCTAAGTTAACCAACTACTTTTTTTTTTCCCACTTCTCTTCTAGAATGGTAGTTTTGTACAAAAATAAGTTGATTTCATGGTGGGTTTTTTCAGACTAATTTTGAAACGCCAGGAGGAAATGAACCATTGGCTCTAGACATGATTAGCATGGGAAAAGGTGAGGTATGGATAAATGGGCAAAGCATTGGGCGCCATTGGGCTGCAAACAAAGCAAGTGGCGGAGGCTGTGGCAAATGCACTTACATTGGATATTACAATGAAAATAAATGCCTGAGTGGTTGTGAGGAGCCCTCTCAAAGATGGTGAGACGAATTTTATTTACTTAATTGGTTTCATATATATATATATATATATATCATCACCCATCAGAGAACAGAGACAGATTTCTAACGAAGTTAAAAGTTACTGTTAATTTCCAGGTACCATGTTCCACGCTCATGGCTGAAGTCAAATGGGAACCTATTGGTCGTGTTTGAAGAATGGGGTGGTGACCCCAGGGGGATCTCCTTGGTCAAAAGAACAGTATAAACATTTTCGCTACTGTTTTTTGATTGAGACTAGAGTGTTTTTTTTTTCCTTCTATAGGGTATTTTGATATTTTTGTGTTTTGATTATTTGTTTTAAGAAAAAAAAAATCAGCGAGACGATTTTTTTTTTTTTTTTTTGTTGGATATGTCCACACAAGAAAATGGAAAGTGAGATTCAAAGTTTCAAACTAGTGACCTCTACTTTATGAGAGGTGGTCGACAGCCGATTAAGTTATCCCTTGAGGACTAGCGAGGCGATTGATTTGTACAAAAGTTGTTCTAATGTTGTTTGTGAAGTCTTCCCATGAGATTGTTGACGACGATCGTTAGGTTCAATACTTCAGTGCCGTCATTAATTACTTAACTTGAACTTCATTGTTTAATTAATAATTTCTAATTACATTTAGGGATTTTCGTAATTTACCATCTCCAAAATAGGGGTATTAATATTATGGGGAACCGACATTTTTTTATTTTATTTTTAGGGAAACTTCACTAACCCCTAAACTTTCGCACTTTTTGCAGACACCCCAACGTTCAAAAACTCACTTTAGTGTATTCAATTTTTATTTTTTTTCACTTTGCCCATTCCGTTAAGATTTTGCAGTTAAATCAAACGGTCAAATGTGTAAAAGACCTTTATACCCCTAAATTTTGTAAAAATTCCAAATTTACCCTTATTTATAAATAAAAAATTATTTGGGGAAACTTCACTAACCCCTATGAATTTTTGCACTTTTTACAGACACCCCCCTAATGTTTAAAAACTCTCACTTTGGTGTATCAAAGTTTATTTTACTTTCACTTTCCCCTCAACGTTAATAAGGGTATTTTAGTAATTTAACACCGGTCCGTTTAGATTTCATAGAAAATTCTAATGGATGGGGGAAAGTTGAAGTAAAATAAACTTTGATGCACTAAAATGAGAATTTTTTAACCTTGAAAAAGTATTTATAAAAAGCGCGAAAGTTGAGAGAGTTAATGAAATTTCCCCTTTATTTTAATATGAAAATATCAAACCAATACCCACACCCATAATTATTTCTTTTGACAAGATAGACTAGGGGCATTTTCGGCAAAAAGGGAATGGACAAGTGTCACGTTCCAATGCGAAATGATGTGCTTTACAGGCCCATTGAGTTTGAGCAATTTCTAAAATGGGCTTTTGGTATTATCTTAATTAATCTGACTTATATAGGCTTAACATTTTTCTCAAACGACTCATTGAGGGAGGTAAACGACAATGGGTCACATTATCATTATTGGGTTGAGGACACTAGCAATTTATCAACTCACATCCTTTCCAATTTCTTTCATTTTTCTTGTCAACACATCCTTTCAAATTTTTAAATTTAAGTAACTTGGCTGATAAGGCTTCATTACCTACAAAAGTTGGGAAATTTTTTGTTTCAAATCATTGTTCAATCTCTAACCTACACTAAGTGATGGCAACCTAAGGATTTTCCTCATAATAATAATAATAATAATAAAATCTATATTATCAAAATAATTGTTCGCCTAATTAAAATTTAGGAAAAAGTCAAATTTAGCCCATAGGTCTTCATGTCATGTCAATTTAACTCTTAGATTTTCAATTTTGACAATGAGATTATAAGGTTTTTCTTTGGGTTTTAAATAGGTTCTCTAGTCAACCTTTTGTACAATTAAATAACAATATGTCACGTTGGATCAATTAATATTATATGACTCATTTGACACATCATGCACCTATTGTATGTGTCATATGGTACAATTACTTATAAATGTACGCTAAATAAAAATTAAAGAGAGAGAGAGAGACAGGGAGAGGTGGGTGGTCACCACTAATTAGTGAGGGTTTGAGATCCTCACCACTTAAACCACAAAACTTAGCGTTTGTTCGCAATCCTCCAATCCCAACCATGAGATGCATATATTTAAAATGGTGTTAAGCTAAGTAAAATTTAATGAGTAATGCGCTACTCTTAATATTCTTTTAGCATACCCATATCCACTAGCTGATATGAAGTAATTTATGTGGCTTTTTATGCCAGCTATTTAAAAAAATACACACACATAAAAGAAAAGTCATTAAAAACATGTCAACCCTTATGCAACCCTTTCCTTAATTGCTTAGAGAGAAAAAAAAAAAAAAAAAAAAAGGGTCAGTTGATGCAGTCTCCAAAGGGAGCTCAATTGGCTGAAGGTCACATTTTATAAAGTAGAAGTTACTAGTTTAATTCTCTCTCCCCTTATGCAAACATGTAAAAAAAAAATACAAGAATTATGAAGGAGATAATACGATCGTTTATTGATTTTATAATATGCACACCTTTGCAGGGCCGAATAAAGAGAGGAAGTATAAAACTTTGGCACCTATTCTCAACGTTTTTGTCACACTATATGTTCCACTAATATACGTATCTCGTGAAAGACCCTAGAGTGGTCCCATAATCTGATCCTAGTAGATTTTCAACACTAACTGTTCCTCTTAAAAGCTTTGTTGAGTTTAAAAGTTAAACTTAACCTCTCATTCATGCTTTAGCCGAGTCGACGGGAAAAAGGTGAATTACTAGAGTCGGTGAGCAAAAACAAAAACAAAAAAGTACAAAAACCCCATCTTGGAAGTTATTACCTTGAGCTTACTTTTACAATTACCTGAAGTCCCCCTCTGCCAACATGACTACAAATCATAAAATTTGTTCTCTACCGATGGTTCCTCCAACTGGTTTGACATTATTGGACCATCCATTAACAGGACAAATCCCACGAAGATACTGCTTTTAAATGTTGTGAAGGTACAGATCTATAAAAACATTATTGCTTTTTTGCATCATCAGAGATGTCTTTGTAGGTAGAAGATAGCATCAATAGGACCATTAATTCTCAATGATCAGCTTGTGAGTTGTGAGTAGTATTTGGGAGTTGGGAACCATCCAAAGACCCAATAACCCCTAGCACTACACCCTCTAGGGCTCTAGGGCTCTAGATTCTTCCCCCACATCCTGCTGGTTTAATTTTCTTTTGGCTAAAGGGTCTCCTTCTTTCTATCTATCTATCTCTACCTATCTATCATCACAAAAAGGCTTTTTAAAGCAAAGGGTTAGATCCCAAGACGATAACTTAACTTATATCAGTTATCTTGGCTTTGGTCCTTTCCACATCATTGGCTCTCCAAGGATAGAAAAAGTTATTCTGATTTTGAAAGAATAAAGCACACAGACAGCTCCTAATGTGTCATTAAACTTTTAATCTAAGATTTGCTTACAAGCAAAACATCGATCATTAGGTTAAAGAAGTTGGACTCGTAAAGGAAAAGAAATGTTGTCCAAAGGTGGAAGATGAATGCATTTTTCCAAAAAGCAAATGGTTTAATCAACTGATTTAAGCCCCTCCCCACTCTCTATAATTGAGTTATTTGTTAGCTTGCATCAAACTTTAGGCCCTTCTAAGAAATGCTTTTTTAGCATAAGAGATTCTTATATAATAATAATAATAATAAACCAACAAAATTTTCCTTTGAACTAGGTTCTAGGTCGGAAAAAATTCATTGGATTTAGTCTTAACGTCATGTTCTAAAGACAAATGCTAATTTAATAAGCACGAATATTGGAAGAAAACTTGTCCATAATAACCTCGGTCGCCCTCAAAGCGAAAGTGATTGGTCCAAGTGTATGAGTAGGAAGGGAACATGCGAACTGCTTAAAAATATAAGATGTAACGTCTTGCACTCTCAACCGTTGAGTTTTGCACGTGTTGTCTATTAAATTGTCCCGAGCTTTGTGTAGCCCAAGTGGTCAAAAAGTGCATCCAACTCAACCAATTCATAGAACATATGGGGAAATTTGGGGCAATTAAGCTCCTAATTTCATCTTATAATCTTATCTCTTAAGCTAAAGTCCTAAAACAGTTAGCATAATAATCACTCTTCGTGAATGGTTATCAACTAAGCGTATATTGAGTGAAACCTGAAAAGTTGAAATGGGTTTGATTAACTCAACATAAATTGTTGTTAATTATGATGATTAGATTGCAAAAGAGGGTAAAAGGCAAGTAATAAAATGTTGATTTGGCCACTAGGTATGGTGGAGCAGGGAATGGAGATTCTCATTTGGTTTGTTTATGAATCAGACAGGGACTTGGTGACAGAATGGTTTTTGATATGCACAATCATCTAAGACTGATTGAAGCCCATAAGAGGCAAAAAGGGACAGCAGGTGGGGCATTCCAGTTTTTTTGGGGGAGAGCCTTGCAAATCCTACAATAATAGAGTCAATATATGCAGCTCTTGATTTGACCATACAGTGTTGCCAAACAGAAATCCCCAGGAAATCAATCCGAGGGAGAAAACTCAGCAAATTTTTGATCCTGTGATTTGTTGCTGGTTGTTTGGTATGATAGAAAATGTCACAAGATGAGGTCGAAATGGTTATATCATGTCCCTTGACCTCCCTTAAATTTCATGTCTAGAACTCTTACCCAATGGCTTTTTGTTACGATTCTAATTGTCTCATATGACGCAAGTACAATCTCAATCATGTATATATAAGTTTTTGAGCATCCTCTCCTTGCAAGCCGGTTTTCAATAGTGAGTTATATTGAAGGTTTGTAACATTTGGTATTATAGCCAGCCACCGCTTTGAGTATGGGAATAGAATGAGTTGCGGTTTTGTGGTTGAGTCACGAATACAAATAGATAAGTGGCTACCATTAGGTTAATGTCGATAAAGTGAGCCGTCGTGGACGTTGGGTACGAAGTGTGGTTATTGGCTTAAGTAGAATTTTAACCATGTATATATGAGTTATTGGCCACCCTCTCCTTACAAGTTGGTTTTCAAGGGTGAATTCTTTCTACCCAAGGTTTGTGCCACATTTACGTCAACTTGTGCAAATAACTGAGCTGGTACGAAAAAAACACTTACACGTGTTACAAAATCCGACAGAAAAATATATAGGGATGTGGACTTGGATTATGACAGAGCATGGCCATGGTTCAGCTTCAAATTATGCCAGTTGGTATGAGGGATTGAGAGTAGTATGATATGAGAAATGTGAAGGGTATCTGCGCTATTTATGCTTATGGACAGTCATTTTCGGAATCTAGCATTGATTTGCTGTGTAAAGAAATCTAATGGTACCAACTGGCTAAGCCATTGGTGCTGTCAACTAAGAGCTAACTGTCTTAGAGTGTATGCCTGGCTTCCAACATGTTATGAATTGAATGGGACCTAACATTCTAATGGGTCCAACCCAAGAGAGCTTCTGTACAAAAAATCAAAGAAATCAGATGACCAGAAGCATCTCAAATTCTGTCTTGTTCTTTGTGAAGGACATTTTGGTCACTGGTGTGATTGGTTCCTGTTGGCCAATTGGGGAGGAGATGTACTACATGGGACCCTAAAGATTGGTGGTTCTATCCCATATTCATGTGACCAGCTCATTTGTTTGTCACAAGTACTCAATGGGCTAATCTAAATCGATCAAAGGAATGCCTTAGAAATTAGAATTTCCCTCTTGTGAGTGTGATAAGGGCTTGTTTGGATTCAAGAACACTATGTCATGGGCAGTGAAACAAGCCTTCAGCTCTAGAAATGGAACTCCAAGCTGGAAAGAACCGGGTTTATCGGATCCTGTCCATTGGACGAAGCAAAACAAAAACACACCTAGTGAGAGAGTGAGAGAGAGAGAGAGAGAGAGAGAGAGAGAGAGAGAGGTGGGATCCAAAGCCTTCTTGTTCTTTACTTTTAGATATTAAATGTCAAACACAATCTCAGTTGGTTTGCTTTGAGGATAAAGGGATCAAATGAAAAGCAAAACTACATTCACAAACAAAGAGAAAGCAACACAAAAAAAATGAAAGAAAGTTCTTTAATTCTTGCAGTACATCTAAAAATGTTCCCTCGTCTCTCTCTCTTTTCATCCTTCATAATTTTCTCTTCTTTTCCTCCCACTCTAACCCACTTTAAAGAAAGAGAAGGATGCTTTAGATGAAAATGAGAGTGATATTATAGAAACAAATCTTCATTAAAAAAAAAAAAAAAAATTAAGTACTAAGTGTCCTAAACCCCGACACAGTGATAATGTTGAAGAAGCCTATTGGCTTCTCTAAGACCACTGAAGTAAGCTCCATGCGTTGTAGAATAGTGGGTTCTGTGTGTTGCCTCTCCTGCAAACAGAATTTGAAGTGGTGGAGGGGGAGCAGCAGGCTCACAACTGCTAAGTTTTGGCAGTGGCTCCGCCATTTTATCCAAATCATCGCCACTTGACCCAACAGCAACATAACTGTAAGACCCCAAAAATAAAGGATCATTACCCCATTGGCTCTTCAATATCTTTATGACTTTCACCGCACTTCCATGGGAGTTTCCCACAGAATTCGCCTTTCCATTGCATAATTCGTGGGAGTTAGAGTTCGCTTCCTTGTGGGGTTTTGATAGAAAGCTAGAGATTGTTGTTGAGACCCCATTAACGATCTGTTCATCTTCAAGTGATTCAAGCTCTAATGCTTCTTTCCCTGCAAACCAAGATAGCAGGACACTCGAATGGTTGTAAATTGGGCAAAGAGTAGCTGTCCTCCTCATCCACCAAGGTATTTTCTTATGCCGGAATTCGGAGTCCGGTCGATGGAAAACCAATTGGAGAGATGGAAACAGGTTGAAATCATTGCCTTTCACTTGCACAAACAGCTTGTTGACAACACTATATCCGAGCCTTGATATTGCCTCAGACTTAAATGAAGGCAGGGGAGGATTGAACATACCTGAGTCTTCACGAATTCCGGCTTTAAGTACTCCTAGTGAAACCGTGACAATGACATGATCAGCCAACATATTCGACCCATCACAGAAATGTAGCTTCACAGGCCTAGCAGCATGACCATTTTCCATGACTGATGATGATTCATGGCCTTCAGGCTGCCATTCAATTCTTGTGACCTTTCGGCCTAACTGGACTAGACCAGGTGGTAGCACAGAAGCTAGTGATTCAATTATGCTCAAGTAGCCTTTAGCAATGGTGATTTCTTCACCAGGAAACATACGATATTCGCTTTCTGCACTATAATCTAAAGTCAAAAGATCGCCAGCCGATGTATAAGTCCTCTGGGTGTTCTCATGCATTGCAAAGACAGCTTCTTCAAGCAACCTTCTGCTCCAGTTCCCATACCCTTTGAGCTCTTCTTGGTCTTTTTTAGAATCCCAATAAGCATCAAGGCCTTTTCGTAGAAAATAACCAATACTGCGCTTTTCTTGACCACCATTGACTGCAGAAATCTTGAAAGCCTTGGCTGCAAGCCTAGAGTAATCACTTTCTTCACTCCCTGCACTGTCTTCACCCAGCTTCCCCTGAGCATAATCCATCAGGTTCTTGAAGAGGGTCGTCACAGGCTCGACTAATGGTGGATTTAGCTCAAACCCGCCTTCGGCAACTGTGGTCGGCTCGTCGGAGAACCCATCCATGCACTCCCATGGCTGCTCCGACTCTAGTGCATGGATTTCTTGAGCAATTTGATGAACTGGGCTGCCTCCAATGCCATGGATCCACGTTGCACCCATCTCAATCCGGTCACCACCAAACTCAGAAGTGTTGATTCTGCCACCAATTCTTCTCCCACCTTCCACAACACACAGCTCAAACAAGTCTTTGCCTCCAGTGGCCGTGTAGAGCTTGTTGGCTGCTGTAAGGCCAGCCATTCCTGCTCCAATTATCACAATTCTTGGCCTCTTACTCATCATTGTTGCAAAGAGAAATATGACAGACAAGAGAAACAATTGTGAGGTGAGATTGAGTAGAGTTGCCTTTGAGATAAATTTATAAAGGCTTCTTGTGGTATATATGACTCTTTTATTATACTTGTTTAATCTTGTGTAAATAAAGACACGGCTCTACTTTCTTGAGCTCTACCATTAATATATATAGCAGAGCTCTCATACCCAAGTGGTGACTATTTCCCTCTTGGATGCTTTCAAGGTCTCCCTCAAGGGCCTCATCCCCCATTGCCATTTATGACCATAATATCACGAACTTAATTTTTTTTTTTTTTAACTTTATTAAGCCCACCATGTTACTTCTTGCTAAAAAGCTCAAAGTTACCTTAGGCTAAAGGAGATAATGATTTTGTGATGCCAAGAAAAATAAAAGGTTGATAGTGCCTTTCACCAACCTCTTCCATGTACAATGGGGTTGGGGACGGCCCACCAACTCTGCAAGTCAATGGTCCTGATCAATCGATGGGCCGTCGTTGGGTGGGTCATAACGAGGTAATCATACAAAGCTAACAATCATATTCATTAAAGAGATGGACTGGTCCTCCCCCACGAAAGCAAAAATAAATAAATAAATAAAATTGATAGCCTATGGACTTAGTATGTTTTGGTTGCATCATTACCTAATGGGCCCTTAATAGCGTTGTTACTATAGTTGACCACATTTCGGCACTTCAGTTAAAAATACATGTGGAGTGAGACAAAAGACAAAGAGAGATTACTCATCGGAGGTTCTAGCGATGGCCACTCCGATGTTTATGAAAGATTCTTAAGAAAGGAAATGGACTCTTGGGTTATGTGACACCATCTAGTCGAGGAGCATCCTATCAATACGGACTGCCCTATATGGGCGCGAGTGGCAAAAGTGGATATTGAGTAATGGCCAACAAATATTCTCCTTCATAGTCAATTCTCAAAGTGGTCACATTGTTCATATAATCATAGTAATGGCGACATGGCAAAGAATACAGGTTTCTCGTGATGCACCTTTCGGACTATGATCCATCAGACGGCTTTCCTCTAAGGGAAGAGGGAACCAACCAACAATGCTAGTTCTCGTCTATTGACGGACACAGCTGAGCTTGAAAGGTGAACCATGATAAACTGTATTACCAAATACTAACCCAAACTTTCTAGGAGGTAAATTTCGATGAATCATTACTTATCAAAAAGTTTTGAAGTTCAAAAAGTAAAAAAAATTCTTTAGTTTTGGAGTCATACGGCCCATTTGGAACTTACTTCCTAGATAGATAGAATATGTCATGTCCATACAAGACATAGAGAGTTCAATGCAGGAGGGCAAGTGAATGAGATTTTTGAAGCCTACGATGTACTTCTCTTTCTACCTCGTTTAAAGCCTCACTTTCTTACGTTAATCTTGGATAATGGGTGGAACCTACTTTTACTAATCAGTGAACTAATAATGGACAAAAGATTGCCTGATTTACCTTTCACTAAAGAAGATTTCCAATCACTTATATATATATATTTGCCTTTTTCATTGTGTTTTCTAGTTGGGTGTTGGATAAAACCTTGTTGAGAATTGACATTTGGAATTAAACAACTTACTTTATACACAAACAATTATTTCTCTCATCGAAGTTGCTTTCAAGGCAAGACACGTGTACAAAACACTCGTAATTTTTACATGCATTTTAGGCACGTGTTACTTTAATAGACTAGGTTGAAAGAAAACTTAGTCTATCGATAATCATTTGCTTTCAAAATCATTTCCATCCCTAAATCAAGTATTTATAGGCGGTTGGATATAATAACCAAAGATTTTGACTGATGATGTGAGATAAAGGTAAAAATAAAATTCGGTGGCAGTAAGCACTGATAGTGTTGATACCATGATCCATCCATAATCAATATTTTAACAATCTCATGCAAATGTTGATCAATCTCTTTAGCAAAAGATTTGATGTTCAATTATTTATGAGGCCCCAAACTTCCATCGAAATCTTCATTAAAGGAAGTGCAGATATGTGTGTATCATGGCTAAGATCAAAAAGAAAAAGTCATTGCTATTAAACAAATTTTGAAAGTTACATAAGAAACTTTAAAAATAAAATATACTCCTTTAGAACTTCTGGTTTAACACTCACATCAATTTTACTTTTGAGTTAAGGATCTTATAAAACAGTTAAAAACATATCCTTAAAGAAATTTGTGGGCCTAATTCATCTCATAAAACCGGTTCAATAAAAGAGAGTTGTTCACTCATTATAAACATGCATAAGGTCTTTTCTTCGAGCAATGTGAGATTATTCCTCAACGCTCTCTCTCACGTTCAGGCCAATATTTTATTGGTCCTTGTCATGGGGGAAGTAATATGGGCTCCATTCATCCTATAGTAGACTCTGATACTATGTTAAAATCACGTGCAACTTGTCCCAAAAGTTTAAGCTGATAAGAATAAATAAATTTAATTACTTAATCATTATTTTAACAATCTCAACTAGTCATCTACATATAACAGTGTCCTATTATCACTTGTCAAGAAATAAATCTTCTACAAACATTGTTTGTGAAATTATCCAAACAAACAAAAAAAATGATTGCGCCAACAATTTCAAGGGTTCGGGTTGAACATGCCATATATAAAAAGGCAGTTTTCCTGTGGAAGAGATTGGAGAAAAAAATTTCAAACCTAATTTATTAAATTGATATATATCCTTAAAGTATGTAATTTTCACATGTATTTTTATCAGTCTCATGTTGTTTGTGGAGTACTAACAATCTCAAGGGTTAAGGCGAAATAGGTCAAATCAAAGATAGCTTTCCTTTCCTTTATATTTCTCAAACCTAATTTACTAAACCAACATTTCCCATTAAAGCATGTGATTAGAACTAGTGTTTATTAGAATGGTCGGATTGAACATCACGGAAACAGTTCCTCTCAATTTCAAATTCTCTCAATTTATTCTTATTAGTGCATTTAAAAGAATAGTATTGTCCAAAAAATTTGAACAATTTTAACCTTTTAGATATATTAACTAGAAAAAATGGAAAGGATCACGGTCAACCTTAGAGAAAGAGGAGGTTGCGATTCCTTGCGTTATAATTTTAAAAATCAATGACAATTACACTTCATTAATTGGTTATGATTAATATAATAATTATCTTAGGGTGATGCATCATTATCAAAGCAAGTCAAAACCCTTATTAATTAATTACCCGATATTGCTCCACATCGTCTCCCGTGACCAAATTTTCTTGAGCACTGAAGCTTGGATCCCAAGGGTCTTAGTAGTTCGTAGGATCACGTGCATGGCCGTAAAAAATAGAATTTTTTTTTAAAAAATATATATAAACAAACTCCTCAAACTACTAACAATTTATAATTTAGCCCTCTAATGTTCAAAAAATAATAAAGCAGCTCCCCAAACTACCAAAATGTCACAAAAATGTCACTTATTTTTTTTATATTTTTATAATACCTATATTCTTTTAATAAATAAAATAATAAAATAATTGTAAAAAAACCCCAACAAAACAAAAAATCAATGGGCAAATATTTATTTATTTCAATTTTTTATTTATTTATTAGCCCATTAGTTTTTTTGTATTTTTTTTTAAAAGAAAATTATTATTTTTTACAATTATTTTATTATTTTATTTGTTAAAAGAATAAGGGTATTATAGAAATATAAAAAATAAGTGATATTTTTGTTATATTTTGGTAGTTTTGGGGATTATATTGTAAATGGTTGTTAGTTTGGGAGGCTTTTTTATATTTTTCCCTTTTTTTTAACATCTTATTGTGTAAAATAAAAATTAATTAATGGATAAATTTTTTCTTTTCTCAACCCAATTTATTAAACAAATATTTATCTTTAAACCATATAATTTTCACATAAATTTTAAAAACATCAATAACCAAAAAGCAAAGAAGTAGACGTTTCTAACATCTTTTTTTTCTTCTTCTAAATAAGTCTTAATACTTTGAAAATAGTGTTAAGTCCTCTGACTATCAAATAATTTGTAATGTCTTTTCGAACTTTTAATTTAGGGCTGACTTCATTTTATACTCTTAAATTACCAACGATTTAACAAGCCTATAAATAATTTGAACTCTTGAACTTTTAATTGTAGTAATTTGAACCTCCTCGTCAGATTTTAAACGTTAAAAGTAAGACAATGATGTTTATATCTTTGATTTTTTTATAAAATTCCAAATTTACCCTTAATTCCATTTTTTTTTTTAAAAAAAAAAAAAAAGAAAAAAATCAAGTATATTTTGATTTCTTTAGATATTACCGTTAGAAGTTAACGGCTAAATATGACGGAGTGATTTAAATTAACTGCAATTGAAAGTTCAGTAGTTCAAATTGAGAGGTTTTGAAATTTGAGAGCTTGTCAAATCGCATAATAATTCAGAAGTTTAAAGTGAAGTTACCCCTTTAATTTATGAAATGTCTCTTTCCTCCCCCTCCAAACTTCCATTAGGGTTACAAATTAACTTACAATGTCCCCTTTTTGTATGAAAATGAAAATAATTTTTTTTTTTTTTTTTTGAAAAAAAAAAAGCATTTTTAAAATTTTTTATTAGGATTTTTTTTTGCTTTTTTTTTGTTTTTGCATAGAAGGGGAACATTGCAACCTAAATAGTAATTTGAGTGGAATCTTACAGAAATTGAAAGTTTGGGAATTAAGTTAGAGGAGTGTAATTAAATATACTTTTTCCCCAGTTTTTTTTTTTTAAAAAAAAATTGTTTTTATGGGAGTAAGACATTAATGATTAACACCCCCATTTTCACTTTCTTTTTTTTTTTGGATGGGCCAGAATTGATATGATTGGGATGGGTAGAAAAGTGGTGATGGGTTGGTATCAATAAGTATCATTGTTTAATTGTTGTTGTTGGGTTTCACTTTTCTTTAAATGCCTTGCATCATAATCTACTTTTCATATGATTGTAAAAATTGATTCATTCGTTCTCTCTACTAAATGCACATTTTCTCTTGCTTCCTCGTTACAGTGATCTGAGTTTGTGAGAAAATATATCCTCATCTGGGGAGACATGAAGGAGCCCTTTAGGGTTAGGGTTTAGGCCATAGGATTAGGGTTCTCGAGCCACAAAATGGCCTTTTTTTACCCACTAGATATCTAGTGGATCTACTTCTACTCCCTATTTTTCTTGGTTATTTTGGATCACCATGATTTGATTTCAAATCCTTTTCACTTGCTAAGTTATCCAAATATTGTATTTAATTTTTGTACTTTCTTCTGAGTTTTTATATGCTTAGAAACGAATTAGTATTTTTGTTTAAGAGGAGGCCAAAATATGAACGAAAAATTTAATTTTGATAGAGGTCAAACTTAATTTTCATAACTATACATATAACTTAATAAAAAAAAAATTAAAAACCAGAAGAGGCCATGGCTAGATATTACCAGGAAAAAAAAGAAAAGAGAGAGAGATCTCGAAAGCAAAATGGTATTAATAGATATGAAGTACAATTACCAATTAACTGCCACTGTCTTGACTTGCATGTCAAGATCTTATTGGACTAGGATTAAGCGGTTAAGCCCATGTCCAAAACCTCTTATTTTTTCCATGACACTAATAAATCGATTAGGTTAGAGGATAAATGTGTGAGACCCAATTTTTATTTTTATTTTTGAATTTATTTTCTACTCTCTATAAACCATTTTATTTATTTATACTTCTGATAGAAATGAAAGTTCTTATTACCCATTAAAAAAATAAAAATAAAATAAAATAAAAAATCTCCGAATTGTCTTTGTCATACAAAGTGGGTATATCATATATGGAGCCAATGTGACCCATTGAATCATTGATAGATTGCCAAAACACCGATAATATCCTCTTGGTCCAAATAGAGACCGTCAAAAGCATTAAGAGTGCATGGTTATTTTAGTTGTGCTTTTTTTAAATAAATAAATTCAACAGAAATTACAATAACCAAACAACAAAGAAATTATAGAAGCTAAAAACCAAACAGATTGTTAGAGCAGCTCTTTGTATGGCTGGACCGACGGTGGATTACCTACAAAATAAGAAGAGCGTCAAAGGGTTTTCAACCTTGGCTGCAAATATGCTGATTTTTTTTTTTTTGACATGTCTATATAAGAAAGAGAGGAAAATTCAAACTAGTGACCTCCGTTTCATTAGGCGTGGTCCCAGCTGAGTGAGTTACCTATTGAAGACGATACTTCTGATTCTTAAGGTTAACATATTTATCCGAAATGAGAATAAAGTAATGAGCGTGAATTTTTGGAGATATAGATTGACCCCTTTACTTGATGTGTTGTGAATCTCTTTTATAGGGCTTTTTACGACTTTTTAATTTGAAAGATAATGGCTGACACATAAATTTAGAGTAGTTTGAGTTGTAGTGAAACTCTATGTGAATGTTCGAGTGGGATCCATAGTAAATTTTATCCCAACACAAACCAATAATCACACTATTCTTAACAGTAATTTAATAGAAAAGCTGTTTGCTGTTGAATTTTGTTTTTATTACCTCCATTATTAACGTTCCGTCAAAAATATCAACGGCTATTTTGGTACCTGTACGTGTGGCTATGTGACTGCCTAGCTAGTAGTAGTAGCTATAATGGGGTTTAATCCACAACCACACGTGCTAAAATGGTATTTTAATTTAACTAATTTATTTATTTCTTGTCCGAGATGAAATCTTCCTGCCATGGCCCGTGCCACATTCAATGGGCTATCAGTATCGCTCATTTGTTTAGGCCCACTAACTGTTTCCTTGGGCCTCTAGGCGCTCTGGGGTAAGGCATCAGAATTGCTGGCCCAACAAAAAATAGAATAAATCGTAATTGAAATTGAGCTAAATTATTTATTATTTATATTTATTATACAGAACAATGTATATATAAAAAAAATTATGAAATTATTTTCAAAATACATAATGTTAAATATATTGTGAAAAGCGGAAGAAGGAGAGAAAAGAGAAAAAACGGAAGTATATAATGGACTACATTATTTTGAGTATTATAATATAATATGAATACAAAGACACCTATTTATAAAGAGTATATAAGTAATAGGTAAATAACCTATTAGACTAAAAAAAGATAAGCCTAAGATACATAAAATACTTAATAAAATAAATAACTTAACATAATATTCTTAACACATAATATTTTTAACAAGTATAAAAAAACAAAAACAGTAAGAAAATATATATATAATATAATTTGAATTTAGAAGGTGGGGGATGGGGGAGGGAGTGTGGAGTGTACTCTTTGCAAAAGCAAAAGCTGAGAAAGGTCGTAAGTTTTGTGTAATGATGCGGGCCTCGAGGCATTCATTCTTATCGTGTGCTCTTTTGAAAATTATTAAAATAAATAAACAAATAAAAATTTGGTTGACGTTTTGCACGTGTCACCAATGGGGCAGAGCTGGGGGAGGGAGGGTGTATCACGATTCACGAGGATCACGATGCCCAACTCAATGGACCTTTCTACAGGGTAGGTGTAACCTCTCCTTTCCAATTCCATGCTTCTTCTTTTTTTTCTTCTTTTTTTTTTTTTTTTCTGAGCAAAAATAATAATAATAATAATAAATAGATAAATTTCCTCTTTTATCACCTACCCATCTTTTTGTCACTTTTTTAACACCTAAAAATATTTATTTTTAAAAAAAATAAAATAAAATAAAAATAGTGCTACTAAGGGTATTAGCATCATAATTTTTATTATAAGTTACCAACTATGTTCTTTTCTTTTTCTTTTTTTTTTTTTGAAAAAAAAAAAAAAAAACTTTTGACTTTCATTTCATAAAATAATTTAGAACACAAGACTCTTAACAGAAAAAGCAAACTCTTCTAGGATAACAATATTATAGATACACTTGAGAATTTCTTCCATTCAAATTGTATATACCAGCCTGTGCGAGGCCATGAGCAGCTGTATTTGCTCTCCTCTTCTTCAAGTGCTGGATGTCCAACTCCTAAATAGAGACAACACCCCTTAGAACATTTTCAATATGAACAAATTATTGAATAAGACATTGAAGGAGTGTTGTCTCTATTTAGAAGTTGGGACATCGAGCACGTGAAGAGCGGAGCAACTATGATACTTATTATCATAGTTATAGACAACGTGAATTGTCATGTATTAGTTTATATAATACTTATTATCGAAAGCTTTATACATGTCTGTCCTAAAACAAATTTCGGTTTATGTATCAGTTTATATAATACTTATTATCATACACTTAAGTTTTATACGTCCACCTTAAAACAAATTTTGGCTTCGTTCATGCTTGCTTGTTACGTGTGTGAAACGATGTAACACGCCGTGCATTATTTATCATGTGAGTTGGTTTAAGTGACATTTATTTTTGTAAAATTTGAACAATCATGTAATAGAATGTGTAATATTCTAAATAAATTTGAGAAAAAGCAAATCATTAGAGGTCCTTGAATGTCTATCCTTGAATGTAGTTGGAGCCGTAAATTCATTGTATGGTTTTAATTAAACATTGTGTTGTGACTTGTGTCAGTCGTGTGTATGTGGATATATGTGTTAAATAATCAATAAAAGATTAGACGTAATATAACTTTTAATAAACCTACCAAACCCTAAAAAACAGCTTTGTCAGACCCAAAAAAAAAACACTATTCAGTATTATTCTACTATTCACTGCTCAAAATCTTCACCCAGAAACGTGGCGAGCACTTCACCATCCGATTCCTGCCAATCAAACACATCACCGCCGTCCACCGAACCCTTTATCTCCCCAGCCGCCACTTCGCTTGACCCCCACGCGACTCCGCTCCCCACCAACCTCCCAATCCCGACCATGACCGAGGAGTCCGAGTCCGAGAACGACGACCCGCAGCTCTCCTCGTTTACGTTGATGGTTACGTACGACGACTGGAAGACCAGCGGCGACGAGTATGGGTCCTCGACGAACCTCACCGAGCTCTTCTCCGCCGCGTCTTCGTCGTCGTCGCCGTCCAAGAGCTCCATGAGCTGCGACACCGTGTCGTCCTCCGCCGAGAGCCAAGCCAGAATGTCCTCTCCGCTTAAATCGTCCGTGGCCGAACCGTCTCTCTTTCGCGCCTCCTCCATTTTCTCGCACAAACAGAAGAGAAGAGAAGAGAAGAGTAGAGAAGAAAAGGGAACTGTAGGAGCAAGAGCCAGAGTTTAGTGAGAGGGGCTTTTGTTTTTGTTCGTTTCGTACGGTTCGTACGGTTCTTTGTTTTAATACCAATCCACCACACAGACGTCTCTAGGACTAGGACTGGGACCCACCATTTTTGGTGGTATCTGTTGAATTCTGATGCGTAAATTATAGCCGTTCGATTGGAACGTGGTTTTTAAAGAGCGATGACACGTGGGTAGTTAAGGTGGGAGCGTGACGTGGCAGGCAGTTTTGGGTCGTGTAATGGGAGAAAAGGGCGGGAAGTAGCATTGTAACAAACTGCTCTATCTCATTTTCTCACCCCCCCTCCCCCTCCCCCCCTCTTCTTATGCGGGTACGTTAAAAACAAAAAACAAATAAACCAAAAAAAAAACTGTTCTGTCTCTTAATTAATTTTATTTTTAAGGGTTAAATACATAATTTGCTCATAGGGTTTTACTTTTTTATTTTTTTCTTCTTAGGGTTTGATTTTTATCACAAGAGGTCCTTGTGGTTTTGATAAAGAACTAAATTGATCCTTCCATCCATTGACCGTTAATTAACTTAACAAAAATAATATGTGAATCAATTAAATATTGTCACGTGTCATATAATTGATTTTTATTTTTATTTAAAAATATATATATTTTTTTAAAAAAAAATGTGGGTGTCCTGCCACCCCCAATTGAGCCAAGGGAGTGGCCAAAATATGCAATAGACGTTCTTCTCATTTTTTTTTGGCATCTCCATGAAATATGCAAGCGTTGAAGAACTTCTCTGTGAGAAAGACCTCAAGCCACCGAGGTAGAAGATTAGCTTCAAGAAACTGAGGAAAACCCAGATGCATATATGACAAGGAAAATTCAATTAGCTTCACAAAAACCAAAGCAAAAACAAAAAATTGGAAACAAGAGAGAAAATCCAAATTACCATCTTTTTCTTCAACTTTGATTTATTGCTTTGAATATCAGGGGCTTCATTTCGTGAAGATAATGGTGGAAGTACCACCCCCTTGGCCCCTTGGCCACCCCCAATTTTTTTTTCCTTTTTTTTTTTTTAGGAAATAATTTATATTTTTAATTATTTTTTTTAAAAAAAAAATAATTATATGATATGTGGCAAGATTTAATTGATTCACGTGTCATTTCTGTTAGTCAACTAACGGTCAACGGACGGAATGACCAATTTGGTCCTTCATTAAAATCACAGGGACCTCCTGTAATAAAAATCAAAGCCTAAGAGGAAAAAAATAAAAAAGTGAAACCCCAAGGGATAATTAAGTATTTAACCCTTTTTTTAATTCAATAAAAATGAAAAAAATTAGTATCACAGCATCTTAACTATTTTTAAAAAAACTATTACAATATATACTTTTTTATTTTTCAATTAAAAAAAACTATTTAAATTGAAAAATAAAAAAAGTATATATTGTAATTGACAAATCTCTCCCTCCCCCATCATCATAGATTCGTAATGTTGCCAAATGCTTGGTTGCTTCCTTCCTTTTCTTATAAAGCAATCCCAATTGATTCTTTGTCCATTCTGGATCTTTTGTAATTCGCTTTCCTTTTGTCTTGGTTAAAAAAAAAAAAAAAAACCTTAATGATACAAAATTTTGAATGCCGCCAACTCGGGTTGGACTGAGGCAAGGTGCATGGATTGGGCCCATCTTTTAAGGGCTACCCTAATGTTAGGTTGGACTAGGTGCGTGGTTAAACGGCATCTTCTAAGAGCTAGCCTTCCCTCGGGTTAGGCAAGGCCAGCCCATGTGGGGGTTTAACTACTTTCAAGGGTTATCATCAAGTTCGGCAGAGACTCTAAAGGTTATGTTTGGCAATGGAATGGACTTAGGAAGTGGATTGGTATTATAGTAGATTTAATTAATGTGAGAGAAAAAAGTAAAAAATGTTTTGTACACAAAAGTAAAAAAAATTGTTTTGTAGTGATTTTTTTTATTTGAATAGTAATAAAAAAAATGATTGATTTAATGTAAAAAGTAAAAATGTTAGGGTTAATTACTTGATTTTGAGAGGAAAAGTGTAAAATTCTTTTTTTTTGGGTTTTGGGTCATGGATCCTTTTTCCAGTTCGGCCTTTTGCCAAACATAACCTAAGTGCACGGATTAGACTACATTTTTTAAGGGGTAGCCCCGGGTTGCACCAAGTCTAACCCCATGTGTGCGCGAAAACAAATAATATTTGGAAATGGCAACTCACTCAATGTTGCTGACCATTCTTTCATTTACAGAAGAGTTCTGTAGCTTTACAATTGAAGATAAAGATTACATGTAGCTAAATTACAAAATTCAAATAATACATTTGAATAATACAAAGCAAATGGTATCTATCTTATCGATGGAGATGTTTGAATAGTAGAGGATAACTTACCAGTGATAATCATCATATGAAATTTGAGTTGAAGGTGTCTTATCAGTTATACCAAGAAGTCCTCTTGCAGATAAACATCTAATGGAGGAAGGAGAAATTGATGCACCAGTTGATGACTTGGAATCAAGAGTATGAGATAATATCTTAACATCCCCCTTCAAGCAATTGAGGAGTTCATGAACAAGAAGCCAGTGGCGTAGAAGAAGAAATTAGGATGTAAGTCCTTGGGTAAAGAGATTAGCAAGTAGAGCAGCAGTGGAGATGAACCAAATCTTAATGTTTTTACTTACAACCTTCTCCCTAATGAAGTGATAATTTACTTTAATAATGCTTGGTTCTAGCATGATATATCGAGTTAGAAGCAAGTGAAATTGCCTCAAGATTATCACACTAAAGAATTGGTGGACATGAAATAAGGACGCGTAAATCACAAATGAGCATTTGAAGCCAATATAACTCAGCTGTGACAAAGGCCATAGCTTGATATTCAAATTTTGTGCTTGATCGAGAAACAACAGGTTGTTTCTTAGCACTCCAAGACAATAAGGAGGAGCCTAGAAAAAACACTGTACCCTGTGGTGAATCGTCTATCGTCTAAGCTTACAACCCAATCGGAATCACAAAATGCATTCAGTTGTAAGAAGCCCTTGCAAAAAAAAAAAAAAAAACACATGATGAAGAGATCCCTTTGAATAATGAAAAACACGCTTTGCAAAAGACCAATGGCTGGTCATTGGTGAGTGCATATATTAGCAAAGTTGATTGACAGCAAAGGAGATCTTTGGGTGTGTTAAAGTGCAGTATTGTAAGGCCCCGACAATGCTGCGATACTCAGTAGGATAATCCAAAGGATCACCATATGAAGCAACCAATTTAGAGCCTAATGCAATAGGTGTGGAAGACGGTTTAGCTCCAGCCATCTTAGATCGGTGTAACACATCAACAATGTTAAATATATTGTTGAATATATTGTAGAGAGCGGAAAAAAGGAGAGAGAGAAGAGAGAAAGCGGAAACATATAATAGACTACATTGTATTGAGTAGCATGCTTGGAATAGATACAAGAGCCTCCTTATATAGGAGGAAGAGAGGAGCCTTAGCTTCTAATCTTACCAATGTGGGACAAACCCCACATATACACTAACATCCTCCCTCAAACTCAATGTGTCTAAACATTGAGGTTGGAAAACAAAAGCATGAATAAAAAAAAAAACATAAACGAAAGGGAAAGAAAAATGAAAAATAACCTAACATAAAATAATATTCTTAACATCCCCCCTCAAACTCAATGTGTAAACTTGAGTTTGGATAAAAGAAAAGGGAAAGAAAAATGAATTCGCCGAAAAAACTGCTTGTGCCAAAAGAGTTGCCGAAGTAACGCCATAAAAGAAGAGCTTGGTTCACTTGGTTGTAATTTGACTTTGAAAACCATATACTAGTAATGAAGAAACTTGCATGCCTGAAACCCATGGACCGTCTCGTCTGGTGGGCTGAGCTAAAGTCTGACCCAAAAATTATAACTAGTAGATTGACTCGGCCGGTTAAAGAGGCTAATCATGTCTGAAACCCATGGACCGTCTCGCCTGGTGGGCTGAGCTAAAGTCTGACCCAAAAATTCTAACTAGTAGGTTGACTCGGTCGGTTGAAGAGGCTAATCAGTAGGGAGAAAAAGGGCCGGTTAAAAGAGGCTAAATACGCCTGCAACCCTTAGACAGCCTCACTTGGTGGGCTGAGCTAAAGTCTGACCCAAAAAAAAAAATCTCACTAGTAATGGATCAATGGCCTAGGAGAGGCTACAGTGTCCGGTGATGGTGGCATTTGACAAGGCATAAGTGGGCCAGTTGAAAGGGGCTTCTTTTGCCCAAAAAATCATCTGACCCTAGAGTGCCTACCGCAAGAAAAATGAACCGGATTGAACTGCGCAAAAGAAAAAGGCGGTGGAACCAAATTGAACCACATAAAACAAATGCCTAAATTTGGAGAAAAATCTTGTTTTCTGCCACATAGAGATGCCAAAAGCAGAAATAGACCATAAATTTGAAATCATGACGAAAAATTAAGTCAGAAACACCTGGTCAACTTTTTGAGTCACGGTCAAAGTCAACGGTCAACTCTAGAAAGTCAACAGTCAACAATGATGACGTGGCAGTCTGGAGCGCTTGGCATAGGGCTGACGTGGCAGCAGAAGACCCAGACGCGTGTGTTGCACGCGCGAAAGAGCTAGCGGCGCCAGAGGCGCGTGGATCCCACGCGCAGAATCTTCCATCGGTGCGTGGAGATGCGTGCAGTCTCTGATGGGGGCGTGCTTGACGGTAATTTGACCGTCATCGCTAGATCTATAAGGTGGACTGGCAACCTTCCTGATCGGGCCAACGTGTCGGCGCGCAGAGGTGCTGAAGCGGCGCGTAGGCAAATGGCAACAACTTCGAGCTGCGCGTGGAGGAGCTTGGAGGTTCCGATAAGGCTGTGCTCAATGGATCTAGACTCATCTGGCCCGGATCTGTTGATTGGCGCGATTATCGAGGCTATTGGCAGCAGTAGGGTGACAAAACTAAAATTTGACAAAAAGAAAAACGCTAGAAAGGCGTTTATTAAAGGCCACAAAAAAGTGGCTCTGATACCATGTTAAATATATTGTAGAGAGTAGAAGAAATGAGAGAGAAAAGAGAGAAAGCGAAAACATATAATAGACTACATTGTATTGAGTAGCATGCTTAGAATAGATACAAGAGCTTCCTTATAGAGGAGGAAGAGAGGAGCCTTATATTCTAATCTTATCAATGTGGGACAAGCCCCACATATACACTAACAAACAATATATTTGCTTTGAGTCAAATGAATACCAGTAGAGTCATGGTCCACTTTGATGCCCAAAAAATAGTTAAGGAACCCAGGTCTTTCATAGAAAAATCCTTCTCCAAGAATGTAATCAACTGATTAATAAAGCAATGGTGAGTACCCGTGATAATAAAGTCATCCACATAAACTATAATGAAGAGATATGCACATCAATAGAAAGATAAGTAAATAATGAATAATCAACCAAATACCCAATGAACCCAAGATTAATTAGAGCATGTGAGAGACGATGAAACCATGCTCGTGGGGCTTCCTTCAATCCATAAAAAGACTTGTTTAGTTTACAAACATGTTATAGAAATTGGGTACTAACAAACCCCTAGGGTTGCTCCATGAAAACTTAATATCTTTTATGTAAATTATCCAGATGGTAGTAGAAAATTAATAAGGACGCAGAAATGGTTGCAAATCTGTGTTTGCAGTAATTTTCATGTACGGGCAGTGGACCAAATGGGCCCTGTGGGAGGAGCAATTGTTGGAGTGCAGCGCGAGACGTCCGAGCAGGGTCCGTGACTGTCTACAGTGTGAGAATCTCAGACACAAGTTGGGTGTGGCACGCGGTGGACCCAAGAGTGATTCCTATTCATTTTACACGTGTCACCAATCATTTTCCTATATTAATAATTGATAAAGATATTTAGCTCATTAGGACAAAAAAAACAGAAATTGGCCATTTCATTTGCTAGTCACCTCTTGGGATCTCTTCTGGTCCCTCTCAGTCACCAATTATCTGTGGCAACCTGCAGAGATACCTGGCTGGTTTGACGTAAAAAAAAAAACCGGGGAATCAGAACAATAATCGGGAAATTCGAAAATTAGTAATCAAGGTGTTTGATTCTGGTTACCGGTTTTGGAGTTTTTAAATACTCGGTCATAACCGGTAACCGGGTATATATATAATAATAATAACGTATATTTTTAATTTAATATATATTTTTTCAATTTATTATCATTTTTTTAAATATGGCACAAAATTATTAAATTAAACTCAAAAGTTAGGCACAATATCTAAAATAAGACCAAAATGCAAAACAATTTAAAAAACCAATTACCTAGTTTGGATAACTAGGCACTAACCGGAACTGGCTGCTTATTATATAACCGGTTAACTGGGGTATTTGGTTCTGGTTCCGGTTTTCAAAAATGAAAAACCAGGTGTTTCGGTTTCTAATTTTAGTAAATAACCGAAAAACCAGGACCAAGTTTACACCCCTAACTTTGACCTTGAACATCCATGATCAATCCTTTAGGAATGAGGACCTTCATTTAAAATATTAAATAAATTCGCTATTTTTTACCAGTTCATTCTTTAGAGATAATTGATAAATTAACATGATATCATAGTAAACATCTTATGTTTGAACAACTGTAACTCTACTGTTTATGGGAGAGTGTTAAAATGATTTTATCAATTACCCTTTATCACACCGGTCACTAAATTTGAATTTTCACGTGATATTTAACAAAGTTACAAATTAACATAACAGTCTACATGTAACTTGCCACCCAAAAAAGACAACCAAGATTTCATGAAGGTCAAGAATTCGATCTTATTGAATTATTATTCTTTTAATTTTAATATTATTTCTTGTGAAATAAAATCCTAACCCTGCCCCGGAATATTCATAATTAATATTCAAAGCCTCCACCCAGTTCCATCTTAAGTAGCTGCTTCCAAGTTCCATGTCAGCTCTATCTTCTCAGAAGCAAGGAACATGCCTTTGCCCCCCATGGCTCTTGTGATTAGGCCACCCACATCGGCCAATTAAAACAATAAAAAGTAAAAATAACAATAAAAATGCCTGTTTATGGTAAATTGGAAAAAAAAAAAAAAATTGGCCATAAACCACCCCATGCCAAAGCGGGTGGCTACGGCCACCTCCATATATATATATTTTTTTGGTTAAAAAAAATTCAATTAAATATAATTTTAAATGTTTTCAATTTTTTTAAAAAAATTATTTTTTTAAATTAATTAATTATATGAACACATGTCAAACCGTGATTGATACTAACACGATATTTCATTAAATTTTGAATAAAATTTTGATGGATCATCTCCGTAAATAAACCAGAAAGACCTCATATAACAAAAAGTAAACCGTTAAACTTGAAAATAAAAAAATTAAACCAGAGTAATGAATAAAGTATTTAAACCTGATTAATATTCAAAGCCTCCACCCACTTCCAAGTTCCATGTCAGCTCTAACAAAAACGTGCTTTTAAAGTATCGTCTCAGAATCAAGGAACATGCCTTGGCAATACCCTGAATATTGCCTTTTCTTTTCTTTTCTTTTTTTGTTCGGTACCAACAAAAGGTCATCATTTACAAATTTACAATGCATGAGGGCCATGAGGCTGATGACAAAAGGATATCTTTCCACCACATAGATGATAACATTCACGCTCACGCATCTATTAAAATAGGTCGGACCACGTAATAGTTTAGGTGACATTCGCATGTAAATCATTAAAATATATATTGTCATGCATCACTTCATAACTGTCGTAACTTATTACATTAGTCACTAAAATATCAACTGCATATGATAGGTCAGGTAATATTTATCCGTTTGGTAACTAAGCACTAGGCTAATTGTCAAATCGAATTTTAACTCTTTAGAGTTTCCATTTACTTTCTTTCTGTGTAATGTCTATCATTTAGTCTGGTCGTTGATTTGCAATTTGGCTAATCACTCTATTGGAAGGGTTGAAACTTCGATCACAAATTCATCATTATGAACAAGACCACGGACAAGGGCTGAACGTGAATATCTTGATATACAGAAACAAGACAAAAATGTTAGTCAGCTAGCCATTATATATATATCAACTACTCATTATCCTTCCAATGCAAGCAAATATAAAGTCGGATTTTTTTAGGGACTTTTTTATAATGATAATTTATGAGATAATTATTCATTTTGAAATCAAGTTTCATGAGTGGTGTTCTGTGCTATCATGAAAAATTATTTCTATTTCCTTTTATATATATATATAATTTAATCAGTAAAATAATTATGTTAATGTTGTATAATTTAATCAGTAAAATAATTATGTTAATGTTGTTGTCAAGAGTATATAGTTGTTGTTTGGATGCAGTAATATGATATAAAATTATCTCCATTTTCACCCCACGAAAATGCGACATAAACAGACATCAATCAATACTCTGATACAAAGCAAGTTACAATAATCTCAAGTTAGTTTGCTGTAATTAGACACACAACCTGGTACTCTTAATTATATTACACTAAACAAACTTAAAAGGATCAAAATGACAGAATGACCCATGAAATTCAATTTACCCAGCCACTGCAATCAGAAGATCCACCTAGGGGCATTTTTTTTTTTACCCAAACACCCATTAAAAATGCAAGTTACTCAAACACAGATCAAACGGATATAATAATTATATTACTCACCCTTTAATTACATAACCCCTAATAATCCTAGGAGAAGTAAAGAGACAGAATAACCCACCAAATTCAATCAATTTCCATTACCATGCTCTGGTATTCATTTCTTCCCCTTCCTGCCAGAGCACTAATAAGTAGTAATTAAAAGCAGAAATGACCAACCTACCCATAGATTTTCCGGGGGAAGTATGAACTACTAATGGGCATAGTTGGTCCAAAAAAGAAAGAAGAAGAAGAAGAAGAAAGAAAACGAAGAAGTCCTAATTCCTCTTGAGCAATTCCCTGTAACGCAGAAGAGAGTCAAGCCTCTGCAACCGCAACTGCTGCTTAAACCTGTTGATGAAATCATCAGCCTTGGCGTCCACCTCTTCGTCGTCTCCCAACGACGCGTTTTCCCTGCGCCGCACGACGTCGCCCTCATCCAGCGCCGATTTCTCGCTCGCCGACTTCGTAATCTTCTCCCGCTGCCTCTCCGGAGCCCCGGCACCCTTGTCTGACTTGCTCCGTCTCACCACCTGACCCTGACCCGGGCCCGCGTCGGCGTCCACGAAAGGACCCGGGGTTTCGTTTTCGGGTTCGAGTTCCGTTTCCGAGACGGACGAGTCAGATCTGTAGAGAGAGGGGAGGTTGAAGCCTTTGAGGCGGTCCAAAAGAGAAGGAGATCGGACGAGCTGGGTCGGAGGATGATCCAGGTTGGCGTGATCGGGTTGGAGAAACTCCGTGACCGGGGCTGTGTTGGGTTGCTCGAACTTGTAGAGACCGAGGTTGAAGGACCTAACTCGGTCGATCAGAGACGGCGGTCGAGCGAGATGGTGTTGTTGTTGTGGTTTTCTCTGAGAGCCGAAATGCGAGGTGAGGTAGAGGGTGAGGATGGTGAGGTTGACGAAGATGAAGAGCCAGGTGGGAGTTAACCAAGTCGCCATGAAACCCCCAATGGAGCTCATCGATCTCAGCAACGGCCAACACACACACAACAGTGACAGAGCAGAGACAGAGAGCTTCTTTGGCAGAGGGTGACGATGAAGCTAGGTTAGCCTAGTGTCGTGCATTCTTTATTGGGAAATATGCTTCTAAGTCCTAAGGTCTCCCACATCTCCCTTTATTTATATTGTTTTCCTTTTTAACTCAAAGAGTAAATTTATTTTGTTGTTTGTTGTTTGTTGTTGTTTTTTTCTTTCTTTTCGGAGTTAAAATGGGTAATTTAATGTGACATGTGATGTATGTTACAGAGAGATTTGGGACAAAGGAATAATATGTTATTTATTATTCTACGTATGTATACATACATACGATCTTTGGGATTTGTGATAAGAGCGTGCTTGATGCTTGACAAAAAAATAAAATAAAAAAATTAACTGTTTATATTTAATTCTATTCTAAAAATTGTTTCATTAGACTTTTTTTTTTAAAAAAATAAATAAAAAAAATACTAAATATGNGATTTGTGATAAGAGCGTGCTTGATGCTTGACAAAAAAATAAAATAAAAAAATTAACTGTTTATATTTAATTCTATTCTAAAAATTGTTTCATTAGACTTTTTTTTAAAAAAAAAAAAAAAACTAAAACTAAATATGCAATATTACTTTGTTTTTTTATATATGAGCATTCTCAGCAGCTTCCTTGTCATGTTCCCTACATTTAAGAATCCAAACTACTTTTTACTTCCCTATATTAAAATACACCACAATAGCTTTCTTTCATCATTCTTTATATCATTAAAATATTATTTTTATTTTTACTTCTTTCTCTTCCTGTATTTTCTCTTCCTTTGTCTCATCATCTCCAAGCTCCCCAGATCTATTTCCAAATCCACGGCTTCCTTCAGCACAGCCTCCAAAACTTCAGACTTGCCCTCCATCTCTTCCTTTCTCTCTAAGACACTCTCACACTCTTAACTTTCTCTCACAACAGAACCACTTAGATCAGAACTCATCAAACAGCCACCATGAAATGCAGAAGGATTGCTACAATGGCGATGCGGTTGATCTTGGCCCGGGGTGGAATGTGGTGGGAGGTTGTCGGCGACGGTGCCATAGTTGACGCCGATGGAATATGCGGTGGAGGAGCGTTGGATTAGGCTTTACCATGGCTGGAGGAAGTGAACCGACAGACTGAAAGAAGTGAAGTGGGTCTGAAGCAGAAAATAATTTCATGAATATAATAACGATTTTATGAATATAATAATCACAAGGATTGCTACGGTGGAGCCTTTTATATAAGGCTCCACTGTAGCATCTGATAGTTTAGGGAACCATATAAGGAGTCTGCTGTAAGATGTTTTTTGTGATTTTTTAGACATATTCCTTACACATAAGGAACAGACCCCCTTATAAGGAGTCTGCTGGGAATGCTCTAAGAAACTCACTTCTCTAAGAGCACTAGCAGCAGCTTCCCAACCATTTTCCCTAAGTTTAAGGATCCAAACTACTTTTTGCTTCCCTATACAAATTTACACCACAATATATTCTCTTAACAATTCCCTATATCATTAAAATAATACTTGTTACTTTTACTTTTTTAACAAAAATTACTTTTTTTTTTTTTTTTCTCTCTCTTCCCCCTCCCCACTGCACACGTCTTCTCTGTTTCTTTTTTCTCTCTCCCACACCTCTCATCTTCTTCTTCCCCGACGAAAACAACCCTCACCCCTCTTTCCTTCACCTGCGTCCATCTGTGATTTCATTTGCATCCATCTGCGATTTCGTCAGTCTGTGTTTTCATCTGCAATTCCGTTTGCGATTTCGTTTTCGTCTGCGATCNACTGTTGTGCGTAGAAGGGTCTGTGAGAGGAGAGAGGAGAGAAAATATGGGGATGCATTTTTTGGTGTTTGTGGGAGAAGAAGGAGAACGTGAGATAGGGAGAGCGTGAGGGAAAGAGGGAGTTGCCGGAGGAAGAAGAAGGGATGCGAGAGGAGACAGGAGAGAGGAGAGAGAACCAATAATTTATAATTTAATGATCAAAGGGTTTCAACAGTGTTTCCCATTGCATTGGGAAACACTGTTGAAACCCAATGGAGGAGGTTCACTGTTGAAACCCAATGGAGGAGGTTAAATATAGGGTTTCTGCTGTGGAAGTGTTTTTGTGGTTTTTTCTCTTTTTTTCCCTAAATGAAGGGAAACAGACTCCTATAGGGAGTCTGTTGCAAGTGCTCTAGCAGTATCTTAAATGTGGGAATAAAATTAATTTTTTCTTTTATAAAAAAAATACATCACAATATTTTATTATATTTTCCTGCATAAATTAAATACCCTTTTATTTATTATTTTTCTCTTTCATACAGAGGAAAAATTAAAAAAGATATGGGAACACGCAAAGAAGAGAGAAGAGAGAACGATTTTTTACTAAAACATTGGGTAATTACAGTGTTTTCTAATGTATTAAAAAACATTATAGTTATTCAAGAGTGTTAGTTAAATTAAAGGGAATTGATGTGAGTGTATTTTTGTGATTTTTATGAAATTTTTCTAAAACTTAGAGAAAATAATGAGATGTAAAAAGGCTGTTGCTCGTGATCACACATTAAAAATAACATGAAAGAAAAATAGTCGCAGCACGACCACCCAAAGTTGTTGAATGGGAGTGATCACTCCGGCCTTTTTTTTTATTTTTTTAAAGGGATAGAATATAGATGCACAACCATTTTTATCTTGTTGAGGTGGGCGCGGAGCCACTAATCTATTCGGATGGTCGCATCATCTCTTTCTATTTTTATTGTTTTTAGAAGAAACTACGCACATATTTTCTCAAAATATTTTTATATGATGGCGTGGGAAGTTTTTATAAAAGTTTATTTGTATAGTGTTTTATTTATTTATTTTAATAAAAAGTGTTTGGCACTTTATTTTTTGAAAAATATATTATGTTTTTTTTATTATTTTAAAAAGTGATTCATTAATTAAATGTTTTGAGAAAAGTGTGTCATTTGTTTTTGAAACTTTTATATATTTTTTGTTTGAGAAAGTTAACGAGTCATATTGTCAATCGGTATATACTCCTTTTTTTTTTTTTTGGTATGAATGGGATTACAATTTTTTAAGCCATATTTATTTATTTATTATTCACAACTCTTCAAACCCCTCTCCAGCTCTCCCGATTAAGTTCACAACCTCCAGATCCCAGAGGCCACCTTCTCTTCTCTGCCAATACCAACCTTCCTTGGAACCTCCACCAGCAGAAAATATTTTTAGGATGACAATAATTTTTAATCCCAGAGGCCAGATGATGATGTCAATCTCAGTGGTATATATTATTATGTTAATCGATATTATTAATTCATTCGGTATAAAAATTTCTTTCAAATTAATTTGAAAAAAATATCATTCAATACATTTAAAATAATATCAAATGTTTATAAATATTTAAAACGCATATTAAATTTTTAAGGTTATTAATATAGTTTATTAAATTAGACTAACATTTTAAATATTTATAAACACATGACACTATTTTAAGAGTAATGTTATAAGTCTTTTTAGAATTATTATAAATGTGATGTGACTTTTAAAATTATCATTGAATTTGATATGTGATTTATTGACTTTTAATTTATTGACGATTTTAAAAGTTATATCACATTTGAAATGATTATAGTAAGAATTATAGCATTACTCCTCCTATTCTAAATGGGTTAAAAAATATATTTTTTAGACTAATTTAAAGAAAATTTCAATCCATTCACATATATGTAATAGTATTTATAACAATACATTTTATGAACTGTCCAATTACTAATGAGACAGTATTTTCTTCCAACTTTTCAACTCAATTTAAAGAGAAATCCTGTTGGAAAGAAAAGTTACTCATGAAAAGACTATGCAACTTTTCTAATTAGAATTAAATAATTAAGAGAACTTGATGTGATAATGCTAATCGGCCCTTAATCAGTTAAAAAAAAAAAAATAGAGTATTTGAAAGCACTAGAAAATTATAACGTGTATACATGCCTTATGCATGCTGCTGCAGGCTAGGAGCATATTTATTGGCCCATGCAAGCAGAAGAATTAATTAATTAAAAAATTGGCCTAATACAAAGCCGGAAAGCGCGTGACCATTTAAATATTGTTTGTTTCTAATGCAAGTTGGCATCTTTTCCACCATTCAATGATAAAATTATGACTTTTCGGAATCACGACCAATAAGAACAAGCCATGCAATGGCAAGACCCTTTTTGCGACCACAGCCTCACGTGTTCTTCGTCGGATTACTGCGACTTAATTTAGTTAGACTAACGTGCTAAATTACTAATATATACACACTTTAATCCGTTTCATCTTTATCCACGAAAAGACATTCAATGCGTGACAGGCTAGCTAACTTTGAATATTTAAAAACAAAAGTATATTATATATTTTTTTTTTACTTTTTAACTTCTTTATTTACCGACGTAATAATTCATATAATATAATGTAAGAGCTCAGGCGACTTGACGGTCCAAATAATACTCATTTCTGTAAATAATATATAGTTGTCAAGTAAGTTAATTTATTAAAGTAAATAACATTTTTCTTCAATATATTGTTATTGAAGACCAATATTACTGGTGCATGACTTCATGTGATGTCAACAAAACTAGACGACTACAACCCACTTGATTCACGAATCACGCCGACATATGTCTATATTTTTAAGTAAAATAAAAATAAAAATTTTATTTTGTAAACGGTAATACATAATAATGCATAATTTAAAATTATATATACAGTTAAATAAATTTGGGTGTGTTTGAGAATGGATTGGATTGGAGGAAGTTAACTGATACTGTAGTAGATTTGATTGATATGAGGAAAAAAGTAAAATTATTTTGTATAGAAAAATAAATTTTTTTATTTTGTAATTATTTTTTTATTTAAAAAGTGATTGATGTAATATAAAAAAATAAAAATATTAGAATTAACTTGAAATTTTTTTTTTTTAAAACTTTATAAAGTTTAGTCCGATCTCTTAATAAACATAACCGCAAAGTATTGGCGGGATTCTATTCCAAAATAATGAATGGTTGTACGTAAAACAGTCATAATATGTCTTGTCTGTCCAAAGCAAATCCAACGCCCACCAATAAATGCCGGCTCGAATTGACCCGCAATGTGAACGCAAGTTACGCAAAGATCGTTAAGAAAATGCTTCAACCCCTCGCATAATTTCTTGAGATTAATCTTATCCACACAAACAACTCTTTTAATATATATATATATATATATATCACTTTAGTCTTATTAATTAATGAAAAATCAACGAATATAAAACTTTTATATTTCAGAGTAAAAATTCTTAAAAAATCATAATTATAAGTATAAGGTTACAATTCATAAATACATACATAATAATATAAAATTAAAGACCGATCTATAACATTAATATTTACTAACCAATAGCTAATTTTCAACTGTAACAATATATCTGTTCCAAATATACTCAACTTAATCTATAAGTAGTTCATATTTCTCAGCCCTAAGAGTAAAAATCTCAATAGCGAAACTCATCATCTTTAACTTGAAAGTTAAGAAATTGTACACATTCACAACTCAAGGATTTGGACAATCTTTATTCAAACAAGTTACAAAGAAACTAACAAAAAACAAATTAAAATACATAAATAAACATAAAACTAGCAAACAACAGCATCAGTGTGTAGGCCACCGTGCAACAAAATTTATAACTCAAAACACAAAACACTTAAAAAATAATTTTTAAGTTTAAATTACATTAAATATAACTAAAAAGTTTTAAACAAGCTTAAGACTATATTTGGAAACTTTGGGGCCATACCCCCTGGTGAAAAGCCAGCGACTTAACCAGTTCCGTGTAAGGAAACTTCCAAGGGTGCGGTGCACGGGACCGGGGTTTACTCTGCAGGGGTGGATCCGAAGGGTCCTACCTTGGAGAAGTTCCTCGACATCAAAAAAAAGAAAAAAAAAAAGACTATATTTGAAATTGTGTTTGAAAAATAGAGCTTTTAAGTTAAAAAATATTTTTTGGCAAAAATTTCATTTTTAATCTTTTTTGAAAAGTGTTTTTTTTTTCAAACAGAAAGTTTTTTTTTAAAAAAAAAAAACGAACTTTTAGATCCATCAAATACACAGACAATAAATATCAAACCAATAAAAAAAAAAAAAAAAAACTCTTATTTTAAAGAAATAGAGATGGATAAAGAGTAGTAACACTCATTGCATTTAGGGACTTGAAATGCCCGGTCTTAGTAGTGCTCACCACACGACAAAAATGTCAGCAATGGCGGCAAATGAAGTGATAAACCATCTACAATTCCCATATAAAGTGCATTAAATTTTTTTCACCTGTGAAGTAATTCATAATTTCGTGGTCCCTTCACGCCCTCGCGTCGTTAATGAAACGTCGCCAGTTGTACTCGTCAGGACCATGTGGATTGGTTTAGGGCAAAGACTTTGCTGGTATACACTATGGTTGAGACTTGAGAAGTCGTCTTGTTTTGTTTTGTGGTACAGGTGTGACGTCAAGCTTCTGTCGTCATTAACAGATCTTTTTTGGCGTCATTCGAACCAAATGGCAATGGATAGAGATATAGATAGAGTGATATATGCAAAAACAAATAAATAAAAAAATAAGGACGAATTTTGATGACCGCGTAATTTATAAAAGCGTACTAAATAGATAGAATTAATATAATTTAATTACGTACGAAGTACTGACATGAAAGTTGAACAAATGTTTTCTTTTATCCCACGTGGACGCAGTGCTAGCCTGTTCACACCAGAGACCACCAGCATGTGCCCGGCTGGACCCAACTGCTCCTTCCCGTCCTCGGCGAGTGTACGGTGTGAACACTGTAATTCGTGCCACACCAGCCATGTGGATGTTGTCTTTTTTGTCTTACATCCGCGTGAATTGAGATCACCTTTTTTTTTTAAAAAAAAAAAAAAAAAAAAATTAAAATTCTCAAACTTATAAATTTTAACGTTCATTTTATATAAATATTTAAAATAAATCGTTTTTATAGCACGAGTAGAGATGAATGCTATGCTACTCAAAAAATATAGCACGGAGGAGGTGGAATTGGCGCTTTCACAAATGCATCCATTAAAATCATCGGGTCCAGACGGCTTTGCGGCTTGCTTCTACCAAAAATCTTGGACCACGGTAAAGACGGATGTATGTATGGCTGTATTGGATTTTCTTAATAATGGTGTATTTGATGATGATTTGAATATTACCCACATTGCCCTTATCCCCAAAAAAAAGAACCCATCTATGCTTACGGATTACAGGCCAATTAGCTTATGTAATGTTTTATATAAGCTTATTGCTAAAGTAATTGCTAATCGGTTGAAAAAGGTCTTAGCCATTATCATCTCTCCTAGTCAAAGTGCTTTTGTTCCAGGAAGGTTGATCACTGACAATGTTTTAGTAGCATTTGAAGCCCTTCATACCATGGACAAGAAAATTAAGGGAAGAGAAGGTTATATGGCTTTAAAGCTCGACATGAGCAAAGCCTATGACAGGGTGGAATGGAATTATTTGGAGGCGGTGATGCGGAAACTTGGTTTTGACGATTGTTGGGTTCAAATGGCGATGACGTGTGTCCGTACAGTATCATTTGCAGTGCTTATCAACGGACAACCCCATGGCCACATCACTCCTTCCAGGGGAATTTGACAGGGAGACCCGTTGTCACCATATTTTTTTATTCTGTGTGCAGAGGGCTTAAGTTCACTCCTAACTCGGGCCGAATTGGACAACCGAATCATGGGCATACCTATTTCTAGAGGGGGTACGCGAATTAACCATCTTTTCTTTGCTGATGATAGTTTACTTTTCTACAAGGCAACAGTTTTTGAGTGGCTGCATATTCAAGAAATCCTACAATTGTATGAGGAGGCATTGGGTCAGAAGATTAACAAGGAGAAAACGGGTATCTTTTTCAGTCGAAACACCAAAGTAGAGACTAAAGCCCACATAGCGTCAATTACAGGTGTTAATCCATCCCAGCACTACGAAAAGTATCTAGGACTCCCTGCTCTAGTTGGACGGTCTCGGGTTAGCACTTTCACGAACATAAAAGGGAAGATATGGGATCAAATAAACGGGTGAAAGGAGAAATTTCTTTCTCAAGCGGGTAAGGAAATTCTCCTTAAGGCGGTTATCCAAGCTATACCTATATACACCATGAGCGTGTTTCAATTGCCTAAAACTTTTTGTAAGGACATAAATTCAATGATGTCTCGGTTTTGGTGGGGACACAAGGAAAATGACTAGAAGGTGGCTTGGATGAAGTGGGGGAGGATGGGCTGGCCAAAAGAAATGGGAGGTTTGGGTTTTCGGAACTTAGAATGTTTTAATATAGCTCTACTTGCAAAACAGGGTTGGCGTCTAATTCAGAATCCAGATTCGTTGGTGGCTCGAATTTTGAAGGAGAAATATTTTCATCATGAGGATTTCTTGAAGTCCAATATTGGATCTAATCCATCCCACGCTTGGAGGAGTATTTGGAAAGCCAAACAATTACTCAAGAAGGGACTCATATGGAGAGTGGGTGATGGAAGTTCAATTAAAATCTGGAAAGACAAATGGGTCCCAACTCCAATTTTGTATGAAATTCAATCTCCAATTCGGTTATTTGATCAAAATGCAACGGTCTCCAGCCTTATTAACAATGACACATGATGGTGGAATATCGATCTTGTTCGTGAAATATTTTGCAGGGAGGAGGCGGACACTATTTGTAAATTGGGCATATGTCCAGGAAGGTAGAAAGATAAGCTCATATGGGTGGGAACAAACAATGGCGGTTTTTCTGTTAGGAGTGCCTACCATTTGGCAAAAAGTTATGGAGAGATGGAAGAGGGGAGTGGGTCCAACGGAGAGAATGAAAAATCCTTATGGAGTTCGATATGGAGTGTAAAGGTCCCAAAGATGATACAACATTTTCTGTGGAAGGTATGCAATAATATTTTGCCAACCAAAGAAAAGTTGTACAAAAGGGGGATTACAGAAGATCCGTTCTGTCCATTATGTCGAACTGAGACTGAATCAATTGGCCATATACTTTGGAGTTGCGAATCCTCAAAAGATGGATGGGTAGAATGTTGTCGTTCAATCCAAAAGTGTTCAAGTGAGGAGGACGGTTTTTTGGAAATATTCGCAAAACTGGCCAGCAAATTAAGTGCGGAGGAGTTGCAGTTGGCGGTAGGGGTGGCCAGACAAATTTGGTTGCGTCGGAACTCGATTGTTTTTGGTGGGGAGTTTTTATCCCCGTCTATTATGGTTCGCAAGGCAACGGACCAGCTCCACGAATTCTGTAAAGCGGAAGAGCGAAAAAGGGTAACCCACGTCCACGTTAGTAGGCCACGATGTGTAAGATGGGAAAGGCCAGCAGAGGGATTCATCAAACTGAATTGGGATGCAGCCATTAATAGGGCGACAGGGAAGATGGGAGCGGGGGTTGTGGCACGAGACGAAACTGGGATGGTGGTTGCCGCCATGTCCGCAAGTAGGCAGTGTATAACGGACCCTGCTACAACTGAGGCAGTGGCAGCGTGGATGATGGCTGAATTCTGCATTAAACTTGGCTTGCGACGTGTCATCGTAGAAGGCGACTCGGTGGAAGTGGTTACAGCGTTTCAACGAGAGGGAGATTGTAGCGGTAGATACGGGCATTTCGTGGATGATGCTAAACAGTTGCTGAGCACTTTGGATTATTGGAGTGCTCAGCATGTGGGCCGAGAAGCCAACAACGTGGCTCATCAACTTGCACAGTATAGAGCTACCTTGGAGGACGAACGTGTCTGGACATCACATTTCCCTGCCTTTCTTCGGCCTTTTGTAATTTCAGATATTCATGTAACTTGATTTGGTTTTTAATGAATTTCACTTCAAAAAAAGAAAAAAAGAAAAAAATGATTTATTAAATTTTTTGATGGTAGATTCGTTATTAAATATTGAAACATATTTTATTTTAAACGTTTAGATGAAATGAATGATTAAAATTTATAAATTTAAAATAATTCTAAAAAATTTCAATTGAGTCAATCCCATAGGCGTAGGGTGGCTGCAATACATTTATTTTTTTCTGGACAAATTATGACAATAAATAAAGGGAGGTTTAGAAGAATAAATAAATAAATATATATATATATATATATAGAATTAAGGAGTGACGGTTGGCGGTTGGCATATAGAATCAAGATTTTCCACATGCATAGAGTAAAAAATGAATGAAGTGTCAAAAGGGTTAAGCCTATTTTTTTAAGCTTAAAAATATACATTTTTGTTCAAAACAATTAAAAAAAAAAAAAAAAACTGAAAATACATATCGTTATTGCGAAAAGTTAAATGAGACTTAGACTCTTGCGTCTGGATAAGACTGGATTGCTTGACATGATTATATAGCCAAATAGGTTGGCGGGATTAAGTCTTGATTGAGATATCTAAAAGTCTTAAGATATTTTATTACATAGATTTTTTTTCATATCTCAAATATTGAACAGTAAGATATTTTATCGTATGAGCTTGACTAATGGTATAAAGAGAATTAGAAAGTCATTTTAAAGTTATATCAAATATGACATGATTTTAAATTTATGTCACATCATATTTAGAATGACTTTAAAATGATTCTAATTTTATTTATATCCTTATTCATTGAGCTCATATGATAAAATAAAGTAATGATATAAAGAAAACGAGAGTTCTCATAGAGTCATTCTAAATGTCATATGTTCGAATCGACTGTGAACCATGCCTAATGAAGCGGAGGTCACAAGTTCGAATTTCCTTTTCCCTTTTCCTTGTGTGGACATGTCAAAAAAATAAAATAAAATGTCACGTGACATTTAAAATCATTAAATATATTAAAATTCAATAATAATTTTTTTAAATTCAAATATTATGAGGGTTCGTTTGGATTTACTATTTCAAAAGTTTCAATTTAAAAATAGTAATTTAAAAATATTATTTTTATAAACACAAATAAATCATTTGGCAAAATTACAATTTAACATTTAAAATTATGTATTTTTAAAAAAACAACTATTTACCTACTTTTTAAAAACGTAAATCAAGTCACACTTTTTAAAAAACACAATCTCAAACGTAAGAAACTGAGTAGTAGAAACAGATTTTATAGCAATTGCTCTTCTTCTATTATATAGATTTTATTATTATTATTATTATTATTTTTTTAAGCCTAATTGAAATTAAATAAGTACGAGGGTCGGAATTGAAACTCTCAATTGCATTTAGATGGGCTGATAAACGGCCCATTATCAGATCTGCAGCCCAAAGCCGCTCTTTCATCTTCAAGCTTCAGACCCTCTCTGGTGGTGTTTGACAACTGGGTTTGTGTTTTGGGTGGATACTATTCAGGATTTCTGCACTGTTCATCCTTGTTGTTTAGTTTAAATGGTTCCAGCATTAGTCAAACACCTCATATTTTGAAATTACCAAAATGCCCATGGATATGTTGTCTTCTCCCCCGTGATAGTCACACACCGTCAGCTTCGCCGGGGCCTAAACCATCCTTCCTTGACAACCTCCATTTCACTCCGTTCTCCAAATTTCCATCCAAACCCTCCCTCTTTTTATTCTTCACAGTCACTCCATTCCCACTCAGAGTCTCGACTTCCCTTTCCGGCGTCCCTGGTGAGTCTGGCTCCGAATTCTCCCCTCCTGTTTCATCGTCACCACCACTCAACTCCCAGCTAAAGATATAGCAATCCCACGTGACCGCATAAGCCCTACAAACTGTATTCGTCATCTTGTCCACTCCCAGAAACACACCCACTACTGTATCCCTATGGCCCATAAACAAAAACGGCTTCGTTTTGACAACGCTGGTTTTGTTCACGGAAAACAACCTCGCCGTCAGGTCCTTCGACCCGGCGAGTATGCACTTGGAGTCGGGGTTCCACTTGAGCGCCGTGACCTTGTCGTCGAAGTCAGCGAATGTCCGAATGAGCTCGAAGGGGAAGAACTCCTTCTTGAAGCCTAGGGCGTGCCATATCCGGAGGAGCTTGCCGACGGCAACGACAATGCGGGACCCACAGGGGCTGAAGGCCACGGCTTTCACGGCGTTCTTGAAGGAGATATAGTGGAGGACCACTTGCCGATGGAGATTCACGAGGAGGCGCCACCTGTTTCCATCGACAATTAGGAGGAACACGCCAAAGATTCTCTGATTCAACGTCTGAGGAAGAAGAATAGGGGAAGAAGAAAGGGGCTCGTCTGGAAGGAGCTGGAAGGAAAACAACGAGAGTGAGGGTAAATTAGTCACTTTACGCCTGGCGAGAAGTATGAAGATAGATGTTTTTTAGTTGAGTCAAAGTATACAGGCTGTTAAAGTGCACAGTACAAACCCAAAACCCAAACAGTGCAAACGCAAATCCTTTTATCAAACAGGGACACATTTTACTGTTACACACATGGCTTCCCCAAGAATTCTGCTCTGCGGCGACGTTCTTGGCCGCCTCAGCCAGCTCTTCAAGCGGGTCTCAACGGTCTCTCTCTCTCTCTCTCTCTCGCTCTCTCTCTCAGCATTTATGAATGTCTACGTATTTCTAGGGTTTTATTTTTTTTTATTTCAGGTCAACAAATCGGCTGGCCCATTCGACGCGCTACTCTGCGTGGGCCAGTTCTTCCCGGACTCGCCAGACCAGCTCGACGAGCTTGCGGACTACACCGAAGGCCGGTCCAAAGTCCCTCTTCCCACGTACTTCATCGGCGACTACGGCGTCGGCGCTTTTAAGGTACTATCGGCGGCTTCCAGGGACCCTACTAACAAAGGATTCAAGATGGACGGCCTCAGGGTCTGTGAGAATCTTTTCTGGTTGAAAGGCAGTGGCAAGTTCACGCTCCATGGTACGCTTCAAACTTTGCTATTGGATTAATTTGATTTTTAAGAGGTTAGCAGCTAATTTCGATTAATCTAAGTAAGTAGTTTTGATGTATTGTAACGAAACGTGATCAAATTAATTCACGTTTTCGCTTTATAATTATGGGGTAACAACAGCAGTATTACTACTTGCTCTTCTAGCAGCCGACAAGAGTTTATTTATTTATTTTTTATTAGTATTTTTAGCAGTCTGTAAGAATAATATGGTATTTATAATTTAGAAGAAACAAGAACACGGTATGACATGAGAAATTAGTTCGTTATCTAGAGTGGCATTTCATGAGTTTGGTTGACAATGTGATACATTTCTGGGTTAGATTACGAATTGTAAGCGAATGTCTATAATCACCATATTGAAATTGCACGGTGGATTCGAATGTTTTCTGAATTCAATGATATAGGGTTTTTATGAAGACAAATGCTGATTTTGTAGTGTTTTTTTAAAAGATGAATAATGAATTTGTATTATTGTTTTTATTAGTTGATTTAATTTCGATTGTAGGGTTATCTGTGGCGTATTTGTCTGGTAGGCATTCAACCGATGGTCAACAGTTCGGAATGTATACGCAAGATGATGTGGACGCTTTAAGAGCTATAGCTGAGGAACCTGGAGTAGTTGACTTGTTCCTGACATATCCTTGCTCTACTATGAAATAGGAGCTGTTCTTGTAGTTGGTTATTTTATATGTGATTCTGAATGTTACTTGCTGGACTTTTAGTGTGTGGTCTGTTTAATTGACTACCTTAATCATTTACCACTAATGAATGGCCGAGTGGGGTGACATATGGAGCAGCTACATCTGATCTTCCCCTAGGATTCTCTGATTCATTTGGCAGCGATTCTACCATATCAGAATTAGTAGCAGAGATAAAACCACGGTATGTGATGTTTTGGGCTACTCCTGTATGGATCATTGTACATAAATGTAGGACCAGAATTTACTGCCTCATTGAATTGAGATTTTGTTTTTGTAATGTATTTTCCATATTGTTTCACATTTTATTGACTGTTTTCTGGCCCAATATATAATGTATTAAAAGTTTGTCTTTGTATTAAAGGAAAATTACATCTTGTTTTTATTGGTTGAACTCTGTCTTCTGTGGTAGGTATCACATTGCAGGTACCAAAGGCATATTCTATGCTCGTGAACCTTACTCTAACATTGATGCTGTGCATGTAACCCGCTTTTTGGGTCTTGCTTCTGTTGGGAATAAAGATAAACAGGTTTGAGTTTCTTGTAATAATTTTTTGTAAGCATTTGTGAACTCTTTTGCCATAATTTTATCTTTTCTTCTTCTTCTTTTTGCAACAAAACTATTGATTTATTATATTTACCTTTGGCAACATATATTCTCTATCAAGAATCAGTTAATTGTTTTATTAATGCTGGAATTTCCAAGGATAGCTTCTTTGGAAAGAGTTGCTATGGGCATGTCTATTCCTGAGTATAAAGCATGAATACTTCACAGAGATATGGCCCTGATGCTGCTAAACACTTGATTACCCTAGAGGCTAATTTTTAACATCACTTGCATTTATATTTTATTTATGATTTCTAGATACTGCATTTCAAAATTACTACGGCAAACCTTGCTCTGAAAATGTTGGGCTTATGCATGTGATGTTCTCTCTTGCATGGGGTATCTTTCATTTGCTTGTCTTTTCTTCGACCTTCGGTATTTAGATAATAGCTTCTGTGCATTCTATAACTATTGGTTGGGAACTTGCTCCACAGAAATTTATTCATGCGATTTCTCCTACTCCAGCATCTGTCATGTCAGCTGTTGAGCTTAGTATGAAGTCCTCAAACACTACCTTGTCTCCATATACATATTCAGAGCAAACAGTTCATGCCATGGAAGCCACAAAGAGGCCTAGTGATAGTGTTTATGACTCACAATATTGGAGATATGATGTCTCCCAAAAACGGCAGAGATATGGAGCCGGAGATGGTGATCAGCTGTGTTTTAAATTTGTATCTTCTGGGTCTTGTCCGCGAGGGGAAAAATGCAACTTTCAACATGACAGCAATGCAAGAGAACAGTTTCTGAGAGGTGTTTGTTTGGATTTTATTAACAAAGGAAAATGTGAAAGGGGTCCAGATTGCAACTTTAAGCACAGCCTGCAGGATGAAGGTGAGAGCCATTCTCACCGGAAACGAGGATCTGAGAATGCTAGAACTAACAGGTTGGTGTTTTATTGAAGCAATATTCATATTAACCTAGTCTTTTGTTTTGTAAAGATGTTTGAGTCATTCTTTTTGTTATAAGTGAGTGGAGTTCATTAAAAACCAAAGGACGCACCCAAGAACACTATAAATAAAAAAAGTCATGAGAATTGGATTTATGAAAACAATCGTGAGTAACAATTCATTGAAAAAGGGTATGAAAAAGAAGGCCTTTAACTTTGCCATTGTCCTCTCACTGTCTTCAAAGCTCCGGTTATTTCTTTCTCTTTAAATGCACCACATCAAACAGAGCGGAATCATCTTCGATAATACTTTACTTTGAGAATATAGATGTATATAGATGTATGTGTGTGTGTGTATTTATATTTATATTACATATGTCCTTTTGATGCTGAGTAATGCTTGATACTTTATTTTTATCCTACAATTGTCAAATGAAGTTGTGGCACTCCAAATCAACCATTGGATCCTATTTTTTATTTAACAAGAATTAATCCAAGGGTTAGTTGAGAGTGCCATGTCATTCTTGTTGGATAGAATTATAGTATCTAGCCCTTCTCTTTAATGCTTATTCATTCTTATGAAATGATCCAGTCTCTTGTATTAACTATCTGACTTGCAACTGAGTTACAGATCAAAAGAGTGCTGGTTTTGTCTTTCAAGCCCCAACGTAGAGTCACATTTAATCATCAGCATAGGAGAGCATTACTACTGTGCACTGGCTAAAGGCCCGCTTGTTGAAGACCATGTACTAATAATACCTATTGAGCATTTGTCTAATACCCTTTCACTACCAAAAGAACATGAAACTGAGCTTCGTGGATTCCAGAATAGTCTCAAGAGGTATTATAAGAATCAAGGGAAATCAGTTGTTTTCTTTGAGCGGGTTTCAGAACATATTACTCATGCTAATCACCAGGTAAAAGATTTCTCCTTTGCAAATTCCTTTATTAGATGCATATTGTGTTTAGACTTGGGAATGGCTGACAATCACCCAGTGATTCCAATCTTTCCATGCATGACAAGCCACTCTTGTTGTTTCCACTACTGAAATTCTACTTAGGCTGAAGAATATGAACTTTGTATTTTAACTTCTTTTTTTTTTACCCCTTATTTTTCTTTGGGTAAATTTCATTTATTCCACGCATTCCTTGTGTAGGCTATTCCTATTCCATCATCCAGAGCAGCTGCTGTTCAAGATATATTTAACTTAGCTGCTGAAAAGCTGGGATTTAAATTTGTGGCCTTGAAAAGTAAGTTTTAATGTCCAAGTGTGTACTTCAAGTTCGCTGTGCCAAATGGCTTATAAAGATTGCCCTGGATCCTTCAAATCCTTATATGCCTGAGTTTTCTGCCACAACCTTGTTTTCCTGTGCCCTAATATGTTGTCTATAGAAGATGTGAATGTTTAATTATTGGGTGTGTGCAAATAAATAGATTGAATAGAATATATATCACAATTTCCACAATTTTCAAGAGTTTTGAGTTCTCTCTCACCCCCCCCCNTCCCCCCCCCCCCCCCCCAGCACACGCAAAATAAAATAAAATAAAGAATGATGCTTGTAGTATTTATGCATGTTGCAACCTCTACTATTTCTTTGCTTCCACTGTATCTTAATTCTGTTATTCTCTTGATTGTAGCGAATGAGAATGCTGATGGAAGAAAATTGTTAAGTACACAATTCAATAGGGAGTTTAACTTCTTCTATGTTGAACTCCCTAATGGAACAATATTATCACATTTGGTTGAGGAAAATGAGAGTTTTCCTACTCAATTTGGGCGCGAGGTAAGCTGCTTGGTATCTATTATGTATATTTGTTCAAAATGTGCATATCTTTTTCTCATTCTTTTTCCCCAAAATATGAAATTCCCCAACTCATGCTATATCCACAGTACTTGGCTGTGTCCCAATATTTGTTCTCATGGCTACCTAGATTAGTGCAGTGCTAGTCAGCCATGGGATGCTAGAGGACCTTCAGGCTTCGTTATTTGAAATTTGACTGATATATTTCGGTATTCTATTTTTGAATTTAGATTTCATTGAAATGTTTACCCACCCTCATAGAGGCCAATCAAATATGTTTGTATTTTAAAACAACAGTTGAGTTTCATGGTATTTTCTTCCTTCTCATTAGGGATAGTGACACAAGACAACTAGGATGCGCTTGGTAGCCAACAACAAACTTTCAATAAGCAAGTTAGATGTATGTTAATTTCTAGATGCATTAAAGAAACAAATATATGCACCAAATGACTCACATTTCATTTTTTATGCTTGGCCATTTTGTTAGTGGTGACAAAAACGGGGGAGAGTTTGCTTGTCTTAAATGACAAAGTTGTTCGCATTATCATGTAAACCATGAATTTTGGTTGTGGCATGGCTATTGTAGATACTTATTTTTGGTCCAAGCTATTGTACTAGCATGAAAATTGTGTAACATTTAGATGGAACATCACCTTCAGATTCACAATGTTACATGACAAGACGATTGATTGAATTACATGGGAATGACTATGTCAGATTTTATTACTCTTCACAAGCAGCAGAGGTATTCCCCGCATTGTTGAACATTTGTGTAGTGGTTTTGTTTAATTGTGCTGGTCATGACTTTGGACTTTCTTTCTTAACTATATTGGGTTAGTGGCCTTAATGAGTTATTTCTTGTTAGCCTCCAATTGAGTGGAGTGCAGAATTTCACAGCATATCTGTTTATTGTAAACATTCTGATGAATGGTGAGCTCATATGAATCAATATAAATTTATTTTCGTCAGAATTTCTTTGGGTAAAGTTTAAACCCCTGCCCCGCCACCCCCAACCCAAAATAAAGAATCTAATCTCATAGGAGATGGAATTGTCATGGGAAAACAATTGAAATGTTATAGCGTGTAATCTATGTTGCAGGTTCTGGCAGGCTTGCTGAAGATAGCAGATCGGGCTAATTGGAGGAATCATGCACATAGCAAAGAAGAGGAAACAAAGATGGCAGAAGATTTCAAGAGTCGATTTCAAGAATTTGATCCAAATAAGTGATTTTCCAGTAACAGAAGCCAGGACTGATTCATAATGTATTGTAATTCTAATGTACGACTAGAGATTCTTTATTAGTTGGTGAGGGATGCCGCCTTAAAAAGGTAATTTTGACTTCTTAGATTTTAGGGCACCGGAGCCCATAGGTCAACATAATTGACAACAATGCTGAGGATATTTTTTTTGGTGTCCTAGGTGGAAGAACACCCGCGTAGATGCACACTGCACCTGGCAGTCTCCACTGCTCCCTACAAAGATTGCCAGCCAACCGTCTATCATCTCTTGTAACCAGTGGAATTAAGAGGTATCCTCCTTACCAGACGAGATGCTTGAAACTGATTTTCCTTCAGTAGTTTATGTTTCAAGCCAAAGCAGAGATAAGACAAGTTTAGGCACCCGAAATATACGTAATGTAATGTGCCGTATGTATTCAGCGGGGGATTTTAGTTTTCACGACCAGAATTTTGATGTCTGCCACATGTTTGCAAGTACTTACTGTTAATCTTATGTCACCTACAAATAACCAAGTAACCGTCACAATTTGCAATTTAGAAATAGAAATTTTTTACATCAATCTATACAAAACCTTCATGCATCCAAACAAGTTCCTAGGTGGCTACTGGAGTATGATTTTTCACTTTGTGCATTGCTGCTGTGGTTTTTGTTTCCCCCCTAAGATTCCCTGCAATTTGGCGGGGCAGGTGGGTTCCGTTCCCCAGAGCTTCAATTCGGGCGGCAACATATTGCAGTGGATCCTTATCCAAATTCCTTCTTAGAGGGTATATAAAATTTGTTGTTATTGTGATATAACGTTTTCTTCTTTGTTGGAATGATTTGTAGCTTTGAAATAATGGCCGGTTTGTGAGCTGAAAATTGACCAAATTGTGCTGTCGTGAGATGGTTCCCGCATTGTCCGGGTCTTGGTGGGGGGTCCACCAGAAAGGAGGAAGGCCAAGGCCAAGGCCAAGGGTCGTGGAAGTGATAATGGCCTGCCTAACCAAATGACTGGTTCCTTGAGAGAGAGGTTTGGTAGGAGATAAGTCCTCCTGCCACAAAGAGAAAAAGGGGGAGGGTGGGGTTTGGTAAGGCAAGGGGAATCCAAATATTCATTCAAAGGACGTTCCTTTTTCAGCCTTAAACGGGGGGGAAAAAACAAAAGCTAGACGGAAATAATGGCGTCTAGTGCTGTCGCTGCATATTTTCACGTGGTTTGTAAAAGTGGTTGGAGCGTCCTTGGGATGGTCCCCTGTTTCTCTTAGCTTTCAGGAAGGTAGACCACTGGCCTTTGATGGTCCCCTGTTTCTCTTAGCTTTCAGGAAGGTAGACCACTGGCCTTTGCTCCGTTAATGAGCCGTAGTCGGCTTCATTGGCACAACACAAGGGTCCTGTAAAAAAAGAAAAAAAAAGAAAAGCTCATTGTTTTCATCTGCTAATCGACAGTTAGACGGGGACAGAAGCTTAAAAAAAAATTAAAAAATGGTGAGGAAAAGCTTAATACATATATATATAATGAAGATTGGCCTTGGACCCAATCAAAATCCGGGGGTTTCTATTCAACCGAAAGTACCAAACTTAATACGTTGCAACCGAAACCGAGACGAGAGGACTGTTTTGTCTCATATCTCATATGCTCAACAGGAAGCAAAAGCTTTAGCGAGTGCGGGGGGGTTGTCCATGCGATGCGAGACAAAAAAAGAAGGTACAAACTCTTCAAATGGTCCATCATAAGATGTACATGGGGCGCAATCTTTGTGGCCTGTATCTATCTCCACAAGATGCGCCTTCGCTGTCGGACTACATTAGAGGATGTAGATCTTCACGGGTCGCCTTCCTTGTAATCAAATTCAACAATTCAAATATGATTACCGATGGTGGGGCAAATTAATAAATGGATAAAGGTGACACGTGTCTCTTGAATATTTGAAATACACATAATTTTTTAATAGTAGAGACAAAATTGAAATAAATTTGATTAAAAACTCGTATGCCACCGTCACCATGCCGAGTCCATGTTTCATAGGTATTTGAGCTTATCACCATTATCTTTGTTAAGAGTGTCACCCTCGACTCAATTCCGATTTGCACAAGTTAATTTACGGCTGTAACACAGTTCGATGTGTGAAGAGTTTTATTACGGTGTGCTATATAAATATCTCTTTCTTTTCTTTTCTTTTTTTTTTGGGACAAATGAGAAAGACTGTTCGATGATAAATGGGTTGATGGGGGATGGTGATCGCTAAACCATACATGTTTACAATATAATTTTACCAATACCATACACTAAATTATATATAAATCAAGAAGAATCAGAGGGTGATGTGTCAGAGTCCAGCTTCGACACATGCCACAAGGTCGCTATCTCAAACCAGGCCAACGGAAACAACTGCAAAAACCAGGAAGAAAAAAGAGTCAAGCAAACCCATTAAAAAACCACTAGACTTTCAACTCCCAACGTAAAAGTTGATTCATTTCCCATTAACTCCCACTCAACTTCAACCTTCCCATTAAAATATTGACCAAAATCTCTCTCTCTCTCTCTCTCTCTCACCCAACCAGTGAACCAAACATCCTTCTCTTCTCTTTTAAAAGTGTCTGTTACTTAGCACTGTGTCCTTGCCTGTTTTTGTTGGTTGTAATTGTATTCAAGAACCCATGCCAGTGAGGGCGGTTCTGTCACATATGGCAATCTCAAAGCTCTGCAATTTCCAGAGCTTAAGTTTTGAGAAAACGATTGATTGGCTTTCTTACACCAAACCCTTTTCTGGGGTTCTCTATAGACTCTATTCTCATTGCTTTGCTCTCACTATTTGTGGGTCTTTTTTAATTTAACATCCCCTTTTGTTCTTGCTTCAAGTTGTCGACTCCTAGTTTACTAATTTATTCGTTTCTTTTTTATTTATTATTGTATTGGTGTTTTTAATTTGTTCATCATCATTGAGAAGGTTGGGTAAGAGATTTTGAGATTTGTTGTTATATCTGATGGAGGTGGGGATGCCAGCCGTTCTCCAGCTGGTGGAACTCTTTGTCATTTGCTTTGCTTTGGCTGTCCAAGGATCTACAGGTAAATTTTTAAATTTCCAATTTTTTTGCTTGATATAAATATGATTGGACTTATCTGATAAGTTAACAAATTTAAAATGGATTTGATCAATCTTGTGCTCAAGCAGCATCTAGTGATTCCGGTTGATGAAATTTCATGTTGCCAGTTTGCTTTGTATAATCAATGGTGCGGAGAGTGTGAACGTGTAGCTCAACGCTGTACTCGAATTATGTTTTATTTGATTCATGTAGTATAATAGACTGAGATAAACTGTTTTGTACATTGGCGTCTTCATCGATCTGAACGTATTATTAACCTGTAGAATTGTTTACCCAAATTTGCCTTCACTTAGTTTTATGACCCTGATTTGCAGCTAGTAGTTAACCAATAGCTAGTGTTCTTTTGTTAAGTTTAGCAGCAGCTATCCTAGCTCAGGCTTCATGTGGGGAATGCTTTTCTATTGAGGCTTTATCTAAGGAAATGTTTCCATCTAGGAGCTGCTATAATAATTAAAGCTTATCCCTATATTCCCTTATTGATAAATCCAGACATTTATGCAGTCGAGGCATGGTTCTGACCTGTTACTATATTTTCATGGGCTGATAGAGATTTCTTATAGCCCCAGATTCTCATATTGAATGGAAGAAACGAAAATTATTTCATAATTTCTCCTTTCTATATACAACACAGATATCAACACTTAATCTTCAAACTAATTCCTGCTCCTGCAAATGCTAATGAAAGAGAAAACTTTCCCTTAATGTTAATGAAGACTTCATAAACTGAGCTGAAACTTTCCAAAAAAATTGTTTAAATTATAAGTTTTACATTGAAAAATCCATATCCATCGTACTACTAAATAATGTCAAGTATATCAAAGTTGTTCATGGCTTGTCAAGTTTCCTAATAGCCTTTTATTATGTTCTTTCAGAGTCGAATATATCCCCTTCTCCAGCAACTTTTTCTTCGGTTCCTCTGATAGAAGGAACACCTGGTCCAGCCCATCACAGAAAGTCATGGGGAAGCAGTGCACCAATCTCATCATCCCAGCCAAACGGTAATCCTTCTAACCCTGGCACTACAGAATGTTATTATCTTGAGGCCATCGGAATAAGCTTCTAGTTTGGACAATCCAGGGTCAGATTCTCACCCTCCACTTGCATTACCACCTCTTACATCTGCCCCAGTGCCCCGAGGGACCCAAGGGCTTGTACCATCATTGACACCAAGCACTCCAGCTGTATCCCCACTGCATCAGGCAGCTCCTCCACCTTCAGCTGTTCAAGGACATGTCCCTTCCATGCCACCAAGTGATCCGCAGAGGAAGACACCAATTAATAAAACTCCTGTCTCATTGCCTGTTGCTGCTCCAGGTATATAATTTATTAGGGTTTTCTGAGTTCCCAGTTGAAATAGGGTCTAGATTAACTGCTTCTGTCATAATGTACAGTTCCAGTGGCAACTCCAAGTAATTTACCACAAAATTCACCAGTCATCCATCCAAGTATGCCAGGAACTTTGTCACCTAGTTCTCATCATAGAAAAGCACCAGATAATAAGGCTCCCATCCCAGAGCCAATTACTCCAGGTATATGACCAGTATTTTCCATGCCATCACTAGATCTCTGCTCAATATATTCTGAGCAGGCCCCATTTTATTCAAATACAGTATCTGCGGCATCGCCACCAAGGAAATTTGGACGATATCCACCTGCAATCCACCCAAATGTGCCAGAAATAGCACCATCCACATTACCTGGTGCACCTTATTGCTTTCAATTTTGAAAACTAATCTTTCTATCTATCAAACTATCAAAGTGATCAGTTGAATTGACCTTATTGTTTCTTCTTTTTGTCATAATCATGCAGCACCAGTCGCATCACCAACAAGTGAATTGCCACAAAATTCACCAGTCAGCCACCCAAGTATGCCAGTAACTTTGTCACCTAGCGCTCATCATAGAAAAGAACCAGATAAAAAGGCTCCCATCCCAGAGCCAATTACTCCAGGTATATGACCAGTATTTTGACACCATCATTAGATCTCCGCTCAAAATGTTTTGAACTGGCCCCTTTTATTCAAATACAGTATCTGCGGCATCGCCACCGAGGAAATTTAGACGACATCCACCTGCAATCCACCCAAATGTACCAGAAATAGCACCATCCACATTACCTGGTGCACCTTATTGCATTCATTTTTCTAAACTAAACTTTCTATCAAACTATCAATGTGACCAGTTGAATTGACCTTATTGTTTCTTCTTTTTGTCATAATCAAGCAGCACCAATCGCATCACCAACGAGTGAATTGCCACAAAATTCACCACCCCTACATCCAGTTATGCCTAGTGAATCTCCGTCCATATTAACAGGTGCATCTTATGACCTCTTTGCTTCATGCTTCAAGTTGAAATGCTAAGGCTGTGAGTTTCAAGGAAAAGATGCCATTGTACCTTGCCTCTGGTTAGTCCAGATATATGGGCAATATAAATATGGTAATCGCGACATATATCAATACTATGGCAATAAAAATAATTTCTGTAACAGCCCAAAACTGTTGTGATAAGGCTTTGACGGTTGAGTTGCATGTACATCATAATCTTTAAAATGTATCAAAGGTGAGATTATAAAACCACGCATAAACAAAACCACACTCTTTTGTTTTTCACAACTTATTTTTATTTGTTCTCCTGAACAGTTAATTCAACAAGGTTTCTCTGGAACCACCGAACCCCATTTTCTTCAACCTTCGTTCCCCCTATTTTATTATTTTTTATTTTAGGTGTTAAAAATCTGGCCATTCATAAACTTTCATTTTGTATGGCCGATATATGCATTTAACCAGTTTATCCATTTTGTTTTCTAAAGGCTACTTGCCATGGTTGTTAAAGCTCTGTATAGGCTGACAAATGTTATATTTGGTTGGTGCACATGAAGTGCAGACCCTGATGTCTCGCCTGCATCAACTCCTCCTCCAAGCATTGTTGGCTGGCATAGGGATAGAACTCAAGAGGCTCCACCTCCACATGAAACACTTAAGCCATTACCTCTTGTGGACCACTCCCCAGCTCAAGGTATGCAGAAACCTACATATTTCAGCTAGATTGGTAAAATGAAGTATGTGCTATAAGATGGTAAAACTCTTATTAATATTATTTGCAGGTCCTTTTCCTGCCGTAGCTCCTTCTACACACAGAGCTATGAGGCATTCTGATTACGCTCCTGCACCATCTCTTTTATCTCCTAAATCTCCATTAAATAAAGGTTATCATTCTCCTGCAACTTCACCTTCAACCTCATTTTATAAGCATCATCATGCAAGGAACAATATCACCAGCCCTGCTCCTGCACCATCATATCTGGTTTCTCCTCCCACTTCAAAACGGCAAGGTTTAGTATTTCACCGTACATATGTAGAGCAAAGTTTGATTTGATTTATTATGTTCTTTGACGTTCAAGACATCATGTGTTGCTTTTCATTTCATTATTTTACATAGGTCCGGTCATCTCTCCAGCATTACTTCCAACAAGTGGACGAACACACTTTGCTCCTCCTCCCCTGAAGCCAGGTAAGGCAACATTGAACACTAAAGTGATTTCTTCCTCTAGAGACTCAGCAGTGAGCTAGATAGTTGTTTCAATTTCGGATTAACTGATGCATGGCAGGCTCTTCAGTTTCCCAATCCCATTTCCCCTCTCCTTCACCAATGAGCAATGCTTCACCCGCTTCTTCTCCACCTCCAAGAGCTGCACCTGGCCCCACAAAAAGTAAGGAAAACTCAAGATTCTTTCTTTTTAATTATTAAATATTATTAATTGAAGTTTTTCATTCAATTTTTGTTGAGTTAAATGAGTACCTGATTGAGTATGTTTGCAATCTCAAGTGCCCTTTCTTCCCCCTATTGTTTCTCCTTCTGGGTCTACATCAAAGAGTCCAAAGATACCACTCCTGCCACCACTTCAAGCATTCCCACCTCCGCCTCCTAATGAAGGTACACAAACGCTTAATTTTCTACACTTAAGGGTTACTAGCATCTCTGCACTTCTGTTGTTCCAATAATATTATTTTTCTAACTAGAATTTAACGCACAGGTTCTACCTTTTTGTAGATTGCTCATCAACCATATGCACAGAACCCTATACGAATACTCCTCCAGGGTCACCTTGTGGCTGTGTTTTGCCCATGCAAGTTGGTCTGCGCCTTAGCATTGCTCTGTATACCTTCTTCCCTTTGGTTGCAGAGCTGGCTAAAGAAACTGCTGCTGGGGTTTTTATGAAACAAAGTCAAGTTCACATTATTGGAGCCAATGCTGCTAGTGAACAACCAGAGAAGACTGTTGTCCTTATTGACTTGGTACCCTTGGGTGAAAAGTTTGATAACACCACAGCCTTATTGACTTTTCAAAGATTTTGGCACAAACAAGTTGTTATACAAGCTTCCTACTTTGGTGACTACGAAGTATTATATGTACGCTATCCTGGTATATATTAACTCCTCAGTTTCTTCTGTCTCTCCATCTCTAATAATTTTCAACTGGGAATTTATATAGAACTATTGCATTTATAGGTTTACCCCCATCTCCGCCTTCTCCTTCGGGCATTACCATAACAGATGGTGGTCCTTACTCTGGTGTTGACAGTAATGCAAGGACAAATAAACCCCTTGGGGTTGATGTGCATAAAAGGTGGCATAAAGATGGGCTTGGTGGTGGCATAATTGCTATTATTGTGATTTCAGCCTTTGTAGCAGTGGTCTTATGCTCTGCTGCTGCTTTGGTATTTATCTTCAAACGTAGAAACCTTGTTTGTGATCCAGTGCCAACTCCACGGGCTTTGCCATCTTCCCACAACAAACCATCAGGTAATCCCAATTTCAATACCATAAAAAGCAGGTGCAGTCTGTTGCAAAATTTAGCCAATTAGTTGCTCCAGGTGGTTGGACCTGGCAGGTTTATTTCATCTTCTGAATAAAGAATACTTTTGAGCTTGATACTGTCAATTAGAATGAATCTAACATGTAAAAGTTGGACTTATGAAGCCTTAAGACATGGCATACAAGTTCTTCATAAATCTAAAATGCATGTGTAATCATTTTGGTCCAATCCTGATCGTGTAATTAGGAGTTTCATCCTCAAAATTGGATTCATCCAGAAGTTTTGCTCTTTCAATATAAGAAACAATATATTTTGCAGGCCTTGGCGGGTCTTTGATTGGAAGTAGACCCAGTTCTGTGTCATTATCATTTGGATCTAGCATTGCAACTTATACCGGATCTGCTAAGACTTTCAGTACGAGTGACATAGAGAAAGCCACTGACAATTTTGATGCTTCAAGAATACTTGGGGAAGGTGGCTTTGGGCTTGTTTACAGTGGTGTTCTTGAAGATGGGACCAAAGTGGCTGTCAAAGTTTTAAAAAGAGATGATCAGCAGGGAGGTCGGGAGTTCTTAGCTGAAGTTGAAATGCTGAGCCGCCTTCATCATCGCAACCTGGTCAAGTTGATTGGTATATGCACAGAGGAGCGCAGCCGCTGCTTGGTTTATGAACTCATTCCAAACGGCAGTGTGGAATCCCATTTACATGGTTTGTTATTTTGTTCTTTATGGGCTTGCTCTATAATTGGTTCTTACTGTTTAAAATAGTTAAAACTATTTGTGAAAATGGTTGTGTTTCTGTCCATCTTCTTTTCTGGCAGGAATTGACAAGGAAGCTGCTCCACTTGACTGGGCTGCCCGTATGAAGATTGCACTTGGCGCTGCTCGTGGTCTAGCTTATCTGCATGAGGATTCTAGCCCTCGTGTCATACATAGGGACTTCAAGTCCAGCAACATCTTGTTGGAACATGATTTTACGCCAAAAGTGTCAGACTTTGGTTTGGCTCGAACTGCCATGGATGAGGAAAGCAGGCACATATCGACACGTGTCATGGGAACTTTTGGGTACAAACATTTCCTTCTGTGGTATCCAATTTTTGTACATCTATTTTGTGCATATAAATAGAAACTGTAGGTGAGTGAGTGGCGAAGATAAACACTCTTTTCTCCAAAGACACATACACACACAAGAGCTGACCATTAAGTATATCATTTGAACAATTATTTTCGTTGTAGGTTCATGTTGACTGATTTATGACAGTCTACCAGAATAGAAGAGCTTTCCCCGCCCATGAGTAAATATTTCATAGTAGCCTCATTAGACCGTACATCTTTCTTGGTATATCCAGATAATAGGTAGGAGCATAAACTGAAACATTCTGGAGCTACAAAGATAGTTATTAAATCGTTAGCACCGCATAAAAACATTCCTCTTAGAGTAGCTGTTAATACGAATAACAGAAACTCTGTTATAACCATTTCTGTACATTCAATGTACTCTACAGATAGAGGAATACATCCTTGGCTGTGATAGGTTTTATCTTTAAGAGGAAGTATAGGCTAAAATGCGGTCATCAGTATTTCTAGGAATTTCAGGGAGGTTTAATTAAATAACCTACTCTTAAAATGGTAGCCTAATCTTTGGTTAATTGGGGCCAAAAGCCATCCTTTCCACTACCCTACTTGCCACTCATTACTTTTGATAAGTACTTGCCACTATTACTACTGCATGCTATTTCTTCAAGAAGAATGAAAATGAGAGATAAAATAAAACGAAGGCTGCAATTTAGGTTGGGTATCATCCCTTCATCCCTTCACTGATGGGTCATTATTGTTTAAAGCAATTCCATATGCATAGCACTAGTTATAGCTATCTAAAATGTTTTTGGATGCCTCCACTGGGCTGCTTTAGTGCCTTCTCTATTTTTTATGGAGTTGTCATTCTCGCGACTTTCCAGGTATGTGGCTCCAGAGTATGCAATGACTGGACATCTTCTCGTGAAAAGTGATGTATACAGCTATGGAGTTGTCCTTCTTGAGCTTTTGTCTGGGAGAAAGCCAGTAGACATGTCACAACCACCTGGCCAAGAGAATTTAGTTGCATGGGCCCGTCCACTCCTCACTAGTAAAGAAGGGTTAGAGACAATTGTAGATCAATCTCTAGGATCTGATGTGCCTTTTGATAGCGTTGCCAAAGTAGCTGCCATTGCATCAATGTGTGTACAACCGGAGGTATCACACCGCCCATTTATGGGTGAGGTTGTTCAGGCCTTGAAATTGGTATGTAATGAGTGTGATGAGGCAAAAGTAGGTTCAAGAAGCTTAAGCCAAGAGGATTTGTCAATCTGCATGGATGCCGGGGTCAGTACTGGCTCAGGAGAGTTACCAGATACTGTGCAAAGCCAATACTCACTTCCTAACTTTAATTCTGCCATTGATACTGAGAGGGGAATGTCAGTGTCAGATTTATTTAGCTCATCAGCTAGATTTGGGAGGCAGGCATCTGGATCATTTAGGAGGCACTCCAGTTCAGGTCCTTTGAGAATGGGAACGGGCAGGTTCTTCTGGCAGAGAATTAGGAGATCGTCTGGGGGCACTGTGAGCGAACATGGGGTTATGTTCAGGTTATGGCCAGGTTCACATTGATGCTGTTAATCCCTTCTCATTTGGTTGATTTCTCTTTCATTATTTGAACTCAGATTTGAAAGCACAAGCAGGAATTTTTTTATCTCATGCAGACAAGAATGGCTTATTGAGGCTTCAAACTGGGATGTGAGCAAGTTCTGAATTGGGATTGCAGTTCTTTGCAGCCCTAAATTAACTTCTGGATTCAAATGCTTATTGGGAAGGGTGTGAATCTAATTTTGATTAATAAGTGTCAAATGGTGATGGTGACAGGGCCTCCATTGTCTGTTTATACCTTAAATCGCAATAATTCCGGTTTGAGGCTACTATAACATTGTTAAATTTTAAATCCACTGAGGTGTATTTGAGGGGAAAACATAAAAAAGGGAGGGTTGCTCTTGTTACTGAAATGTACAGAACAATTTGTATCATGAAATGCATCCATTCCCCACTTCCAGTGCTGTGAATTTTGTAGTTTTGCTGTTACTTTTGGTAGGATGAAAGTAAACTCATTGACAGAGAAAATATATACACCCTTTCTTGCCAATCACTTTCAAATATAGGCTACACAAAACCCATGCATGCATGCATGCATATGAACATGCTCACACACACACGCATGCACAAACATATAACCACACAAGTTTTGGTTTGATGTTAGGAATCATGTTTTCATCACCAAATAACAGAGAAGGGTGACAAAACTAGTTTGATTTGTTCTCTCTCTCATAATAACTTGAAATGGAGAGAATAATTTAATGGTTTATATTTTGTTTTGTTATATCTAATAGTGTGTATGATGTCATGTTATTTACAAATTTTAAATTACATAGCAAAAATTTCACTACGTGGATTTATGAAATCTAATATGGACCATGAAATAATTATTATCTTAATAATTTGATGGTTACTCCACGACCCAAAATCTATCTTCTTAATTATTAAATCTTTGAATCTCCATTTCTATACATAGTGAGAAGTACCACTTAGGTATGAAACATACTAACAAAGATCAATGTTGTTTCTTTTAAAAGATTCTAAACTATTAACTTGCAAGTTATTTTATTTTACTCTAGCCAACAAACCAAACAGGGGAATAAATGTATGCCTTTTAATGTGTTTTATTTGTTTGTTTGTTTGTTTGTTTTTTTGAAAAAAGGTATTCTAATGTAATAGAAAGGTAAAAATTATTTTTTTATGTTTTTTTAGGATCAAGATTAACAGCAATTGTCAGATATCAAATTTTGAAAATTTGGGTCATTATTACATCGAACGTCTTAGATTTTCAAATTTGGAGATCCAACAATTTCAAAGAAACTGTTGATCCTGATCCGTCTTTTGGAATGGTTTGTGTTTTAAGTTTTGTAGTATTATATTTATCCCAAGAACAACAAAAATACAAATCCTTGAATATTACATACCTAACATCATACTTACATAAGATGGAACATCAAAACCTACCATTTCACATATATATATATATATATATATATATACGTGCGCGCGCGCGTGCGTGTGAAATTAATATTTATCATTTTAAATATAAATATATATTTTAAATTTAATAGATATTAACTATTTAATTTGATTTGATTTGAGATTAACGACTAAGATTAATTCTATAAATAGCAATTTTAGAGGACTAGAAATTATTTCATCTCGGCAATTTTGCTGATGTGTCACGCTATGAGCCGTTAGATTTATAAAAGGAACCCGATCTGGTTCTCATATTGACCGAGAGACTCCACTGCACCACTAGAGCTGAATTCAGAGTCGTCGCTCCAAGCCGCGAGAAGCAGAAGCTCCGAAAACCGATTGTCATGGTAAACCTCTTGATTCCCAAACGTTTTCTAGGGTTGTGTCTTTTTTGTTATTCTCCGAAAGCGTTTTTTCAGTTTTCGATTTCTGAGATCCATTTCCGTTTGCTTTTTGTTTTTGGAGGCGCCGAAACCGATCACCAGTCCCGTCCCCGACGCGTGGTACCCAACCCTATCGGTGTTCATGCTCGCGATCGGCCTCGTCGTAACCGCCTCCTTCTTCATGTAAGCTCGATCCGATCCCCAAAGCGCACTTTCTTTTCTATTTCGAGAACAATATGTTTTGTTCAATGCTGTTGGAATTTCTAAAGATCTTGCTAATGTGATCCAGCGCGCAGTGAAAATGAGCCACTTGGATGATAATTTGTTAGTTGTTTGTAGAAAAATAGCATGTGAGCATGTCCGATTTGTGTGTGAAAGAGATATATCGAATTGTTTTCTGAGGCAATTGCCGATGCTATGGTTTGAAATTATAGGGTTTTGAAATGGAGATTCGCTATCATTTTGTCTATTCTATTGTTGTTGGCCCGATTTCGTATCTGATGCAAATGATATTCAACTTCTTTATATATTTGGGGTTGTTGGATCCTGAACTTTCAGACATAGAAAAGAGATTTGCTTGTTTGAGTGTTGAAAAAACAATAAATTCAAGAAACAAAAAAAATCTTTGGTAATCTATGGGAGCTTCATATTTGGCAGGTGTATTTGTATGCCAGTACTTAAAAGACATTTTAACTTTAGCTTCATGTGTTCATCTGTTAGTCACAGGATTTGTGATCTTAGAGGATTTATATATGCATTTATACGTCCCATGTCTTCTTTGCTTCCAAGTGGACAAATGGAGTTTAGTTTCTAGTTGGGTGTTGCATCTGAGGAATTCTATTCACACGCACACTCAAATTTTGGATTTGGTTTGTTTGAGGTTAAAGGCTTCATCAGAGTAACAGTATGTGACGGTTTATATATATATTTTTAATCATATCTTATGGGTATGTCTTTAATGATGGAAAGAGGTAATTGAAAAGAAGGTGAAAATGGAGGTGTAAAGTATAGCCTAACCTGCATTTAAGAAGTGTGATGGTAGGGGAAAGATTTGGAATTAAATGGAGATATGTTAAAAATAACTTTTGAGGTGCATTAGGTAAACGGTAGAAATCTTCCATGGTTTGTTTGTTTTTTTTTTTTTTTTTTTGTTCCTTGGAACTTGGTTTCTGAATAAAAGGAGGGATAAGACCTTTTTAATATTGTGATATATGAGACTATTCTTTCTTTTAGCAAGATTTTCGTTTCTTTCAAGTCATAGACAGGTACCTCGCTTATTTGAGTTTGGTAAATCATTATTTCTTTTTAATAATTTTTAATTCTTTAAGTTTGCCTTTTGAAAGCCTTCTTAATTCTGAGTCACTTGCACTATATCTTTGATTTGTAACCCATAATTGACCTATTTTACTTCTAAAACCTGTTGAACATTTCTGATGGTATTTATGGGTATAAGTGTGGAGTCATCTTATTATGGTCATTGGTGATGTAGTTTAATTTGGACAACTTTTAGCTAAGCACTTAAATAAGCTGTGGAGGTAGTTTCTCATACCTTTCTTGGCTTTTGGCTAAGATCAAGTGCAATTTCTATATTATTTCAGAGTAAAAAAGGGTTGCTTTTGCTGTCAACCTTTGCTGCTGTGGCTTATGAAAATTTAGTCCGTTGCAGAAGCTACTAATCCATTGCATGGTCAAGCAGTGTAATGGGCTATGGTTTATGGATACTTAGAAGACACTTTTCTTAAAGTCAATAATACTCTTAGGTCTTTTCATTATCAATTTGTTTCTTTCTTTAACGATGGTATTTAACAGCAGTAAGTATCACTTGCAGCTATGAAGCAACCTCTTCCAGGCGAAACCGCAGTCTTGCCAAGGAGCTTGTTACCGGAGCAGTAGCATCTATCTTTTTGGTACGTCTGCAGTTTTTGTTCTCCATTTTGTCATTTGTTGAATATATGAGCTATTGGAATCTCATCTTATTGGTGATGCTAAATATCATTATCTCTGGTGCAGGGTTTTGGGTCCTTGTTCTTGCTACTGGCTTCTGGTGTCTATGTATGATATTTTAACATTGGGCGAGGCAAAATTTTGTCAAGCAGGATTAGTTTTACATGAACAAGGATGTTACTTTTGACGTTATTATTTAAATATATTTTGTGGTTTTTGGAATGAAGACGTTTTTCCATCAATAAAATTACTAGTTTGTTGGTGTCATGTGGCAGAAGAAAGATGATTAGTGCTATGTGGTAGCTTTTAGCGTCATTTTGTCTCATAAAGATTATTATGGTTTGGAAATGAGAGTGATGAATTGCTTTCTTCTTCTTAGGCTGCAGTAAGTTTGCCATAAATACAACACACAACTAGAAAAAGAGTAATGCTACACACACTCACTTTTTCATACTCATTTTCACACTCCTTTAAATTGCTTTTAAAATTACATTTGGATTATTTTCATTGGATTTTAATCTAATAATAGTTTTAAAGGCCACTTGAAAGTAGTGTGAAAATGAGTGTGGAGAAGTAGGAGTGTGTACGATTACTCCCCAGACAAATGTTCTAACCACTTCTGAATCACGGGGAGAGTTGCTTGTTCCTGATTGCTCTTTAATTAGCAATATCAATCTCCCTGAACATTTATTTCTTCCTTTTGGTGATGTTTAGTGATATCAACATTTCCTCTGGGTAATTGCTGAGTTTTAGATTACTTAAATCCTAATTATTATCTCAAATGAAACATTTTGTAATTTCGGTATTTATGGCATACGATATGTGATAAATTAATTAATTTTTTTTTAAAAAAAAATCAGAATATTTTGAAATCTTAAATCTCGTCATATGTATTCATTTAACTTAAAAGTAATTAATTGAAATTTAAGTAACTCTAGAATAGCATGATCCCTTCATAAACTTGTAGAGTAGTTTTGTATCAAATAAACGACATGGTTTAGGTCCCTTCCCTTTGTATCGCATAAAAAAAAGTAGGGGTTTCTTCAAAAAAAAAGAAAAAAAGTAGGGGTATAACCACCCTGTAACTACTAATTGCTTATAACTACATAATTGCCTTGGTAAGCAGCCATAAAAATTGCCAACCGCCTAAAGTGGGAAATTAGCAGTTTAAGGGATAGGGAAAAACAGTTACTAACCGCCTATATAATAATATAAATATACATTATATATTTTATATTAAAAATAAAACATTAAAACGATGCAATTTTAGTGTTAAACACCACAAAATTAAAATGATGTCATTTTAAATACGAGTTAAGAATATGATTTTATCGTATTCATTGTTTTTGGAACACTTTAACCTAAAACTATTTAAAATAAGTTCAAAAATTAAGCACACAAAGACTTAAAACACATAAAAAGCCCAAACACTAGGGGTGGAAGTTTAGAACTACTAACCGCACTAACCGCTAATCGCTTTTAAAAGCGGTTAGTAAAAACCGCTAATCGCCTAGTGATTAGTAGTTAGCGGTTATTGGGTTTTTGAAAACTACTAACCACTAACTGTTAACTGCTTTTTAAAAATATAATATATATTTATATTATATATATAGAGAGAGAGAGGTGGTCCACAATAATAATAATAATTTTTTCTTATTTGGGGGCTGCTCTATTTGTGATGATGTTGGTTGAAATGAGTTTTTTTGGTTGATTGAATTTTTATGAAAATGCTGATATAAACTTTATGAAGTTTTTTTATGTTTTATTTGTATGTTGAGTATAAGACTATAAGTGAAATGATGATTTTGTTGTAATTTTATTTGTATTATATGTTTTGTAAAAGGTGACAAACAAGTATTTTGATATGTAGCAATTTTTAATGCTAAAATGGCCATGAAAAGAAGAAAAAAAAAAAGTTTAAAGTGAGCCAAAAAAAGTCTAAAGTGAGCCCAAAACCAGCAAAAGAAAAAAAAGCCAACATAAAGCCCAAAAAAGCTATTAGTAAAAAAAGTGGTTACTTAGGCGATTAACTACCTAGCGGTTAGCTGAGGCGGTTAGTAAAATTTACTAACCACCTAAGCGGTTGCGATTAGTGATTTTAGTCACTAACCGCTAATTGTTAATTACAACTACCTTTTTACCCCTACCAAAAACCCATATAGAAAAGGCTATAAAACTGTTGCGGCTATTCAAACCAGCGGTTAACCGCTTGTACGTCCCTTAAAAAGGACTTGGTTTACGTCTCTCTCATATTTGACTGTGCGTATGGCGATGGATTCGGACTTAATTAATGGACCAGGGCCCGGCCCATGATAGATTCGAGGTTCACTGTCCGAGTTAGCGCATGTTTAGCAGAGTCTTCAAAAAAAGCATTAATAGTAATAGAGAGAGAGAGAGATCCATTTGGACAGTGTCGTAGTTGGGAGGAGCAGGAGGAGGTGAAGCTGCAATGGAGTCGCAGCCGCAGATCGTGAAGAAGAAGGAGACAAGAGGTAGGAAGCCTAAGCCCAAGGAGGAGAAGAAAGAGGAGGCAGTGAAGGCCAAGGAGGGGAAGAAGGCCCAGCAGCCCAGCATCGACGACAAGTATACACAGTGGAAGTCCCTCGTTCCTGTCCTCTACGACTGGCTCGCCAACCACAACCTCGTCTGGCCTTCTCTCTCTTGCCGGTACCCACACAAACACATGCAGTCTCTCTCTCAGAGTTATTTCTAGGGTTTTGAGCTTGTCTTCGAGTTCTTAGGGTTTATGCTTGTGTGTTCTGTTTGTTTGCTGTTAAGGGGCTAATCGTTTTGTTGTTGCTATGAGCAGGTGGGGTCCGCAGCTTGAACAAGCTACCTACAAGAATCGCCAGCGTCTCTATCTCTCTGAACAGGCAAGTCTGCTAGTTGTCAATTCGTTTCGTTAACTGAAATTACGCTTTAGGTGGCTTCTTAAGTATGTTGATTAATCGAACGAGTTTATGAGTTTGAGATTTCTCATGTGAAGCTTGAATTCCTCGCTGTTTGCATCAGAATCGTACTTTTATGTTGAATATGTGAAGTTTCATGCGTTTTCTTTTATTATCTCAATTTCGTGTTGCATAACACAAATAATCAATTTGATTAAGATATTTTTATATTATTCTGTTATGTTTGCCAATGCTCTGTGAAGCAAAGAGCTTATTACCATGGCAATGGAGTGTGATATGCGGTGGCGACCAGGGGCAGAACTAGGATTTATGGAATGGGGGGAACAATTTTTTTTTTAATACATTAAGAAGACAACCTTAAATAGATACAAAAGCACATTGATACATATAATCTCTACGTACATGTGTTTGTGCATGTTTATATAAAATAAGAGCATAGAAGTCCTAAATTTAATCTTATGACATCACAAACATACAATAGTATAAACGAATAGCAAAATAAACTAAGCATGATTTACTAGGTCCAAGAAAAAGGTACGTTTGAATATGTATAGAAACTAAATAAATGGTTTTTTTTTTTTTTTTTTTAAATGTTGGAAAAGAGGGGAAAAAAAAAAAATTAAAGAGGGACACAAATATTATTTTGGGGGGGGACAAAAGTATAATTTTGAAGGGATAAATTTATAAATATGCATACTTTTAAGGCAATTTTTGAAAATTGAACGTCCCCCCAACCTTTGCCTTGGGTCCGCCCCTGGTGGCGACTTAACTTTGCCCATCTCACTTTTCCTTTTCCTCCGTTCTATCGTGTAGGGAAAGTGTTTCTCACTGCATGCTTATCGCTAGTGAATCCTTTTTCATTATTTTGATCTGTTCTGATGCTAATACTGCAGTTGGATATTAGATTGTCTTGTACAAAGCAAGTTTATGGGTCTTCTTTACTATTGGTTATAGTGATTTCCTTGTTCTTTTTGTTCCTTCTAGCTAGGTGCTTCATTTTGTATACCTCTTATGTTCCTAGGGGCACCTTTCGCTTTTGATGTGTCGATTACTTATATATAAAAAAAAGTGGTCTTCTCACTTTATTATTGTTTTTTTCCTTTTGTTTTCAGACTGATGGCAGTGTTCCAAATACTCTGGTCATTGCGAATTGTGAAGTTGTCAAACCCAGGGTTGCTGCCGCAGAGCACATATCTCAGGTAACTCATTATTTTGTGATGTTTTTGCTTTCTCCTTATCGTGCACTAGTTTAAAGCCAATGAGGTTTGCATGCAGCTAAATTCTCTGTTTACCATTAATTGCTTTATTTTTCAGTTCAATGAAGAAGCCCGCTCACCATTTGTAAAGAAGTACAAAACCATCATACATCCTGGAGAGGTATGAGTCGTCCATTCACCAAATGCATGCATATAAAATCACCCGTCTACTAAAAAATGAAGTGGAAATTTTTTTTTTTTTTGGGTACTTTGTATCAAACCTTTTTAAAAGCATGTTTCTGTTATTGTGCAAAACGGAAGGAAATAGCTATCCTACCGTTATAATTTTTCCAATGAAAAGGCTCGTTGCTCGAGTCTTGTTGAATTTTATTTGTTGTTGCAAATGATGGGGGTGCCCATTTATTATTGAATCCCTTGATGCTTATTGCATTAATTAGTTAATACCATTTTGCAGGTCAACAGAATCAGGGAACTCCCACAGAACTCTAAGATAGTGGCCACTCATACTGACAGTCCTGATGTAAGTGTTTTATGAAGTTTGTCTTGTATATACTTTGGATTGAGTATATTTTATTTGTCTTTGATTTCTATGTTTCATTAACCTGAAAATTTTAATGTTCCTCATAATTGGATATACTAAAACTCAGGTTCTTATTTGGGATGTTGAAGCTCAACCTAATCGTCATGCTGTCCTTGGAGCTACCAATTCTCGTCCAGATTTGGTACATTTTTATTGTCAGAATGTTTTTTTCCCCCTCATTGTTAAACTCCCATTTTCTTGATTTAGATCATTTTTTTCTAACTTACTATTTACGGCAAATTCATCCATTATTATTTGAGGGAAAAGCTTCACGTTGGATCTGTATTGTGATGTGAGATTCCTTAGCTTTTGGAATACTAGGATTAACACGACCATTTTGGTAGATTATGCTACAAAAAGTGAATTCTGGGTGCAGTTTGGTTCAGGATAGGGCTATAAATGAACTGAACTGTTCACTTCTAGCTTGAACTTGGTTTGAGTTCGGTTTGTTTAATAAATGAGTAATAATATTTTTGGCTCAATTACCAAACAATCCAAGCTTGTATAAATTCGGTTGACTCTTTAGGTTCATAAGAACCTGGTAGAAGAACTCGTCTCAACTCATTTTGAGTTCGTTTGAAGCTCAAAATTGTTAAATTCTCTATTTTGTTTTTCTTTAACACATCAAAAAAAAAAAAAAAAAAAAAAAAAAAAAAAAAACTACAGAAATGGGGCATATTTGTTAATCTTCTGGACCTTCTAGCATCACTATCTGTGTAGATAATACAGTTAATTAGTGGGCCTCTTAGAGTTTCTTTCGTTCAACTAATTTGATATTAGTACAAAAAATGTCAGCCTGTCTCTTTTGTATGGCCTTTATTGATTCTTCTTCTTTCTTTCATTATGTTAACATTGATTTTTTCTTCCTGCAGATTTTGACTGGACATCAAGATAATGCAGAATTTGCTCTTGCAATGTGCCGTACTGAACCCTATGTGCTCTCTGGAGGTGACTATTTTTTCTTTAAAGTTATTTCTACTATTTCAATTTAAGTGTAGAAACTATCGCTCAAATTTTTCTCTCTTTATTCCAGAGCCTGAGATGTTATGAATTTACACCTTTCAATATCAATGATAGAATGTGGTGGTAATTTGAGTGAGCTAATGGTGCCTTCTAAGTGTAGGATATCATTTGATGCATGAGTTATCCTATTTCTTTGTTGGCATTTTTAGCAAGATATGTCTAGTTATCTTGTTCTGGAAGTGTAATCTTTGTTATATAACGTTTTATGGCATGCATGTGTCGCTTCATGAATCCTGTTGAATGTCACCTCCTATAAATTTGTTGGAATTCCTGCACGCTATGTCCTTTTATTATTAGGCTTAATAAAAATGAGTTTTGTCTTCATTAAGATTTTCATCTGAAGAATAAGATTCTTATTTCAGGGAAGGACAAGTCGGTGGTTTTGTGGAGTATTCAGGACCATATATCAACAGCTGCCACATCTCCAGGATCTGGTGGGTCAATCATTAAACAAAACACTAAACCTGGGGAAGGCAATGATAAAGCTGCTGATAGCCCTTCTGTTGGACCACGGGGTATCTACCTTGGGCATGAAGAAACAGTTGAAGATGTGACGTTCTGTCCATCCAGGTAAATTTCCATGATCTTTGTAAAATGTATCTAGGAGTGGTTTGTTATTTCTTTCTCAGAATTAATCATTTTAAATTTCACTTTTCATGTGGCACGTGTAGTTATAAGATTTCATTCATGCTTTCTAATTATCAAGCATCATCTTTAAATTTTTCTATGATGTAATCTATCTGGTGTTGGCTGTAAAACGTGTCTGTTTAGTTGCTGAGAAATTTTAAATTGTGATGATTTCTGATTCATAATACTTTGTATATGAGTTGGCTTTCCCGAGTGTTGGCATTGTTATTGCTTGGAAATAAAAGTATTGTATACCATATTCAACGCGGGATTGGCATTTCTTCTTTTGGAGGTAGGAGTTGGGATTCTTGCATTTTATGGGAATGGGGATGGTCACCTGATTGTGATTATCATGAATTGTGTCGAACAACAAACCTAATTTCCGTCAGTCTCTGAGAATTGGCACTTCCCACCTTCTATTCCTTCTTAATTCGCACAAAAACTAAAATGTTTAGATGTAACTTCTACTGTTATTTGGAATTTAATTGCTGTGAGCTTACTGGTTATTATGGTTTATGAAATGTCCTATTTCTGACACCTTTATATCTCTGCTGAAGTGCACAGGAGTTTTGTAGTGTTGGTGATGATTCTTGCCTCATATTATGGGATGCACGAGTTGGCTCTAGCCCTGCTGTTAAGGTTTTGTGCCCCATTTTCTTTTTAAATTTTTTGTCTCCTTATTTAAGGCTCCTTTTTTTTTTTGGTTGTCCATTTATGATTTTGGCTATACATTAGCAGCAATACCTTTTTCTTGAATCTGTGACATTTTCTGTAAGATAAGTTCTTGGCTTCTGTTGATTATATTTGTCTGTGTTTTGTTTCTGGTTGACAGGTTGAAAAGGCACATAATGCTGATCTTCACTGTGTTGATTGGAATCCCCATGATGATAACCTTATCCTAACTGGGTATGTTGTAATCTAATGTTTCTTTCAATTTTATCGTCTCACTGTATTTTGGGTATGTGCTACTCTTCTGCGTTCAATGGTGCTTAATTTTGCACTTGTGGGGAGATACTGAAAATTAGTGGAGACATTCAAATTGTTGTAATTTCTTTCCAGGTCGGCAGATAATTCTGTTCGTATGTTTGATCGCCGAAGTCTCACTTCAAATGGAGTTGGGTCACCTATATATAAATTTGAGGGTCACAAAGCTGCTGTTCTTTGTGTTCAGGTATTAATAAATCTTTTTGTTTTCTTCTTCTAAATCTCATACTTTCTACTTTTTATGAGGCATATTTGTTGTCCAAACTGGTAGTCTGTAACTTTTGTTATTACTGAAGTATGTTTCCTGTTCCAGTGGTCTCCGGACAAGTCATCTGTCTTTGGAAGTTCTGCAGAGGATGGTCTCTTGAACATCTGGGATTATGAGAAGGTGGAAACTTTTGAACTGTACTCATCTGAGTTTCATTGCTGTTATATGTGTCTGGGATTGCATAGGTCCTTCCTTTCAAGCAGCCAAATATAAACATGTTTGCCTTTTATGTGTCTGATTTGTCATTTTGCCACTGTTGATATTGGGTATGTTCACTAACAGGCATGTTTTTCTTAGTCTTTGACAATCTTTTATTTCATGTTGCAGGTTGGTAAAAAGGTAGAGCGAGCAACAAGAAGTCCAAGTTCTCCTCCAGGCTTGTTTTTTCAGCATGCTGGGCACAGGTTTGAATCTGCCTTTTTCACTCCATTGACTTACCCTGAGAAAGACTCTACAGCTAGATAGGGTCTCAGCTACAAGATTATTTTTAACATTCTGTTGTATCTTGGACCATATCTTCTTCTGAACCAGGCCATTATCGACCTGACTCAAAATGATCCTCATTTGAACTTGGTTTTTGTTTCGTAGCCCTTCAATTATTGGTTTTCTTTCTTCTTATCCTGTAATATTCATCTCATCTTCATGTCCATTTGTACATTTGTTTTATTATCTTCACCATGCTACCTGTGTATATGCACCATGTCCATGAGAACTTTACTTACTTGACTTTTGCTGATCTGGTTTCTTGGTTGTTGAAAAGTATATTTTTCTATACGAGATATGCTTAAATCTCCATGTTGATAGTACTCAGAATCCTTTGCAAACTTAGGAGTCAAATTTTTTCATGAAATGTCCTTTTGATTGACTTATTTTGTCTCTAATGGTTCTTATGTTCCAATTTCAAAAGTTCTCCTTCACTTGTTTTCACATTGGGAAATTCTCAACTCGTGTTATGAGATGCCTAGCATATAGGGGCCATTGTCTGTGTAATGGCCAAAGTCTTGGGCTGTCAAACACAAGTGTGCGAGTTTGACACCTCTTTCCTGATCCTACTCGAGTGGGACCTGCACTGGGTACTGGCCTTGTCATGAGATGCCCAGCATAGAATATTGCATTCCTTTTTAGTCCTGGCTTATATGGTTTGATTGGATAATTTTGCATTTCTTCAAGGTGTTTTTAAAGTATTTGTTTGACTGATTTACTCATAAAGTCTTCACTTCTATGCAGGGACAAAGTTGTTGATTTCCATTGGAATGCATCTGATCCATGGACTATTGTTAGTGTCTCTGATGATTGTGATACTACTGGTGGAGGGGGGACACTGCAGGTATGATGCTCTTGGTTTTCATTTTATTATTTGCTTGCATGAGTTTTATAATATGTGAACATATAGGTGATCAGATGGGAAATTAGTTCAAGAAATTATTGCCGTACAAGTAATTCAAACATGCACACTGGGAAATATGAGGGAAATTTGTACTTATAAAAAAAAAAAAAAAAAAAAAATATTGAGGGAAACTTATGAGAGATTGTGTTGAGATGGATACAAATGAAGCTATAAGCTTGGAGAGATATCTCAGAATTTGTTATAATATCAATGTGCCGCTGCATGCTCAAAAGTGTTCTTAGAACAAAAATAATATTTAAATTTGAATAGCATTATAGTGATGAAACTGTTGATTTTAGTCCTTCCCCAGCAATAATCATCCATTACTTGAATTTGATGGGATGGAAACTCTTAACAACCCCACCTCTCTCTCCTTGCCAAAAAAATGAAAAGGAAAGAAAAGAAAAACAACTTTTTTCCTGTCTAATCCTTTCTTCGATGTGTTTAATTTCATATAAAAGTTCTCCTTAAGTTTGTTTCAGTTGATTCACAAAACTGACTCTAATCTCTGCAGATATGGCGCATGAGTGATTTGATCTACAGACCTGAAGAGGAGGTTCTTGCAGAGCTCGAGAAGTTCAAGTCGCACGTGGTTGCTTGTGCTTCAAAGCCTCGAGAGTCCTAAGGACACTTTTACAACACCTGTAAAATAACAGGAAACAAATATTCGTAGGACCTTATTACATGGATTTGAGCTTCTGTTTTTGAATTTAGGCGGAGAAATTGCTAGCAATGTCTTTGTAGTTGTAATTGTTGTGGACAAGTCTACAACCCTTTCTCAAGTTCCGGTATGACCCCTTTTCTATGGATCTAATTTGGCTTAACCGCAACCGGGTGGTGGATGTCTCGCCATCTCTCCTCCCTTACAAGATAGTTGACTTTAGAGCATTATCATGTTTGGAAATCTCTCTGGGTAAGCATCAAGATCAATTTTGATGTGGCTCTATGGCCACCATTTTATGTCTGGATTTATCTGGGTGGGCGCCTATTTGATGTGGTGTCTAAAACCCTGCACCTCTTGCCTTCCTAATATGGGTCTATTGAATCAGCATCTTTCTCCTAGCTGGAAAATATTTTTCTTGAGGGCGACTCGACTACCTTGCAGTCATTTTACCTACACCATTTCTGCCGTTTCCATGGACTCTCTTCAACGTCTTGCCACCATAGCCAAGTGGCTAGCTGATAAGGTTCCCCTAGAGCATTTTTAAATTTTAAGTTAAAACTTAAAAGTTTTATATATATATATATTCGATACAAATTTGTCACGTAAATAAGATGCATGGGACTAGATACACTCTAATGTAATATGCAATCATTTTCGCTCGATGGGTTTTCGTTAATAAGTTTGCACTTGTGTGCAAACTTATTAACGAAAAAAAAATAAATAAATAAAAATTTGCACTTATGTGCTTATTATGCAGCCCGTTTTGCTGCAATTAGGGTTTAACTGTGGATGCATTCTCATATCTCATCCTCCTTTCCCCTATCCAAATTCTAAGTGAGAATGGAGAAAGACCCACCCCTTCAAGTAGTTTTATTTATTTATAACTGCAATATATTAGAAAAACACAAATCTACAAGAAGTCAAAAAGATGTCCAACCCACATTATATTTAAATCAATATTCTTTCAATTTCATGGTACAAATTTTGTTTTATTACATCTAACAAGATACATCGTATTTCATCATTTAAAAATTTTAAATGATGTGACAACATATACCTTATTAGATTTGTACGGATATGATTCTATTTCTGCTGTGCACAAATATTAGCATAAAAATTATTGCCCATAATAAATTTAATTTATGATCATTTTTTTTTTTATTTGAACAAATTTATGATCATTCTTGAGAGACAGAAAGAGAGAGAGATCCAGCATCGTTTTCTGTATCTTCCTCACCAACACTCTGCATAGGCTGCCTACCGTGGGCTTTGGAAACAGTACTGCATGCATAGCATTGATAAAAATGAGTTCGATCTGATCAAATTTTATGAAAAATAAGACATCATATAAATTGAACCAAAATTACTTAGAGATGATTTGTACTTGTTCATTGATAATTAAAAATAACACCAAATTGATCATCAATACCTGGATTCTGCTGGTTCACTGAAACTTGTAATATCAATATTCTCCTGCTGCTCATAACATTCCAACATTTGATCCACAGGCTGGATGTCAAAGGGTTTCACATCCAAGGTTGACTTATAGTTATAATATCCATCATCAGAGTTGTTCATGTGATCACATATATAGTCGTAATTAGGCTAGAATCATATACAAATTAACCATAATAAATTAGTCTGACAAAGTATTCTGATCAATTGCTTAATTCAATTGTATTTTTCAAAAGATGCAGTGAAAATTAAAGTCCGATCGAATCATAGCTAGCCTTACTAGTTGATGATCAGGGAGGATTGTTGTGAGATGCTTAAACCCACCGAGCTTTTGCTGCTGCTCGATCTTCTCTGTCTCCCGGAAAAAGGCAAGGTGGTGATTGGCAATCTCAAGTTGCTTTTGATAAGACTCAATCTGGGACTTGAGACTACGCACAATTCCAAGACAGCCATGCACCGGATCATTTCTCCTTGCATTGGCCTCCATTAGTATTGAGTCAGCAGCTGCTTGCCTTTGGTGTGGCTCAACTACTGCGTTCATGATCTTCACTATGTTGCTCACACCAAATACCCTGTGAGCATTTTGGAATTCCGGGTACCTTTTCGCCGGAAAGTATGGAGCTAACTCACATGTTTCGTCACATTTTTTCCTTTGATGTCTGCATGAGGCGCAAGCCTGAGGATTTCCGGCCTCCCCCCTGTTCATGATTGTTTGTCAGAAGAGAAAATGTGGGAAAAAAAGTGTTTTTCTTTTCAACCAAACACCAACGCATGCATGCACGAGACTTTAAATGAGTGAAATCGCGTCAGACTTTATACAATATTTTCGTATCTTGAATTAAATGGAGTCGGCCCATATATTGCATTACCCGACAAGACCTTCGATACCCGTTTTAGAAGGCTGTCTGGTCTGATGATGTCTGTTTCAAGACCATGCAAAGAACTTTCCATCTTAGCGCCACAGTATTTATGAGTAGAGAAATTCTAAACGTCTTTTTATCTGTCATTTTCTTATACAGTTATTTATTTTTTTTTTAAAAAAATCAACTATTAAATTTATAAGATTCGCATTGAATTAACAAGAAAATAAAAAATGACAACGTAGAGAGATCTAGGGAGAGACGAACCCTCGTTGGGGAGAAGAGGCCAGAAATATTGATTTAGGATTTAAAGCCAAATAATTTATGAAGGTCTTTTAAGACGATGTTGTTTTCTCTAAAAAGAATTCGGCTTACATATTATTATTAAAATAACATGTATGCTGTAGTTTAAGCAACGGACCCGTCCTTACCTCCGACCTTTATTGGAAAGTAAAATTGAACTTTGCCCTTACTTCCACCTACGTACTATCGGACCTGAGATTAGTAAAAGTTAGAACCGTACAGAGGGTCAACGGTTGAAACTCGAAAATCTGCACACCCCTAAATTTAATGGGATCAAATATTGCATTGCCCATCAAAGCGTTTGCTATACCAACTTGATGATGTTTGGTCCAAGACCATATAAATAACTTTCCATGTCCGGAGGTAAGTATTTGTTGGAAACATGAAGAGAGACAGTTGTTTCATAGATGTCGTCTCTGCCCATTAATAAATTGGATTATTGTTTCTAGGGCTCAATATCGATCATATCGGTCCGGTTAATAGGGTTACTGATTACCGACCGATAAGCTATTGGTTAACCGATTCTTGACCGATTACCGACCGATAAGCTATCGGTTAATCGGTCATATCGGTAATCGGTTAAACCGGTTTTTATTAACTTTTTATTGAGCTTTTTACTGGTTGCTAATTGGGCAAAAAATTAGTTGTTTTGAGAGTTCAAATACTTTTTGTTGGGCTAAAACCTAAAATAACTTATTAAAAATTAGTTGTTTTGGTCCTTTTGAGGGCCTAAATATATATATGGCTAAAATAGCTTATTGAATATTTTTTTTATATTGATCCACTACATCTTTTTTATATTACAAAATAAAAATCAAAAGAGTAAAAAATATAAAATTATAAAAAAATTAAAAATTAAAAATATTTATCGGTCATATCTGTTAACCGATAATAAATTATTGACCGACCGATAAGCTTATCGGTATACATTTTTCAACCGATAATTATCAGTTACGGTTATATTGGTTTGGTTAATATCAGTAATCGGTCGGTTAATCGGTAACCGGTTAATTTGCCCACCCCTAATTGTTTCATAGACAGTTTTTTTTTTTTTTTTTCAAGTAAAATTTTAAGACAACTTAGTAATTAATGAAGTTTTAAAATGTTGACTATTATTTTTAAGGGTTCATTAGGCCCAAATATATGTTCATGGGCTGGTAAAGTAGGATCCAAAACGTCTAAACCCGGAAACATGTCCATCCCCAAAACGACGCCGAGTCTTTTACTCAGATGCTTCACCATCGAAACTAGGGCTGGGCACGGGTCGGTTCGGGCGGGTTTCGGCCCGTTCGGCCACCCGACCAGTGCCCATCGGGTTTGCACAATTCCAACCCGCAATGAACAGTAAAAACAGCAAACCCGTCGGGTATTCGGGCAGGACGGATCGGGTATTCGCGGGCGGGTTGGTCGGGGCGGGTCGGATTGAACGCATCTTCTCTGATTTTCTCCATCTCTCACACTCCCATCTCCTTCACTGCCTTCCGGCCATCTCCCTCAAACCCACAAACAGCCACAAACCTTTGCCAAACCCAACTCTAACGCCTCCATTTCCCTCAAACCCACAAACCCAAACCAATCAGAAAAGAAGAGAGAACGAAATAGAGAGTGGAAGAGAGAGAGCGAAAGAGAGAGAAAGAAAAAAAAAACATTCAAACGAATCAAACCTCTCGGTGCGACTTGCGAGAGAGAAGAGCGAGAGTGAGACTATGAGAGACGGAGACAGAGCAGAGAGCGAGATGTGACTCAGGCGAGAGGGAGCAGGGAGCGAGAGAGAGAGAGAGAGTGAGAGGAGAGGGAGGGAGGAGGCGAGGTCTGGCCATCTGGGTCCTCTAGGAGTACTGCGGCTGTGTGAAAAAATCAATGGGTGTTTGTATAGGTTAGAAGAAATCTAGGGTTTTTTTATTTATTTAAGCTTGTGGGCGGGTTGGTCGGGCGGGTCGGGTATCCGCCCTTTTTCACAATATTAAGCCCGTTGGCCGACCCGATCCGTGCGGGTTTGTTGTTTTCCAACCCGTAACAGTTAAAAAAATAAAAAATAAAAACCGCCCGGATCCGGGCGGTTCGGGTTGTTCGGATCGGGCGGGTTTTGCCCACCCCTAATCGAAACGCAACCTTCTTGCTTTAACGCCTCGCCGAGCCCAGAACCAGAAAAGGCGGCACAGCACCAACACAAAACAAACTTCTTCGCCAAAACGCACCGTTTTGATCCTTAACCATCACTTTTCGGAGAGATAGAGAGAGAGCAATCATGTCGGAGAAGCCCCAACCGATTCGCGTGTTGTATTGTTCGGTGTGCAGTTTGCCGGCAGAGTACTGCGAGTTCGGACCCGATTTCGAAAAATGCAAGCCCTGGTTGATCCGAAACGCTCCGAACCTTTACCCGGATCTCATCAAAGGTCTCGCCAAAACTCTAACCCTAATTCCGCTCTTTTTTTCTTTCTTTTTTTTTTTTTGGAATTTTTTTAAAAGTAATTATATGTGCTTTTTGTGCGCAGAGGCGAATGCGAAGGAAGCTGATAGAGTTACTGAGCAGTTACAGTCCACTGGTATATCTTCGGATGGAGCTACTCCTTCAGGTATGCTTTTGTTACTGGTTTTGATTCTTTCGTTTAATTTCTTTTTTCATTTGGAGAAAGTTTAATTGATTGCTTTAGACTGAAAGAAGAAGAAACAATAGCTTTGTGATTTGATACCCTAAGCACAGCTCTAGGGATGCCCATCATAGTTGCTCTCCCGATCTGTGGAATTATTACAAATGAAAAAAAAAAAAAAAAAGAAGCTCTTTGTGAAATTATAAAACCAAAAATAAATATTTTTTACAAACTAACTTGGCACATGGCACTGCTAATATGGGCGTCTATGGACATTTTATTGATGTTAATTATTGTGTTGAGTTTTTTTTGTGCCTGTAGCATCACAATTTTTTTTGATACCATGCAATATGCAGACCCCCTTTTCGGTTTGCAACTCATGGTTGAAAACTGGGGGAAGTTTGATCAGCAAAAGAGTCAGGAGACAATGAATCGCCCTTATCCTTACTTATAATGATGCTTTCTGATTTCTGAACATGACCTGTCATTTTGTTAGAGACTCATCTTGTTAATTGGCCAAAACCCTTCTTGGAGGGGCAGCCAATTTGCAAATAATGACTAACGAGCTTAATAGTTGTGTTGGGTTAACTTGACAAAGTATTTTGTTTCTCTGGGTTTTACATAGCAAAATAATTTATAGTTCTCATAGCATTCACATGAGGCATCATCGCAAGGGATTCTGCGCATCAATTTGTTTTTCTGGACGGGGTACCAACCACTAGGTTGAGGGCCATATCTCTTTTGAAAAGCCACATACACAAAAGAGATTGAAAATTTGTATTATTAGTTTAGCTGGATGCACTTTGTGCTACTAAAATGTCAAAATCATTTTCTTCCTTTTTTGAAAGAAAATCATTATGCCTTTTTTAAGTTGATAATTCTTTATTTATTTATTTATTTTTATTTTTTATGTTGGCACTGTAAAAGATTTGTTTTATAGGATTCAAGGTGTTGAATACTTTTCTCTGTACTTAGATGTGACATTACCTGGTTTATTCTTGTAATTTGATGCCGTCCAGCAGTTGGTTGAATTTTGGACAATATATATGTTTCATGATGTTAATCAGTTCTATTTCTTTCATAAAGTTTGGCATCGGCTTGCAAGTTCAAACTTTGCTGACATTCTTTACCTCTCTCTCTCTCTCTCTGTGGGTTGTGGGGGTTACTTCAGCGCCAAAGGAAGAAGTAAAACGTCTTCCTGGTGGGAAGATAAAGAAAAAAGTAAGAGCTCTGAAAATATTTGTTCCATTGGATTCTGTTTTCATGCAACCTGGTTCGCATGAAAACAGTAATGTAATATAAGCTGTTGGGAAACATTGAATTCAATATGATTGAAATTACTGTTTGATTTCTGTAGGAGAAGCAAGAAGTGGTTATTGAAAAGGTTGTACGTAACAAGCGAAAATGCATCACCACTGTAAAAGGGCTGGAGCTTTTTGGTGAGCACTATGCTGGTTTAAATTATAAATTTGTTATCTCATCACTGTCATTAACACAGTTCTTATTATTACATTCAGGTGTCAAACTTAGTGATGCTTCAAAGAAGCTTGGGAAAAAGTTTGCTACAGGTGCTTCTGTTGTTAAGGTATGATAGGTTTAGGCAGTAAGTACGAATATCTGTTCTGGTGAAAAATGGTTCTGATATTTTATAATATGTTTTGAATGATGTTTTCAGGGGCCTACTGAGAAGGAACAGATTGATGTTCAAGGAGACATATCTTATGACATTGTGGAGTTCATTACAGAGACCTGGCCTGATGTAAGATACCTTTTCTCTTTCTTCAAATGTTGTGTTGGCTAGACATGTGCTTGATTATTTTCTCATATTGTTGGAATTTAAACAGCATAAAATTTCTACTTGCTCATTGCCATTAGAAAGGTCATGCCTTTGTATATAGAGAACTTACAGCCGAAACTGGAGTCACAAGAAACTAAGCAGATGGGGCTGTCAGTATTGAGTAATATATTCTCATCCCAACATGGCTTATCAACATAAGAATATGAATAAAATATGTGTCCTTCAACTGAAACCTTGACAAACTCTGGCCAAAGTTTAGGTTTTAGGCAAAGGGACAATGCACTTTAAATACTTGCTGCTCTTGTTGTATGTTCATTTGCAAATGAGTTTGCTGATTTCTGTTGACATTGATATAGTATTTCGCTGGTATCAGAGACACACATAGTTGGACTAGCTTCTTTGTTTTGGTGGTCAGAGGCATGGAGTTCATGTTCTCCAAAACCTCAATTGGGCTTTTGCATTTGCTAATCATGATTGGGGATTTATTAATAGTGATCCTAGGTTGTGGTGAGGGCATCTGGGTATAATTGTTTTCACCTGTTTTGTTCTACTTTTGAACTGTAACTTAAAGCTCATTGAAAGGTCGAAACCCTGTTTTAAACTAATGCTGCTCAATACTTTTTCTATAGAGAGCTAAGTTCGACAAACTTGAAATTTGTTATGTTGACTTTGGTCACTTCTGAATTTGGATTAATTGTGGAATACGGCATTCGCTGTTGTACCTTGAAGACATTATAAATTTGGGAGTTTTGTTTTGTTATCAGAGATGACTTATGATTATTTGAAAACTGAATATGATATTGGCTGTAGGGATGTATTTTTCATTGGGGGTGTTGTAATGAGTTGAACTTGTAACAGTGAACCAAGGTTCAGATTATTTTTCTGGTTCTTTGTCCGGTTGTTTTGAGTTATGTGTTATCTTAGTTACTATTTTGGGCTTGATTCCCCTTGAATTTTTTTTTCCCTGCGATGATTATTTTCTCATATTGTGTATTCTGTTCATAAACAATTCCATATTTGTTATTGTCGAACAAGTTAAACTTGTACTCAGGCTGTGTTAAACTATAACTTTTCTTTTTCTTCTCAGGTCCCAGAAACTGCAATTTTCTTTATTGAAGATGGAAGAAAGGTCCCAGCTGCTTGATTTTGGAATCATGGCGAATAAATAAAATGGAGTGTGGTACCTTTCATCCTGCCTTTTGTGACTCGTAACCTGATTTCCTGTATATGAGAGTAAAGGGGGGCCAGAATTACTAGTTAAATGTTACAAGGATCTACTCCCAGTGAGAGTTTTCGGCCCTCTCTACAGTCTCTTGTTATCTTTATTATGCCAAAGAATAGTAATTGTTATTGCAGTTTGAAACTGTGTTTTATATTAATGGATGCCTTTGTTGTGTATTCTTGTTAATATCTTAAGGAAAATCCTTCCATTGATATGGTCTACCTGATGTTATCATATGAAAGATAGCCGTTTATCCATTTGTAGGGGTAGCAATGGCTGTGAATGAGGCTACAAATTTGGATTTATCCAACTTTATTCTCGAGGGTGACTGCCTGCCGGTGACTCTAAGCTCTCCCACGCAGAGATCCTAGTGTAGACTGCAAGACTTTTTCATTTCATCTCGGATTTATTTATTTATTTTAATTTTTAATTTTTTTTTAAATGTTTTTAATGTTTTTAATTTTAATTTTAATTTTTAATTTTTTTCTACTTGTTGGAGCCTGGAAGACAAGAAAGGTTCATAGAAGTGGAGTGGGAATTAACCCGGATTTCTTATAGGAGGGATCAAAGCGGAGTAAAGTCTAATTTTAATTGAATAGAAAAAAAAAAAAGAGTCTAATTTTAATTAAGTTTAATTTTAATAGGGGTTAAGTCTAGGGTTTAGGGCTATATATAAATATTTAAACTATACATATTCAAAACTAGGTGAGGGCCGGGGAGGGGGCCATCCGGCCCTGGTCCCTCCCTCTAGTGCCGTCCCTAGCTATCTGGTTGTGGATGGTGGGAAAAACCTGCCTTTTAATTTAATTTTCTCTCTTTTTATTCTCAATCGCCGCCTGTATTACTTACAAGTGGCTCAAAGGGTAGGCAGCAAAGGCAGACTAGGCAGTTGCCTAAGGCCTATAATTAAAAAGCTCATTCAGAAATAAAACCTCTTAAAATAGCAATTTTTTAATTAATGATAAAAACATTAACATTAATAACCTCATAAAGTCAAAGTTTAACATAACTTAAATATCTTTTGCTATTTTATTATTATTATTTTTAAGCAAATAAGGAAATGGTTACTTGATTAAAACATTGAAAATGGGGTGAGCTCTCAAACATTAGACCCAAAATAAAAATTACAGTGCAGCTGCAAGTAATACAAGGAAAAAGTAGGAAATGAGTCATAAAATGACCCGATTGTCTTAATAAAGGCTGCAAAAAGCGGTTTGAACACCGACACAAAATAAACAATTACCAATTAAGAGGAGGCTGTAGCAGAAAAGACACTTTAAAGACATCTAGATTTAGAAAGGAAAGAACACTCCAAATTTCGGTGCAAAAAACGAAGTAATATTATTTTTTGTTGCTTTGCTTTTCAAGACATACAAATAAAAATACCAACAACATTAATTCTAGTGCAATTTAAATAAAAAATATATTATAAAATTAAATAATTAATATTTAAATATAAAAAAAACCTCACTTAATTAAATTTGTTGCTTTAGGCTTCAAAATTTATTGCGTACGTCTCTACCCTAATATTACAAAAAAAAAAAAAAAAAGAGATAGGGGTGAAATGTCAACCCTAGCTATAAGTAATGGGTGTACTAGCTAATTAAAAAAAGCTAGAGTAGGCCTCAAGTTTTATCACTCAACCGAAAGAGAAATTAGGAAGATTGAAGAAATGAAGTTGGAAGTCAGAAGAAAGAATATTAATTAAATGAGAATCAAAGATTTAGAACTCTTAAACTGCATGAATTTTTCAGAACTCTCATTATAAAATCAATGTCAAACATCAAAGTATCTTCCAACAGAAGTTATTATGGTATTGTCGGCGCTGTATGCTCTAATTTAGTAGTTAAATATGTATTTAAATGCTCCCTAATTGAGAAAGCCCGGATTATCAGATTCAAAAGCATTGAACACTTTAATTTTTTTATTTTTTACTTTATTTTTTATTTTTTATGTATCTTCCGATCAACGTTATATTATACATGCACGGTAATGTCGGTGTTATATGCCCGTTGAGACAAGTTAGAGAAGCAACCACCCATGTCACAAATTCGCCGTGGTTGGATAAAAATCCGCCATACATGTGGGATATTTTAAGGAGGGAAGAAGTTGTTCCTTTGCCTTTGATTGTATTGATTTTTTTTTTAGATTAATTATAGCAGAAGCATCACAATTCGTTAAAAAAAAAGAGAAGAAGACAAGTTAGTAAATGCTAATTAATTTAGGGAATTATTTACTCAATATGATCCTTTTCATTTCAAGTGGAATATTGGAGAAGAGTCATTTTATGTTGCTTCTATAAAGCACCTATTCATCTTTAAAAAAAAGAAGAAAAAAGGAGTAATTTTATGGTTAAAATTAGATTTCATATAGAGGTCTAAATTCTAATGACGTATATGCTTTTATTTCATTTAAAAATTTTAATTGATGTGATACAATATACAACTTTAGATGTTACCAATATATATATCATAATCATAAAATGATTCATTTTCATATCAAGTGAATTGTGAATATCCCACTTTTTTGCGATAATTATTTTATAAAACAAAGACTTAAGAAAGATATGGACCTCAGAGTAAGTGAAATAGAGAGGATTTTAGTCAAGAAAGTAGTTTGTAATATGCACTAATTTAGAAAAGTGATCAACTTAATTCATTAAAAAAATTCAAAAATAAAAACGAGAATTGAGAAGGGAAGAGCATTCATCTGATCTAGCATCAAGATCCTATACACTCTAATTCTTGACTTATGGCCTCGGGCAATAAATGAAAAGGAATTAGTAAGTTTTTTTAATTTCTCTCTAAATTAGGGTGGAAAATTAATTTCTTCTAAAATTGTAGGAGGGTACGCAGCAGGTTGAGACAATATTAAATATATATATATATATATATATTTGTATTTAACAATCACATGCATGCTCCATTAAATTCCATGCCATTTAAATAAATGAAATTTTCAATAGAATTAATAGACCAAATTATTATTATTATTATTTTTTTTAAAAAAAATTCTTTCAATTAAGTGTGGAGAATTAATACTCATGTGGATATCCGATGTCTTCTCCGGCGTGCTTGCGTGTATCCATAAAAGCGACAAGTTGAGCCGACCTCGTTTCCCAAGTCAACCGCCAAGATTAATTTCCTTCCATATATATATACTTCTTCTTCTTCCTCCTCCTCCACTATCAACCTCATTTTTCTCTCCAAGAAAGAAAGAAAAAAACAAATGGCAGAAATATTCGCAAATATTATTCCAAAACACTTGACGATCATGACATCTACTGTAATAAGCTTTCTGATACTTTCCACCATGGGAGTGTCTCTCCCACCCAAACCCAATGACATTGCAGATAGATTTTGCAACGACAGTGAGACCATCAAACTAGCCTCAACCGATTACGGCCATATTGTTCAAGAAATCCCAGCAGCAGTTTTTCATCCAACCTCCGTTAATGATACAGCAATCTTGATAAACTTCGCGTACAATAATAACACCACTGTTCCCATCACCATAGCGGCCAGAGGTCGGGGCCATTCGGTTCGTGGGCAGGCTATGGCTCGTGGTGGGGTCGTGGTCAACATGACGTCTTTGGAGAATCGTATAAATGGGTCCGGAATATCAGTCTCCAGGAGCCCTTTTCTGGGATTTTTCGCCGATGTGGGAGGCGAGCAGCTTTGGATCGACGTGCTGCATGCAACGCTAGAACATGGACTTTCGCCGGTTTCGTGGACCGACTACTTGTACCTCACCGTCGGCGGGACGCTCTCCAACGCAGGGATTAGCGGCCAAACTTTCCGATTCGGTCCTCAGATCAGCAATGTTTATGAATTGGATGTTATCACCGGTATGTTTTAATTCTCTCTCTGCATGTACGGATTTTTCACATTTTTGGCCTTATTGATGCAACTTGCAAGACCACCTTAATTAATTTGTTCATTAAAGAGAAACGGCCAACTATCTTAATTAATTTGTTCATTAAAGAGAAACGGCCAACATTTATTCAAAAAGTAATCAACTATTTTGAGAAGGTCAAGACCACTTTTCCTATTTAGAGAGGTGGCTGAGCGGTCACCTTCCACGTACAGTCTCGTGATTATTCTTTGCATATTTGTGTTGGCCACATGTTTTCCATTCTAAATAATGACCAATTTTGACACGGGAAATTCGAAACATTGTGGCAGTGTATAGGTTTGGATTGTAGTTAGTTGTGGTTTGGAGGTCAATTTGACAAGTGATGCTAAATTGGGAGAAAAAAAAATTTAAGGAATAGTCTACTCATCATTCTCTCCGCCATTCATTTTGCGAATTCTACAGGGAATTCACTCATTCATACTGTACAAGAATGAGTGAAAAAATGGATGAATAATGATTTTTATCATTTTTAAAAATTTAATTTACCCTTTAAACACACGTTGTAAGAAAATTCCATATATAAAGTAAACAATATGATGATATGATCAAATTAACGAGATAATCAAATAATAATAATAATAATAATAATGTGTGAATATGGAGAGATTGGGATCAAGATCTTCTAGAATTCTTAGAGTATTAATCTAAGAAGAGAAAGAATCTTATATTTATTTTGATGAATGCTTTATTAATTGTATTCTCCCATGCGTCCTCCCATTTTGAAAATTAACCATTGAATATGTATGACCTATTAGCTTAGTTAATAAAAGTAAATATGAGAGAGAGGTGCGCTATACCTTTTCTCTAGAAACCACTTATTCCCTCTTCATTCAACAACAAAACTATTAAAAAGCCTTGAGGAGGGAAGATCTAGATTTTTCCTCCTCCCCCCCTCTATGGTAGTAGCGCTCGGTGTTTCCTCCGGTCTCCGTTTCGGGCGGATTTTTGTTTTAGATCTAAGTTGTATTTCTAGATGTTGCTCCAGATCTAGTTTTCTCTTTCTTAGATCTGCTTTTCTTCATCAGCTTTGGTGCGTCTTCCTGGGGATCTCTTCGATGCCAGGCTTCTCCGCTGCTACTTGTGGAGTTCTTTAGTTTTGTAAGTTTTGTTTTTTTGTTGTTGTGTTTGGGCTACTCATGTCCTAGGTCTTGGCTGTTTGATGCAGATTTGGTACATGAGTTAGCTTTAATTGTTTTTCTTGTAATAAGGCATCTTGACCTTTTGGGTTGTGGATGGTTTAGTCCCCTGGCCTTGGGTTGTGGGGGTTTCGTTAGGGGTTACACCTATGTTTTGTTGGTCTTTACTTGTTATAGATCTGTTCTAGTATTGGAAGTTACACATAGGTTAGCCAGTTGGTAAAGTCGCAGTTTTGGCTATGGTTTTGTCTTGACTATGGTTAAGATTTGTCAGAGTTTTGTTGCTTTATGTTGTATAAGCTTCGTGCTTTTGATTTCTACCTTAATGAGATCAGTATCTTTTTTTTTTTTTTTTTTTAAAACGTAAATATGATTAAAAGTAAATATGGTAATAAATTAATATTAATATGAAAAAATCCATCAAAACAATGATTTGAGATTGGAATAAATCAATTCTATATATATAATACTCTAGGAATTCCTTTGTGTAATAATATATATATTTTTTTATGGGCAATCCAAGAGATTGAATATTGAATGGGTTATGTTCAAAATTTATCGATAGAAAACTAAAATGTGTTGGCCTCCTCTCATTATTTGGTCAACGAAATATAAGCAAGCACTTCATTCCATATTCTGATAATTAATCTGATCAGTAATTTCAAAATGGATAAAACCACGAATTTTTTTTAATTTTTTTTGTTTCTTTCTATTCATAGGTGATATATATATATAGGGCTCTTGCATAGGGGAAAGGCAAAAGAAGTTCCGTTGATTTTATTAATTAGCTAAAATGTTGTGGGTTTAAACTAATTAATTACTGCCACTGACAACGAGTTCAATTTAGTTGATTTCAAGAGTACTACATATAAATATTAGATCGATTTCATGAATTTAGTTGTCTTGGGCTAACTTACGAGGTTGTCTTTGTTTTGTTCAGGAAAAGGGGATATCGTGACTTGCTCCACCAAGGAGAATTCCGAGCTATATTATGCAGTGCTTGGAGGTTTAGGCCAATTTGGGATTATAACCAGAGCAAGGATTGCCCTGAAGCCAGCTCCAACAAGGGTACAATTTATGACTGAATTTGTGTCTTGTTTTATTACTAAAACCTCTTATAAATTCACGTGGACGTAACTAGTGTTTATATTTTAGTAGTTGACATGGCAAGTGTCACGTTAACGTTAGCGTTTAATTACAATAGCCTTGGTTTTTTTTGTAGGTTAAGTGGTTAAGAATGCTTTACAACGACTTCTCTGCATTTTCAAGAGACCAAGAACATTTGATCTCAATAAATGGAAGGAAGCAAGGCAATGCATTTGATTATTTAGAAGGCATGCTTCTTCTGAACCAAGCTCCTCCGGATGTTTCTTTTTTCCCAGAACCCGACCAGCCGAGAATAATCTCCCTAGTAACCCAACATGGCATCATCTACTGCATAGAAGCAGCCATATATTATGATGATCGCACGGTTAATACGGTTGACAAGGTACCTTATGTTTTTCTCCAAACTGGGTGCTTCTACTCAGTCTAGTAATATGATTTTTACGTGCATTTTTTAAACAAATTGACGATGTTTTATTCTGTTTGTTGTATAGGAACTTCAAGTTTTGGTGAAAGGGTTAAGCTTTCTTCCGGGGTTTATATTTGAGAAAAATGTATCGTACGTAGATTTTGTGAATAGAGTGGGAAGTGAAGAGCAAATACTTAGATCAAAAGGACTATGGGATATTCCTCATCCATGGTTGAATCTCTTTGTACCAAGATCTCGTATCTCGGATTTTGATTCGGGTGTTTTTAAGAACATCATTCTTAAACAAAACATTTCCGCAGGACTCGTCCTCCTTTACCCCATGAACCGAAACAAGTAAGGTTTTAATATATATATATGCTCTGGTTTTGATGATTTCGTAATTTTAATATATAAATGGAGGTTAAATATTATTGTTTCATTTGCAGGTGGGATGATAACATGTCTGCGGTTATACCGGAAGAAGATGTTTTCTACGCTGTAAGTTTGCTGCGTTCAAGTGGCTTCAATACGTGGGAGGCATTTGATCGACAAAATGAAGAAATATTACAATTTTGCGAGAATGTTGGCATTAAGGTTCAGACGTATCTTTCACATTACGAGACGCAAGAGTCTTGGATAAAACATTTTGGCTCGAAATGGAGATCTTTTCAAGAGAGAAAAGCTCAGTTCGATCCCAAAATGATATTAGCTCCTGGACAGAGAATTTTTAATAAATAGTATTCTTGTGATCATACATTAATTAATCTGGTTTAATTTGATTAAAACAAATCCCTTATTTTGCGTTAATTAAGATAAATTCTATTCATACGTACATGAGCTAGCCATAGGCAAGTGGAAAATGGAACATTTTGTGGATATTTTGTTGTCTTTGAACCACTTTGCCCAGCCCGTGCATTTTTAATTTAAAAGTATGCGTGAGAAATATTACATGCTCTAAAGACACGAGTCAGTTTAATAGACAGGATTAAAGGAATTTTCTCCGACCAAGTTTACCGATATAAGCTAGAAGTTGTTTTGATTAAACATCGTGCATGCTGCTAAGAGTCGTACGTTCAAACCCGTACGTTATTTGATTTTGGGCCAGTGTATGTCTGTTTATTGAGGAAGTGTAATGCCCATAATGCAGTACTAGTTAATAGTTTCAAAACTTGGTTTTGCTAATCAACCAAACTTGTAAACTTAGGTTACATGTTGGGCTAGGTTTTTGCCCAAGCTCAGAATATGCAACGCACAAAGTGTTTTGCTGATCTAATTATTGATGAAAAGCTTTAATCAAAATAAATGGCTTCCATTGAAGATTTGAAGTTATATCAGAGGTGATGTTTGAACAGTATGGCGTCACCTTTTATGAGGTGTCACTTGAGCAAAAAAAACCTTAAATTAATGACGTTTTAACAGTAAACGTCATTATTCTTGTGATGTTTTTGACAAGTGTCACTATTCAAACGTCATTACTTGAAAAACGTCAATTTTCCCCTCCTTATTTTGAACTAGGCATATATTAACTTTTTTTTAATGAAAAAGCAGCATATATACATACATGCATCTCCCATCCTCAGATCGATCGATCGAGCTGAAAACCAACGTCTTCACAAGAAGCAAAATGGTTAGAAAAATTAGGGTTTAATTTTCACTAAACAGGAAAATAATAAAAACTTCAAAAGGATCATGTTTTCTTAAGTAATTTAAGCTCAAATTGTTAGTGCATTACTAAGTACTACGTACAGAAATAGTGTTCGATCAATTTACACATTTTAACTAAATTTCAATTAAAATTTTTTATGTCAACAAAATATTTCGTTAATCATTCCATAAATATTTAGTGTCTTAACTCTTAATTAAGGGTGGTTGGAATATTATAAATATTTTTCAATTTAAGGGTGCATGCATGGTTAATATCTGATTCAAAACAATAGAGACTTTTGGTGTAATTAATTAAGTATAATTTTTTTTCTTAATTTTATTATATATAGACAAAATAAGAACTTTAATTTATTGCTATTATATGCCTAAATGAGTAAATAATTTATAGAATCATGAATCGTTTTTCTTAAACCTATTATATATATTATTAATCCTGGCAACATTTATTAATTAATAATAAAAATGAACGGCTATATATATATATATATATATAATCTGATGATACGATAAAGCTCCTGCCACCTTCTGTTTGGCACCATGCAAAACCAAACCATGCCAATTGGGAAATAAAAAGTTGGAAAACAACGATTGAAACTGATATTAATTAATTATCAACCAACTTAGATCTTAGATCTATCTATAGGGGACGACAACTACTTTATATTCGGTCCCACGGATGTTTTGTCCTACACTTTTTATATCCGTGGGAATCTAGGGCCGACCCGTTAAAGCGGTAAAGTTTAAAGCAGACAACACTTTTTCTTCTTTTTTTTAATCTAAATAATATTTATTTTAAAATCTAGGTAGGATTTTATCCATTTTGATTTACAATACTCTTTTTTTAATAGCATGTGTTAAATTCTCATACATATATAGTTTAAACGACACACGTCTCTTTTAAAGTCTAGTGTTTGTAAATAATTTTTTGTCCAAAAACAACTGTAATATTACATATTGTATTTACAATAAAATTTTACAAGCAATTAATACATGAGTTGGAAAAGAATCAATTTTAGTTTTTTTTTTTAATTATTTTTATGTAATTTAATATGTCAATATATTGGTGCACTTTTTTGTTAGTAAATTTTCTTTTAAAAATTTTACTTCTCAAAATAAATCTAAGCAATCAATATCATAATAGATATCATGTTTTAGAAAACCTTCAAGATTAAGGCTTCGTTTTTTTCGACGTAAAGTGAGTTTTAAAAATTGATTTCCGCATTTTACGGTGTTTAGTGCGACGTAAAATAGTGGTCAAACGTAAATCATTTTTCGTTGACTAGAAAACCTTTTATTAACTACCGTAAATTGGTTTTCAATTTTAAAATTCGTAAACCAATTTCCCCGGCCCGTGCTCAACCCAACACTTACCTCTCACTTTGATCCCTCGTCTTCTTCTTCGATCTTTCTTTCCGATGAGCTCGACGCTAGCTTGGGCGGGTCATAAACCTGTGCTCTTCGGGCGGCCTCAAAGACTTGCTTTTGAGCGCTGCAAAGGCTTGCTTTTGCTGTTCATACAAGAGGGTCAAGGCTTTCATCTTCTCTTCAGGGCCACGGTGTGAATTTCTCAGAGGAAGACTCACATGGGTGTCTTCTTGATTAGCTCTCGGCCTGGTTCACTGCTCTGAGTTTGGCTCATTTTTCCCCTGTTAGGTGATCTGAGAACTTGTTGACACGGGCATTCTATGAGATTTTTCCCACTATCCAAACATTTCCGGAAGGCTTTCTCGCTGAGTTGGTAAAATTTTCCAATTTTTTAAACATAATTTTTAATTCGGTCTTTTAAATTAGGGTTTAGTTCACTTATCCCCTCAAACTATCAATTGCGACAATTTAACCCCCCAAACTACCAAAACAATGATAATGTACCCGGCCAAATTTTAACAAAATGATAAAATTACCCTTACTAAAATAAAATCAAAATATTAATTTTTTTTTTTTCAAAATTTTAAGGGTATTTTTATCTTATTGAANCGATAGTTTAGAGTGTAGATTGTCATTGGGATGTTAGCTAGTTTGAGGGGGTTAAGTGGACTTTACCCTTTAAATTATTTTATATTGTGAATAAAAATTGCATTTTATAGTTTAATATAATTAAATCAAAATATAAAAATAAAATTTGATTTTCCGTGCGCGCGCTAAACACCGTAAAATATTTTCGACAAAAAAAATTTTCAGGAAAAATGACTTCGCTGAAAATATTTTTCGACAGAAATCATTTTATGTCAAAAGAAACGGAGCCTAAGACAATTTATTTATTTGTTTGTTTTTTTTGGCAAATTAACTATCATCATCGAGGACCTGAATTGTGAATTGTTGGAAAAACATCAAACTGGAGAAGAGGAGGAGAATTCAAATTTTGAATAAGACGTGAAAGAAAAAATAAAGAGAAATGAGAAGTTATAATAAAGAGTGGTCTGTAATAGACTATGATGCGAAAAAAAGAGCTGGACGTTAAAGGAGAAAAGTTGTGTGTCAATAATTTGGTCATATTTTTTTGGGAAAAATATAAAAAAGCCTTCAAAACGATCAGTCATTTATAATTTAGCCCCTAATGTTCAAAAAGTAATAAAATAGCCTCCCAAACTACTAAAATGTAACAAAAAGGTCACTTATTTTTTTATATTCCTATAATACACATATTCTTTTAACAAATAAAATAATAAAATAATTGTAAAAAAAAACTAAACAATTTTTTAAAAATACAAAAAAAAAAAACAAAAAACAATAGGCTAGTAAATACAAAAAAACAATGTTCTATCTTTTTTTTACAATTAGTTTAATATTTTATTTGTTAAAAGAATAGGGGTATTATAGGAATATAAAAAAATAAGTGGTCTTTTTGTTGCATTTTGGTAGTTTGGGGGGCTTTTTTATATCTTTCCTATTTTTTTTTTTTCATATTCCATTATAAATTCAATAGATCAACCATTAAATTTGTGAAATCAACCATATGAGAAATGCTTTGTGCCAATAATGTTTTTTTCCATATTTTTTTTTATCTCATTTTATAAATCAACAATTAGATTTGCAGATTTATGTGGATCCCACACAAGTTAGTGATAGACCCTACAAATTTAATGGTTGATCTATTGAATTTATAAAAGAATATGATGAAAATATAGTCATGCAAATTATTGACGTCAAGCATTTCTCTTCATAAAATGAGACTTGTTGTGATTATAAATTACGAGACTTTTCAATAAGCAATTATTATTTTTATCATAATTGGGGCCTTAAACAATAGCCTAAATCATCTTAGGCTTACACAAAAAACAAATCATATATCCAAGGGTTGAGCTGGAGTGGTATTATTAGTATATGAACTTACGAAGTTACAATGATTTTGTTGGAGGTAGAGGGTAGATCGAGGGACCAATCTCAAAACCTTTTGTGTCTTGTTCAGACACGCAGGCCGGCCAACTATGGTGTATCATTGGCCTCTTTTACTTACAGATCCCGAAGCAGAGGGAAAAGAAGTCTTTCAGGATCTATAAAGTTCGACAACACTAATTGTGAGTTTGTGGCTAATAATTATGATTTAAACCTAGAGCTATAATGGAAAATTAATACAATGTGCTAGCTACTACCCTAGATGAGATCGATGATGGGGCATATTAGACATCATTACTTCTTTTAACTTTTTTTTTTTTTTTCAAATTCACTTAGTCTACTACTGAATTTGTAGATTGGTGCGAGTTTCACACAAATTCAATAGAAAATTTACCAATTTATTGTATGAAAATCAGTGAAAGATGATATGGAGAATGATGTGAAAGAGTAAAACTACAATACTTCCATTTTCTTACACCCATTATTTCTCCGGTCACTCCTATAAGTGGCTCTTAAAATCACTGTTGGATTAAAATCTAATAAAGACCCACCTATATATGCGTGTGGGGGAATTGGAGTGGAGAAGTGGGAATAAGTGTTGCATTATTTTCAGTGCATTATTCGTTCTGAAAGTATATAATCTAATGTAATGTGCTAGGTCTAGTGAAGATAAAGTTGTCAAATTTTATTAATATGTTAATGTATTTAAGAATACAACTCCTCCATTAATGTGAGGGCCGGGATTAATAAGCAATTAATAGTAGTGGAATAAGGATAAGCATAACCAGCTCATGATTTGGAGCCCCGCCCTTTCGTGTCATATTTCCCGTGCGTAGAACGACATTTTGCAAGCTTTGTTTCCACTGTCATCCAGAGATCGAGACAACAGTCATGATGATCAACAGCTAGCCTGGTTCAGACCAGACCCAATGGCCCATGCTGTTGTCTTGAAATTCCTCAATGTGAACACTTAGAAAAGAAAAAAGAAAAAAGAAAAATAAAAAAATTGGCTTCTTTTGAAAATTTTAGCAAGTGCTTACAGCAGGCTTGTTTGGGGACGCCTAATTGACTGACTTGGTGCACGTTCACATCTAAAAGTTGTGGTTTATAATTCAGAAGGAAAAATGATTGGCGAAAGGGTAAATCAGCAAGTGATCATCGAGTACTACTACTCAAGTTTGTAGTATTGGCTGTCAACATGCACGCACATTAATCAATATATATATATGTGTGTACTTTCTATATTTTGTCTTTATTATTGCACTTGATTTCCACCGGTGGATCCTCATAAGGATCTTATGAAATGATTTTGATTTGGATTTTTGCACCACCATTTCTCCTAAATATCTAACAATTCATAGAACGTACTCCTCCATCTTGCTAAGAAAGAATATATTATGTGTGTTTTCATTGGCATCTACCGTTTGACTATACCCAAAAGAATGGCATCTACCACCATTTTTCTGGACTACTCAGGCCAGCTGCGAATCGACTGCTCCATGATATATATATATATATATATATATATATATATGCCATCTTCTAGCAGAGATGGCCTAATTATTCGATTGTCCTCTCTTTGTGACGCTGCCACGGGAGGAGATTTACCTACGATCGATTGGCTCTTCTTTTGTTTTTGTGTTTTTGTTTTTTGTTTTTGGTTTTTTTTTTTAAATAATAAATAAATATTAGGGTATATCTTAATTTAGAGTAATGCTATGTGCACTTACTCTCGATCACTTCTTTATGTACACGTGCACTCATAAGCGTCTTTTAAAACTATCATATATTGAATTTGAGATGGATATTTAGTTATTTGATTTTAATCTAATGGTGATTTTAGAAGTTAGCTATGAGCCGTGTGAAAATATAAATATATAAAGAAATATAAGTAAGTGTAGCATTATATTTAATTATCATATGTTAAATACTGTTCCCGCAAGTGATATTGCTGACATGTCAAGTATAAGATAGTGTGGTGTACACATGATACAACCTTAAAAGAGATAACCTGACTGACTATTTGCCCACGCGGCAACATGTATTTTGGAATGAAAATTGATGTAAAGTAGTAATTTGGCAAACATGTACGTTCAAACTTAAACCCAAGTAGTAAAATAGTCATTTTTTTTAAACCCTAGGTAACTTTTGTACAAATTAAGCTGCAAACCACAATTGTAAAATTGGATCTAACGCTATTAATTATTCTATATATTATCTTCTCTCTTCATTCTATTAATTTTTTCATAAAAGAATTCACCATTAAAAGTGGTCTTGCAAGAAAAGGGTGTGATCAAGTGCTTATATATACATGACTAGCTATGATTACGCTTAAGCCATGTAAAACACTTGGAATTGTAATTGCCTCCCTCACTCTCTAGAGCTGATGTTGAGGTTTATTTATTTATTTATTTTTTTGCATGTCCGCACAAGAAGGCTCTTAGTCATTAGATTTTATCTTCTTCTTCTTCTTTTTTTATTTTTATTTTTTGACATGTCCGCACAAGAGGGGAGAGGGAGATTCAAACTAGTGACCTCTGCTTCATTAGGCGTGGTCCCAGCCGATTGAGCTACCTCTTAGGGACTCATTAGATTTTATCTAAGTTCACTATTATTGCTGTCATATCCAGCAAATTAATTAGGTAAATCATCTTTGATTTATTGATTTATTCAGCATATTAATTATATATGCGTCTATATGACTTCTGATTCTTCTCAATATATTGTCCAAAAAATAATTTCTTCCTAAACTAGCTCTAGATCTCATTCATTCCTACGTACGTACATTTTCCTTCAATTCCAACATTTTTGCAGCTTCAAAAACCCATATTTAAGAGTAATTTAATTGTATTTCAAGTGTCTTGTAAAAGCACAACACAAAGATAAGATTATGTTTTTTTAAAAAAAAAAAAATTATTTTTTATGACGGAAACCTCGACAACTCAAGGCCGGCCTTCAGACCCATTCCTGCAGAATAAAGTTCAGACTCGTGCACCACACTTTTGGAAGTTACCCTACACGAATAAGGGTAAATTAAGATAAGATTATGTTTACTCTCTCTCTTTGGAAATGTGTTGCAACTCCTTCTCTATCATGAGTATCGTAGATTTTCATTTGCTCCTTTATTTTTTCACGTCTGCAAAAAACTTCTGGGCTTGTGTAGTCGTAAGCAGCGAAGCAGGTACATAAATTCATCGAAAAAATCGAATATAATTGTCGGGTCATATCTCTAATAAGACATTGCGGAACAGACTATTTTTGTTCGCTAGCTAGTATTGTGCTTAAGCGACAGCTTGCAGAGGAAGATTTTGGTATCTCTAGAGGTACATCATGGCGAGTTATCTCCACCAAGGACTGATCTAGAGGATTTGGTATCTATAGAAGTACAATTTAGGGCCGGCTGAAGCCTTAGGCGCGCAATTCAAATGTACATTTTTGGCGTCATTGTTTTACGTAGCTCTTGGCCATCTTTTTTAAGAGAGCTTCTACTATCAAGACTTCATGTAAATCAGCTTTTTTACAACATTTCATTACCATGTAGCATATCATTAATTTAAGAAAAATACAAAAATAAAAGTGAGAACAATCACACCAAATCAGAGAAAAAAAATAATAAAATAAAAAAAAAACCCCCATTGTCAGCAAGACTCAGGCGAGGCCCACGCCGTGGGTCTGGCCAGACCTAGCCATGACCCACCTCAAACCCCACCGTAACCTGCCTCAAAACCTGTTTTTAATGCCTCCAAAACATGTTTTTAAAGCTTCAAAACCTGTCTTTAATGTCATAAAACCCGTTTTTAATGCCTTAAAACTCATTTCTAATGTCTCAAAACTCGTTTTTGGATTAAAAACTAAAACTTAGAGGTGGGAGATTAACTCTATAGGAATTTTATCACCTTAAAATCTATTGTATTTTAGTCCAAGTTATTTTTGTGTACTTTTTATGTTTTACTTATGTGTTAGTTATTGATTGGGAGCTGTAAAAATGATACGGAAATGGCCAGACAAGAGATGTAGAGGATAATGAAATCAAACATTTATGAAAGATTCAATAGATTAGCCATATTATTACTTGAAAATAAAATATTAAAAAAACTTAATTAGCTAATAATTTTGCATTCTCAAAAGCAAGAAAAATGAATTTTAAATTAAAAATATAATATTAATATTGAAATAAATATTATTTAACTATTATTGAAATATATTAAAAAAAATCAATTAAACATGTCGCTTTCAACCTCAAAATCTATCGATTCATAACAAAATTTTTTTCTTTCTAAAAAAATAAAATAAATTTATTATTGCCAACCCATAAACGATGTTTGTGTTAGAAGAGTGTTGTTAAGGATTCTATTATTTTTATAATTTTTACTTAATTTTTTTATCATAAAGTACTCTGCACTGTGAGAAGAGAGATGTATGCAAGATTTGTTACCAAACTTTACTTTGCCTGGTGACTTTGGTGATACGGTAGCTACATATATAGGCTACTAGATTGCTGGCCATCATGTTGCATGTGCTTTATCTATTGCTTTTTCTATTAAATGGGAATTTATTTGAATAATGCTAGCTGCACAATTATCATGCCCATCCTAAATAACTCTACTTTATTTGTAAAATTAAGGGTAGAAATTGAACTTTTGTGGGAATAGTATTATTTGAATTACAACCTTTAGGGTGATATTAAGATAGATTTTGCCAATGTAGGGCAAAATCGTATTATATTAACCTCTAATATTTATGATATATTCCTAATTACGTAAAAATATTCTCTCTTTTACATGTTGGTCTATCACCATATTGACTACACTCTCTTTTAAACGGAAGTTCTTTTTAGCAAGTGTTCATACATCATATATAAGAGCCCAACGTACACGCTCACAACCATGCATGCATGCAAGCCATCCGTTATCATGGTAACAATAAATCAAGAATCTCATGGGAGTCTACCATATATATAGATGTTGTGTAATTAATACTCGTCTTACTAAACCCTTAATTTAAAAAAATGAAATAAAAATGTATATATATATAATATATATATATTAAAACTCGTGAACAATAATTAACCGGTACTCATTCTGATCATATATTTTCAATATAAATGATAATTCATATTATTATTTTTCTGACTCATTTATAATAACATATAATACATTGCACCTAGACAAAAGAGAAAGAGTGATGCGAGGTCCAAAAAAACACAGAGAGACAATACATCTTACGTTGGTCTGAAACTTAAATGGGGCTGACGGAGATCATAGTATCTAGAAAGTACATCATCAGTTTGATTGGCTGGTTCCATATCTCTCTCGTCGACTCTCTTGGATACACACAAGAACCAACCAACCAACCAACCAAGCATTTTGATTGAATGAATGATTGATTGATTGATTAATTTGGAAGAAAATTCCACCAGAACTGACACCCCTAGCTAGCTAGCTTCATTAAAATTTGACCTACACGACACGCACTTGAGATCGATGCCTCTTGTTTCCACAAGAATATCCTTCCCATTAGATGACATGCACTTTGAGCTGCTTGTTTAATTATTTCCATCCTTATAAATTAATGGATAATTATGTGTCTAAGAGTTTAATTAAAAGAACTAATTAATGTGTATATATTCTGGTGGGTGCAATTTCCGAAGAAAAGAGATGGAGGTGATAATTAGGGCACAGGAAGCAATGGTACCGTTGCATGCTGGGCTTCACAAGCAGAAGCATATGATTTAAAAATGAGAGAGCATCTAGACGCACTTTGGAGGGATATGATTCCATATCTTTGAGGAAACGTCTATTCTGTTGGCTCATCAAATCTCTCAGTAGGCACCCCATAGTACAGACAGTATCAAAGCACGACAGCTCTAAGAGTAAAACGATCGAGCTAGTGGCTTGATCCTGCACAAGTGGGCTGATTTTGTCATAACTCCCATAGATTACCTTCCTCCCTTATCATTTTGTCGATCGGACATGGAGCAGCCTCCATGCCTCACCCCTACCCTGCCTGCCCCTCTATTATTTAGGCCTGGTTTATTAAATTCCTTTTCATCTCTCACATTCTATTATACATTTTTTTTTTTTTAAAAAAAAAAATTATAATTACTTTTATATCACATCATTTACTCTTTATTACTATTCAAATAAAAAAAAATCACTACAAAACAAAAATTTTTCACTTTCTAATACAATTTTTTTTTATTTTCTTATATTAATCATTATTTTCTTTTTTTAATTTTTTTTAAAGATAAATAGTGCCGTGAAGGGTCTTGTTGTTTAACAAACACCCCCTTATATACCTATACCTTTGGTTTTCCATCCACTTATATGTGTATATCTATTCTTTACACTTATTTTATTCTAATTAATAATGTGACATGTTTTCAAGTGGCATTTTTTTTTTTAAAAAAAAATTATTTAAAACATATCACATTAATTGATGTAAAAGGAGTGTGAATAGTAAAATTATCTTCACTAATCAAAAAAATGTTTCTTTGCATTATAGCATTCATCTCACATACAAGTATTTTTAATAGAAAAATACAACTCACAAACCCACGCAACATATATATACACACAAAAGAGAATATGTTATATATGTATGTATTTTGCTTTCTTTTCCAAGTTAAGAGAAACTTAATTAAATGTTAGACGGTCTTTGGATTTGGGAAGAAAATGAAGGCAAGTAATTAAATTAATGAAGCAAATTACAGGTTAATAATTTACTTGTTAATTTTTATTTTTACCTTTAACTCTAGGCGGGTAGGCTAGTGGATTAATTATATAATAAATAAATAGAAAAAGGTCGGTGTAGTTTCCCCGCAGAGACAAGAAGGACCAAAAGGGTCCCTGATATGTCGTGTCCTCGTACTTTATGGCTTTCACTTTGCTCGACCTTCATGCACATATATACGTGTGGAGGGATATGATTGCAGTACGTGAGGGCAATCAAATTGAGATGGTTTTGGCGGTGGGTGTAGTTGTTTTGGACCACGTGATCTTCTTCGCTGGCAAACTTGGATCCCCATAAAGATTTCCAATATCTTAGAATAGTCCCACCCCCCACCTTCTCCACGAGCACCTTCCCTCCCTCCTTCCTTCCCTCCTTAGTCTTTATCCATGTTTTTCTGCACGGCCATCTCTCTCTCTCTCTGTGCTTTGCATGCCGAACAATGATGACCCATCAAAACCCAATTTCTAATCTCCTTTTACCTCAGGACAAATTAAAGCATTATTCACAACAAACTTTCAAATAAATACATTTTACATCCGATTATTATTATTATTATTATTGTTCTTAAAATGAGAGAAAGAAGAAGATAAAGGTTCATTAAAAGAATTGACCTGGCCGGCCTCCTCAAAAGTCTAGTAAAAAACTTGGTCCAAATTCGTATCCTGGCGGACAACCAAATCTATTTTATCAGATATTATAGGGGGTGAGAATCGGGAGATCGAGATATTAAGAGCTGCCATCAGCATTCGAGGAAATTTCTATAGAAATTAATTAATGCTATTGTACCACACATAATCATAGACCCCGATAGTTTCAAAGATTGACACATTAATTTTTGCTTGCTTGTGGAGACAACCTGTGTGGTTTGTCTTTTCAAATGTTTGAATTATTCTAGGTATTGTACAAATGATTTTCCAACCATGATTGCAGATAATCTTTTATTTTGTTTTTTTATAAGTTATATATTCCAACGAAATATAGCACGAGCATGACCAACTTTATACCATTGGTTAGGTAGAGGACCTAACTATCACTATTTGGCCATGTGTAAAGGTATATGCTTAGTTGCATGTGTCACGAAGTTTCTTCTTGCTATCACTTTAAAGGGATTTTTTCTTTTTTTTTGGGCGATTTGAAATAAAATATCATTTTCGTTTTCATGGGTTACGTATAGATTAGACATGCATGGGACAGACATATCATATGCATGACATGTATTCTCAATTATAAATTAATCAGAGGCGGGTTTTTATAGAATATGGAAGCATGGTAGCACGCATGGTGGGGGGTCTTGCTATCTGATAGCTCCTCCTACCTATGAGATCTTGAGGTCAAAGATATTCATATGTTGAAAGGGTCGGTTTTGTTTAGTCTAATCTCAATTCCCAATCAAAATCTTCGCCTCCAGACCTGATTATATCTTTGTCTATACTGTACCCACCTTCAATATATATTTGCAAGAGAATAATTAATAAGATATAAATGATTGATTGTACTTTTATTAATTTGTTAATTATTAATTCTTCTACAAATTAATAAAAACTATGTTTATATATTACTATATGTTTAACATTGATAGGGGCTATATACATATATATATTTCTTGCAACTAATTAATCCACCAGATTCTCCCGTGTGCGCGCACATGCATGGCAATATGGTATTTGTTTTCTTGTTATATTTTTATAAAGGACAAAGTTTTCCTCCAAACTGGGTTGGAGGAATCTCCTCCAACCTAGTTTATAAAAGTGACATGTGTCATTTGAACATGTGAGATACACATGTTTTTTTAATTGTAAAGACAAAGTTTGAATAAATTTTATTAAAAACTCATGTGCTTCTCCCATGTTATTAAAAAAGTAACACATGTCACTTTTATAGACTAGGTTAGAGGAGATTCTTCCAACCCAGTTTGGAGAAAAATTTTGTCCTTTTTATAAAGGCATGCAAGATGCTGAATATTAAATATATATATATATATATATATGTATATTAATTTAGTATGCAAACAGCTAGCTAGCGTATTTAAGTAATTAATTAGTAACTAATTAATCCCAAAAAATGCTTTGGTAAATATATATATATGCAGCGTACGTATTTAATTATATATCAGCAGTTTTATTTAATTTTAATTTCGCTTTTAAAATTCATTTTTTCTTTTCTTTTAGAAACAATATCTAGCTAATTATTTGCTCCCTGTCCCATTGAAAAAAGAAAAAGAAAAAAAGAACTAGAATTGAGATTTGGAGTGACTTCTGAGACAATCAACATGGCTGGTTATTACTTAATCATCATTAAAATCCAAATTGACTTCCACCAATTACATGTAGCCTTAGATACTCACAAACGAGATCTACGATGAAGAAAATTCTGGTTTTATGTTCACACACAATTGATCTTTCTCCATCAGTGAATCTCAAGGTTGAAGATAAGGCCTTGATTCGAATTCGTAAGAATTGCTCCAAACCAAAAAGAAAATCTCCAAGATCCTTTTGATGATTACCTAATTTTGACCACTTTTCACCCAGGATTTGGAAACGACTAATTAATTTCTAATTAAAAACAACAATTTGGTACAGATCGACCGATGGAGCGCCAATTGACCAACCTTGACCAACGACAATATATATGTATGATCAACGGTCTATACTTAATTTGTCAGTCCTTGATTGATAGATCATGGGCCCACAGAATGAAGACTTCTGTTGATGGCTTAGAATCTTCATGATCATGGACAAACACATATAGAAACGTATTAAAATTAAAATTTTAATCATATATATATATATATATATATATATGACACGAGCAACTCGTGGCGTTGGAAAAGAAAGAGGGAGAAAAAAATGAGTCCAATTAAGGTCGCGTCTTAGCTTGGCCCACGGTAGATCAGCTTTGAATAAACATACACATACGGTAGGTAACGCCGTCGTTTCCTATGCAAAAGTCAAAGATTTTCTTCCTTGCATAATATTAAAGGCCATCCCTTTGTCTCTAAAAAATTGGGATCGGACCCTAGTTGGGAAGAAATAGACTTTTCAGTCAATGCATTCTGGATCCAAATTAATCTGTTATGATTCTTATGTTTCGTTTATTTCGCCATAAAATGATTTCTAGAAGAAGTTTTCTGTATTTTTTGGTATTTAGTACATCGTAAAAGAATAGTCAATGGAAAATATTTTCTCTTTGACTAGAAATTCTTCTTTAATTTTCGGGAAATGATTTTCATTTTTGAAAATTGTAAACTATTTTTCAAGTTTGAGCATATCATTTGGACTCACCCATGATCCCGTCAGGACTTGATCGAGACCCGTCCAAGATCTTACCAAACCTGCCTAAGACCCTACCAAGACTCGCCTAGGACCTCGATCGTCGGGACCTACCTAGGACTTGACCAAGACCTTGCCAAGACTTCACCAGAACTCGCCCAGGACTTCGCTGGGACTCGCTCAGGACCTGCTCAGGACCCACCCGCGACTTGCCCAAGATCCCACTGGGACTCGCCCAGGACCTACTTGAGACCTTGTCAGGACTCACCCAGGACTTGACTAGGACCCCGCTGAGACTTGATTGGGACCTGCTCAAGACCCGATCGGACCTGCTCGTGACTTGACCAGGACCCTGCCAAGACTTGATCAAGACCCGCCCAGAATCCAATCGAACATGCCCTGTACCCCACCGGGAGTTGCTCGTGACTTGTCCAAGACCCTGTCAGGGACCCTGCCAGGACTTGTTCGGGATCCGCTAGGACACGACGTCAGAAAACATTTTCGGTATTTGGTATGTCTCAAAAATCAGGCGGGGTCCCAATTGGGTCCTCGACGGTGAATTTAATTTTTTTTTTTTTTTTCAGCAGAAAACATTTTTCGATATTTGGTGTGTACGAAAAATCATATTAAACTCTAAATTACGAAAAATGTCCTTGTTGGGTCTAGGCGGGTCTGGGCGGGTCCCAGGTGAGTCATAGTGGGGTCCATACAAGACTCGGTTAGGACACCTCTAAGACTTGGTCAGGATATTTTTGTAAGTTAGAGTTTTATATGATTTAATGAAAAGATTTATTTATAAAAAAGTTGTGATTTTCTATATGCGTCAAACACCGTAAAATGTTTTACAAGAAATTATTTTTCAAAATATTTTCCGACGAAAAGCATTTTACATTGAAACAAATGGAGCCTAAATGTCATACATGGTTCAAGTACAATATTCTTAATCACGTGTATAAACTTGAACAGCCTCCTCTTGCAAGCTAGTTTTCAAGTGTGATTTTTACCTATGATTCATATCATTTGACATTAGAGTCAGGGACCACGTAACAAATTTGAGTCACGGTGGGGGCAACCTATATGATAGAATGGGTTGCGGTGGACGTCAAATTATTGAGTGTGGTGGTATGTTATGATCATAAGTATTTCAAATGGTTATGTTACCATCTTAAGTATCTCATATGACTTAAGTATTATCTTAATCATTGGTATATATGCTTTTGGGTACCTTTCCTTGCAAGCCGACTTTCAATTGTGAGTTTTATTTCAAGTTTATATCATTTCGTATCAAATCTAACCACCATGTCGAATATGAGATTGAGCACAATGCAAAGGTAAAACCAAACAGTAGGCAATAGTTCCCTTAAAGATCATAAAATGACCGTTAATGATACATGCATTTTTAAGGGCCGCACGATGTGGTAACAGATGGCAAAGGGACACTAAGGGCAAGGGGAGTCCCAAGTGGTAACAACAACAACCACGGTGAAGTGGTTGTTGAGGAAAATGTATTGTCAAAAACCAAGCAAAGACCGGTGAGCTGGAGGCGAAGGAATGGTGAAGCACCAGAGGGGATGTCGTTGTTGAAGAGGGAGGGAAAAAACCAAAGAACCAAAAAGGAGAAGGGGAAAAACAAGAGAAAAAAAAAGAGAGGAAAAGAAGGAAGGGGAAGAGGGAGAGAGAAGACTCTATCCTAGTAGGCGGCAGAGAACCTCACAAAGAGAAAGGACTACCTCTACTCTATAGATAAGAGAGAGACAGAAGAATGCCGGTTGGTGCTAACCGAGGGATAATAAGATTCAATTCATGTCTTACTTGATTCTCTCCATCCCTATGGAAGAGTCTCACGCTTTTGAAGTTTCAACCTCCATCACTATGGATGGCGTATGGTATATGTGAGGAACAATATATAAGATTCATAATGTGACATCTTCATATATTCATGATCTTTCTAATGATAATTAAAGGAAACATCTTAAGTATTGTCGCTAATAAGCTCTCTTCTGTTGATGCATGTTGCTACTGGTGAAGCCCATGCTGCCCTGTTAACTAGCTATGAACCTTGCCTCTTCAATGGAAATTTGCAATCTTCTCTTGGAAGGAGATTCCCTATGTGCTATCCTAGCAATTACTAAGGAACATCTTATCTTGGATGGATCATTGCTCCCATTATTGAAGACATTTTATCTAAGCTGGCTCCCTAGGTAGTTGCACAACTAATTTTAGAGCACATTATGTTACAAAGTGGACCGCCACCAATCTTACATTTGGAAGCATTCACACTTCTTTTCCCTTTATTTTTCTCCAAAGAGTGGTAAGGGCCACCTCGTAATTTTCACTTTCCTCATCTAATTGTTTTTTTTTTTTTAAAAAAAAAAAGGTTTCCTCTATAAATACCAGCCAATTCTCTCCCTCTGTCTTCACCACAACCACAACCACAACCACAAACACCACCAACTCCTTCACTCGTTTCCTTTTTTCCTCTCTCAAAAAATGGCTGCTAATTTCCCAACAACACCATATCTCATAGTCATTTTCTCAACATATATAAGCCATTTGATGCTCACCTTAGGAAATCCAAACCCGTGGACAATTTTGCTGCCAACCAAGCTTCAAACCCTCCAGATCGCAAACAGGCTTCGTGATGACCCTGATGCCATCAAACTAGCCTCTAGCGATTATGGCAATATTGTCCGAGAGATCCCAGCCGCAGTTCTTTATCCATCTTCCGTGAATGATATTGCGAGCTTAATAAAGTTTGCTCACAGTAGCTCCACTCCTTTTACTATAGCTGCCAGAGGCCAAGGCCATTCTGTTCGAGGACAGGCAATGGCTCGTAATGGGGTTGTCGTGGACATGACATCCTTAAAAAACCACAGAAATGGTTATGGGATCACCGTTTCCTGGAGCCCTTCAATGGGGTTTTATGCTGACGTCGGGGGGGAACAGCTTTGGGTAGATGTCTTGCATGCCACGCTTGAACATGGACTTGCACCGGTCTCGTGGACTGACTATTTGTACGTAACGGTTGGGGGGACGCTCTCGAATGCCGGGATTGGTGGGCAAACCTTCCGTTACGGTCCTCAGATCAGCAATGTGTACGAAATGGATGTCATCAATGGTATGATTCTCATTTTTAAAAGCAGATAATGACATCGAAATATACGATCGATATTATAGTGGGTTTTTAAAGATATATTGACTCATATTATAATGAGTCTTTTCAATGGGGCCTACGTTTGAAATGTTTTTGGACATAAGCTCACACGGGGGTCCTAGACAGAGCTTGAATTGTCGTTTTGTTTAATTTCTAGTTGGTTGGTTTGGTTTAATTAATATTCACTAATATTTTAGTTTAAGTATTTATATATATAAATTAACTTGTATTTTGCTGCATGCAGCATGCAGCTATATATATATATAATATTTAGCGTTTAGCGTTAAGTAATGATGATGTTTTCACTTGTTTGATCTAGGGAAAGGGGATTTTGTGACTTGCTCCCCACAAAAGAGCACGAAGCTTTTTCATGCTGTTCTTGGAGGTTTGGGGCAGTTTGGAATTATAGCCAGAGCCAGAATTGCCCTAGAGCCATCACCAACGAGGGTATGTATATCGAAATATACGACATAAGTATAAGATTTGTGATTACCCTAGCTAGAGCCATCACAAATCTAATAAGATTTGTTTTTAGATTTGTTTTTGTCGTTCCCACTTTCCAGTCTAATTAATGTCGATTTTTCAAGTTTCCTTAACTCAGTCATGTGTTATCATCATGATCACAACTGTTCATGATGATGATAAAGACCGATAAAAATCCATCCCCAACTACTCAAAAAAAAAAAAAAAAAAAAAAGTTTTGTTTTTTGTTTTTTTTGGCATTATTATCAACATATATATTACGATTAAATTCATTAACCAAATCTAATTAATATCTGGTTGTACATCGATCACATAATTAAGTATTCGGATCAATTAAGCCTAAAAACCGTCACATTATCTCTCTTACTTTTCCAAATAAAAAAGTAATTTCTTGTCCTATTAATTAACTCCATATGCTAACCAGCTAGGGACCACAGTTTTTGGGTTGGAGGGTAAATTGCTCTTGTTGTCGTTATTGAACGTTGAGGAACATTGAACTCGCAAACTACTCTTTAATTTTAAGCGGTAGAATTGAGATTTGAACTTAAAACTTTAGTTGGGATATACTATACGTACGTTAAATCGCATCAATATTTGTCTCAAAAGTTTAAGGCAATAAAAAATAATATATTTAGTTATTTAAATTAATATTTTAACAGTACGGCATTGTTGGCTAATATGTGTGAATTTATTTGTTTCTAGGTCAAGTGGGTCCGAATGCTTTACAATGACTTCTCTGCATTTGCTAGAGACCAAGAGCTTTTGATTTCAATTAATGGAAGGAAGCAAAAGAATGCACTTGATTACTTGGAAGGTTTACTTCTCATGGACCAGGGTCCTCCTGATAATTGGAGATCATCCTTTTTTCCATTATCCGATCACTCCAGAATTATTTCCCTTGTAACCAAACATGGAATCATCTACTGTCTAGAAGTAGCCAAATTTTATGATGATCGCAGCATTAATTCTTCTGTAGACAAGGTACATATATATATACATCATAAGTAATGATCATAAATTAATTACATTTAATGTCTTTTCTAATATAATACAATTTTTTTTTCTTAATATATAGGTGCTCCAAAATATGTTTGAAGGCTTGAGCTTTATCCCGGGATATAAATTTGAGAAAGATATCTCATATGTAGATTTTCTCAATAGAGTCCGAAGTGGAGAGCTAAAGCTTCAATCACAAGGACTGTGGGATGTTCCTCATCCGTGGCTAAATCTCTTTGTACCAAAATCTCAAATCTCCGATTTCAACTCTGGTGTTTTCAAGGACATTGTATTTAACCTGAACATTACAACAGGACCTGTTCTTGTTTATCCCATGAACCGTAACAAGTGGGATGATAGGATGTCTGCGGTTGTTCCAGATGAAGATGTTTTCTACACCATAGGGTTTTTGCATTCAAGTGGGTTTGATGACTGGAAATCCCTTGATGTGCTAAACAAACAGATACTGCTGTTTTGTTATAATGCTGGAATTGAGGTTAAGCAGTATCTTCCCAAATATTACCAGACAAAGGAAGAATGGAAAAACCATTTTGGGAAGAAATGGAGAACTTTTCAAGTGAGAAAATATCAGTTTGATCCGAAAATGATTCTCTCACCAGGACAGAGAATTTTCAATGACAATTAGAGCATCAAATTAATATTAATCAGTACTAGTGATTGGAGTTTAATTAGAATTAATTAGAAGTGGAAATAGGGTACGGTTATGATAATAATTATCCTTTTTTCTTTTGTTGAGGGTTTTTTGTTATCGTTGTTGATGGGTACGTAGTTAGTTAATTTTCAGAAATTTAATGTACGTAGGAGATATAATTAATATATCGATTGTACTATCCTAATTGAGGGTCCATATTAATTAATGGACATATATATTCTTCTCTCTAATTGCCTTTTGTTTTCTTAATTATTTTATTTATCGGACAATATTAATTATTTTTTATTTTTTTGAAAACGGACAATATTAATTATGATTGTTCATGCATGTAGTTCGAACTTAATGGTCCCAAAATCCAGTTGGAGTACCCACTGATGGCCATTGAAAATTTCCTTGATGCAATTTTCTTGGTCAAACTGTTGTTGCTTACCTAACTTGTGATACACGGTTCTGTTTTTAATGATGGGAATCCTGTAATAACGTAATGTTTCAACAATATTGTTTGGCTTCATCTGGAATATTAATGTTTGGCTTCATCTGGAATATATATATATATAAGTTTACGGGTCTGCCAGAGGAAAAAAAAAAAAGAAAAAAGAAAAAAAAAAGTCTAGTTGCTATCACAATTATCTTAGCTTGCTGGTTAATTAAGGGTGATCATCATCCAAAATCGAAGCCATATATATTGCTAGTTGGCTGGCTGTGGATAAGAAGTTAAGCTAGCTTATTTGTTGTTAAGGATTCAGAAGGATTATGGAGAAAAATATGACAAAGGCCCTATTTTCAATTACGTGAGCTTTAACCTGAGTGAGACCAACGGTTGCTATATATGATCAGTACTATATTTATTTATTTAGTAATGTTATATACAGCATTGCTAACATCGCATCCAAACCAATTATTGGATTTTTTTTATAAAATAATAATAATAGTAATAATAACGATTATGAAATAGTTATGTGATAAAAATGTAATTTATAGCATAACTCGGTTTTTTTTTCACTGTGTTATGTCATGTTGCACTTGTAGAGTAATTTTATTTAGCAGACTCTTATACGACTATTATACAATTTAATGAAAACACTTCTAAAAAAAAAAAAAAAAAAAAATTAAGAACTAATTTTACTGTTACGTTATCCCAGTTGTATAATAGCCTTCTATTAACTAAGATTACTCAATCTTAAATATATAGTACACTCTCATTTCATTGGATTGATGCGGTAATTAATGTTTATCAGATTTTTATTTCTTTTTAACAAGAGTTGGTTCAAAAGCCGATGAACATCATATTAACCCAATAATATTAATATTAAAAAAAGAAAAAGAAAAAAGACGTGAGTATAGTATTTACTAATACGTGTACGTGATTAATTAGTACATACATAAGTAATCACATCCAAATTTGACACGAATTCAGGTAAAGTTCTCTCCCCCATAAACTTTTTATTCTTTTTCAATAATAAACACTAAACCTTTATATAATGATTAAAGGGAATTAAAAACACAGGATTGCCAGTTGCCAACATCCACAAAAGAAAGGGGGCAAGATTCCAAAGCTAGTGATAGCTAGGCAGTCCCACCCTACCCTAGGGTGGGGGGGGACCTATATATATATATAGAGAGAGAGAGAGAGAGAGGGTTGAATTGATAATGATTTATTAGGAAAAAAGAAACACGTGCTTTACGGCCTGAAGGTGGCCGGGCTAATTAATTAGTAGACAAACTTAATTGTTTTACAGGCGTTTAATTGTAAATCCATAAAGCATGTTTCCAACTCTTGTTGCAGCTCGCGGGCAACCAGGAAACATCATGAGTAATTTCCACCCAAAATCATCCTCGACCTTTTTCTCTAGTGCTTAATACAATATACCCTAGCCTTCTTTTTCTGCCTTTTCACTCTAAATATTCCATGACAGGATCCAAACATTCGGACGACCTCATTATTAAGATCTTTGACTATAACATATATAACATATATGCCTGCAACTATTAAACTACTACTACTATGTTTCTCATATCATATCATATATACCCTTGCCTTTTTATGAAGCTCATATATACTTAATATATAGTTTAATAATGCTTGGAATTTTCTCTATTGATACAACAGCCTCGTGTTTTCTAGTTGGGCATAGCCTGCTGCATGCGTGGACAGAACTTTCACTAATGCGCCAAATACTTGCTAGCTAGTCATGCTCTTTTCTTCGACATTTGGTGAAATATCTTAGAAAAAGAAAATATTTGTGCATGAGTAATACTAGAAATTACTTTAAAATTGATTACCATTTGACTTGTAATTGATTATTATTGACTTTTAATTAAATCGTAATTTTAAAAGATACATCATTTATAGAATGATATAAGAAGAACACGTACAGTAGTGACTTATTCTAGAATTACTCTCAACGGGCAAGTCTTTAGTGAAATATATATAGTTCAATGTATTCGTTTTTTTTAGCTAAAATTCTTTATGAAGCATATTTTTCTTATATTTTGAATTATATACACTAACTAATCGATTTTGGGAGCCTGGAGGGATGGTTTTTGGCGGTGGTTTCGGCTTAAAGCTAGCCTAGTCCTAGCTAGGTGGTGAAGTAATAATTAATTTCCTATGAAAGCCAAATAAATAGCTAAAAATAGTTTCGATATTATTTTTCAAATTTTGATCAATTTTTTTTTTATAAAAAAAATTAATATATTTTTAATAGATATATATATTCATTGGGAGTAATTTAGGAATAAATGCAAAATTAATCCATGTGATTGACCTAAATTATAAATCACTCCATATGATATAAAAAATAATTTATAGGTCTTCAAGATAGGCCAAAATAACAGTTTACTTCATAAAATCAATTTCCATGAAGTAACTTAACAAAATCTATTACTTTGTCACATGATACCCAATAAAAGCGCGACACATATTATCATCATATTTTAGGACACCAGCTAAGATTATATATGTAATGACTTAGATTTTAAAACTCTTATTTAAATAATAAAAGGATGATAAATAAATTAGAGCAATGATATATGGATTAATGATATTAAATAACTATTTGGTGTTAAGGGTATATTATATTGATTGTTGACATTTTTTTCAAGTATCACTTTAATGCTCAAATTTAGCTTTATAAGTATGTTTATGGGCATAATTAAATCCAATTTAGTGAATAAATTATTCATATTAGTGTTTGGTTAAGTCAAAAATCAATTTAAAGCTTTTTTTTAGTTTTTTGCCTAAAAAACAGTGTCTTAATTAATTTTCATACTATCTAATAAAGATTAAAACTACTAAGGAAATGTACCAAGGCTAGCCACTTTTGTTGAAAGTTTGAAGTCTTCTAGTAATAAGGATTATGAGAAATATCATGATCATTTAATGAGACAAGTAGTCAAGTGGGAATGTAAGTAGTTAAAGTCTAAATTGAGTTGAAAACTTTGTACAGGTTAAAAAAAGAGTCAAATGAACTCGTATGAAGTCAAACCAAGAATATAAAATGTTTCTCTCGGAGTCCTCTATCTACCCTCAAAATTTCATGTCAATCGGAGTATGTTTGGATATCAGAAAATGGATCGGGGTAGACTGCCCTCATTTTGGACGAAAATGCTAAAGTAGACTAGGTTCATTCTTTTAGTTGAATACACCTCAACCCTTGGATCAAAAGTGTGAAAATAAATCCTAGCCATTTATTTACTTATAGATAGAAGTTTGTATTTAACCCTTAGATCAAAAGTGTGAAAATGAATCCTAGCCATTCATTCTCTTATAGATAGAAGCTTGTAATTAACCCTTAGATCAAAAGTGTGAAAATGAATCCTAGCCATTCATTCTCTTATAATAGAAGCCTAAGTAAATTCATTTTTCACTTGAACTCTTTTACATTCTTAATAAGTAAAGATTGTTTGCTCCTCATTTCATTCTATTTCTTAACTCTAAGTCAAAAACCATATGGCCTAGATCTTTCTTGTAGTGTTCAAGTGTTTTTACTTTTCTAAACTAGCCTAAGTAAATTCATTTTTCACTTGAGCTCTTTTACATTCTTAGTAAGTAAAGATTGCTTGCTCTTCCTTTCATTCTATTTCTTAGCTATAAGTCAAAAACCATATAGCCTAGATCTTTTTTGTAGTGTTCAAGTGTTTTTACTTTTCTAAACTAGCTACCTAAAGAAGATTTTGTGGAGTTCTACTTCAAGGTTTATTGGGTAAGTGTTTCTTGTGTAAATATAACGATTTGTTTTTTGTATTATTTGTTCTCATCTAATTGTTTAAGACCCAATAAGCTTATGATGTAAAATAGAGTAATGAATACAAGTGAATTAATAATAATGAGTTAGTAGACAAAATCGATTAAGAACTTATGATATTATCTAAATTTATTACATATATTATTTACTTTACAGCTTTTACATTTAGTCATTTCTTTTATTATCATTTAAATTTTAGTTCATATTTTTGGCGGTACAGACCATCAGTCTCATCCCCGAAATATGAATTCAGTATTTATATTTAGTCATTTCTTTTATTGTCATTTAAATTTTAGTTCATATTTTTTGAGGTACGGACCATCAGTCTCATCCTCAAAATATGAATTCAGTATTTATATTTAGTCATTTCTTTTATTGTCATTTAAATTTTAGTTCATATTTTTGGCGGTATGGATCATTGGTCTCATCCCCAAAATATGAGTCATGCTTTATATAAATTATTTTGTATTTAGTGATACTAGCCATTAGCCTCGTCACAAAAAACGAATTCAGGCATAAAACTATTTATAAGTGACTTTCAGATTTATATAATAAAATGAGTAAGTAAAGATGAAGTGCCGGATAATAAATAAATATAAAAATATGAGGGTTATTAAACAATGATATTATTTGATAATGAACTAATATGTAAATATTGTAAGTTTATATGTATGTATTTATATGCAGAAGTGGAGCAGAATTCTATACTAAGGAGTGTAAGTATGGATATACTTACTGAGTATTAGCTTCGTTTTATTGTCATAGGAATTCTTATTTTGTCTTATTGATATAATTTTGCATTACAACTGTTGCATAATGTGTCTAATAATATGGGCTGATAAGATAGCTACCTTAAGAACAAGCTAGGTGAATTGCCGAGATAAACTGTCGGTATCTCAGTGGATGGGGGTATATAACCATCCGACATGCCTAATATATAACTAAGCTTGAGCAATATAGTCGACAGCATCAAACAGGTAAAACTTTAAAGTGTGAGGGACATAACGGACGTGAACGGGCTGAGAGCTCATGAAGAGAGGTCTGAAAAAAGATTATCATAAAACACAAACTAATATGTCACTACGTTGCATTCACATCTCATTCATCATTATATATTTTATTCATTAATCTTACTCCGTCTCAAACTAGTCTTTTAGTCTTTATCTCTAGGAAAATAGATTACTCACTTGTTTGTCTATGTAAATATGATAATGTCATATTTACATAGACCTTGATGCAGGAATAGAGAGTGAGGACGATGATCCCTTTATTGGTTTTGATGGTTGATAAATTATTTGTTGCGAGATTAATGCTTACTCTATGAAACAAGTCTCATTTATGTTAATTATTTTTATTACATATTATGATGTGTACGAGCTTGACAAATATTACTATGCTAATTTGATGTCATCTGTGGCATATATTTGGTACACCTAATGTGTACATATGTTGTAATGAAAATCATATTTCTATTTTTATTAAATAATGTATCACTTCGAGGTATTTCAGTCAGCTCAATTGTGTTGTGCAAGTTATTCCTAGACCATAAAAAAAGAAAAATATATATATACATATTCCGCTGTAAAATTGTATTTCTAAAGTTGCAGCGTAATGACTTCAATATTTGCTAGTTTAAATATCAGGGCATTACAATATATCAGCCCTTATTCCAAGTCATGCTACTACAATAAATTAACATAATCTCTTCTATCCATAAAATTTGACTTCGTACATAACCCTCTCTCATTTTCATTTTTCTCGCCACGAATTGGGAGCATTTTACGATAATTTGATAGTCACGTCTTCTAATCATTGAAAAATAAATAAAAACAACATTCAAGTTAATAAATTATGACAAAGTTTTCCTTCAAATTAAGTTGAAGAAAATTGGATTACACTTTTTATTAAACTGGCATTTGTCTTTATAGCAAGAAAATTGATTTCAAGGATTAAACTGTTATTTTGGCCTACTTTGAGGACCTAAAAATTATTTTTTTATACCACATGGAGTGATTTGTAATTTAAGCATACTATAGAGACTTAAAAATTATTTGTTATACCATATTGAGTAATTTGTAATTAAGGTCAACCATAAAGACTAATTTTGCTTTTATCCCAATATTTTATAAAGAAAACAGAAGCATGTGTTATTTTTCTAACAGGTTACGTATGAGTAATACTATACATCAATTCCCCCCCCCCCCAACCGCCCCACATCGATCACCCATTATCCCTATTCACCCAAAGTCTATGTGATATGGTTTTCCATAATATTTAATGGGAGAAGGTTTATTTTTTAGCTAAGAAGACCACGCCGTGTAGACTTTGAATGCATGAATACGAGTGTGCGCATGCATGACATTCAATTCTCAATTGTACATTTCAGTGTTAATAGAATAGGGACGCATGGTGCCTACATCTTTATAACTAAAATCTTTTGTGATCTTCAAGGACTAAAATCTTTTGTGATCTTCAACTAAAATCTGTGTGATCTTCAACTAATATCTATGGTTATAAATATAGAACATTGACACTGACACGCAGGACCAATTCTTGTAAGTTAATGCACCTGACTCTCCCGCGTGCATATTTCTTTGATATATTAATAATTCATCAACATTGATTACGTATTTTGGTGCAGTATTTTTGTATGCAGCTTATATATATTTGGACAGCCTGCAAAATATATAAAGAAATTGTATAGGGTTTTATTTCTTGTTGAATATTACAGGCTCAAGGTAGCCTGAGAGATACGCTAGCATAAGAGAATCTCTGATATATTGGAATTTGTATATATATATATATTTTATATGTCCGCACAAGGGGGAGGAGGATACAAATTAGAGATTTTCACTTCATGAGACGTGATCCTAACCAATTGAGCTACCTCTTACGGACGGAATTTGTATTCCTTATTAAATGCATGGATGTGATCATTCTACAGGTATCAAGTGAGATTCTCCATATATATTGCATTAATTGCTGTATTAATGCAATGTTTTCGTAAGGAATATCTTGATTTATTTTCTTTTGACAGCAGCTATGTAGGGACAAATAGAGTAGAACCCACAAAGAATACTTGTCCCCAACAAGGTATATACTTCTTCTTATACTTGTCTTCAAAATTTGCAAAAACAACTAGCATATTTTAAGCCATTAAATATCAATATACAGTTTTTTTTTTTTAACAGAAATCTAAGGATTTCATTTATTAAAGATCATGAGCTTACGGAGCAGAGCAAAAACTCTTACATAAAAAAGTATAAAACTCTGCAAAAAATATAGTCACATACTATGAGGTTACAAAGTCATAGATACAAAACAAAATTCTTACAATTAGGTGTGCGCTATCTATGACTTCAATCTTCTGCTAACTTATGCACATGCAAATACAGTTAAAGAGCAGATCTGCCGTACATGAGAGATGTTCCCTCACACTTAATTATCTAGACTGTGAGAAATAACACATCACACCTAATTATTTCTCCTCATTCATGAGGGTAGATATAGAAAGAAGAAACCTCTTATTCAAAACAAAAAACACAAACAAACAACCAGCTAGCAAGCAACAACAGCGGTCAGAAAGGAGATGGACGGTACAACACGGTGGAAGGTGGACGGACGCCTAGCAGAGAGGCCAAAGTTACTGATCTGGTCGGAGAACACCTACAAACATAAAGAGAAAAAGAAAGAAAAAAAATCATAAGGGTAGGAGGAGAGTAGGAGCGGGGAGTAGAGGTGAAAAGAGATGAAAAAGTTGCTGATCAAAACTATTTTATGAGATAGTGAGATATATATATATATATATATATATATATATAGAACTCTAAGTAAAAAATTCAGATACTATACCTTTTGAAATATGCTATAATGCAATATAATGCTCACATTTGACCCATATTTAATGAGAAAGTGAGGATTAGAATTCAAATTTTATTTCAATCTTCCTTTTTATGTGATTGTCCATCTGACACATCACTAAATAGGGGCTAAATGTGAGCATTATATTGTACTGAAGCATTTCTCATACCTTTTACTACATAAATCTCTTATAAATTAACTCACATTATCCGTAGTGTAATTACATTATATATAGCGCCACGATATCACGTGGGTAAAAAAAAAAGGTTAGGCAGTAAATTTTGATAGTTAATTTAATTGTTTAATAATGACATAATTTTGTAAAAAATTTATTAAAAAAAAAAAATGGTAAAAAGAGCCTAAGAGCCTCCTAACTCAAAATTGACAGAGTCGTTGGATTTGGAGTGAGACAACGCGTACGACCGGCTGGGTAATTAATTATCACGGGAATCCAAATTGACTTGGAGGGGTAACCTGTAGCCCTTAGATAGAGGCAAACGTACGTACAAGATCATCTACAATGAAGAAAATCTGGTTTGATGTCTACCCGAATTCTTCTTTTCCCACGGAGATTTGTGACAATTCCTGATCCAAATCAAAAGGAGATCTTAAAGATCCTTGCGATGAATTTCGCAAATTTGACCGTTTTCATATATATATATCCTAGCTAGATATGCAAACCACTTCAAAAGCGACATGAGATTATGATTTAACAGTACTATTTTCTTCTGGGTTGGTTGTTGATAGACCCACAAGACTAAAGACTTCTGTGGGTAGCTTCGAATCTTCATTATCATGAATCCAAAGAAAAAAAAAAATGTTAATCAATTCGTGACGTTTTTGGCCGGAGAGAAAGAGAGAAAAAGGAATCAAGATCTTGGTGAGAAAATCTCCCGCGTTTGGCTTCGAATCTTCATGATCATGATGATGCATACACAAACACACAAAAAAACGTTTAACATGTAAATAAAGATCCTGCAAGTGCAAAACAATCGATCGCATTAATTCATGTCGTTGGGACTCGGGGGAAGACAGAAGAAAAATATGAAATCCAAGAACAAGATCTTGTCCATCCGTATCTTTGAATAAACATGTATGCGTCAGAATACGACGTCATTTCCTATTCAAAAGTCTCCTGCGACTTTTCACTTACACCGGTACCACAAAACACCTCCAACGCCCTCTTCAACCGTTTCCTTCCAATCTAATTCATTGATGATTTCAGGACCATGCATATCCCATATATATATCCAGCCTACATAAACACAAAAACGTGTAAATTTCAATCCTACGTACAAGCATTAATTCTTGTCGTTTGACTTGTAGATCGAAGACAGAGAAGGAGGAAATTAACTACACTTATTCATTCCCTTCTTATCTACCATCTAACGTTTCAAACTACACTTATGACTTATTCATTCTCGATCTTTTCATTTTTGCAATATACCCTATATATCAATTAATTAATAGGCATTTCCATTAGAATTTTCTATTAAATCCTGATCCAAAATGACAAAAATACATGAAGAAGATAAAAAAAAAAAAAGAAAAAGCCTCTCACAGCAGGCCGTGGGTGACCTTTTAGTTTTAGGGAGTATTTTTTTTTTTTTCTCTCCTTCGATGGCTAGTTTATTTAGCTGCATCTCATAAAGTAAAAATTATATATTGATTTGAATCCTAGCCTCCTATCCCTTTCTCTATCTTGTGCGGATATGATAGTCGTATTTTATAAATGGTATGGTTGTAAAATGAGAATTTTACATCACATGTACGTACAGACATGCCATGTGCATGCTGGCATGGGTAACTTAACAGGAAATTCTAATAAATGAGATACGGATATTGCAAATTGAATGATAGAGTAGTAAGATATATTTCAAAAATTAAAATATTTGAAAAAGAAAACATTTGTTACAAATTAAAGGACCATGATTTTTGTCCCGACGGCATGAGGGAACAGTTCCCTCACACCGTAATCTAATATATTATTATAATATAATAATATAATATAATAATATATTATATTATGGCATGAGGGAACTGTTCCCTCACGCCGTCGAAACAAGAATCATAAGCCCAAATTAAGAGGTAACTAAATTATTGATGGGTAAGTATAGTTTCCCGATACGAAGAATGAATCCAAGATCTTGTCCTTCCATATCTTTGAATAAACATAAAATTAATACTTAGATCATGACCTCATTTCCGATATGCAAACGCCAAAGACTTTCATCCTATTTCCATGCAACTTAATTTCCTCTATATATATCACCCGATCTTTATATTCTCCCTCCACCATTACCACAAACACCACCATCACCTTCTTCTTCAATCGTTTCCTCTCGATCTTCCTCTCTCAGCAATGGTTGAAAACTTTCCAATTATAGCATATTTCATGGTCATAATATTTATATATATAAGCCCTCTCATCATGTCAAGCCCACCAAAGCTTCAAAACCTTCCCATATCAAACACACTTCGCAATGACCCTGATGCCATTAGTCAAGCATCTAGCGATTACGGCAATATTGTTAAAGAGATCCCAGCCGCAGTTCTTTACCCATCTTCCATAAATGATATTGCACGCTTAGTAAAATTTGCGCACAATAATTCTTGTCCTTTTAATATAGCCGCTGCAGGGCAGCGCCATTCTGTCCGCGGACAGGCAATGGCTCATGATGGGGTCGTGGTGAATATGAGAGACTTGGAAGAGCGTATAAATGGGTCAGGAATTGTAGTCTCGAGGAGCCCCTCGTTGGGATTTTTTGCCGATGTGGGAGGGGAGCAGCTTTGGGGGGATGTGTTGCATGCAACACTAGAACATGGACTTTCACCGGTCTCGTGGACTGACTATTTGTACCTAACTGTTGGGGGGACACTATCCAATGCCGGGATTAGTGGGCAAACCTTCCATTTTGGTCCTCAGATCAGCAACGTGTTCGAAATGGATGTTATCACTGGTATGAAAATATTTTTTGGAAACCAAAAGTTGGTAGGCTTTTTCCACGCTCCGAGTCGAACATGCTGACTAATACAAGGATCCTTTCATTTGTTTAATTTGTGGTTAATTAATTGGTTTGGTTTAATCGGGATCTTTGGTGGAGTTGTCTTATTTGTGCATGCATTGCCATTGAGAGAGTTTTTAGGGTTGTAGTGGGCGTGCATTTATTTTTTAGGGGGAATAGTGGCTCTTTTAAAATGAGACTCCCTAGTAGTAGTGGTGATTCCTGGTGAAGTTGTCTGATTTGTGCAAGAGTCGTCTAATTATTTGGTTATAGTAACCCTTTTAATATGAGCCGTTTGTGCAAAAACTATCTAACTATTTGCCTGCCAAGAAGAGAGTACGTACGTTTTTAGGGTTGTAGTGAACACACACACACACATATATATACCTATATATTTTCTGGAATAGTGACCCTCTTAACGTGAGGCTTCTTGGAGGAAGTGATCCCTGATGGAGTTGTCTAATTTGTGCAAAAGCTATCTAATTATTTGCTATGAAAGGAGTTTTTAGGATTATAGTGGGCACATGTACCTATTTTCTAGAATAGTGACCCTTTTAAGGTGAGGTTCTTTAGAGGTGATTCTTGATGGACTTGTATATGTGGAGAGTTGTCTAATTTTTTGTCACGTAGTTGTTTGAGTGGCCGGGGCTATTGTAATTTATATCCATACCATGCCACTTTGTCTTTGTAATATTTTAGTTTAGACAAGTGTTATACATACATCTCTTGCCCATCTTATGTTCATAATTTACTATTGAATCTATAAGACTTATACGTAGTTTCACATATTCAACAATGAATTTGTCAATATCTTATATAAAGATAAACAAAAAATGAAAACCAAACATTTCTTTTAATTTATGTAACCCTGTCATTGTACTGCATCTGCATGCAGCTATATATAAAATTAGGGTTTACTTATCAGGTTTGTGCTTTGTTTGATACAGGAACGGGAGATTTTGTGACTTGCTCTCCAGAAAAGAATACGAATCTCTTTTATGCAGTTCTTGGAGGTTTAGGCCAATTTGGGATTATAACCAGAGCGAGAATCCCCCTGGAGCCAGCACCAAAGAGGGTACGTACAAATTAAGCACAATATTAATGTTCCTTAATTATTAATTAATTACCATGTGCCGTTAATGGTAATAAACTATAAAGTACTGATTTATATATGTGTACGTGGTGAATTTGTTGGAAAAGGTCAAATGGGTTCGAATGCTTTACAATGACTTCTCAGCATTTGCTAGAGACCAACAACGTTTGATTTCAACCAATGGAAGGAAGCAAAACAATGCACTCAATTACCTGGAAGGCCAACTTCTCATGAATCAGGGTTCTCTGGGCTCTCCTGGTGATTGGAGATTGTCCTTTTTCCCATCAAACGATCACTCCAGAGTTATCTCTTTAATTAAAAAATATGGAATTATCTACTGTCTGGAAGTCGCCAAATATTATGATGATGATCACACTACTCTTGAGTCCGTGGACCAGGTATACATATATATTATATACTATCATCAACAGCTAGCCAGTAATTATTACTTTGATTTAGATTAATATTCTCTTAATATATGTGTGAGTTTTTCTTAATATATAGGAACTCCAAGTTTTATCCAAAGGGTTGAGCTTTATCACAGGATATATGTTTGAGAAAGACGTCTCATATGTAGATTTTCTTAGTAGAGCTGGAAATGAAGATGATGATCAGCCAAAGCTTGCTCGGCCGTGGCTAAATCTCTTTGTACCAAAATCTCAGATCTCAGATTTCAATTATGGTGTTCTCATAGACATTGTTCTGAAACGCAATATTACCACAGGACTTGCCCTTTTTTACCCCATGAACCGAAACAAGTAGGTCTTCTGTAATACCATCTATATTCATGCACATATTTTATTCAATACTTTGTGAGGAAATGAATAAATATATATATTTATGTTACTTACAGGTGGGATGATAGGATGACTGCGGTTACACCAGATGAAGATGTTTTCTACACCATAGGGTTTCTGCATTCAAGTGGGGTTGATCATGATCAGTGGGAACCCTTTGATGCACAAAACAAAGACATACTTCAGTTTTGCTATGATGCTGGTATTAAGGTTAAGCAGTATCTTCCTAATCACAAGACACAGGAAGAATGGGAAAACCATTTTGGCATGAAGTGGAGAACTTTTCTTGAGAGAAAGGCTCTGTTTGACCCGAAAATGATACTATCACCAGGACAAAGAATTTTTAATAACAGTTAAATTTATAAGCATAAATACTGGTGATCGGAGGGATTGCAGGGAGAAAAACATAAGGTTATCCTTTTTCGTTAATTTGTAGTTTGAATTTTACATTTATGTTTGTCGTACTATGTCTGTTTTCGTTTTCGTTTTCATTGTGGGCTGTTGTGTCGTTCGCAGTTTCCAGAAATTTGATGTGGAAACTAATATAATATGTATTATTTACTGTTGATGCATGGTCAATTAATGGATATGTTTAAACATATTATTATGTCTTGTCTTTTGTTTTCTTATTGAAAAATGTTTGGAAGAGTAATGTTTTTATTATAATTTTCTTTCAAATTCATATAGCAGTTACATGGCATTTACTAGCTACTTTAGTTCTTATTGCACCAACATGAAAGTCCCTCACGCCACCCTAAGGTCTTTTGGGTGATTTAACCGCCCCCTCTAGCTGGCTATGAGGACATTTTTTTGGCCACCCAATAGTTAGTTTTTTGGAGTGTTCGAACCACCTCTGTTGGCCGCCCTTAGCGGTTCTTTATGAGGTCGAAACATCTCCTACGCCATTAATGTGGTCGGCCACCTCCTCTAGCCAATTATAGGAATGGTTGATCGATTAAACTATAATCCAATATTAAATCATATAGGAGATGTTCCATCAAACCTTTCTGTCTCTCAATCCAACGAATGAACTTCTATTTCAACCGAACAAACCTATAACACATTGTTTTTTTTTTTTTTTAACATGCTTCAAATTCGCGGCTTGTTCAATCAATTGAACTGCAATTGAACTATCAATCAAGCCATTTTATGCCATTACTCAACCACAAATACAAAAACACAAACCTAATCACAACATCTTTCAACACAACGAACATACTATGAAAGTTTCCATACAAAACTGAACACCAAATAATCCTCACTTCACCACCAACAACAATAATACCACATCAGTATGACAAATTGTTACCCTATAAACACAACAACAAAACAACACAAAAACCCTAACATATATAACAAACAAAAAGTGCAAAGGAGACTCACCCTTGAATCTCTTCCTTCCCAAGACCAACCTCTCTCTCTTCAAACAAAGGGTGAAGAAGAAATATACTTTTTCCTTCACCCCTTATATTTTAAATGTCTCACATGAACATTAAAATTTGAGTTCGATTAAACAAATTTACCTTCGATCGAATGAAACATGGTAGTTCACGTTAAATGGCCCATTAAATCTCATCAACTTGCACACATAAACCTTTGTTTAAGGTTGTTAAATGAATAGATTGTGGCGCTGCACATGAAGAGGTAGGCTTGTCTCAACTCGGATAAACTTAGCTCGATCTCGATTTATTTAACAAATGAGTTGACTGTGAACAAAAAAATACTCTCGATTATTAAACAAGACATACTCATATGAATTCGATTAGACTCAAGTTAATGATCATGAACACATATCATATATATATATATGTGTGTGTGTGTGTGTGTTAAGTAGTAAGTAGAAAGAAATATCTCGTGTTTTTTTAATGTGAAATTACTAGTATTATTACGTACGTAACACCTCTGACTTACTATTTTTTTATGTAACACCTCTCTTGTAAGTGAGGCTAGAGATATTATAATTTTTTTATTATAAATTCTTTACAAATCGAAGTTGTAGTCCATGTGAACAATATCACGTTAATAACTAAACTTTATATTATCATGTGATCATTCACATGACACTTACCATATTTACAAATTGACTTGACAGTTCATATGACATTTATTATATTAACTATTAAAATATTGTTTATCACATGTTACTTTATATAGCACTCATCTTATCTTTAAGAGATAATAACTTAATTAACTAGGTACCACGTTATATCAGAACTCGCTCTCTCTCTGAAAGAGCTCCCCTTTGAAGAAAGTTTTTTGAACTTTTTTCTGCATCCTGTCTTGATCATCGGCCATCTTCTCCTTCCCACCTCAAACTTCTCCTCATTGGTTATGTTCCCTCTCCTGATCATCTCTCAAGTCTCTTTCTTCACTCTCAATCATTTTTCTCTTCTTTTCCACTCCTTCTTCCTTCCTGGTTACCTCTCTGGTTTCCTCTTCTTTCTGTCTTTCTTTGTCTTTAAACCTCTCTTTCTCTCCTTATGGATATCAATAGTCTTATTGCTTAGACTAAGGCTCTCTCTTGGGATAATCCCTTTACTCAAATTGATTCTCTAATTGCTGAAATTGTTAAAGATGAATCCCTACCTTTGGTTGGTCACATCATTTCTCATAAAACACATAACAATCAATCAATTTTTGCAACCCTTTCCAAAGCTTGGGAATTTGTTGTCCCCTTCTCGTTTGCTGTTTTAGGCCTAAACAAGTTTCTGTTTAAACTATCCAAGCCAGAACACCTAACTAGAATCCAAAAACAAGTCACTTGGAATGTCAATGGCTCCCTTATCATTCTCCAGCCATGGCATCCACAAGCCACCTTAAATGAACTATCTTTCCACACAACTCCTTTCTAGATTCAAGTCCATGGTCTACCTTTGATCAACATGACAACCAAAATAGCCATTTCTATTGGAAAAGGCTTGGAAAACTTGCTTTAAGGTTGATGATTGCAGTGTTGAAAAGAAAACATTCAGGAAGCTTCCTCAGGATTCTGGTTGACATTGAAGTCTATAATTCTTTGAAGCCTAGTTTCAACTTCAGAAGAGATGAAGGTGAGTCTCTCTGGATTTTTCTGAAGTATGAGAGACTCGACATATACTGCACCTCATGTGGCAGAATTGGCCACATGCCCATCCATTGCATTGCTCCACCTGAAGAAAAATTCCCTACTAAATATTCTGTTTCTCTCCATGTTAATATCTTCTCTAACTTGTTCCCTCCATCTCCTCTCTTAAAAACCAGCCCAACCATTGCCTTTACCCAAACATAGCCATCAACTTCCCACACCAGGTTATCTGAGCCAACTCAACCGAGTGAAGCTAACCTAATTCCTGTTCCCAACACTCAAACTTTCCTAGCTCAGACACGTCCCATGCAATAGAAAATATCCCATACCTTCGTCATGTCTTTTCCCACCTCCCCCTCATTAAATGACTCCAGCTTTATTCTCTCCATCGCTTCTACTCTGGACACCTTATCCAACTCTACATCATCATCACCAACTCCACATCAATCCCACAAATTCCCCACACCCCAACCGCAACTCCTACTTCCTTCTCAACCCTACTGCTTGTCAGCTACAAACTAGCTTTCTCCTGGGCCATCCTCTCTAGGCCAACCCTCTCCATCCACACTCATTGGGCCTGCCTCTCAAGCCCAGCATTTTTTAACCATAAACCTCCCTTTTGGCCCAACCCTACCTCTCAAGCCCATCACTACTCCCTCTTCTGACTGTACCTTCTCACAAACTGCTATAACTAACCACTCCAAAACTCCCTCCAAAAAACTCTCAAACACATCCGAAAAGACCAACCACTCAAAAAACACTCAAACCCCCCCCCCCGGTCTACTCAAGCCTGTGAAACCTTCCCTTGTTAAGAAAAAAAGAGCAAGACTTACAGGAGAGCTGCTCCCATACAAGAAGAGTTCTAGCCTTCCCTCTCTATCAGCGGCTACTCCAGAAGAATTGGAGACACCTATGGACACCACCCGAACTACTAAGTTGTTGCTTCCAGCTAGGTCTTTCTTCAAAGCCTCTAGGAAAAAGGATAAGGTTTTACCTTCTGTCTCAATCCCAGTTTCTGTTGAGACAACTAATAATATAGTCACTGATTTAGGGGACTATGGAGCTGTAACTACAAGGGTATTTATAGACCTGCTGCAGTTCGTGGACTTAGGGCATTGATCAGAACCAATAGCCCTGATGTACTTTTTCTTTCTAAAACCAAATCTCCCCCCTCTCTTGTCACTTCTGTCTTGAATCGTCTTGACTTCTACTTGATGACTCTTGTTGCTCCTACTAGTACTAGTGGAGGTCTTGTTCTTGCCTGGAGGTTAGGAGTTGAACTGGAAAGCTTCCTCTCCAACAAGAACAATATTTTTGCATGGTGCTTCTTTGACACCCCAAACTGTCCTTGGATTTTGTCTTGTATATATGGCCCTCCTGATACTTCTAACAAGCTGGCCTTCTGGGACTCTCTCATTGCTGTTGGTGAAGATTTTGTTAGTCCATGGCTCTGCATTGGTGATTTTAACTTTGTTATTGATCAATCTGAAAAACTAGGAGGCAGACCTGTTACTAGCTCTTCCCACTGCCCCTTTAGAAACTTCATAGATCAGCTTGGTTTAGTGGACCTTGGTTTGTTGGTAACCCATTTACCTGGTGTAACAACAGACAAGGTTATGCTACTATCAAGGAAAGGTTGGATAGAGGCTTAGCCTCCCTGGATTGGGTTCACCTCTACCCTGAGTTTTCCCTTACACATCTCCCTGCATCCATCTCTGACCATAACCCTATATACCTTAACACCAACACTACCTCTTCTTTTCTGCCCAAACCTTTCAAATTTGAAGTGTTTTGGACTTTAGATCCCACATATGGCCGCTGTAGCATGGAAGCATTTTGTCTCTAGCTCCCCAGGTGCTTGTCTTGTTAAGAAGCTAAATCAAACTAAAGCTGCTCTCAAAAGGTGGAATCATCTCCATTTTGGAAACATCCAATCTCAGATCAAGTGCATTCTCTCAAGATTGATCAGGTTCAGTTTTCCCCTTCCAGCTATCACCATAGTTTGTAAGAAACCATGCTGAAGAAAGATCTAGATGGTTTACTGATTAAAGAAGAATCTCTGTGGAGGTCTAAATCCAGAGAATCTTGGCTGCATTGTAAGGATCTCAACACTAAATTTTTTCACATTTCTACCCTGATTAAGAGAAGATCTAATGCTGTTAATTTCCTGAAGACAAATGAAGGAGCCTGGGTTTCAAACAGAGCTGAAATTGGAGGAAATTTTGTGTCCCATTTCTCCAATTTGTTTGCTTCTTCTGTTCCACCAATTGAAGATGATATGCTCAGTCTTTTTGCTCATGTGATTACTGTTGAGGATAACTTGTCCCTTTGTGCCTTACCCCCTGAAGAAGAGGTAGTCCAAGCCCTCTCCAGTTTAGGCTCCTCCAAAGCTCCTGGGCCAGATGGTTACACTGCCCTCTTCTACAAGAAATTTTGGCCTACTGTCAAAACTGAAATGCTTGACTGTGTTGGTAGCTTCTTCCAAAATTTCCACCTGCTCGAGGAGCTGAACCACACTCACATTAATTTGATTCCAAAGCAATCTGGCTCTCATACAGTGAACCACTTTAGGCCTATCAACTTATGCAACATAGTGTATAAAATCATCACCAAGATTCTAGCCAACAGACTAAAGACTATACTCCCTAAAATCATTTCTCCTCTGCAGTCTGCATTCGTTCCCTCCATAGACATTCAAGATAACACCATTTTAGCTCTTGAACTCTTGCACACTTTCCACAACAAAAGAGGGAAAGTAGGATTTATGTTTCTAAACATGGACATGGAGAAGGCTTTTGACAAAATGAAATGAGACTTTATCTTATCTGTTATGGAGAAGCTGAGTTTACATCCCGTTTGGATTAGGTGGATCAGATTATGCATCTTCTCCTCCTCTTTCTCCATTCTTATCAATGGCAGCCCCTTTGGCTTGTTTTCCCTTAAAAGAGGTCTTAGGCAAGGTGACCTTCTTTCCTCATTTTTGTTAATCCTAGGCATTAAATTTCTTTCCAAATTGTTGTTTAGAGAAGAGGCTCTAGGCAATATAAAAGGCCTGAAAATCTCCAAAAACACCCATGCCATTCATCACATTCTCTTTGCTGATGATCTTTTGATCTTTGGTAAAGCCATTCCAAAAGAAGCCATCAGTATACAATCCTGATGAACCAAATACTGTCTCTGGTCTGGTCAATCCATCCACAATGGAAAGTCTTCTGTCAGATTCTCCAAAAACACCAACCCGGCCACTGCTGCTTTGATCCTTAACATCTTGCCCTTTTCTTCTTCCCTTTCTAAATCCATTTACCTTGGCCTCCCTATCATGTTTGGTAACTCTAAACATTCTACTTTCCTTAACATCATTGATAAAGTAAAGAACAAGATGGATGGTTGGAGAGCAAAAATCCTGTCTTAAGTAGGTAGACTGGTCCTTATTAAATCAGTGGCAGCTGCTATGCCCTCCTATGCCATGAGTACTTTCATGCTCCCCTAAAAAATCTACAACCAGCTTAACGAAGTTTTCAAAAACTTTTGGTGGGGTTTTCCCCTACAAAAACCATAAATCTTTCCCTCAAATCATGGAATTCAATTTACACTCCTAAAGCTTTTGGTGAATTGGGAATAAGGAAAATAAGAGATGTTAATCTTGCTCTTATCTCTAAACTTGGTTGAAAGCTTCTCACGGGTTCAGAATCTCTTTAGGCATCCCAGCTCTTAGGTAAGTACCTCAAAACTGAAACTTTTCTCTCCCCCTCTTCCCATTCCCTTTCTTCTTGGCTTTGGAAAGGCATCTTAAAATCTAAGCCCATTATCTCTCAAGGTGCTTGCCATAGAATCCATAGGTTCTCTTCCCTTTCAGTTTGGAATTCCTCTTGGATTCCTACTATGCCTTTTTTCTCCCATATTCCTCTTTCTCAGAGCTAGTCTTCTTCCCCAGAAATGATCATTTCTGACTTTATCACCCTAAATGGCCACTGGAACCTTCCTCTTCTGGTTTCTTTGTTCACTTCCCCTTGTGTCAAAGAAATCCTAAAGATTCCTATCACTCAAATCTCATCCACCCCCTACATTTGGACCCCCTCCTCTAATGGCCTGTTTTCCACTAGCTCAGCTTTTAGACTGATTAGCTGCCCTAGTACTTCTTCTGTTTCCTCTCCTCTAGAGCCTAGCTGTTGGAAAGCTCTCTGGAAACTTAAGCTCAATGCTAGGTTAATTCTATTCCTTTGGAAAATTGCTTGGGACTTACTCCCTTCAAAAGTCAGACTTAAAACCATCTTCCATATCCCCCATACCAAGTCTCTTTGCCCCCTATGCAGCAATGGAGAAGACTCCCTGTCTCATCTCTTTTTCAGCTGTATTTTTGCAAAGGTTGCATGGAGGTCCTCCTTTTGGCCTCTTGATTCATTAGCTTGGTCCTCTTTAAGCCTCTCTAATTGGATTAAGGGCATCATTTATCCTCACTCATTTTTTGGTATCCCTAAAACTGACTCCCACTTATTCCAAATTTTTTCTGCTGTTTTATGTGATATGCTTTGGTTTGCAAGAAACAAAGCTGTGCATGAAGGTGTTATTCCATATTTATCTTCTCTAGCCAGCTCTATTAGAAGAACTTCTTTGGACCATGTTGCTGCGTGGAAGTCTTCTTCTCCTCATGTGAAAGTTTTTTGGTCTCCTCCAGCTGTTGGCACTCACAAGATAAACTTTGACATTGCAATTAGGGAGACCTTTTCAGTGCAAGCAGCCGTGTGCAGAGACTCCAATGGACATATTGTTAAAGCTCTCTCCCAGATCAACCCCCCGTGTGATCCTAACTTTGGAGAGGCCCTTGCTGCCCAGCTAGCTGCCTCTGTAGCATCTTCTTTGAACCTCTCAAAGTTCTCCCTAGAAGGTGAGTCATCTGTGGTGATTGAAGCTCTAAACAACCCTCTCATTTCTCAAGATTGGCATATAGATTATGTTATAGCTACTACTTTGTCTCTTTTACTTGCTTCCTCTTGTTGGAAAGCAAAAAAAAATTCACAGAAGTGCAAACTTCTGCGCCTATTATGTGGAGTTTTGAGCTGCGGCAAGAGTTTTTTTGGACTACATTTTCACTTACTTTCCCACGCTCCTCCTTTCCCCATTCGTAGTGGTAAAGATCCACCCCCCTCTCTTGTTTTGGCTGGTTGTAAGGACTTTGGTTCCCAGATTTGTTGAATGAAATGCCTTGTTACAAAAAAATAAAATAAAATAAAAACAGTCATCTCTATGGAATTTATGAAAAATTTATAATAAAATCTAATGAGATAAGGCAAGTAATTTAACTAAAAAAAATTTACTATCACAAAAAATTAACCTTCGTGATGCATGTCGTTTAGGAGTTTCACTTGGCAGAGAAATCCTACACCCTGTCCTAGAAATGGCTGAAATTGTTTATGCGCATCAGCATGGCGCTCCCACCAATTTCACTGAATTCTTGCCCTTCTTCTTGCGCTTGCTCTTACCCTTTATCCCCTTCTCTCTACTTCCTTCTTCTCCAGCCCCGAACCCAATCCTCGAGCAACCCCAGAACCCTCATCAGGTTCAGAGTTTCTTGCTCTAATCAGACGGTCCAGGTTGACACCCAGCAACCACAGAGAATCAGAGTGGTAGCTTCTGAGACCACGAAGAAGAAAAGGAAGCCCAGGCCGAGCTTTTCTGATCAAATACAAGAGAAATGGTCACTCAAACTCGGTTCCACGAGAGAGAGATTTCCGTGGGAGGAACCAGAACAACAAGAAAAGCTAGAGAAGCAGGAAGAAAAGGAAGAGGAGAGCCAGCAATCTTCTGGGGTTGGTGTATCTGACTCAGAAGTTGGTGCTAAAGAATCGGTGAGTGACCCAGTGAGTTTTGTTCTACCGAACCGGTATGTTCCGCCTCCTTGGGTTCATGGAAGCAATACCAGGAAGTCCCAGATTGATTCTGAACCTGAAATTCCACGGAAGAGTCGTGAGAAAATTGAAGCTTTTGGTGGGTCTGGTGGGCCTTGTGGGAATGGTATTGCAAGTGGCGTTGTTGAAAGAGTGGAAATTCATGAACAAGATTGTGATGGCGAGTTTGAGAGAGAAGGTGAGGTGTTTGATGAAATTCCAAGTGGGATTTCAGAAGACAAGGAGACAAAGATTTCGAGTGGCGGAAATAGCGTTTCTTGGAAGGAAAAGCCATCTGGGGAAGGTGAAAATTTTGAAAAATTGGTGGGTTCTGTTGATGGCAGTAGTGGCTCAATTGGGTTACCGTGGAAGAGAGGGGAAGGTGATATGAGGCGGAGGAGCAATACGGAGTTGGCGGAGAAAACACTTCCTGAACACGAGCTGCGGAGACTAAGAAATGTAGCTTTGAGGATGCTGGAGAGGACAAAGGTTGGAGTTGCTGGTATCACGCAGGCAGTGGTGGCTGCTATACATGAGAAGTGGAAGTCTGCTGAAGTGGTGAAGTTGAAATTTGAAGGGCCTCTTACTGTTGACATGAAAAGGACCCATGAGATTTTAGAGGTCGGTGTTTGCATATTGTTTGGTTCATTACATCTTTTCTGTTTTTATACTTTTGAATATCAAATGTGGAACCATTTCAATGATTTTCGGGCTTCCAATGACTTCGTGACTTTATGCTTAAGTGAATTGCACATTGCAGGGTCCTACATATTTTCATGTCCCAATTGAATCATGATTTGACTGCAATTAACGATAGAACTTGTACATCATTCATAAAAAAAATAAAAAAATAAAAAAAAGAAAGATATAGAACTTGTACATCTGTAGTTAAATTGGAAGAAAAAAAATACTATGCATATACTGTCTTCTTATGTTTTACTATCAGATATTTGCGAAATTGAGTCTGCTAGCATCTTATGTTAATTATTTCTTTGTCTCTATCAGAGGAGAACAGGAGGTTTAGTTATATGGAGGTCAGGCAGTTCTGTTGTGTTGTACAGGGGAACAGCCTACAAACTTTCTTGTGTACAATCATATACCAAACAAAACCAGACCAATATGAATATGTTGGAAGATTCAAAAGGTACCATGAGTGATGCTACGTCTAATACCGCAAAGGACACAATTAGAGCTACAGAACCTTTTATACCTGATTCTGCAAAGTATTTGAAGGATCTATCTAAAGAAGAACTTATGGAGTTTAGTGATCTCAACCAATTGTTAGATGAGTTGGGTCCGCGGTTTACCGATTGGACAGGTCGTGAGCCATTGCCTGTTGATGCAGACTTGCTTCCTGCCGTGGTTCCTGGATATAAACCTCCATTGAGACTTTTTCCTTATGGGGTATGGCATTGTCTAAGAAACAGGGAGATGACAACTATCCGTCGGCTTGCCAGAATGATGCCTCCTCATTTTGCTTTAGGTACGTAATACTTAATGTACATTATTGTGTTAATATTCACTAAATCACGTTTTCTTTGCTTTGGAATTTATTTAACTATTCATAGGAAGGAGCAGAGAACTGCAAGGTCTGGCTAGGGCTATGGTAAAGCTGTGGGAAAGAAGCGCTATTGCAAAGATAGCCATCAAACGTGGTGTATTGAATACACGTAATGAGAGGATGGCAGAAGAACTTAAGGTGAGACCGCAGAAATGTGCTGCTTCATGAATAAAGAGTATTTTGAACATATCACGTGGGTTTTTGTACTTGCTAAAAAGAATATTCAATTAGAGTGTCAAGTATCTTGAAGCATTTATATTGTTTTGATATAATTATCCTACTTCAATGTGAATTCAATTATCTGGATTTTTGTTTTCTAAGAAATTGCTGCAAACTGTAAATCTGTGGGCTCCTGTTAGTAAAAGCTGATGGTGATAACTTTAATCTCCTTTCAGAAAATACCTGCTTGAATAGTTCTTACCCTAGCTAGTTGATACGGTCTAGGAATTGTTTTAAGTGGCTTCTCATGCCACGTCAGCCGGTGTGAAATAAGTGTGAAAAGTAACATTACTCTATTATTATATCTTGAGTGTGCAACACGTAAGAGATTGGAACTGATGAATAAAAATTTAATACTGAGACTTAATAATTATGAGTTCTGTGGTTTTATTTACTATGCCATTGCTCATTCCTATATGATACAATTGGTTTACAAAGTAATATAAAGCATAAGGGGCAAACTCCCTTTCCTTTTGCATATAACTTGGTGAAAATATAATTTAACTGCATGATTCAGGTATTGCAGTCCGTGGGAAAGTTCTCATAAATTTACTGGGAAACTCATATGCCATATCATTTAAAATTCTAAGCAAATTCAAGATTTTTTTTTTTCTTGATATCGGACTTTATGAAAATTTTAAGGAAAACTAAGTTTTAGTACCAGAAAGAAAGACTTGAATACCAAAGAACTGCTGCTTCTGGCTACATCTTCATAAGTGCTAAAGATATGTTATTCAACCATTCATTTATCTTATCTTGAAGGACAGGCTACTATTCAGTATATTCTTTCTTGCAAGCTCTTTTGAGACTGTTGGTCTGTCTTCTCTGTTCTAGAAGCTGTCTAATCCCTTCTGACCTGTGGCATATCAGATTGTGGATACTCCATTCTTGACAGTAATCTCTTGTTGCTCTTGACAGTTTCATTTTTATGCATGCAGAAATTGACAGGGGGCACACTAGTTTCTAGAAACAAGGAATTTATTGTCTTTTACAGGGGTAATGACTACTTGCCTCCAGTTGTTACAGAGGCATTGAAAGAGAGGCAGAAACAAACAGATCTCCAACAAGATGAGGAAGATCAAGCACGACAAAGAGCCTTGGCCTTAATTGAATCGAAGGCTAAAGCTTCTAAAGGTCCATTGGTTGCTGGAACCCTTGCTGAAACCATGGCAGCAACATCTCGCTGGGGAAACCAACCAAGCAGTGAAGATGTGCAGAAAATGATCAGAGATTCAGCCTTGACTAGACATGCTTTGTTAGTCAGATACCTTCAGAACAAACTAGCTCTTGTAAGTTACAAGTTTCCCTCTTCCAGCTCTAGTGTCTAGACAGACAAAATTCTAAACCTTTTCCAAGCTCTTATGTATATCTAATTCTGAATGGTCCTAGGGCAAAGGGAAGCTTAAAAAGGCTGAGAAGGCTTTAGCAAAAGTGCAGGAGTATCTAGAACCAGCAGATCTCCCAAGTGATTTAGAAACCATAACCGATCAGGAGAGATTTTTATTTCGTAAGATGGGTTTGAGCATGAAACCCTACCTGCTTCTAGGTAAAAACGGCCACTTTAATTCTCTTCTTGATGGTTTTTAGGAGTAGTCAAATATCCTGTGTTTCTGTTTCAGGTAGGCGAGGGGTTTATGATGGTACGGTAGAAAATATGCACTTACACTGGAAGTATCGGGAGTTGGTAAAGATAATTGTGAGAGGAAAAAGTTTTCAACAAGTCAAGCATGTTGCAATTTCTTTGGAAGCTGAGAGTGGCGGGGTGCTAGTATCTTTAGATAAAACTACCAATGGATATGCGGTTATTGTGTATCGTGGGAAAAACTACTTACAGCCTCAACCACTAAAACCCAAGAATCTATTGACAAGAAGACAGGCATTGGCTCGGTCAATTGAACTTCAGAGGCATGAGGTAAAATTATAATACTTTCTTGGCCCTACGCATTTCTTCACAAAATGATATAATTTGGGCTTCCGGTTAATTGATTTTCCTATTTTGCAGGCACTTAAGCATCATATCTCAGACTTACAGGAGAGAATTGAGTTGGTGAAGTCAGAGCTGGTATAATAGCCATTGCTTCACAAAGACAGATATAGTGATGTTTACCAGAAAATACTTAGCTAAAAGAACTGTATTTTTCTTACGAGTATTTTATATATTTCTGATGCTGATTTCAGGAAGATTTGAGAAATGGAAAGGAGATTGATGACTCAAAAACCTTGTATTCAAGATTGGACGATCCTAATGTTTCTGATGCTGACATGGAAGAGGTAATTGACCATTTAGTCTCTAGTCTTCTCTATATGAATTAGTGCAAGTGCCTCATGTGAAATTGTCGCTTTGGATTTGACACAAACCCAATAATATCAGTTAGCAATTTTGCAGATTAGCCCAAATTAGTTGTTAGCCTATGTGGGATTGTATTAGAAAATAGAGCTTTCAAAGCTAGAAAGAACTTTTTCAAAAAAGCTTCATTTTAAAGTTTTTTTCAAAAGTATTTGGCCTTTTTTTAGAGCAAAAAGAAAAAAGAAAAAAGTATTTTTTGAGTTTTTTATCGAATCAGCTTCTTTTTTTTCTTTTTTTCTTTTTTTGGTACAGCTTTTTATGTATTAAAAGTATTTATAAAGTTCGTCGTTAGAATATGTGCCCTTGGACACCTCGTTAGTCTAGCCATTTATGAACTCATTTGTTTCTAGTATCTATATGTTTTTTTTCCCTCTTTCTTCTTTCATTGTTATATTTTCTTTTTATCCTAGGACACTTTCTTCCAACCTCTTCCAATTAAATTCCTCATGCTAGGCGTTTTTTTTTCCTTGTACTCAGGATAAAGGGGAAGAGGCATATCTTCAGATATATGACAATGGGAGTCAAGATGCTTAGACCTGTTTAATCATCCATTTTTGCTTAGAAGATTAAGCATTGCAGATGCTTGAAAGAAATTCATCAGTTCCAGAGGCCAAGCATCGTACGAGATGGTAGCAGAAATATACATTGCAGATGCATGTTTATAGAGGGTTTGTCTAACATATATTCGTCAACTAAAATGTTTATGGAGAGGGTTTGTCTAAATGGCATGGCATGGCATGGCATCATTTTAGTAAATCCTTCAACATCTCTGCTGCTATCAGGGATAGGATTTCACGATAATGACAATGTTATCAGCAATGTTTTTCTAAATATTTGCAACTGCTAGCATGTAATCTCTTGCTGTATATAAATTGATACAGCAAAGACTCGTTTTGTTCCTTTTTCCTTGTTTTTTCCCCCTGTTTTACTTTTTATAATTTTTGGTTTGACGCAAACATTCCTAAGTAATAATACTGAAAACAATAATAGTAGTGGTAGTAGTAATGATGATAATAATGATTACGGGAGTTTGACTCGCGTCCAGTCAAAAAATCGAATTTTTTTGTGCAAAAATTAACGATGACAGACCAATATAAAATTTAAACTATTTATTTACACTAAAATACGCCAAACGCTGGTAATGGCACCTTTTAATTGTTATATAAAAGATTCATGATCCAATACTTTTTCACCAATGATCTCAGTGCAAGCGTTTTGATTTGAGGTTCAACCAAGTAATGTTATTCTTTATACTCATTTTACACTGGTTAACGTAATATAATTTAAGTGATTTTTTTATAACAGCATTTAAAATACATCACATCAACCAACATGTGTAATATTTGTAATATATGGTTTAAATGAATTTTTTTATGGCAACAATATCTTCTTCCTACACTTGCTATCTTGTTCTTCTGAAGGGCAATTTCAGCAAAAATCTTTGTAAACATAGGTTGAAAATCGCATATGCTTTAGATAAGATCAGATGCCATTACCAAATGTCACGGGTGACGACAAAAAATGTGAGCCAGGAGTTGGACAATGAACAGTGGTTAATTCGGACAATGCCGCCCACAATACTCTTTCAAATGAAGAGGTCAAAAGGGTTCACATATTCACTGCACAAGTATTTAGCTAGTGATATCCTTGTTCTCCTGCAGGGCTGCCTTTATAAAATCCAAAACAACCGAGGTTAATTTAGCTTGATGTGAAGTGTAACCATGATTAGCTCCTTCTATAATATGCAATTTGTGGTTAGGTATGATCTTGGCAAACTCTAACGTGTCTTGAACTGGGACGATAACATCAGCAGATCCATGGACTGACAAGACCCTGTATAAACAATACTGGTGAGTCTATAGCAACCTAAAATGCATATGCATAGTGTGATTGGTGAATTGCTGCAGTTACAGAGAAATGATTAGCATCAGTCAGCTGCAAGAAAGATTACCACAGTCCTAGTACAATGTTTGCAATCATGAATCATCACAAAGAATGTTCTATATAACTATGTTTTCACAATAATATGTTAAGAATATTGCATCACCTGATAATCTTGGTCAACCAATAAATGAAAGCACAAGTACAAGCAAAATGTCGGATGAATTTTTTCCTCACCTGCACTCTTTGTCAATCTGAAGACAGGCTTCATGCATATTTGTACTTAAGCGATCCATTAAACCTTCCTCAGTCACACGGTAATTAACAACTCCTACAAAGCATAAAAATATAGGTCTGGTTATGATTTTAAGTCACACCAGTGACAATTAATTTTCTCTTCAAAAATTCAAATGAAAGAAAATAAGCAGTTTAAGATGTAGTGCTACAATTGATAATGGATTTATGCTCAATCCAAAAGCCTCGGAGAAGTGAACAAGAAACTTGGGCAAAGGCCAAAATGTTGAGGTAGAAAAGCATGCGAAAACAAGTACTCACCAAACTGAAAGATTTCAGATCCTCAAGAATAAATGACCGTGTTGACATAAACTAAAAAATTACCTTTTTTATTCTTGACTTCAAGAATTCCAACCTCCTTGATTCTTTGCATAAAGTCTTTCCCCAGGCGTTCTTCAATTCCTTTTGACAAATCATAACGGCCAGAAACATTGACAACCTTGTGGATATCATGATATTTTGAAGCATACAGTAGAACCACATTGCCTCCTGCGATTACATTGTCAGCATTACATGAGAGGAAATTACACATAAAAGAAGACACTATTTAATGAAGGCAACAGACCTTCAAAAGAAAACTAGGGGTAGACATACTAACACAAAGGCTGACAAGTTTTGGGGCAAAGACTAGGCAACTTGTTTACGTAATGAGTAGGGATTTTTGTTGTTCAAGAATTGTGGACGCAATTTCATACAGAATTTGAGTCTAAAGAAAATAAATTCCAAATCTATCATTTTTCTGTCTTCTTAGAATATATTTTGAATTCTACACCAAATTTTTTGTCTGTGCATTTGGGAAGATGAAGTAGCTAGACATTATTCACATTTCCAACTATGGTAATAGTCCACAAGCAAAAGCTACAGCACAATTATCACTGCATATGAACAACAACAGCACACTGCACACTGACAACCACCAAGCTCCCCAACCCAATGATAGTACCCCCAAGGTATTCTCCCATAATAGCGTAACATAACTGTTTTGGAAAGAGGGCAGCGTTTAGAGGAAACATTTGTCCTGGATGTGGTTTCCAAACAACTTAGTCTCAAAAATGATTAGTGAGTGAGAGAGAGAGAGGGAGCTCTTGCTCTGAAACTAACGCACAAAAGAAGAAGAAGAAAATAGAAGATGGTGGTGATGACAAGTGGGGATGATGATAAGCCCTCTTCTAGTCCTACGTAATCACCAAGGAGGCAAACCATGTATAAACTTGTAAAACTTCATATGTTGACTATGTCAAATAATCCAACATACCTTTACTATGCCCAATGATTGCACTTATTATATGGTTTGCTCCAGAGAAATGTTGGATTACAGCATGTAAGTCATCAGCCTCTCTCCAGTAGTTACCATACTGGAATGAACCTTCACTTTCACTGAAAAAGCATGATAGAACACTATATCAACAAGAAAAGCAGTGTGCAGGGTGAGAAGTACCATGACTGACATTCAAAACTAGACCATATACCACATGTTTAAGTCACAAAAGAAGAACATGATAGAGATGGAGGAACAGACACATACCAAAAATATAAATGCAGTTATTCTTTCCACAATTGCAATCTTATCTCTTTCTTTCTTAACTTTTCTTTTTCCAGAAAATCAAATGCAATCTTTTAGTGAAATTGAAAGATGGATATAATAAATTTACACTTTTTTAAATTTAACGGTATTATTGCAAAAGTGATGAAAGATCGGGAGCAATAAGAAAAATTTTCCCTTTTTTATATCACAGCACTAAAGCATCCACCATTACAAGTTATATGCCTTCTTTTACTAAAAAGTAGCTATGGTGTGTTGCGGACACCACATAAAAATATGTACACACTATCTCTAAACAACTGCAAGATAAAAGTACTACAAGAAAAAGAAATCTTTATAAAATCTATAAAATCTTAGACATTTACATTCTGTAATTCTACCAGCTTACCCATTTCCAGCAAAGTCAAAACGGAAGGCACTGATTCTCTCATTTTCCAATGCAACAGCAAGGTTCACCATAGTATTGTTTTCCTGGACGTGGAAAAACATAAATCTAAAACTTTTCCCCCCCAAAAAATGACAATTTATGATGAATGCATATGCATACATAAAATATACATGTATTTACATAGTAAATCCAACAATCCAAATATTGTGGAAAAAAAAAGGAAAAGAATAAACAATCACAAAGCAGAGCAGATTTTTGCAAGACATTAAGTAGAGAGTTTTTTTTTTTTTTTTTTTGATAAGTAATAAACCAATCTCAGTGAAAGAGAGTATTTAATCAAATTGAAAAGGGGAAAAATTAAAGAAAATACAAAGAAACAAAAAGGAACCATTATGCACATTAGAAACACCAACCTTCGTGGACCAAAAACCGTGGCATAAGATTACAATCTCCGGAGATTCAGTTTCATGCAATACGCCCACAAGTTTTTCACCATGTTTGTTTGGTATTATGACTTTACGCTGAACCACTGAAGCAGTGCAATACATAAATCAGTAATATATTTGTGGGCTGAAATTTGAATTTGACACAGGTTCAAACTTTCCTCCTTGAAATTTAAAAATTTCAATGTCGTCCATGGATAATTTAAAAGGCATTAATCCCGTCCTTCCTTCTATCAATTGAGCATGTCAAGGCAAGTTATAACCATGGACAAATCAAACTTCCTTTAGCCACTTATTAATGGCCAACGGGCATTGTTCAGGAACAAAATTGGAATTTCTCAAATTCCGGTCACAAAAATGAAATCCTACTGATTCTCCACAAACCCACATCAGATAGAATTCATAGAACCTTGCACGAAGCACAAATACCATCACAAAATCTCACTTGCTTTAAGCTGCATCTTTACCATCGTAAAGATTCTTGCATCAAAACCATTGGACACAGCTATTGCTATCTCATATAGTAAATCTTCTATCATCTACAGCTATACCTATACCTATGCCATAATTCGCTAATGGGTCGTGCTCAATTTCACGGTTTGTTTTTGCTACACAAACATGATCAGAGCCAAAACAAAGTAATCCCATTCACACACACACAAACACAGGGGCATGCATGCATTACGAGGCATAGATACATTACACATAATACATGCATACATAGATGTGTATGACTGAGATGATAAATTTGGCTACCTGGGTTTTTGGCAGCCTGGGCCATTGTTAAGGTTCTCCCGGAACTTTGATTGCCCGAGGAGATGATGCACACCTGGTGAAACAAATTTCTTGGCGAAGGGGGTTTTCTGAAAATTAGCGAATTTGGGAGAACTGCTTGGGAATTATACACATGGGTTTCCATTCCTTAAGCAAGCCAAGAGAGGGTAACTTACGGGCTTTGCTGCTCACTCGTCTCTGCTTCCAAGAGTCTTAGCCCTCAGACTAGAATCTCAGCTTTGGTTGGACCCCCACCAATGACAGACAAATAAATAGTATAAATTTTAGGAATAAATGCAAAATATATCATTGTAATTGGCCTAAATTACAAATCAATCCATATGATATAATAAATAATTTATAAATCTATGTAGTTAGCCTAAATTAAAAATCATTACTATAATATAAAAAATAATTTATAAGTTTTTAAAGTTCGCCAAAATAACAGTTTAAATAATTCAACAAAATTCATTACTTTGTGTCACCTTGTGCTCAATAAAAACACAACACATGTTAATATGAATTTCTACCTTTAAAAACGACGACTAGGGTTTTTTACATTATTTTATAATACCAACTAAAATCACACATTAACCCTCGCTGCGCATCATTATGCTACGGTAAATTAATAGGAGAATTGGATACCGTTGCTAATATCTGCCCATCAATTTTCACTATTACTCAGTACATACAGAATGGCCACAACAATATATGCTGCTGCTAATCTACAGATCAATTTCCCGTCGAACGAGTTTGCTTCGACAAACTTCTTAAAAGAAGAGACATGGCAACAGTAACTTTCTCCCTACACCCTACACCACTATCTTCTTGTTCTGAAGGGAAATTTCAGCTAAAAGCTTTGTAAACATGGGTTAAAAATCACAGATGCTTTAGATATGATTAGATATTCAGATTCCATGACCAAATGTCACGGGTGACTAGTTGAAAAAAAAAGTGCAGCCTGTAGTTGGAAATTGAACAGCGGTTAATTCTGAGAATGCCACGATCTTCTTTCACATGAAGAGGTCAAAAGGGTTCATATTATGAAGTTCTCAACAGTTAAGGCAACAGAGCATGAATCAAGAACATAATTGACTTGTCAGCTGATAATACAACTAGCAAATAGCTTGCATCAACCTCAAGATGATGAGGTGATCAACATCAGAAACACTAAGCTCCACTGCACAAGGTTGGAAAGCTCAATATCTGTAAAATCTGCTATTGTCTTCATATCATTCTAGATATGCTGGAACGCACAGAAGTATTTAGATAGTGGTATCCTTGTTCTCCTGCAGAGATGCCTTTATATAATCCAAAACAACTGAGGCTAATTCAGTTTGATGTGAAGTGTAACAATGATCAGCTCCTTCTATAATTTGTAATTTGTGGTTCGGTATGATCTTAGCAAACTCAAATGCGTCTTGAACTGGGATGACTTCATCAGCAGATCCATGGATGGTCAAGACCCTGCATAAACAATACTGGTGAGTCTATATAGTACAAATACCATGTCAATAACAACCTAAAATGCATATGCATAGCGTGATTGGTGAATTGCTGCAGTTATACAGATAATGATTAGCAACAAAGTCAGATGTAAGAAAGATTACCTCAATTTTAGATGTACAAAAACAACCAATTTCTTTATGGTGGAAATACATTTTACCCCTCCTAAACTATCCACTCATTTGCACTTTGACCTCCAATGTTTAAACGTGACATTTGACCCCCTTAAACTTTCAAATTGTTACAATTCGACCATTCTGACTCTTATTTTTTTTCTTTCCAAAATGCCCTTAATTAATTTTAAAATTTAAATTAAAAAAGAAAAAAGAAAAAAGAAAAAAGAATACCAGGAGTGGCCGAACCACCCCATAAGGGGTGGCTGGCCACCCCATTTTGCCTGGGGGTGATTCGGCCACCCACTAGGGCCAAACCCTCAAAATTGTTTTTGGGGGTTTGACCCTAGGGGGTGGCCAAACCACTCCCTTAGGCCAAGAACCACTCCCAAACTGGCCGGTCTGGGGGTAGCCGAACCACCCCCAAGCAAAATGGGGTGGCCGAACCACCCCCTATTATGGGATGGTTCGGCCACCCCTGGTATTCTTCTTTTCTTTTCTTTTTTTAAGATTTAAATTTTAAAATTAAATTAAGGGCATTTTGGGGGAAAAAAAGTCAAAATTGTCGAATTGCAACAATTTGAAAGTTTATGGGGTCAAGTGTCACGTTTTAAACATTAGAGGTCAAAATGTAAATGAGTGGATAGTTCATGGGGGTAAAATATATTTTCTCCTTCTTTATACACACGCACACATAAAAAAACACAGCACCAAAAGTAAAACATTCTACAAGGTTAGGAAAGTCCCTGGTAGCAAAAGCAAAAAAGAATAGGTACAGCTCAATATTGAGGTAAACAGTTCGTTCCCAAAATCTAATATTTAAGAAAAGTATTAGACTTTCCAGTGATTTTGTTCTATTCTCACCCTCGACTAATGCAAGGGGCAAGACACGAATTTTTCTTTAATTTTATTTTATTTAGGACTAATAATTGGATTCTGCATCATGACCCAAATGGCATTCCCTCCTTAAGCAAGCGATAGAGTGAGAGGTCGGAGGCTCAAGTTTGTTTATGCAGTCCAGCATAGACATAGTAAAACAATCATATTTTTTTATTCTAACATCAGATGAAAGCAAGCTTGGCGGCGAAGCGGATTCAATGGGCTACAACTTTATATTTCATGAATATACTCCAATTCCGATGTTTACTAGGTCAAAATGAGCTAAATAGAAGTCTACAAATATGGACAAAATCACTTGTTCGAAGGCTTGGTCAACTGAGGTGATGCACAATAGTCCAATAGTAAAACCTGAGAGGGTCGGTCGATGCCTTGGCCATGGTAGTGAAATCGCAGATTTTTCCTTGAAAACCTAGTTCCTCAATCGACCAAACTTAAGGCTCGATCAACCAAGACCCACCATTGAGTGTTTTAAACTTAACCGAATTTGGCCTATATAAGCATATCATACCACGACTTCCAAACAGCAAGAGAGGCAGTTTCTCAATTGTTTTGGCAAGGTTTATTATTGTTCTTGAGCCTAAACAGATCAAAACATTCTCATAGTTTCTTTTTAACCTTTCAGACCATAGAATAGCCCGCAACCACTAGAGTTCTGATTTTGAAGCAAACAAGGTCCATTCATGAAGGTGTTCCATATAGAAGAAGGCCAAGGGTTCATGAGCCATTGTGATGGGAGGTGAACACGCTGTTTACTGGAGTTGCAAATTGGCTCTTCAGAGTTATAAAGGTTTTGTAAGTAAGACAATATATAACATAAGTCTTTTATAATGAATTCCTTTGGAGTTGGCTGGCTCCTTTTAAAGCTTTCTTGATTTTGGTATCGATATTTGTGGTGGTTGGATTGAAAGTTGATAACTTTATTAATCTTGATTGTTGTTAAGATTGAGATATTCATTGTTTGTTACAACTTGGAGTCTAGATCTGAAATTTCAGATTTGGCTAGCTAATAGATCATCTCCCCCCCACCAGCGGTTTCTCTCTGTGGAGGGGTTGTTTTTGTTAATTGCCCCAATTTCAGGCAGTAAACATATTTTTTCTTTCTAGGCCTATAATAATGGGTCATCAGGCTTTCCTCAATCGTCTAGAAAGACAATAATTGCTAGCAGAATGTTTGCAATCATGAACCATCAGGTTAACTATGTTTTCACAATAATATGTTAAGAATCATCATGTTTAATCACACATGATAAACTTGGTCAACCAAGAGAAAGAACAAGTAAAAGCAAAATGTTGGACAATTTTTTCCCTCACCTGCACTCTTTGGGAATCTGAAGACATGCTTCATGCATATTTATACATAAGCGATCCATTAAACTTTCCTGAGTCACACGGTAATTAACACCTCCTACAAAGTATCAAAATATAGTCCATGTTATAATTGTATGTCACTTACACCAGTGACAATTAATTTTCTCTTCCAAAATTCAAATGAAAGAACATAAGCAGTTTAAGATGTAGTGCTACAATTGATAATGGATTTATGCTCAATCCAAAAGTATCTGAGAAGTGAACAAGAAACTTGAGCAAAGGCCAAAATGCTGAGGCAGAAAAGCATGTGAAAACAAGTACTCACCACACTGAAACATTTCAGATCCTTAAGCATACATGCCTGTGTTGAACATAAACTAACAGATTACCTTTTTTATCCTGAACGTCAAAAAACCCATCCTCCTTGATTCTTTGCATAAAGTCTTTCCCCAGGCGTTCTTCAATGCCTTTCGTCAGATCATAACGGCCAGACACATTAACAACCATGTGGATATCATGATATTTTGAAGCATACAGTAGTACCACATTGCCTCCTGCAATTACATTTTCAGCATTTACATGAGAGGAAATTACACCTGAAACAAGACATTAGTAATGAAGGCAACATACTAACACAAAAACGAAAGGTGGACAAGATTTGGGGCAAAGGCTAGGCAACGTGTTTACGTAATGCGTAGATATTTCAGTTCAAGGGTTGTGGATGCAATTTCATACAGAATTTGAATATAAAGATAATAAATTCCAAATATCTCATTTTTCTGTATGAATCTCAGAATTTGAATTCTACACCAAAATTTTGATATGTGCATTTGGGAAGATGAAGTAGCTAGATATTATTCACATTTCCTACTATGGAGATATTCCACAAGAACAAGCTAAAGCACAACTATCACTGCGTGTATGAACAGCAGCAGCACACTGATGCTCATTTCCTCCCATAACAGCCAGCCTGCTTCATCCATTATCACTAGTAATATAACTGTTCTGGAGAGAGAGAGGGAGAGAGCTCTTGCTTTGAAACCAAGAGACTCGTAAATGCAACTAAGGCACAAAAACCATAAGCATAGAAGAAGATGGTGGTGTGGTGATGACAGTGATAATGATAACAAGTGGGGACAAACCATGTATAAACTTGTTCTTTCTTATCAGTAAAACTGCATATGTTTGACCATGTCTGATAATCCAGCATACCTTTACTATGCCCAAGGATTGCACTTATTATCCGGTTTGCACCAGAGAAGTGTTGGATTACAGCATGCAAGTCATCAGCCTCTCTAAAGTAGTTACCAAATTCAAATGAACCTTCACTCTCACTGAAAAAGCATGATAGAACACTAAATCAGCATGAAGGGCAGTGTGTAGGTGAGAACTCCCATGACTGACATTCAAAACTAGACCATATACCACATGTTTAAGTCACAGAAGAAAACATGATAGAGATGGAGGACAAAAATATAAATGCAGCCATTCTTTCCACAATTGCAATCTCATCTCTTTCTTTCTTAGCTTTTCTTTTCCCAGAAATCAACTGCAATCTTACTGCGTAGTGCATGGGCCTTAAAATTTCTTGCCAATAGAGTATGCCCTCATAAGTCCGAAAAGGTTTCTCTCCCATTAAGAACCATTGCAAGAATTTGACTAAAAATCGTCACTAAACAGAGAAGCTACAATAACAAATTCAAAATAGATAAATAAGTTAAATGCTAAAATACAACCCTAAAATGTTTCATATTCGTACTCAAACCAAGAGAAAATGGCTTCTCATTTGGTCAGGATTTTTCCTGTACTCGTATCAAAGAGCACAGATAACCACGGCACTAGAACTGTCGGATTAAATAATTCTACCCCAACCAAAATCTTATAGTCTAACTTTTAAAACAAATCATTGCATTAAGACTAACGAATTCCAAGTTTAGGGATTTTTTATGATTACATTCAGCAACCCACAGACTGACTAGATAAAATTATGGCAGATGGCAAGGATGCAATTGCACATGATCTTAGATTGTCTAGAGAAATTTATTTACTGCTAGATACTTTTGTGATCGATGAGACCAGCTAAGAATATCATTAACTAGAGTCTCAGAATTTGCATTTAGGTATTTTTATATCACAATATTAAAGCACCCACCATTATAAGTTATATGCCTTCTATTACTAAAGTATAGCTATGGTGTGTTGCGGACACCGCATAAAAATACGTAAACACTATCTCCAAACAACAAGAAGATAAAAGTAATAAAACATCAGAAAAATTCATCCAAAAAAAAAAAAAATACAAGATCAGAAATCTTTATAAAATCTATAAAATCTTAGACATTTACATTCTGTAATTCTACCAGCTTGGTAAGCTTACCCATTTCCAGCAAAGTCAAAACGGAAGGCACTGATTTTTTCATTTTCCAACGCAACAGCAAGGTTCACCATAGTATTGTCTCCCTGGAGGTGGAAAAACAGAAATCTAAAACTTTCCCCCCAACCCCCCAAAAATGACAATTTATGATGAATGCATATACATGCATAAAATTTACATGTTACATAGTAAATCCAAAAAATCCAAGTATTGTGAAGAAAAAAAAGAAGAATAAACAACCACAAAGCATAGTTGATTTTAGCAAAACATTAAGGATGAGAATATTTAATCAAATTGAAAAGAGAAAAAAATAGACAAAATACAAAGAAACAAAAAAGATCCATTATGCATATTGCATATTAGAAACACCAACCTTCGAGGACCGAAAACCATGGCATAAGATTACAATCTCCGGAGATTCAGTTTCATGCAATACGCCCACAAGTTTTTCACCATACTTGTTTGGTATTACGACTTTACGCTGAACCACTGAAACAGTGAAATACATAAATCAGTAATAAATTTTTGGGCTGAAATACACTTGGTCCTTGAATTTGACCCAGGTTCAACTTTCCTCCTCGAAATTTAAAAATTTCAATTTAGTCCATGGATAATTCGAAAGGCATCAATCCCGTCCTTCCATCCATCAATTGAGCATGTCACATCAAGTTATAACCATGGCAAAATCAACCTTCCTTTACCCACTAATTAACGGCTAATAGACGTTGTTTAGGAACAAAATTTGAACTTTTCAAATTCCAGTCACAAAAATCAAATCCTACTGATTCTCCACAAACCCACATCAGATTCATTTCATAGAACCTTGTACGAAGCACAAATACCATCACAAATTGTTAATCATCAATCTCTGGGTGACAGGGTGTATTTCTTACTCATTTGCTTTGACCTGCATCTTAACCATCGTAAAAATCCTTGCATCAAAACCATAGGTTACAGCTATAGCTATCGCATATAGTTCACCCTTTTATCATCTAAAGCCATACCTTTGCCATCATTCGTTAATGGGTCATGCTCAATTTCACGGTTTGGTTCTCATACACAGAATTGATCAGAGCCAAAACAAGAAAGTAAACCCATTCACACACACAGGGGAATACATGCATAGATACATACATACATAGATGTGTATTACTGAGATGATGAATTTTGTTACCTGGGTTTTGTGCAGCCTGTGCCATCCTTAAGGTTCTCCTGGAATTTTGCTTGCCTGATGAGATAATGCACTCCTGGTGAAAAAAAATTCTTGGTGAAGGGGGTTTTCTGAAAATTAGCAAATTTGTGACCACTGGATGGAAATTACACACAAGGGTTTCCATTTTTGAAGCGATAGTAGATAACTTACGGCTTTTGCTGCTCAGTGCTCACTCGTCTCTGCTTCTACTTGCCTTAGCTCAGACTTCAGCATCTCAACTGTGCTCAGTGAGATATAAATAAATACTGAATTAATAAATACTTATAGGATTTTAATTATTTAATTGTAACGATAATTGAGATTTTTTTTAAATAAAAACAAAAAAAAAATCTATATGATATTATGTCTTAAAAATTATAAAATCCATTGGTTAAAATAGAATAGTATACCATATTTCCATCTCAATATTCCACTACAATGTGATAATCACAATACTCCTTAGACTATTTTTATAATTAAAGGTTAGTTAAAATTGTTACATCAGTATCATGGTATAAAATTTTAATTTCTAATAATATTTTTTGAAAAAAAAAAAAAAAAAAAAACCTATGTGATATATTTGTACGTAATTTTTTTAAATTTATTGTTTTATTTTGTGTTAATTTATCATAGAAGTATAAGTTAAGTTCAAAATTAAAGAACTATATTGATAGCATTATGGAATTGGATAAATTGAATATAAAAATAAAATAAAGTTTAAATTATATATTTGTCTTAAAGCTAATGGGAATGAGATGTTAAAAGTTATGTTTGTAAAAATTATATCTACTACAACTAAATAATTAATTAGAATGACTAGGCATTACCAATCATTCTTGCTAGAGCCTAGAGAGGTGCCGTGGAAGATTAGTTGTTGCCTATTCGGTTGCTTTTTAGAACCGTGAGAAATAAGATTAGTTCCAAGACAAATGCAGAGGTCAAAAAGGTTGAATTAAAGTTAGAAAAATATATTTTTTATCTCATTTAATATTTATTAAAAAAAAATAAAAAGTTTCACATTAATTAAAACTATCACGTCAGCATAATAAAATATAAATATAACTTATAACATTACTTATATGAGTTAATAGTTAAATTGCTTTTATTGTTGTGGCCTAAAAATGCGTTTAATACTTTAAAAATCCGTTTGAAAACAAAAAATACTTGTTTAGTAAAAAACATTGAAAGCACTTTTAAGGGTTCAAAAAGTCTAAAAATAGACATTTGATAATAGCTAAAAAATAAAGCTTTTGCAAAAAAAAAAAAAAAAAAACTTTGTGACTTAAAAACTTTATTTTTCAAACTTAATCCCTAACATGCTCTAATAAGAGCTTGAGTGTTACATGAAGGTAAGAAGGAAATAAAACATAGGAGAAAAAGATACGATTGCTAATCTGCCCATCAAATTCCACCAGATCATGCTTGCTTAAAGTGCTTTGCTTTGACAAATTACTGAGGATGCAGTGATTCTTAAAAGAAGAGACGTGGCAACAAGATTATTTATATCATTGAATGTCTTGTCCAAATGGGTTAAAAAGTAGGGGTGGGCAAATTAATCGTTATCGATTACCGATATTAACCGAACCGATATAACTGTTGCCGTTAGTTATCGGTTGGTAATCGGTTAAAAAATTTATACCGGTAATCTTATCGGTCGGTAATAGGTCGGTTAAAATTTTATTATCGGTTAACCGATATGACCGATAAGTATTTTTAATTTTTAATTTTTTTTAATTTTATACTTTTTACTCTTTTGATTTTTATTTTATAATATAAAAAAGATGTAGTTGATCAATATAAAAAAAGATTCAATAAGCTAGTTTAGCCATATATATATTTAGGCTCCCAAAAGGGTGAAAACAACTAATTTTTAATAAGTTATTTTAGGCTTTAACCCAACAAAAAGTATTTGAGCTCTCAAAATAACTAATTTTTGGCCCAATTAACAACTAGTAAAAAGCTCAATAAAAAGTTAACAAAAACCGGTTTAACCGATTACCGATATGACCGATTAACCGATAGCTTATCGGTCGGTAATCGGTCAAGAATCGGTTAACCGATAGCTTATCGGTCAATAACCGATAACCCTATTAACCGGACCGATATGACCGATACCCAGCCCTATTAAAAAGTCTTAGAAGTTTTAGATATGATTTGATGCTCCAACCAAATGATAGGGGTGACGACAATAAAATGTGCAGCCTGGAGTGGGACAATGAGCACTGGTTAATCTGGACAGATGCCAGAATCCTCTTTCACATGAAGGGGCAAAAAAGGTTAGTATTATGAAGTTCTTAACAATTCAGGCAACAGATGATGACCCAAGAAAACAATTGACCTTGCCTGCTGAAAATACAACTAGCCAATCCCAAGAACTTAGCACAATCCTCAAGATGACTGTGTAAAAGAATAAGCACAAGGTAGAGCTCAATCACATCTTCCTACACAAGCAGATTGCAGTAACAATAAATTCAAATTTAGTAGAGAGGTCAGAAAACTCATATCTCTCTCAAAAAAATTCTACCGTCTTTATATCATTTTAGATATAATGGAGGGAACATAAATATTTAGCTAGTTGTATCCTTGTTTTGCTCCGGGGTTGCCTTCATAAAATCCAAAACAACTGTGGCTAAATATCTGTGGTAGTGATTGTATGTATGATCACTTCCTCCTATAATATGCAAGTGATGGTTCGGTATCTTCTTGTCAAACTCTATTGCATCTTCCAAGGGGATGAACCAATCATGTGATCCATGGACAGTCAAGACCCTGTGTAAACAGTAGTAGTGACTATATAGTACAAATTTGTATGTATTGATCAACCAAGAAATGAAAGAACAGATGAAAGCAAAATGTCAGAGAAATTTTTTCCCCACCTGCATTCTTTATCAATCTGAAGACATGCTTCATGCATGTTTGTACTTAAGCGATCCATTAAACTTTCCTCAGTCACACGGTAATCAACACTTCCTACAAAGTACAAAAATATAAATCACATTATATTTATAAGTCACTTACACAGTGATCATTGTTCTTTTCCAAGGAAGAAAAAAGCAGTTTAAGATGTAGTGCCAAATCTCTGAAGAAGTGAACAAGATACTTGGACATAGGCCAAAAAACTGAGGCAGAAAAGCATGTGAAAACAAGTACTCAAGAAATTGAAAGATTTCAGGTCATCAAGTAAACATGACCATGTTGGATGTAAACTAACAGATTACCTATTTCGTTCTTAACATCAATGAATCCATCCTCCTTGATTCTTTGCATAAAGTCTGTCCCCAGGTGATCTATAATGCCTTCTGTTAGATAATAACGACCAGAAACATTGACAACCATGTAGATATCATGGTATTTAGAAGCATACAGTAGTACCACACAGCCTCCTGCAATTATATTTTCAGAATTTACAAGAGTGGAAATTACACCTAAAAGAAGACAACTTAATGAAGGCAATAGACCTTCAAAAAGAACCAGGAAAAAATACTGACACAGAAATGAAAGATAAGCAGATTTTAGGGCAAAGACTAGGCAACATATTTACATAAGGAGTAAAGATTTGTGTTCATTTAAGGATTTTGTAGATGCAAATTCATATAGAATTTGAATCTAAAGATCACAAATTCCAAATCTCTCATTTTTTTTATCTCTAAATAAACTTTCATATGATGACTAAATCTCATAGGTTGACTACGTCGAATAATCCAACATACCTTTTCTATGCCCGAGAATTGCCTTTATTATGCGTTTGCCCCAGAGAAGTGTTGGATTACAGAATGTAAGTCATCAACCTCTCTCCAATAGTTACCATAATGAAATGAACCTTCACTTTCCCTGAGTAAAGCAAAATAGAACAATAAATTAAAGTGAAAAGGAAATGTGGAGGGTAAGAACTACCAAAAATTTCATTCAAAAGTGGACCATGGTCCATATACCACAAGTTTAAGCCATAGAAGAAGAACATGATAGAGACAGAGGAACAAACCCCATATCAAAAATACAAATGCAGTCGTTCTTTCTAAAATTGCAATCTTGTTTCTTTTTTCTTTGAATTTTTCACCAGAAAATCAATTAGATTCTTATTGTGTGAAGTACATAGGCCTCAAAATTTCAGACCAATGGAGTATGATCTCATAAATCCAAATAATTCTTTCATTAAGAAAGATGACAAGAATTTCACTTAGACTAGTCACTAAACAGAGTACTACAATAACAAATTCAAAATAGATAAAAGCAAGTTACATGCTACCGTACAAACAACCTTACAAACTGTTTCACATACATACTCAACGATGACCAAATGGCTTCTCATTTGGCTAGGATTTTTCCAGTATTCGTGTAGAAGAGCATTGATAACCATGGCACGAGAAGTGTAGGATAAAAAATAATTCTTACTTTGACATCAAATCATTAAATTAAGATTGGTGGATTCCAAGTTTAGGCATTTTTGTGAGGCTGTTCTGCAACCCCTGTGGTGTGGACTAGGTTTTAATTTGATAAAACAATGGGTGAAGGCAAGGGTACAATTCCATAAGATTCTTGGATTATCTTGAGAGTTGCTGCTAGATACTTTTGTAATTGATGAAACCAGCTAAGAATCTCACTAACTGGAAGCTCAGAATTTGCAGCCAGCTACCTGTTATATCACAGTATTAAATAATCCACCATTGCAAGTTATAATGCCTTCTATTACTATAGGAACTATTTTGTGCTGCATAAACCACATGAAACTATGTAAAAGTCCAGGTGTTTACATCCTGTAATTCTATCAGCTTACCCATTTCCAGCGAAGTCAAAACGGAAGGCACTGATTCCTTCCTTTTCCAATGCAACAGCAAGGTTCACCACTATAGTATTTTCCTGGAGGTGAAAAAACATAAGCTCAATTACTTTTCCCCCACAATGAAGCCAAGTTATGATCAATGCCTATGTATTTTTGAAATTTACATGCATTTATATAGCTACATCCAACTATCAAAAATCTTGTGGGGAAAAAAAAAAACCAAGAATGTAAACCACATAGCATGATTATTTTATGGAAGACATTATGGGAGAACTTAATCAAACTGAAAGGAGGAAAAATTAATGAAAATAGAAAGACAAGAGGAACCACTTTGCACATTACAAACACCAACCTTTGTGGACCGAAAACCGTGGCATAAGATTACAACCTCGGAAGATTCAGTTTCATGCAATACGCCCACAAGTTTTTCTCCATATTTGTTTGGTATTATGACTTTCTGCTGAACCACTGAAACAAATACATAATCAGTAATAAATTTGTTCACTGAAAAAAGATTTTGATCCTTGAAATTACGGTTGGATTTTGACCCGATAATAGTAATTTCTCTTTTGGCGATTTCACTTACCTATCACCATTCAATGACTATACACTTATAAACGCATACATAATATCAAGATAGTTTAATCCAACAGTCTCCTCTTCCGTGACTCGAAACCATAACGTGGTATTTGATACCATTTGTTAAGAGCGTAACCACTGATCCAAAGTGCACTAAGACTATTGGATACTGATTTGGTTAAGTCCTTAACCCTTAAAGAGCATAACATAAAACTTAATTATGGAATGTTGAAGGCATCTCCACTAAAGAAAGTAGCATTTCTATTGATTTTCAGGAAACCCACATCAGACTCAGAAGCTTGTTTTAAGCACAAAGACCATCCTATCTCTGGGTGTTTCATTAATCTAATGCTTTGAGATTCATCTTTACCGTCACAAAAATTCTTGAAAACCATTGGCTACAATCATTGGTACGGCATATAAGCATTCCTTATTATCTAAATCCATGCATTTGCTATCATTTGCAAAGGGTTTCGTGCTTAACTTCACGGCTTGTTTCTCATACGCGAGCCTGATCATACCCCAAAACGCCAAGAAAAGAATCTCAAACGCACGCGCACACACGGGCGGGCATATACACGCACATATATAGATATTCATAAACGAGATGCTGTGCTCTGTTACCTGGGTTTTGTGTAGGCTGCAGGGCCATTCTCAATGTTCTCCTGGAGAGATCATTGCCTGAGGAGATCATGCGCACCCGGTTGAAAGAAAATCTCGTTGAATGGGGCTTTCTGAGAAATAGTGAGTTTGGGAGCACTGCATGGCGACCGCATACAAGGCTTTCCATTGCTGAAGCGAGAGAATGTCCCTTACGGCTATGCTGCTCACTCGTCTATGTGTTTCCGTTTATATGTATAGGAGATGATGCGTTACGAAACCAAACGCTTACAACTCATTACTATCCTAATTTTTTTATTTCCATAAATTATGGAAAACTTTATTTTTAACTCCTCTCAACTTTTATTATTTTTATAATTATCTTTTTTAAAGTTCAAACTCTCAATTTAGTATATAAATTTTTAATTTTTTGCAATGTTACATTCCATTGGATTTTTTTTGTCAAATCCAATATCACTTATTTGTCAGATTTTTTCATTAAATCCTAACAAAATGGTGTCAAAATTACCAAAATAGTACCATTATATGCCATAAACATATCACAAAATTCCAACCAAATAATTTTTTATTTTTTGACATGTCCGCACAAGAAAGGGAAGAGGGATTCAAACTAGTGACTTTCATTTCATTAGGCGTGGTCCTAACCAATTGAACTATCTCTTGGAGACACAAACATAATTGAGGTTGGTTTGGTTCGATTCGGTTGCCGATTAGGTTCGGTCCTTTCAGTAAAACATACGAACTCCACTACCCCAACCAATTTAAAGCCCAAAACTACCAAACATATGTTAGGTTTAGCCCAAGTCCATACTGACTGTGTAGTATTTGTTCAAGCTTGTAAGACTTTCAATTTGGTTTTAGATATGGTTAGGTTCAAGTAGCCCGAGCTAAGAGATATGGATTGCCAGCAATTCACTGGCCGAATTGTATGCGATTCAAGTAGTCTCTAAATGCAAAGCCCACTTGCTCTGGTTTGGAGCTTGCCTGTCTAAGACAGGTGGGCTCCGCACTTGTGACTTGTCCTCTTTGTTGGGTAGCACGAATTACCTACAATTCGATCAAATCTTAAGTTAGGATCATAACTTTTGCGGATATAAATTTTCAGCAATTTTGTTACAATCTAAAGAGTTTCAATAAAATCCACCTATCCAAATAGGTTTCGGACAGTTCACCCACTTGGTGGGCCATGCGGACTCTATAAAGGTTTTCTTACATTTACTTTTCAAATTGCTAGTAATCTAAACAACAAATTATTGGATCTAATTCAGCTTTCACCTTTTTCCCTATATATATAATGTGGCTTTTTAAAAAAAAAAAATAGCTTTCACATGACATAGTGTTACCTGCGAAACAAAAATTAAAAAAAAAAAAAGCCAAGTGGATATATAGCAAGAGGACGACTGAAATGAACCCAAAAAAAAAAAATGTCTAATATCGGCCATGCCAAGGGCACTAGATTTCAACACTGTCCCTCATGACATGTGCTTTCAACAAGTGGAAAATAAAGGACAAGATGCAAGACTGACCAAATTATTGTTAATATATATTGACCATCCGATCTATATTATTCTTATTTTTTATTTATATCATTTAATTAATTTGTGGCTGTGCTCCTCAGCCTACTCTTATGAATCACAACAAAGGTAGTCTGGCTGATTTAGGATTATAAATTTTTTCATCTTCTCTCTCATTCATTCATCAACTATTTTTTTTTTTAAATTTAATGCATCAATCATTAAATTTATAAACTCAAGTGAGCTCTACACAAATACAGCAGTGAATTTACATATTCACTATATAAAAATAGGTGAAAGATGAATAAATTTTATCATTTCTCAGTGAGATAAAGGTGAGATAAAATTAATGTAGGTCACAAATTACAACACTTGTCTTTCTTTTTATATATATTTGGCTCATATGTATTTCTCTGACCATTAGATTTATGAAGTTCATCATTAACTTAAGTAAGATTTATATAAGTTCGCAAATATAATAATTAATTTGTAAAATGAAATGATACAAATATGAGAAAAATATTAACTCATATATATATATATATTGAGAGAAAGGGGGGGGGGGGGTGGTTTAAAACTCAAAGGCACCAATTAAGTTGTTTAAAGGAAAGGAAGTTGTTCGAGAAGCCACGTCATGGGATCGAGTTAGAGTGTTAATTAATATTAAGGGTTCCATCGTAATGTGAATGCGCGGTTTTATACTACAGAGTCAATCTAATTAAGAGTACTAATCTCGATCGATGGGTGAAGTTCTAGAAGTTCTAGTAGGTGCCAGAAGATTTGCTCAAAGGGGGACAACGTCAAACTCATAAAACTCTCCCACCAATCTTAATTTCTAACTTTGAGCTAATTAACTCACGTTTAGGGATAAATGCAAATTTAGTTCATGAGGTTAGCTTAAATTACAAATCACTCTTTGTGGTATAAAAATAAACTCAAAGATCCTTAGGGTATGCCAAAAAAACAATTTACTCCCTATGGTCAAATTCCGTTAAAATATTTAACAGATTCCGTTAAGTGCCATGTCAAGGGCTAATAAAATAATGACATGTATCACTCTTAATAAAAAAAAATATAAATATATAAAACTAAAGAATAAAAAAAATATTATTTTTTGGTTAAAAAAATAAAAGTTGTGGTTGCCAATTGGGCAATCACCCCCTTTCCTTTTTTTTTTAATAAAAAAAAAACTAATTTTTTAGTTTTTTAGTTTTTTTGGTTTTATATATTTATATTTTTTTTTATTAAGAGTGACATATGTTATTATTTTATTGATGATGACATGGCACTTAACTGAATTCGTCAAATATTTTAACAAAAATTGACTCTTGGGATTAAATTGTTTTTTTAGCATACCCTAGAGAGCTTTGAGTTTATTTTAATACCACAGGGAGCAATTTGTAATTTAAGCGAACCACAATAACTAATTTTGCATTTATCCCTTCTCTAACATTTAATATGAATCTACTTAATTAAGTTACCCTTTCCTCTAATCTTCGGATTAAACGAATCACTCAAATCTATTAGAAAATGAACAACGGTAAAATGGGTTATATGAGTGAAGAATAAATTAAACATAGATATGAAAACATAGTGCAAGGCCAGTTTATTTGTTGCTAGTTTCTTCTAACTCTCTTTGTTAGATTATTTCGTTAAATCCTAACAAAGTGGTGTAAAAATTACCCAAATAGTATCATTCTATGCCATAAACATATCACAAAATTTCAACGGAAGAAAAATAATTAAACACAAACATATCACAAAATTGAGGTTGGTTTGGTTCGGTTCGGTTCAATTGCCGATTCGATTCGGTCCTTTCAGTAAAACATACAAACTCCGCCTCCCTGGCCAATTTGAAGCCAAAACTACCAATTGTATGTTAAGTTTAACCCAAGTTCATACTGATTACTGACTGTGTAGAATTCGTTCAAGCTTGTGAGACTTTCAATTTGGTTTTGGATAAGGTTAGGTTCAAGCGGCCCAAGTTAAGAGATATGGATTGCCCACAATTCACTGACCGGATTGTATGCAATTTGGGTAGTCTCCATATGCAAAGCTCACTTGCTCTGAACAACTCGAGGTTTGAGGCTTACCTATCTGAGACAAGGGGGCTCTACACTTGTCCTCTTTGTTGGATAGCACGAATTGCAACAATCAAATATCAAGTTAGGATCATAGCTTTCACGGATAGAGATTTTCAGCAATTTTGTTGCAATCTAAAGAGTCTCAATAAAATCCACTTATCCGAACAGGTTTCGGACAACTTGCCCACTTGTTGAGACAGGTGTTCTCTATAGAGACTTTCTCACATTTACTTTTTCACATTGTTAATAATCCAAATAACAAATTGCTGAATCCAATTTAGCTTTCGCATAGTGTTTAATTATTTCTTTAATAGCTTTCACATGACATAGTGTTACCTGCTAAACACAAAAAATAAATAATAGGGAATTTATATATAAGGCCCTGGGGTAAGCACTTCAATTTATTTATTTATTTTGACAATTTACTCACTGGGTCAATCAAAATCACAATAAAATCTCTACTGTCAAATTTTTTTAACATACGTTAGTTCTTTCAAAACGTATCGTTTTACAACATTAAAATATTAATTTGAATTTGAATTTTTTAAAAAAGAAAGAATACAGGGGTAGCCAAACCACCCCATAGGAGGTGGTTTGTCACCCCATTTTGCCTGGGGTGGTTCAGTCACCCCCAGACGGTCATTCTGGGGGTGGCCGAACCACCCCCATGGCAGTCTGGAGGTGGCCGAACCACCCCCAAGCAAAATGGGGTGGCCAGCCACCCCCCTATGAGGTGGTTCGGCCACCCTTGTATTTTTTTTTTTTTAAAAAAAAAAAATAGATTTAAAATTTAAAATTAAATTAATATTTCAATGTTGAAAAATAGTGCGTTTTGAAAAAAAACTAACTGATGTTTACAAAATTTGATGGTAGATATTTTATTGTGATTTCGATTGACCCAAGGAGTAAATTGTAGTAAAAAAAAATATATATATATATATTAAGTATTTAAAAAACTTGGAGTGCTTACCCAAGAGCCTTATGTATAAATTCCCTAAAAAAATTTTAAAAAAAAATGCCAAGTGGATATATGGCAATAGGACGACTGAAATGAACCCAAAAAAAAAAAAAACACATGTCTAATATCGACCATGCAAAGGGAAGCCTACATTTCAACACTGTCCCTCATGACATGTGCTTTCAGCAAGTGGAAAACAGAAAGGACAAGATGCAAGAGTCTGACCAAATTGAGAAGAAACTAAAAAGGTGAGAAGAACTTGAGGCAAATTTAAATAGATATATAATATAATTGACCATCCAATATATATTATTGTTCTTTTTATATATATCATTCAATTAATTTGTGGCTGTGCTTCTCAGCCTTCTCTTATGAATCACAATAAAGGTAGTCTGACTGATTTAGATTTATTATGGTTTTTTCACTCTCTTTTTTTTTTCTTTTGAATTTTTGCATAGTCAATTGAAAATAAAAAGAAAATATATTTATAGAATAGTGTATGAAAATAAATAAGGATATTATTTATCCCAAAAAGTTAACTTAAAAGGTAAATGATAAATTTAATTATTTAATTAATTTTTTAATATTATCTCGTGTGCCAGCTCAAACTTCACCTCAACAAGTGAAGCTTAATACGTAAAATATTTAAATTATCACTATTCTATAAACCTAAGCTGATAAAAAAATGGTAAATTTAATCATTTAATTAATATTTTAACATCACTAATTTTATCTATCATAAAATTTAGTTGAATCTAAAAGCAAAATTAACTGTGTCTAGCTTGATTTATTGGAAGATAAATGTTATTTAGTAGACTGGTATACTATTGTCATACAACTCTGATGACGTAATAGTGAAAATCAGTCATTAGATCATTAGTAAGGGCTTATAAAAAGAAAAATCATGGACTAATTTTTACTACCACGTTATCTCACTTGTATGACAATCATATAATAATATACTAAATAACATAACTTTTGTTTAAAAACAAGATTGTTCTAAAAAAGAAGTGTCAATTCAACCTAAATNTCATAAAATTTAGTTGAATCTAAAAGCAAAATTAACTGTGTCTAGCTTGATTTATTGGAAGATAAATGTTATTTAGTAGACTGGTATACTATTGTCATACAACTCTGATGACGTAATAGTGAAAATCAGTCATTAGATCATTAGTAAGGGCTTATAAAAAGAAAAATCATTGACTAATTTTTACTACCACGTTATCTCACTTGTATGACAATCATATAATAATATACTAAATAACATTACTTTTGTTTAAAAACAAGATTGTTCTAAAAAAAGAAGTGTCAATTCAACCTAAATTACACATCTCATACATACTAAATGATCATGAATTACATTCCAATAAGAGTAATGCTATTTAGGTTGGATTGCCACTTTTTTTTAGAACATGTCTTGTTTCTAAGTAATGCTATATATTACACTTTTATCTTATCTCATTCAATTGGGTTAATGTGACAGTACCCATTAACTATTGAATCAACAATTGGTATAAAAAAAATAGTAATAATGAGAGTTGAAGGGCATTGTCACATTACCCCCATTGAGATAAAGGTGTTACACATTAATTATTCTCTCGACCATTAAATTTATAAAATCATATGAATCTCATGTAAATTCAATAGTAAACGTGCGGAGAGATGAGTAAAAGATAAAATAAAGAATATCATTTTTATCATTTCTCAATGAGATGAGAGTACTGAGATGGAGGGTAGTTCACAAGAGGGGTTAAAGGCACCAAGTTGTTTAGACTTTTCTCTAAAAATAAATAAAAAAGTTTTTTAAAAAAAAAAACTTGAAAGGAAAGGGAGTTGTTCGAGAAGCCACGTCAATGGAGTTAAAATCTTAATAAAGGGGTCCACCGTAATGTGAATGCGCGAGTTCATACTACCGAGTCAATCTAAGAGTAATCGCTGAGCTGCTGATCAAATGGATCGGCGGTCAAGTTGTACTAGGTGCCAGGAGATTTGCTCAAAGGGGAACAACGTCAAACCAAGAAAACTCTCCCACCAATCTTAATTTCAAACTTTGAGCTAATTAACATTTAATATAAATATCTACTTAATTAAGTTCTAATCTCCCGATTAAACGAATCACTCAAATCTATTAGAAAATTAACAACAGTAAAATGGGTTATAAATCTCTTCGTAGTGCTTGATTTTCAATAGACTTCGAGTTACATTTGAAGTTTTTTCAAAATGTTTCAATTTCGTAACCAAAATTCCCATGTTTGCTTAGTTTTATACTTTGATTAATTTTTGTCATTTATTTGTGTAGTTTATTTTGAGGCTTAAATTCATTTTACCCCATGAAGTTTTAAGAATTTTTCAATTCAAACCCCAATATTTAAAAATTAGCCATATACTCCCTAATGTTTCAAAAAATTTCAATTCAAACATTTTGTTACTAATTTCTATCTAATTGAACGGAAATTAAAACAAAAAAAAAATTATGGTAATTACATAATTTTATAGATTTTCGTCCAATTTAACGAAAATTAGTAATGGAATGTCTAAATTAAAAAATTTTGAAACATTAAGAGAGTACATTGTCAATTTTTAAACATTGGGGTTCAAGTTGAAGAATTTCTGAAACTTCAGGAGATAAAGTAAATTTAACCCTTATTTTAAATTATATGTGATTGTTGAGATAATTGAGAAAACATATATCCACTCCCCCCATCCTCCCAAGTGTTCTTTGAGGTCATTAGAAAATTTTCACTCAAGCTTCTGATGCTCACAAATCCTCACTGAGATGGACGACCACCCCTCAGTGGAGATAGGAGCCCACCCCTCACAAAAAGGGGTAACTAACCCCCATTCCTCCTGACAAAAGAGGGGCTGCAGCCACCCTCATTCGGTAGGAAGCAGCCCCCTCATCAGTTAGTGATGGTCGACGGCCACCATCTCCTTTTTTAAAATATATATTAAATACTTTTGTTTAAGGTATATTTGTGATTTAAACTGATTATGTCGAGTAACACATACAATAATTAATAGGCACATGACCTATCAAGCAAAAATTACGTGACACCAATTGATTGGTCTAACATGGCATATCGTTAATTAATTAGACGGTCGGTTGGACGAAGTGATATATTTGCAATCATAGAAAAATCAAAGAACCAAATTATCAAAATTAAAAATTAAAAATTAAAAATACTAAATTGAAATCCCATCATCAAAACGTAGAGACCAAGTTTAATTTTTCTCATAAGTTAATGATGAAAAGGTCAAGGTTTTAGTACATCCTCTTGATCATAATTTCTGCATCTATTAATTGGATCAATTAACCACGTCATGGGGTATGTTTTATTGCATGAGGAATCCAAATTAAAAATAAAACTAAAATTGAAATTATTATTCTTCCCCACATAGTATAATTAAGGAGAGATCGAAGCTGAGCAGCAGAACAAAAAAAATTGAAAGAAGCTGGAAAACGACATGCTGCCTTCCTCCCTTGACCCTATTTCAAACCCTCGCGAGGGTGGACTTTGACCACTACTTTTCTAACTTTCCCTTGCCTGGCCTGGCCTGGTGGCTGCTGCTGCTCTCCCTCTCTGTACTACTTTTCTTTGTCTTTTCTTTGCTCTCTCTTTTTTTCACCCTTATTTTGTTGTGTTTCCTCTCACCACTACTACTTTTCAAGTTCTCACTTACCAAAAGGCAGAGAAAATTCTCTTGTCCTTCTTATTTTGGTGGGGTTTTCCCTCTTGTTTCAACCTATCTATCCCCCACACACACCATCTGTACAATTATAACCCTCTTCTTATTTCTTTCTTTCTTTCTTCTTCTTCCTTAACACTGCGCATGCTTTTTCAAACACACCTCCCCCTATGATCTATTTAATGATCCTGCTACCATGTCTGGCTCAAAGAAATGCGACTGTTTCAAATGAAGCAGCCTGCAGCCCCAGAATATAAAGGCAGGGGGATAATCAAACCACATAAAAAGGGCGGCATAGAGGAGGTCCAGAGGGATCATGTCATACACCGTTTGTAGCCCCCAATACTACACGCCTTATATATGGACTCCATCTTCCAGCTTGAGGAAAGCGGCCGCGCCAACTTCTTCAGCTTGATAATGCAGTCTATTGGCTCTACTTACATATGCCTCTGGCAATATGCTCCCACCAGCAAGTATATATATATATATATATATATAAATATGCACTAGTACTATTCATCTCTTTCTCTCTTTCTCTATTCCGGTGGCAGCTGGCTAACATGTTTGTTGATCTTTGCAGCTGTTTATACATCAAGGATGGATTCTTTTACGAAGAGCACAGCCAACCAAGCTCTTCTTCTGGGAGTCTGGCTAGGAGGTTTTTTGATGAGTACCGGCTATCTGTTTTTCCGGTGGAAAATGAGTAAGAAAATGATACTAGTAATTGTGATGTTGCCATGTTGGATATATCAAAACATGTTCCCCACTATGTATGTACATAATCGCTTCAAGTGGGTTTTGTTTTGAATGTCAGACTCGTTCCAGGACTCGCTTTCAAGAATAGTCATCCTTATATAGAGTTGCCAGAATTGAATCTTCAAAGCCGGGCAAGGACTGAGGTTCAGCGACAATTCTATCAGGTAATAATTGACGGCACTATATAATTGCGTTTTGTTGATTAATTGAGACAATGAATCCAATTTTTGTTAGCTAAATTCATTCTTTCTATGATTTTTTTTTACAGGAAGCGAGGATTAAGGTTTGTGGTCATGTTTCGTAAAAAAGCTTTATATTTGATAAGAGCATTATAAAAATAGTGAAAGATGGTAAAGATTTGTGTTTGTTTATTGATTGCAGACTGCAATTTTTATGGGGTGCAAGAGTGGAGAGATTGAGATAGGCTTGTCCAATGCGTCGTCTCAGGTAAGAAATTAACCCATTATCACATGTTTTATATATATATATCAACCAGAATATTGCAGAAATCTTCTAGCATTTGATCAAAACAGCAGGGGAATAATACCCCAATTATATGATCCTGATTCATGGCATTATCTACTTTTCTTTCTGAGTAAAAAAGATATTTTGGCAGCTCGACATTGAAAAGGAAATGAGGAGCTGGTTTCCTGAAGATTTCTCTCAGCAATTTTCACTTCTGCGACAGGAACAAAACCCACCTTCATCATCTTCATCTTCCTTGAGATCACTTTCCATGGATAGCCCCGACTCTTCATCTCTTCTGTTCAGCATTCCAACCACTTCCCACTTTCCAGAAACCACCCTGGGAGAGATTCCTATCCTGCATCGAGTACTCCCAACAACAACAACAACTAGTCCACACCAACAAGCAATGCAGGCGTTTGCAAGAAGTCGAAACATTCAATTCCCAGCTCCAGAGAGTGAAAATGATGCAATGGCAAGAGCCATCCTCGCCGTTCTATCTTCAACTTCTTCTTCTTCATCATCATCCCATCAACCCCACCAAAATTTACCTTACGGCCATCGGTTAAATTCAAAGGCTTGTGCATTCAAGAGCTACACTTCGGCTTTAGGACCAAGAACCCAGATGGGAGCCAATGTTCGCAAGCAAAGCATGCTGAAGAGATCATTTGCTTTCTTTAAAAGCTTAAATTTGTTGAGACTCCATGAACGCATGCAAGCAACCCGCCCCACCCCCACTCAGCTTCACCATATGATCTCAGAGCGCAAAAGGCGTGAGAAACTCAATGAAAGCTTTCAGGCATTGAGATCTCTACTTCCTCCAGGAACTAAGGTACTTAATATCTTTGATCGATCAATTAAACGCGTACAATACGAAATGCTATTACGGATCGAACACATGATTTTTGTGTCTATTAAATAGTATTTCTCAAATGGCAATGCTTTAAATATCTCTCCTTGTATAAGTATATGTATTAGTTGATTGATTAGGTTATTAGGATTATGATTAATGAAAAATATGTTTTCTTGGAGGCATGAATGTTGTCTTATTCTTAGTATTGAAATTCTACAAAAACTCTAACTAGTGAAACTCTGATGAACGTGGTTAATTTATTTATCATTGCATACCGGTATATTGTTACAAACCCCACCTTGATCAAAATTATAAATTTTTTTGGATCAAATAGAGAGACAAAGCATCGCTGCTGACCACAACAAAGGAGTATTTGAGTTCTTTGAAAGCTCAAAACGAAGAGCTGAGTCGAAGAATCCAGCATTTGGAGGCGCAGCAATTGGCTGCAAAAGAAGCTGATCATGAAGATCAGGAAACCAGTTCCTCCTCAAGTGAAAGACTCATGGTTCGGATTTCACACGTCCCAGAATCAACATCAGAAGAGAGAACAGTTAATTTGCAAGTGATTATAAGAGGAGAATGCCAAATGGTTGATATGGTGATTCGCATTTTGGAATTCCTGAAGCGGGTTGAGAATGTAAGCTTGATGTCCATGGAGACCACAACCCGGATATTAGACTCAACCTCCATTAATCGCATAACCATGAGATTGAGAATCGAGGTATGTAAATTCAGATACAATTTTTTAAGATAGACCCACTAGATAATATATAAAAACAATTAATATAAGTAAACAAATTATGAAGGGATCGGAACACTTCTAGAACTATATACATATAAATATAGTATTACAAATCAACTCTGCTATGATTTTCTTTGTCTTACTACACTACTGTTTTCAAAATAAGAGGTTTACATTTTGATTAAAAAAAGATATTTTGTGAAGATATATGATCCCAAGCTAGGTACACTAGCATGAAAGTGATGTGTTTTTTACAATATATGATGGCTTATCAGATAAAGAAAATCAAAAGGGTATTGAAAAAATTAATATTTGGGTACTACATCTTTTATTTTCTATAATTTTATCATAAATTAATTTAGATGGCAATTTACACAAGTATCAAGAGACGTACAGATGATAATTTACACGAACTGTCACGTTAATTTGAAAATGACTTATAATAAAGCAACGATATATAATATATAGACTTATAACTTGTGTGGTTTGATTTAAAATCATTGCTGTTGGCAGGGAAACGAATGGGACGAGGCTGCCTTCCAGGAAGCAGTGAGGAGGGTTGTTGGAGACTTTGTACAATGACAATTCCACCAATCCTTTGGTTTTTCTATGGAAGCAATCAACTGGATTAATTCCGTGGCCGCATCCTGCGCGTCACTATCAACGGTTGCTCTCCTCTTTCTCAGCCAATCTCAGCCGTCAATTTTGGGTTCATAAAATAGTATATTAGACTGCATGATTAGTGTATCAATAGCGCACACAGTTTTGAGAGCTAGCCAACCAACCAACCAACCCCTATATATCGAACCAATGTACGACACCATTTTGGCTGAACTTTTTGGATTATTGTATTGGTACCCTAGGTCCTAACCACATATATATTTAGTATTTTTGTTTCTTTTTGTACGTAATTTCAAATATTTTGTGTGTTCTACAATATTTAATAAACCATATATATATATGTTTCTTGTACGATTTATATGTCGCCCATTTTGACTCTGATCTAATAAGGAGACTATGGAAGATTGAAAGCGAATCCAACAAAGATTCATAGCCAGATGCATTCAAAGGTTGTACATCGTCAAAATTCAACTTTTTTCAATATTTCTCACCAAACCCTGAATACATAGCTTTCTTTCTTTCTTTCTTCTCTCATTATTCTGTCCCTATAACACTTGAAAAAGCCTCGATCGACCGGGACCCACAATTGGGGCCGCCAATTAAGAAACGATTCGATAAAATTCTCTGAAAACCCGCATAAACTAACAAATTTTATTGGAATTCTTTCTCATATTTCCTGCTCGAATAGATTATAACTATTTACGTTATAATGAAGTGTTGATATTTTGATTAAAAAGATAATTTTTTTTTAAAAAAAAAATCCCCACGTGGCTTTTATTGTCCCATGCAATACGCTTTTGTTTGCGTCATGTATCACTAACCTATGGCCTATGTATCAGACCGTGATGTGTCATATGGACAATGGGCCACGCTGGTTGAGCCTTTTTCACCGAAGGGAAAACGAGGGGGACTTTAGAGACGGCGTTTTTGACCGTCAATCTCTGAGAAATTTAGGTTGTGGCTGAGTTTGCTCAAGAGTCAAGGCCATGGTTTTGGTCATTCTTTTCTTTTCCTTTTTTTTTTTTTCCAATTTCTTTATTCATCTTCCTATCTGTTAGAGAGGGAGAGGGTATACCGTTAATGTATTTATTAATGACACCGAATGTTTTCAAAGAAAAATAGCATTACTTTTTATTTATTTATTTGAATATCAAATTCTTATGGGGTGAAAGGGAAGGGGAAAAGGCAAAGGAAAAGGAAGGAAAAAAAAGGACTAGCAATATGATTAGGTACAAAAATGTTATATTTTAATTGGGTAATGCAAGATATCATATTTTTATCCCACACTCTTTTATGATGTTGACATGTCAATTCTAATCAACTTTTTATCAATCTTTTTTTTATAAATAAAATCCAATAATTAGTTTAAACTGTCACATCAACATTATAAGATAAAAATGTGATTTTTGCCGCTACTTTTTTAATTGATATATGAGCTAGTGTTTATATATATATATATATATAAAGATAAAGCAATAAAATGAAATTGATGGGTTATAATTAGGAGAAATTGGTTGACCCACTCCAAATGTTGGAATTTTCTTTTGGAGGTGATTCTTGATGAATGAAAACTGAATTTATGGAAACATTGTTCAAATGAAGTAATTCGAAAGTTCAATAGTTGAAATAGGAAACGGTCTCTGTGGTTGCAACTGGGTTTATAAGTGGGATCTATATCATGTAAAAGGGACAAGTCAATGTGGTTAGTTTAGGATGCAGTCAATCATCGTGACCATTTCTTTTTTGTAACCATCAAGATGAACGTACATTTACTAAGAAAGCTGCATTTTTTAGAGTATAATTGCAATTTCGTGATATTTAGCATTAATTTCCTTCGATCACAATCATACCACTTAATTGGGATGCGATTGGGTCGATGCTAATTCAAGCAAATAAAAAGAGGAGAGAGACTCTAATAAGATTCACTTATTCAAATAGATATTCAAGTAATTCAAGGTGCGAGACTCACCTATTCGGGCAAGTGGACTTCATTGGAGCCCTCTCTCATTATCTACCCATATCAAACTGCAATTCAGTCAGTTAGAATTGACGTGATTCAGGAATTCAACACGAACTCAACACAAAATTAGCAGGTTGTGATTAAGGAGTTTAACTCGCTTAATAAAATGAATCAAGTTATGGTTAACTTATATAGTCTTATAGTCATGCCTCAACCCAACTCAAGCTCGACACGAGATATAAGGGCCGACAATTTTTTACATGACTCTCAAACCTAACACAAGTTAGGATTGAATGGTATACTCCGTTTAATCAAATGGACCGAATTAAAAGTAACCTATATAATCTTATTATCACGTGAGCATGCATCCTCACCTATATAACCAGCAAATTGCAACCAATTGGTCGAATTCCATTGATTCACGAATGTGATAATAAAGCTTGTGCCAAGACCTTTCTCGGAACCTTCCAACATGTCTTAAAATTTTCCAGACTATTCCCATACAAAGAAATGTTTTAAGGGGACAAAAAAGTAGAATGAAATTAAAGAAGAAAGTGGTCATGCTGAGCTGAGGCTCCCAAAAGAAAGAGTCCCAAAACAATGAACCAAAGAGCCTACCTATGCAGATTCTCGGTTTCTTTCATCTACACTTTTTGGTACCCCGTAATACGACATTTCCTTGTTTTCATATTTCAAAAAGTTAGTGGATCCCACTTCTAGAAATTGTCGTTTGACCCTTCAAGGAATTTCCCCTTTCTCCCTACTTTTCTCACCCGTGACTCTCCAGAATATCTACCAAACGTGGTGTATTGAACCCATGCAATGGGCAGGTGAAGAAAAAAAGATGAATGAAGAAGAAGATGAAGAACCCAATGAACCATAAAATTCAACTTCCTCATGCAAACCTGTATCATTGCTAGAAATAGAATCCAGAGCAACTGAACTCTGCAAGAGGTAAAGCATCCAAGGAATATCTTCCTTCATTTTTCTTCTTTTTTTCTTTTTGGTTTTTTGGATTGGACTTCAAGAGAGAGAGTTCAAAGACGTCAAATTAGAGCATGTTCATAGGAGGAATGAGGAAGGAATAAGATAGTCTTATGGCTCTTTCAATTTCGACTAGTAAGCACCAACAGCCTCTCAAGCAACAATCCACTGATAACATGTAAGAACACCAACCTAGTCACAAATTGTACCTATGGATTTGATTAACAGTTGGACAAATTGCTCTCCTTCCAACTTGCTCCTTCCGAACCAACAAAAATTCCATTCGATACATGTTGCATAGTATATTAAACCTATAAACAAATCTATTTGACAGGACTGTCGCTGAGAACCTCAACATTTGACCATAAGAAACAGTTGCATGTGATTCTGATTCAAAGACCTTTCCCAATATTAAAACCAAGCTGTGCCCACAAAACAAGAACGTACCACCAATCGATCCGGAGAAGGCAATTGCATATCACAGGGAATGATCAATCCTGTCGGCAGAAAAAAAAAAAAAAAAAGAGCAATGACCTCCAACCGTGCTTCAAGGTCACATGCACACTTAGGCTTCAACAGCAGTGACTATTTCTTCATCAGTAGAATCGAGTTCTTCTTTAAGATCTCCATTCACCGCCTCCGTTTCAGGTTCCTTTTGTGTCTCATCAGAAAGCAGCTTCTCCCTGAGCTTTACTGTAATTTCATCTCTTACACTTTCATTTTCAGCCAGAAACTTCTTAAACGCATCCTTGCCACGGAAAATCTGGTCATTATAATAGAAAAATGCGCCAGACTTTGAGAAAAATTTGTGTTTTACTCCTAAATCTATGAGCTCTCCTTCCCGACATATGCCCTTGCCAAACTCCAGCTCAAATTGGGCAGTTTTAAATGGAGGGGCAAGCTTGTTTTTCACAATCTTCACAACAACTTGGCTTCCTACAGTCTGCAAAGCAAAACAACATCATCAGGATGCACAGATCAAGAAAATGCCAAAATGAAACCCATTTAATCAAGGACTCTTGAATTAGAGTCTTTAGCCTTCCCCATGTTTTGTAGATGAGGGGATTGGAAAGAAAGATCAAGATCTGCTAAAACACGGTTCCCTCAATATGATAGTAAGAAGAATATCACATGAGATATCATACTGCACGCAAGTTACACAGCATAGCATCAAATCCTTTTGATTGTTTCTCGCTGTAATAGAAGTTTTTAAATCCCCAATCACCAATAAAGGACAAATTTGTTCAAGTAGCTGGGAGTACAAGAGTGGAGAAGACAGAAAATTCCAAAGCCATCAACATTTTAAGGACTCACCACAAACATGACTAATGACCGGTGACAAAACTCAAGTATACATGATTCAAGCCTAAGGTTCAAAGGCCATTAATTGTGGAAAGAGAATTTCAACATGAAAAATGACTGCATATATAAGTTAAGTCCATTTGGCCCACCCTACGATTTTGCAAGTCAAAAGTATGTTTTTGAACAGAATCGCGGAAAGCATCTTGTTTGGGAGTGCGTTCGAAAAAAATGGTAGTTTGAAAACATTAAAAAAAAAAAAAAAACCATTCAAATTGCAAGCAAGGGGGTGGGTTTTTAAAAATGCACGATTTTAAAGGCCAAATTGTGATTTTACTTATCGCTTAACTGCATTTTTAAAAATAGTGTTCATTAACTATGTTTTAAAATTGCTATTTTTGAAACTGCTAAACCAAATGGACCTAAGAAATTAGAATAGCTCATTTCAAGCCCATCAAAGGAGTTCAACTACACATGCAGATAGAGTATACATGATAGATATTGCAACAGCCCCTACAAATACAATGTTCAAATTCACGAGTGAAACAAATGGATGAAATGTCATACCTCTTCACCCTTCTTGACAAGCCCTATTCTCCTAATATTTAGGCGCACTGAAGCATAGAATTTCAAGGCATTACCACCACAGGTAACTTCAGTGGGCCCACCAAATCCTCCAAAAGTAGAAAGCTTCGCTCTTACCTGGAGATACATGAAATCAAATTAGGGAGGTCTCACCATAAAACAGACATGATTATCTGCCATTGAGAAATTAGGACAATCAAACTGCTTTTATGAGGACACATCATACATACTTTTTTTCTTTTTTTAAGAAGTAATCTTAGTCAAACCCTAAACACAATACAATTTACATCAAAGGCATCAGACATGTAAATTCCAAACCCACCCCTATAATTAACAAAGAATAAAATTACATTAAGTTGGGAATGCCAGGTTGAACAACAAAAAATAGTACAAAAAAATATTGGTCCAGGCTGACCAGGTCCAAGGCTAACCCAAGCTCATTCCATTTACTGCACCTCATAAGATGCTCAGCCCAAGAGCAATTATACACATGCCTCTCATCTCAAGCTCAGCCATCAAAATAATACAACAAAAGGCTGTGCCTGTGATAGTATAACCAAAAGTGATACCTGATTTATAAATATCAATATAGTCTGTGATAGTGATAAAGAGTGGCTCAACTTGCGAAGGGCCTGGCTCATCAATCTAGCCTGCATCGCCATGTGAGCATCACCCATCTCGCCATCAAGCTCACCTTTAGGCACAAGGGCTGCCACCTGCCATCAGAAATACAGTTATTATTGTCAGAGCAGAACATTAAACAGCAGCTAACAACTTGAAAATGAACAAAAAAAGTAACCCATCATGTGTGTTTATGCCATATATGTTGCTACAAAATGCAAGTAGCAAGAAGATCTTTCAAAAAAGCCTAATTAGATGATAAGGGAACCACAAAAGAAGTAGTAAGAGAGAGGAGAAGAATATGGCATCCCAAAAAGATTTTGGAAGAAAGTAACAAGCACATTCCTGCAGCTACCAACCATGAATTTGAATACTGCCAACAAAGATCTTGAATACCAAGCAAAATAAGCTTGGGCCAATTGAGCACCAAACTTACACTGTCAATAACAACAACATCGACTGAACCACTTCGGATTAAAGTGTCCACAAGACTGAGAGCTTGTTCACCACAATCTGGTTGCGAGAGAAGTAACTTGTCAGTTTTTACCCCAATATTCTGTGCCAGTGCTGGATCCAGAGCATGCTCAGCATCAACGAACACACAGTACCCTGCATAGAAATGGCATGAAACAAACTCAATTTCCCTTAAAGAAGCTATAGAAAAATTCTTTGAAAAGCAAACAATAATTAAAAGTTCACCAACAGTATTACTATTAGATCTGCGCATGGTTGATATGGATCCTTCATTATTAATGTATGAGAATGCAAACCCAGAATATCTTATTATGCATAATATTTTCCTAAAAACCATTGTGTTTTTTGTTTGAGTATCTCCTTTATAGATCAAAATGATGATATGATAGGACAACCTATGCTTGCTATTAAAATATAACAATCTAATCAATGAATAGAACCCTGTTTATTAGACAGGACAATTAGCAAAAAGCTAAAATTGGGAGTGGTGGTAGAGGCTAGGATAGATTGCGTCAAATGGAATGCACCATCCAAATAACTGTTAAACCAATATATGGAGAAACTATCTGCACAGAATCAGGAGATTTAAAAAGAAAATGTCCTTCAAACAGACTTATCATGTTCTGTAAAAACAAACATAAAAGCACACTCGCACCCACTAACCCAAACTCACAAATATAAAATATGTTGCTTAAACTATTGTAGTGACGTATAGTAACAGATGTCCTTTCTCCCAGTTATTATTAGTGATGAAGCTAGAAAAAGTAACTAAAAAAGCATATAAGAATGACCTCCTTCCTTTTGTGCTTCAGCAATTACATGTAGAGCAAGAGTAGTTTTCCCAGAAGCCTCCGGCCCATATATCTCCACAACACGTCCCTACAGAGATCCGATAAAGGCATATTATGAGCAGCCGAAACATATCACACAGGTGAAGTAACAGTCTGTTCTCTGTCTATTTCCATCCTTACGCTCACACAAAATACATATCCACCTTATAGATATATGCATTAGATACACAAAAATATCTGCGTATGTAAAACAAATATTATACATATATAAGTGAAATATGTAACATAATATTTAACTTAAGTAAAGAGGTTTCTAACTTAGGCGACTGAAAGGAAAATATAACAGTTGTAGAAAATGAAAGAATAAGATCAATAATTAGCGTACAGTCAGTAAAAGGAAAAGGGCTGAAAACAACATATGAAACAAAACCAGCATACCACCCAAAACTTTTTTTTTAAAATTCCCAGCAACCTAAATAATTTGCATTAGACAAAAGGAAAATTGAATTAAACTGAAGAAGGTCAAGTTCCACGAATTTTCATGGAACAGAGCTGATACCTTTGGAAGTCCACCAGTCCCCAGTGCTACATCCAGAGCAAAAGAACCTGTGGATACCACTGGGACATTCCTTGAAGGGGATGATAGACCAAGCCACATAATAGATTCCTTTCCAAATGAGGATGTAATCTGATCCAGGGCTTGTTGTAGGGCCAAATCTTTCTTCGAAATGTTATCTTCGCTGGTGTCGCTTCCATCTGACTTAGACTTCTTTCTACCTTCAGGGAGATAGAAACTGAGATTGTTAATGATCCACTTATCAAGACATGCAACAAAGTTGAAAATGCTAATTCTATATTACATTCACTCAGATTTTACAACAGCAGAGAGAATCAAATCTACCTTACATGTTGCATCTAACCATACATGGAAATAGAGTTACACAACAGCATTGACAACAAAATCATAAATTTCAGAACTCCCAAACTATGCTTTTGTCAAGCAAAATACTTTCAGCACCTTTACTAGCGAAGTCGCGAAACTGAAAAGATGTCCCCAATATCCCTGTCCTAAAGCCCTGCACAGATTTGACAAATAAATAATCAGCTAAAATGTGTAAATTACAAATGCACGAAACCCAGAAACTATAGAAGCATAGAAGACCCTGAAAAAATATTTATACAAAACATACATTTTCTTGAGATAAACAAACACGGAAAAAAGAAATGCTCATATTTCTACTTTCCCATTTGATTGCCCGGAAAATGAAAGCCAAGAAAAGGTTTAAAAAACAAGAAACTGTTGCAAGCACTTCTGTTTTGTTTCTTGGAAACAAGCTAACTCAAATCCATTGAGCCAACCAGTTGCAATATGCTCCGTTGAATGTAGATAATCGTCTTTTTCAAACTTTCAAAAACTTACATTTCTGAAACAGTCCTAAACTTTCTTGGTGACCAAACAGGGTGTAAAAGCAACAGGGTCCCAAAACAAACATTAAAAAAGAAAAGCTCTAACAAATGGATGGAGAGAGTAACCTCTGGAACGAACAGAGAGCGTTTTAGAAAGGAAGCGCACCGAAGAAGCCTCGCCATAGACGGGTGCCCTCCGCCCCCAAAAGACAGCTTCTTCGGAATCGAAATAAAAAAGAGCTAAACTGAACAGAAACTTAACTGTCACAAATATGCCTCTCCATGCACGTGCAAGTATGAGAAACAAAAAGAAGAGAAGAGAAGAGAAACAGAAGAGAGAGAGTCTCTGGTTTTTAGGGTTTTTGGTTTGGTTTCCCTCCCTTTTGTGAGTCACTGAGTGTGACTTTATTGCAGAGAGTGAATATATTGGGCTATTTGGGCCGTATGTGATGTATTGGAACTGTGGGCCTCATTTTTGGGACTAGAATATTCAAGGGCCCACCATTATTGGGCTGATGGGTGTAATAAAGAAAATGGTAAAAAACCCTCACCGAAGAAAACGGTAAAAACCCCTCACCGATGAGTAATGCTACATACTACATGTAAATTTCACAAATATCATTAAAAACAAAATGGATGTGGTCAGGTCTAGAAACCATTAAATATTTCTTTTAACAATGGTCGATCAAATAGTTATTAGACTCTGTCACGTTGGCTTTGTGAGATATTTATAGGATGTTTGTATGTAACTTTTAATTTTTAAAGAAAAATGTTATATACCACACTTTTAGCTCACTTTGTTGATTAGTTACTAGATTTTTTTTTTTATTTTTTACAATGACTAATTGACAGTGTCATATCAATAAAGTAAGATAAAAGCATAATATATAACATTACTCATTTTTAAATAATTTGGAGTTTCTAACGTGGCATGACACATTTGTTATGCCACATGTCACTATCTGACTGGATGTGACATGAAGCAACGCTAGTATCTAACAGCCCCATATGATTTGTCTTTTTATCAAAGGTTGAATTGATACAAAAGGCCCTACAATCGTAAACTATTTTTCTACTCGAAAAAGTGTAAGAGCAGCTTTACATGGAGTATGAGCGCTTGAGTAAATGATGTGCTCCCTAAACAAAGAGCTTTATCTTTATTGCCATATCTTTTTTGGACCGTGGTTTCTTAAAATTGGGAATTTCACCCAATTCCTCCTATCCTTTGTAATTAGGAAAGGGGATGTAAGGAACCTAATAAGGCCCTTCCCTGCTCGAGCAGAGATCTCTCTCACTTGGCCTTTTTTTAAAAAAAATATTATATTTTTCAAATTCATTTTATAAACCAAGAACATAAAATTCACATATACACTGGACGCAAGTTTAGTTTAATAAACAGCCACATGAACCCTCATTTCATGAATAGGAAAAAAAAAAAACTGATTTTTATGAAGGAAAAATGTTACTCGCACTTTTAAGTGCATAGTCCTTGACGTGTCAAAATCAAAACTTAATGGTTATTTTTACTGTCACGTGGCAGCATCTCAACAACTCATGGAATTAGTAGAAAAAATAATGCCGACAAAGATAGCTAGACTAAGGCTGACGTCTTTCCAAGTCAAAATAGTAAGCATCGCATCTGGTGATTTTGACACGCACAGAATATTACCAACAGACACAGTGATAACACCATATAGAATTTCAACATCAACGACTTGCTAGACTCGTCTAACCACCCACAACAGTCGATCACACAATTAGTCGCAAAATGTTGAAAAAATAATGCTAGCTCAGTAAAAGGTCAAACCATTCAAGAGAACATGAGAGCAATCAGAACACAAGGACTACAAAAACATATATATATATATATATCTATGTTTTTGTTTGTTTGGATAATACAAAAACATAGATATATACTAGAAGAGTTTCTGGAATCAATCACATTCAGATGACCACTACATGCATCAACAAATCATAGCACATCTCTCATTCATATAAAAACCAGTCTCTTCAAACCAACATGAACAAAAAGGAGAAAAAAGGCTAAAAATCATTCATCATTTGACATAAGGGGAACAAAAAATATAGGAGCAAAAGGAACCATCCAAAATCGCCAGAAAACCCCTTTTTGATCAACATTGCAATGACCCCATCACAACTCTCATGCATTGAACATTTGCTACAACAAACTCTTCTAGTCTACTGTTGCTTGCATTCTGGAGGGCGCTCGCCCTGCTGACCATCTGCAGCTTGTGTTCTTCCACTCTTCTACAGATTATAACACCACAAGTGATTAGCAAATTCTGGTTAAATTAAATGCAATAAACAAAATAAAAGATGAATAAGATTAGGAATAGTTTTATATTCTTCTGTAACGGTCGCCCAGGGGAAAAGAAGGGGGGATGGGAAAACAGGTATCACACCTTGTGTCCAGCGGATGACTGCAGAAACATTCCAAACCAATTTAACAAATATTCATTAGTACCAGTTTTTAAAGAAACAATTAGAAATAAAATCTCGCAAATCCAAATTGCTTAAACACTTGCCTTCTTTTTGGTCTTGCTTTCATCTTCATCTTCATCGTCATCATCATCGTCTTCTTCATCTTCCTCATCCTCTTCATCATCATCATCCTCTTCAACATCATCATCTTCATCATCATCCTCTATGTCTCCAAACTCATCTTCCTGAATAGCCTCCCCCGTAAACCATGACACAGCATGGGGGATGATCTTGTCTCGAATAGTTGACCTATAGCATGAAATACAAGAATACTTCATATGGTGCCTTTAAGATTTCAGTTCACCACTATAGCCACAGAGCTTGAACAGCATTTCCATTTAAGACGAAAAAGGACATACTCACCCAATGTCATAATCTTGTTCCATTTGATTTTGCAGCTCCTCAGCCTGACCAAAAAGATCAAAACTAACGTCAAACACAAAATCAAAAGTCAATTATCATCAACCATTTCTCAAGATGTTGTGATGTTCGTCATACAGCATCTTCTTCAATATCTTCATCGTCCTCAGGGACTTGAGGTGGACTGAAAAAGTTGAAGAAACTCTCACAACTTTCAGTTTTAGTAATTGGCTTGGCATTCTTTGATCCCTTCTTAGGCTTCTTCTTAAGGAGCTTCTGTGTCAAGCATTTTCCTGCATGCCATTCAATTTCCGTCCTGAAAGGCAACAAGGAACAATCAAATAATAGTTGTAAACAAGCCTATAAAATAATCAAACTATAAAGTCCAAAAAAAAAAATCAGCAAAATAGCAAGGTAGGATCCAAAGTTACCCAATTGCCTTCTCTAAAATAGGTTCATCTTCATCAATCATGTGATATGTCTTTGTCAACACAGAGTTCTTGAAATAAGGATTGGTGTCAAAGAAAAACTCAAGCTTGAACCCCTTCGGATTGTCTATCCTACACCACTTAATATCTTTGAGATATTTCAGAGCTCCTTCATCACGCTCAGTTATCTGATTGCATTAAAAAAGGAAACCACAATTTGACATAGTCCTATAGAAGCATCAAATACAAGAAATTATTATACACCATACTAACCTCCTCAGCTAGCACTTCATTATTTTTCATTGCAGTGAGCCAGAAATCAGGAACTCCTTTCTCTGCATGAACATGTAATTCAGCATCAAGCTACAATGAATCCCACCCCAATTTTTTTTCTTCATGATAACTGATTCAAATTCATTAAAAGCACAAAGTGGCGCAACTCTAGTACAAATGAAGTATAAAAGAAGAACCAAACTCCAAAAACTCAGAAAAATTAGAAACAGGCAATCTAAACAACACTACTATCCATGTATACAAGGATTGGAACATCTTCTTTAAATAACTTTGCCATCCAAAAATAATTTCTCCAGTCTTGGTTTAATTTCAAGAAGGTACCTTCATCAGCTTTATCCTCTCCTTCCTTTGCAGCATCATCTGCAACCCCTTCAGCTTCAACAACAGCATTTACAATTTCATATCGCTGCAAGTATTTAGTAAAATTGACAAATATGTTAAAAGAGATGACCACTTATCAATTACTTTCAGAGTGATTAAAAGGAAGTCAGCATCCAACGCACTAAGCATGGTGAAAGACAAGCAATTGGCTTGGTTCAATAACATGGAGGCATGTCTCACAGGGGCCTAGCTGTAGGCCTCAGTAACAAATTGTAAGTACATAATGCAACAAAAAAATATTCTACAAATTCTTTTATCATTTTTCACAACCTGTTCACCAAAAAAAGAATGGACAACAAGGAGCATGAAGTGTGTGAGAGAGACAGAGAGAGAGCCCGTCCAACTCTCATCCTTAGTGCAGAATATAGACCAGTACGATACCTTGGTGTATAGTGGTTGATACAACTTTTGATATTTGGCTTCAAGAGCAGCTCTCTCCTCAAAAAATTTTGCCTCCAATTCATCATGGTGGCTCTGTAATTAGAAGGAACAAAAAAAAAAAAAAACTCTATATTTTATGATATGAATAGATCAAGTAAAACAAAAACACAACACCGTATAAGACAAAAGGCATGTTCATGTCATTTATTACACGATGTATGAAACAACAATAATAAAAGCAGATTCATAGAAAAACTTGAGATTCAATAGTAATAAAAGTTTGTATGAAAATAAAAAATGCAACACATTTCAGTATAAAGCAGCAGGAGGAATCTTTTAGAGGTATTAACTGGCCATTGCTATGTTCTGAAAGAGCAACAAGGTCTTCATAGAGAGACTCACCGATACACTTAGCTCAATTGGACTTTCTCAGTTCGAGTATGTTGAAAACAGAAAAAAAAAAATGAAAACTGAACTGGAGTTAGATTTTTCCAGTGTCTTATATCCTAGCATGGAGTTCAATGATCAAGGACATTGTGCATAATTTTGCAATTTTATAACGTGTTAGTTCTTATGGCAAGATCATTTTATGTGAATAACACGCAAGTGCCATTTGTTTGTGACAGACTTGCATGCTCTAGATAGACTCAAAATATTGCTAAACCTACCCCCTAACACAAAACAACTTCGAGATCAGTTCAAGGCTTAATTAACGTAAATTGAATCAAAGTCTATTTGCATTCACTCACAACAACTAGAACTTATCATGAATCTTCTAAACGAATATACTCGCAATTTAATAAACAATATCACATCATAGTCTAATAAACCACTTCCACCAAAGAAAGTTGAATGCGCAAGCACAAGAACATAGACATGCCTGGATCTCCTTGAGAACCTCGACACGTCTCCTGACTTTCGGAGATAGACTCTCTAGCAAATCGGAGTGCTGCCCAGCCAGAGACTGGATCTTATTCTGCACAAAACACCACGAAACCTTAACGTCATCAGCAAATCAAGCACTAAAATGCAAAGATAAGATGACAGAGAAAAAAAAATTCCTGCACAACAGAGTCCAATCAACAACCAGCTAAAATGCTTAATTGAAAAAGAACATCAGTACAAATTGAAGTTTCCTCTTCATTTCCCGTTGGATTCTCAGCAACCAAACAGAGACGTTGGTACAAATTACAATAGTTCACTAACCTTGAGAGCATTAACGAGGCCCGCTCGATCCTCCTCGTTGAGAGCTTTGTACATAAAATGGCCAAAAGCCAAAAACAGATTATCATATAAGATGCACAACAATCAAAGACAAAAATAGAGAGATTAGGGTTTTGGAGGAGCGGAGATTACCGGCATTGAGATCGGACATGTTGAAGTTGTCCTTGTCGTTGCTCATTGTTTGGCTATTAGAGCTGCGAGGGACGAAGAAGAGATGGAAGCAATGGAAAGCTAAAACCCTAGCCTCTCTTTTTAAAACCTGCTCTCTTTATCACTGGGGCACCGCTTAGCTTTAATTCTTTTTTTTTTTCTCTTTTTTTTTTAATATTGAGGAAAAGGTGTTGGGCTGCATTTTCTGGCCCAAAAACTTAGAAGTGGAACCATAGGCAAAGACAACTTGATTGAGATCCCTCCAATTATTTAAATTTGGAGAAACTCATGATACCAATTGACGCAGTGGGAAGGTGTGGGCTCCAGAGTTGAACATGTTAACTCCAAGAGTTCTGGAATCCACCAGGAAATATAGAGGAACTCTCTTAATAAATTTTATTCAATGACAAAAGATTATTAAAAACAAGCCCAAAGCCCTCCTTTCCCTATGGTCAAGCTGTTTCACACCTTAGCACAAGAGTTAAGCAATAATAATTTGTCTTTTAAGCTAAAACTTCCCTAATGATCTATCTCACTTTTTTCTTCTATGGGATCAGTTGACTGAGACGAAAGCAATTCAAACCCATCTCAAATCTTCCCTGTGTAGGATTTTAAATCTCTTACCGTTCGGCCAACGACTCTTTGGGTCTTAATAGAATCTCTACTCCGAAAAGGGCAAGGAAGAGGACAAGTGTAGCATAATTCAATGGTCTATAAAATATCAGCTGCTTTTGTATAACCGAAACATTAAATTTTAATTTTAAATTGGCTTTTGTTTTACTAGGATTTAAATGATTTGATAGATCATTAAATTTTTAAAAAAGGGTCACAATTTCATAACATGAGATTCTTCAATTTTGAATAATTAGAGGGGATCTTAATCCATGCCCTTCACCATGGAAATGAGCTTTTTTTCGATCCGATTTATAAAATTGTTATGCGTTTATTCGTATATGAGATATATTTATAAATTTTAGGGTTTATTTAAATCTGAAAATTCAAAATAACAATTTAAAAAATGTGCAATTTGAAAAACACAATTAAGTGTTTAGCAATTTTGAAAATGCATATTTTATACGTTTTAAATTGCAATGCTTTAAAAACGTGGCCCCAAACGATCCATTTTTTGCGATTTAGTTTAAATCACATTTTTTTATTTACGAAATTGTAATGCCAAACACACCCTTAAGAACAATGTTACGGCTATCAAATTTTTTATCAATAAATTATGGGTGTAAACTTGGTCCGGTTTCTCGATTTTTGGCCAAAACCAGGGACCAGAGCCAAGGTACCCCGATTCTTGGTTTTGGAAAACAGGAACCGGGAACTAGGTCCCAGTTACCAATCGGTTCCGGTTTGTACCTGGTCCGGTAACCAGCTTTTTTTTAAAAAAAAAAAAAAGGCTTATTTTAGGTATTGGGCCTAAAATAAACCCACTTTTTGCACACAATTGGCCAAGTTTTTAAAAAATTATTAGCTTTTTTGTCCAATTTGTCTTTTTGTCCATTTTTACCGTCATTTATCTCCTTTAATCGTTTAATAATCACCCCGTATTCAATCGAAGGTTTCCTTTTCTTGATTTTTTTAAAAGAAAATTTGCATGATAAGCATTAAGCAACTTCATTAACAAACAAACCAAATTAGCTCTTTTGTATATTACTGTAAGATATATATATAAATAACATTATATATATAATAAATATATATAGCCATATATATTTATTATATATAAATAAAGCAATTAACGGTTTTCGAAAACCCTACTAACCGCTAACCGCTTTTAAAAGCGGTTAACAGTTAGTATGGTTAGCGGTTAAAGTGATTAGTTGTTACAAAGCGATTAATAAAAATCGCATGAACACCCATAGGGATGAGCATCCCCAACAACATAACCAAAACAAGAGAAACAGTACAAATAAACAGAAAACAGTAGGCAATAATTTTATTATTGATTATAAAAGAAGTATTTACAAGCCGAGCATTTTCAAAGGCCGCACAAGTCAGTAACAAACGGCAAAATAACTTAATGAAAAAGCCCCAACCAGCAAAGGCAACAATCATCGTGAAATTTTGTAGTTGAATTAGTTTGAGTGAATACAACTCTAATCATTAAAAATATCAAATTCAATCCAATTATGAGGGAAAGAAATCTAATAATGCATTTACATACTATTTCAATATTAAATGCTTATTCGTAAATTTGTAATCCTTATAGCATAACCCTAAAATAATAGTTAAAAAAATGAATCCACAGTCATAAAACCTAAACACACGAATTAGGAAAATTATCAAACTTTTTCACTCACCCAACCTCTCCATTACGCAAACGACAGCGTTTCAGAAAAGCAGGGAAAATAAAACTGTTGGAAACAGCACCGTTTCGGACATCTCTCGAAACTCCACTCCAACCTTCCCCCTACGAAACGCCCCTCAGCCGCTTTGCAAGTCGGTTAGCGTTGCTGTGAAAGACTCGAAGCCTCTCCCGGCGTTTCTTATTCCCATAAGGAAGAATATTGAACTCGTTTTTCTATTTTATTGGTAACGATGGAGAGAGAGCAGATTGAAACCCCAAACCCCTCAGAGACTCATTTCTCTTTCAGTCGCCGTCGATCACCGCTCAAGAGTGAAACTTACTACGCCCTGGTTCGAATCCTATCCCATTGCTACGACAAGTCGCACAGCTCTCACGCTGCTCAATTTGCACCTCAGGAGCTAAATCCAGGTAGTAGGATTCGAAGTAACTCGTAGGGTTTCTTGCTCTATATTTCGCAATGCTTTTTGGCTTCTGAGTAAATGAATTGTTTAGGCGTTGTTTGGTTGCCTGGTCTAGAAAATTTTGAATTTGCTTTGGTTTTTTCTCGCGAAAGCAAGCAGAGTTCTTTCAAATGTCATTCACAAAGTACCTAGTGAGTAATTTTTCGAATTTAACAAACAGTGCCTAATTACTAATCAAGAGTAGGAATCTGAACAGTATTTCTTTGCTAATCCCAGTCTTAATCGCGCTGTTCTCATGTTGTTTCTTTGCTTTGAAGATAATGGCAGCGATGAAGTGGCGCGAGCGACCGGTAAAGAAGAGTGTGAGAGTGTTGAATTGGTCGGTTCTGATAGAATGGAGCGCCAAAATTTGGCAACTCGGAAAGAGGCAGTGTCTGATGAGAGTTGTGAAGCCATTGGTGCTGAAGATGGAGGAGTGTTTGGTGATGCACAACATGTGGTGATAGATATAGAGAGAATATTGGCCATAGATGAAAGCAAGGATTTGTTGGAACCGATGGATGTGATGGTGGATGAGAACGATGAAGGTACTGGCTTCCAAGATAAAAGGTGTTGTATGGAGAAAAAGCTAATGGACGAGTTGGAGCATATCATGAAAGGCGATGAAGAACGTGTCCATGAAAATGGTATTGGCTTGTCTAGGACATTGTTGGACAAGAACCAGAGTGGGGGAGATGATGTTGTAGCGATGAATAAGCCAGCAGAACAGGTTGATTGTCAAGAACTTGTTACGGAGAAAGATGGGAATACTGAGAAGAATTCTGAAGCTTTTGATGTGTTATTAGATGAGAATGTGATTGGTGAAGTTCTAGATCCAAGAGGGAGTGGCAAAGACAACAGCTTATCATTGAAGACTACTTCGTTGTGTGGAGAGCACAAAATGCAGCAGGCGGACATGGAAGTGGAGAAGTCGGTTTCTTCCGGCTGGGTAATGGATTTCCCTATTCCTATTGCCGAGAATGCAGAAACTGAGGAGGGAGAATGCTCAAACCAAAAGATTTCTGAAGCCTCCAGTGTATCATTAGATAAAGAGATGACTGGGGAACCTCCAAAACCAAGGGATAATATGGAAGAAGAAAGTTTGTTGCAGAAAACTAATTCAACCAAGAGAGAATTGGAGAAATCAGTTGGTAATAGTGACTCATTGGAATCTCCCAATCACATGGCTGAAGGTGGAGACATTGAGGAAGGTGAAATTTCTGGCGACTATGGAACTTATGACATGTCATTGGATATGCCTGTAGAAGATGCTATGGTGTCAGAGGAGAAGAATGTAGATGAGATGCAAGTATCTCCAGATATATTTGATAAAAAAGAGTTCCTTTATGATGACCAGAATGGAGCAAACAAAAAAGGTTTTGAGTTCACTTCTTTGAAAGTGGACACACACGACAATGCCAATACTAGTAGAGAAGTTGGACCAGAGATTAGTAATGGAAATAAGATGGCATCTAGACCTGAAGCTGTTGTTCATGAAAAATTTATGAAAGCTAAAAAGGCTTATAGGGAAGTCCTTTTGCTAAAAGATGGAGGAACCAAAGAGGGTGCTGGTTGGCCACCAGCTTGTCCTAATAATCTAGACTTGCATGGCCAAATCTCAGAGAAAAATACAACTGGTTCCCATGGAATCACATCTACAGAAGTGGTATGATTTTGATTTCCATTTTTTTTATTATTTGAAATAATAATGTTTTACACTTCTTCATGGGAAGCTTTAGTATTTTAATGAACCATTATCTGTTGGCATTGTCTATTTTCTTTTGGTTGTATGAGTTGTCTCTTTTATAATATATGGATATGCTGCCTTTGTTCAAAGTATATTCATTTTCATAACACTCTGTTACTTGTACTGAATGATATAGATAAAAATAAAAATAAAAAAAGAAGAAGAAAAGAAAGAAAGAATTGGCTCATTTTCCAGAATTGAGTATTTTAAATGTGGTAGAAGAGGAAACTTGGCATCATGACTTATGGAATTACACACACACACACACAATCATGGTCTTGGGCTCCAATGAAGTTGCAGTGTTTTTTTTTCTTCTCTTTTTATTGTCATAATAATTGGAGTTAGTCATGTTTTTTCTTAGTACTCCATTATTCATCTCATTGTGGCCAAAGTGACTTTGCATGTGCATTGACCCTTTCTTTGGTAAGTGATTTTTTTTTTTGGTACCATAACTGATCAACACCACAATGCTTGATTGCAAAATATCTCTATCTTTCTCTCTCTCAAGCACATAAACCCCCCTCACGAAGACCCACATGCAAGTGTGTGATGCATACTCTTTCTTCATAACTCTTTCCAGAAATGTTTTAGGGTTCTGAAAAATTAGGAAGTTTTTGAAATTATGGTGTTTGTTCTCATGTAACCCTTTTGATTTGATATTTGTCAGCTGCAGCAAGATGCTAGTTCCTGCAAAAAGAAAAAGCGGTCTCTTTCTAAAGAAAGTAAAGCAAAGAAAAAGGTATTTTATGTCTCTCTGTTTCCTCTACTGCTTCAATGCATTTGGTGTATGTGTGTGTTCTTTTATGAAGGTTTTTTTTATTGTCCTTTGTCACTGAAAGAGATTTTAGACTGTATCAACTTGGTATTCCTCAACAGTCATTTGAAAGATTAATTTAAACATTTTTCAATTCCAAATTTACCAAGTACGAAGGGAATGCAATTCTATCTTCTTTTGAAGTGTTTAATCAACTTGTTTATGACAATCATATTCTGCAGCACAAAGAACGAAAGAAACGAGCAGAAAAGAACAGAGAGCTTGGTGTTAAAAGGTTGAAACTGTATCCAGTATCAAAGCCAAAAACTGTGACATATTGCCGCCATTATCTCAAGGGAAGGTGCCACCAGGTTCTACATCATTCCCTATATATATATATATATTTATCTTTATACTTATTATTGAATTGCTTGTAGTTTCACTTTACCCTTGCCATGCAGCAAAGGTGCACTCTGATGTTTATATCATAATCATGCATACATTTATTTTTACTAGTTGCTTGGGTCTGCAGTTACAACAATCATCTCTTAAATAGGATTAGGTTCGGGATGATCTTGTTTGGGTTATGTTCTTGTGACGTCTCTTGACAATTTTTGTTAAAAAAAATCTAAATTTTTGCCCATTTCAAGCTTCTCTGGATCAAATTCAAATTCTTGCTGGGGGAGAGAATGATTTTACTTGTTTCCCAAGCTCTGAATTCTGGGCTGGCTTTTATTTCTGACTCTCAAGTATTTCTTGGTTTCCACGCATGCAAGAGGGTAGCTATTTACGTCTCATAGGGAAGTATAATTCTCTGGTTGTTGAACTCTCGGCTTTATGGTGATTGTTTATTTCTTTCTGGTTACCCTTATGGGTCATTCAAATCTGATATTGAACCTTCTGTTTCAGTAAACATGTCTTTTGCTGCCCTTTTGTTCCCGTATGGACTAATTTAGCTCAAAAGATAATAAAAGGAATATCATTTTTCTGTCGCCGGGCTGGGGCATACCCTATAATACCATCAACTGAAAATAATTTGTGACAAGAGTTTAACAAATAGTTTCTGTTCCATAGCATCTAGATGTAGCATATGAACCCCTTTTTTATCCCCTTACCCTTCCCCCTCCCCCAAATTTCCAATTAATTTGTGCAACATAATTGTCTAAACATGTTATTGCATTGCTTAAGATGATCTATTTCCCCATGGATTTTCTTTGTTTAGACATCTACTCATACAATCATTTATCATCTTTGTTTCACAGGGTGACAAGTGCCAATTTTCACATGAGACAGTACCTTTGACAAAATCCACGGTATACTCTTTTTACTTATGCTTTTTTAAGATGCTACTAGCTGCATTCTACCCTGGTTAATAGTTTGATAAATCTATAGTTGCTATTTAGGCTGAGTAGCTGTAGTTAGCTGGACTTTAGTCTGATTAAAGGATTTAATTGGTTGTTTCCTATTGCTAATTACATTGGATAAGCATCTGTTGTCTGATTCTAGTTCAATAGTCAATGTACATGTGTAGTAAAGCAAATTTGTGCTAGCTCAGTAACATCTCTTTAATGGCTTAACAGAGTCTCTCTCCCCCATTCTGTTGTTGCAGCCCTGCTGTCATTTTGCACGTCACTCGTGCATGAAAGGGGATGCCTGTCCATTTGATCATCAGCTTTCTAAGTATCCCTGTGACAATTTTGTTAAAGGTTTCTGCAGCAGAGGTGATGCTTGTATGTTTTCACACAAGGTACCTTCTTGTTCTGTGCCTTTTGGGTCTTTTAATGTCTTGAAATACTGTACCCTTTTTGTTCAAGAATACGTCACACTGTATTTCATGTTTATTAACTACTATTTTCTTCCTCAAAAAAACTAAATAAATAAGTAAATATTTCCCCAAGTATTTGGGTTTAATGCTCAAGAAGTTGAGTTGCCTTTTCACTTTAGCTACTCTCATCTCAGATACCAACCACGGAAGATTCAACAACTGCTTCGAATGATTGCAAACCTGAGTTGAAGTATCCATCCTTGCCAGGTAATACAAATACTAAGAAGAAACTGAATGTTACTGGTAGCTCCCTGCAGAATGTTGATGCCTTGTCCAACTCTGTGGGAGCACATCCTCACACGAATGTGAAGACTATAGTGAAACCACCTGCACTTGTACCAAAAGGAATTAGCCGCATCCTCACTGCTGAGAAATCTGCAGTGGTCAATTCTACTATGCTTAAACAAGGGAGGTCCTCTCCAAGTGGGAATGAGGGTGCCAAAGTTGGGAATCAGGCAGTCCCAAGTATATCAGACACACTTCAAAAAATGGATGAGACTCCAAAGAGAACTTTGCCATGTGTGGTACCAAAGGGAATAAATTTTCTCTCATTTGGAAAAGGTCCATTGGACGATTCTGTTACTGAAAAAGTGGCTAGCTTGAATTCAAACAGGGGCAGTGGTACCAAATTAACTTTAGCAGACAATTTAAATTTGCAGAAACAAGCTAGCTCATCTCCAAATATTGATGTTAGCATCAAAGTTGGTAGCCAGACAAGCCCAAGTGTGTCAAAGACAACTCAAAATTTGAATGAGATGCTAAAGAAGACACAACCTGCAGGTACACGACAGGGAATGAACTTTTTATCTTTGGGAAATACCTCGGTAGATCATTCTAGTAGTAAGAGAAAGGCCAGCTTACCTTCCAGTTGCAATATTGGTATTGATGGAGCCGTTCTAGAGGGACAAACTGCAGGTGTTAAATCTCAAAACTCAAGTGCATTCTCATTGAGGCTGCCAGCTTCTCCACTTGCTTCTGGTCAATCATCAGACGGCCTAGCATCTGTGAAATACAAAGATGCACCAAACTCAGCTCAGAAGGCACACTCATTGATACTATTTGCAACAAAGTATGAATCAAAGATGAAAATGAATCAGTCTGTCAGTGCTCTTGATGTTGGTAAGGAAGGTACTAGTAATATCACTAGAAGTTCCCAGAATGATTTGGCAAAAGCTTCAAAAATTTTGGACTTCTTGTCTAGTGGTGGTAGTAAAAAGTAAAGAATAAAACCCTTAGTGGTAGCCAAACCCCAATGTGGTCGCGCTGTGGCTTTGATGTCTGATCAGTTCGAGTAAAACATAGCAGTATTGAGGAAAAGACATCTAATAGTTCATGCTTTCTCTTTTGTCCTTCAGTGGCACAATGTTGTATTTTTCAGCTTATTTCCAGAAGCCGTCAAATCAGGTGTAGTTTGCATTTTATATCAATGTTTTTATTGCCTTTAATTGGTGTGATAGTTAACAGGCAAAAACTAACTACAGGATTTTTCTTTTTTTTAAATTTCAAATGTAGATGGAATGGCTGCATTGTGATTGTGATCACTTGAGATCTTTGATTTGAAAGGATTTCAGATTGATTTTATTCTTTGAGATATTATAAACCAGTTCTATATAAAAGCCAGTCACATGTGACTATCATCTTAAAGTTGAGACACTGGTAATTGCTTATCTTCTTGTCACTTGCAACCTTGCTTGTTGTCATGGCTTCATATTGATTATAACTTTATTATTGCTGTTAAAGGGCAAAAGCAGATGACAGCAGTGATGGTTTTATGGAAAATATCCACCTTTGTCACCCTTGTGATCAATTCTCAAGTGTTTTCAGCCGGCCAACTTGCGATGGGATCTTGATGATCAAGTTACAGATGCCAAGTCCTTGCAGGTTCTTTTTTTATTGGGAAGGCCTTTGCAGCTACTTACTCAGGTTGCTTTTTCGAATGCTCTTTGCTGCTCTTCCAAATATTACAGGTGTATGTTAGATCCATAGAAAATCTCAGTCAATTTATTACTTCGCTGAATATTCTAATTTTTTTTTTAAAAAAGGACTTTTCCATGGGTTCAATGTAAATTTCGAATTAGGGTAAGTTAATGAGGTTGCTAGATTGAAGATCCAATGCTTAAATATTGAAATCCAAGCGTATTAGTCCTGCAGGGTGAGGTGTGTAAGAGTGTAGTGCTCAACTATGTTAGTGAAGTTTCCATGATGTTGAAGGTGGACAACCACCAGTCTAGTCTCCTCAAAACAGTCAACTTAGATGACTAAACACTTACATATTTTAAAGCATAATATACTAATAGGAGTTTTTGGTAAGAATAATTATCTTCTCAATTTGTTCTATGAACATGATTTTCGGAGCGTTTGTTTGGTCATGCCATCCTTTCAACAATCAGAACCCCTAAATGATATCCGTGCATTATTTCGTGACAGTGTGATGGGACACAGACCACCCATCACATCAAAGGAGGCCCAGTCCATGACCTTGTGGTTGGGTGATTGAGAGCTCAAGATATTATTATGGGCACTTTTGTTATTTATTTTTTACATTGGTTATCCTATTTTTCAAATTTTGGGATTTATGTTATTTTAGTGGGATGTCAGCCCAAGTATCACTAGAATTAGGGTTAGGGTTTAATCCTAGACTATTTAAGCATAATATTCTACTGTGATAATTAGTTTTGATGAAATACAGAAAATATCAATTGTTGTCGTCTTCCCTCTTTTGATTTCTCCCCTTTCCTCTCTTCTCTTCTCAGCTTCTTCGCTCTCTTCAAACTTTCTTCAATTGCTTGTCGTCTGGGCTCTCGCTTTTGGTATGGACAAAGGCATAGGTTGTGTTTGAAGTTTGCTCGGTGTGGGACTCTCTGTGGTTTATGTGGGCCGTAATCTGCGCTTAGTGGATGGCCATTCCTTTCGTGTTGCTGACCTTGTATCATGGAAAAAATTATGATCATTGTCCAAAACATAAAGGTAAGAGGAAAAGATTCGTGATTGATACGTCAAAAAAACAATATTCAAAATTGTTTGAAATGCTTCAAGCTATTTGAATTTTTGTTCCAATCTACATGATTTTCTTCTTCCTAGTCAAACTTAATGATGTTAAAACAGTTGTGATTATCCTCACTTTTCTTTCTTTATACTATATCTATTATGACCCACAACACTGAATTGGAACTTCGGCTTCACTTTAGCATCATCACCTAAGGAAAAAGCTTGGGTTATTGCAGTTTTTACAATTCTTTGTAAACTCGTATGTTTATGGAAATGTGTGACGTGAATTGTCATGTTACCGTTCACATTTTAGTGACAAATATGACGTTACTTTGTAAATGTGATTAGTGCTACTTAGGCTTTCACATTAATATGTAAGAAATTTATAGTAACATTCAACCTTGTTAAGGAATAACACTACATGGAGTTGCAAACAAAATCATTGTTTTCTTATGCTTGTAATAGTGATCAGAGTGACCTAAGACCCCCTCCATTTTCGCAGGAATCTGTGTTAATGTTCAGGGGCCCATGTCTAAAGATAATGTGACAGCGAAATCAATGGGTATCATGAATGGCTAGGTTAGGTGTCCCGACCATGCTCCTACGAAATTGATTTTGACTACAACATCAAGCAACTCACACATGGAGAGTTCTGCTCTCATCAGTCTCATGTGACCTTGTATGACAAAATCCCTCCCATCTTATAATCGAGTGTTGTTGGGAGTTCAAAAAAACAAACAAAACATATTTAAATCTTGTTACGCTAATTAATTGGTGTATCTACCCATTTACGTTTACAAAGTGACGTCATAGGCCATGTGATATTTAATATTTATCATGTCATAATTTATAAATTGGATTGTCACGTGATAATTCAAGTAACATTTATTTTTATAAATATATATTGCCACGTAAATTTGTGAAAGATTTGCATTCCAATCATATTCCTTTATAATAACTAAACCACAAAGAAAGGTCTAATCTTTATGTAACTTTGCTTTAGAGGTTTTCTTGTTCTTTTGCCCCGTAATAAAAAAACTTTGCTGCAAAAAGTTTAGATTAGATTAAGGCACAAGTTTAGGTTCGTTTGAATATTTTATGTTTTTGTTTTACATTGTTTGATTTATATTTGAAGACACATGATGGCTCTAAGCTACGTAATGTTTGCGTATGATCATATTCATTTTACATAAATTACCTTAAAAACTCAATTATCAAGAGCTATGAAATATTATAATTGATTCATAATTTTTCATTTTATCAATATTTTGCGTTGATTATCATATTGGTTTAGCAAATTTATCATCCGTCTTGACCCTAATTCCTAATCTGAAAGATTTGAACAAATTTATACTCAAACTTTAAGGAGTCATATTACACATCATTTTTCTTAGGGGTGATCATACGGTTGTGGTTAGCGGTTAGTAGTTAAAACCGGCAACCGCTTAAGCAGTTAGTACATTTTACTAACCGCATTTGGATAACCGTTTTTTTACTAACTGCTTTTTTGGGCTTTCTTCTTGGGCCGAATTTGAAAATTAGACTTTTGGACTCGCTTTAAATGTTTTTTTTTCACTTTTTTTTTTTTAGATTGGTGATTTTTTTTTTTTTTTTTTTTTGCCTTTTGGTCCAATTTTTAGTTTTGGACTTATTTTGCCCTTTTCTGTGCCTTTTGGCATCAAAATATGCACTATTTAACGAGTATATAGGTTGCGATATACCACATTGGGCTCTCCAAAATGAGGACGGCAGCGAGAGAGCGACGAGAGATGGAGTGAGGGGTGAGGCTTGAGCAAAGGTAGAGGTTGAGAAAATTTGAAAACTTGTATAAACTAGGTTTAAGGTTAGAATGAGATGAATATTGAATATATAGAAGTTATATTATATATAATTATATATAATAAATAAATATAAATATATATATACGTAGATATATATAATAAATATATTTATTATATATATTTATAATAAATATATATATCTATATATATTTATTATATATAAATAAAGCGGTTAGCAGTTATAAAGCGGTTAATAAAAATCGCATGAATACTCCTAATTTTTTTTTTTCCATCTCATTTTTTATTGTCTCACCCATTCTTTTTGCAAATTCATCATTAGATTTGTGAAACCTACATATAGGTTCTACAAAATTTATTAGTGAATTTATTCATTTACAGTACAAAGATCATTTTTATCATTTCTTGTTAAAAAAAATAAAATTAAGAATTTGTTAGGACAGTAATGTCAGCATTAATTGTGGAATATAAGTATAGTATATATCAATCCATAACAACGTTCTATTCTTTTCAAAAAAAAAAAAAAACGTTCTATTATAATAAAGTTGAAAAATACTAAAGTAATAACTTTTTTATTGTTTTTTTTTTCTAATTACTTTTTTACTATTTGTTGATATATGTCAACATGTGATTAGGAAGTTAATTATAATTAAGGATGGAGATTCACAGCAATTAACTGTAATTTGGTCAACAAAGAGAGATCCCAGCTGCCCAAAATTTCTTATCGACCACCTATCGGCAGTTGGGCTTTACTAAACTCTCTCAAAATAATCGCTCAAATTATTAGCTAATTCCTAAGCTTGCCCCGAACCCTGCCACGTAGGACGCCACGTACTCAAGACTAGTATAAATATAATTCTCCACGGAGCAAAATCTCACTCACTCTCTCTCGTCTTCTCAAATGGCGACCTCTGTGGGGAACAACTTCATGCCTCCGACTCTGATCTCCAATCTCCAGCAAGTTCTGATCGCCAGAAAAAACGGCGCCGTAGAATGCCAGTCCCAGAAAGTCCACAAACCAACCGAAGCTGACGCGTCGAAAACGGAGAGCGATTGCGCGAAGCCGGTGGTGTTGGTGACCAACGGGGAAGGCGTAGAGTCTCCCGGTCTCACATTCCTCGTCGAAGCCCTCGTTCGCGACGGTCGCTTCGACGTCCACGTGTGCGCTCCCCAATCGTCGGTTCCTCATAGCCATTTCCTTTCTTTTCTTTTCTTTTCTTTTCCACGTTTATCCCTTCGTTTGGTTGCCGAGTAGGTGTGGGAAAATAAAAGCTTCCGAAATGAAATTTTATTTTCTTTTTCTTCGGCAGACCTAGTTAAATCTTTTTTAGCTATAATGTGAAGCTCATGTTTGGTAATGTGATTTTAGCTTAGTGTGATTCACGGCCTTCCCAATCATCGGTTTCTTACAGTCATTTTCCTCTCTATTTTCCGCTTTGATCCCTTCGTTTGGTTGCTGAGAAAGCGTGGGAAAAGAAAAGATCGCAACTCTGAATTTTTTTTATTTTTTATTTTGTTGCCTTTTATATTCTTTTTCTCGAAAGAGTCCAGCAAAACTAGCTGAAATTTACTTCATTGCCTTTTCTTATATATTCCTGCTTCCTCAGTAGTTGCTGTCATAAACAAAAAATAAAAGGAAACGAATATGCTCATGTTCAGTGATATGAATTTGGCTCGGTGCAGGGATAGATCGGTGTCCGGTCACTCGGTGACGATTCGGGAGACGCTTTCTGCGTGTTCCGTTGAACTCTGTGGTGCCACTGCTTATGAAGTTTCTGGTAATTCCAAGGCTCACATTGTGTACTTTTTTTTGTTAACTTTTGAAATTGTTTTCAGGAGCTGTAGCTATTATCGTATTATACTGGAATTAGAATGAAATGTGCTTTGATTGTTAATTTTCATATGATCAGGAAGCCCTGCTGATTGTGTATCTCTAGCTTTATCTGGGGCATTGTTTTCTTGGTCAAAGCCTGTTTTGGTATGCATTTAGAATCTGTACTTTTTTAGATGCTTGTTGATATTTTGAGCACCGATTATTCCTTCTATCCTGTATTTTTATTTTTAGGTTATTAGTGGAGTAAACAAGGGATCAAGTTGTGGTAACAACATGTAAGTAATTTTTTTATTTTTTATTTTTTAAGTTTTGATTTGCCACTGAAAAGTAATTCAGCTGACAGTTCTGGTGCTATGGGTTTGCTATATCGCATTTTATTCCTTTGAGCGCTGATGTTTGTTGAGTTCCCATGACTCAGGTTCTACTCTGGGGCTGTTGCTGGAGCTAGAGAGGCACTGATTTGTGGTGTTCCATCTCTTTGTATATCATCGAACTGGTGATTGTGTTTTCTGGCTCTTGTTTCTTATTGGTTCCGCTGCTTTTTTTTTTTTTTTGGCATTTCTTCCCCTCCCTGCGCACTTTAATGGGAATCTATCAAGTATATTATATGTCAAAGTCTCTTTCAGGAAGAAGGAGGTGAGCTGTGAGAGTGATTTGAAGAATGCAGTCGTTGTTTGTTTGCCATTAATACATGCGACCTTAAGAGATATTGAGAAAGGAACTTTCCCAAAAAGTTTCTTGCTGAATATTGAGATTCCCAGTTGTCCTTTGACAAACAAGGTTTGCTTCTTGTGCTGCTATGTTTTTGGATTGTGTGCAAGTACTGTAATTTGGGCAGATGGTCAGTGGCAGAAGTTAAAAAATATGCAAATTTTCCATGGCACATTTCAATTTCTTCAAGTCTTGAGATTGTATTGTTAGTCAAGCTCCCTTTTGGAAATAGAATCGAAGTCACATATAGACAGATCAGTGAATTAGATGTCCAAAATAGGCGTATGTAGCAAGTGATATTGATACCCTTAAAAGAGAGCCAACTTCATAATCTTAAGTATCATGAGAGTTTATGCTTATGTTTCTCTTCTTGTTTTATTCTCAAATATGTAACTGAGGAATGTGGATTCAAAGCATCATTATGTGAGATTAGGCTTAGGCACCAGGCCAGGATAAAATTGATAAATGATTACTAAATAAAACAAAAATGGAAGCCTATTTGCAGTCTTGTGAATGTTTTTGTACAAATATTTAGGCTTATATTGCCCTGACCACGGACCTCCTGTTCTTAGTGGGTCACATTTCTGTGGAATTTTGGGTGCCTGGATGTTCAGTGGGCTGAAGTCATTCCATTTTTGTCTCACAAGCATTTCAATGAGTCATCACATTTGTTTGGGTGATATTCAAGTGCTTTCTAGGTGCAATTATATGGTTTATTTATCTGGGTTATACTTTTGTTTGACAGGGCTTCAAGGTGACCAGGCAGAGTCTATGGAGGTCCTCTCTAAGCTGGCAAGCTGTGTCAGCAAACAGGCATCCATCAGCTGGTCATTTCATGTCTAATCAGCAAAGCCTTGGTATGAAGCTGGCACAGCTCAGCCGAGATGCCTCTGCTGCTGTGAGTCCTTCGTCTTTGATACCATAATGCTACAATGTTTTTAATTTTTGGGTATATTATGTTGTCATTCTGAAAAGGCATATCCTCTGAAATTCTTAGGGTGCCGCACGTCGATTGAACTCACATCGGAAGAATGTGGAGATTGAATCTGTTGGAGTAGCAGGAAAATGCAATTCCAAACAAACTGTGAAGAAATACTTCCGCTTAGAGGTACAAATTAATGACATGACGTTGCAGTAGCAGCCAAATCTCTCTGCTAGTTATCTATGTTTGGTGGGGGGTGGTGGTAAGAGGAAAAAGTAGATCGTGGCCTCATTTGACAACGCTTTCTAAAAAAAGTTAAAGGGCTTGCTGGGTGACGCTTTATATGATAGCAAACAAAAGTATTAACAAACAACTTCAAACATAACACACTAACAAAATACTCAAAACTATTTTCACGTTTACGTCACATCAAAACCAAAACGTTTAATTAAATGAACTTACTTTGTGATATTTGTTGTGGAACCCACTTCCTTTAAATTGCTGCACTATCGTACTTTTCCCACCAGCAACTTCAACTATTTAAAGGTACATTTTTTATGAGCAGTGGTTATATTTATGTTTGCAGTTCATAGAAAAGGGGAAGGAACATGTGGATGAGGATCTAGATTACAGAGCACTTGAAGATGGATTTGTGAGTTGCAGCCTCTTTGTTTTTCATCTTCTTATGAATCTCTTGTCCGTGATTACTGATTCTATGGTTCCCTTTGGCACTCCAGGTTGCAATTACTCCTATGTCTTTAAATCCATCCAACTGGTTAGAGGCTCAATCATTGGTGTCAAAGTGGCTTGCTATTGCACTCGCAGATGAACAATGAAGCTTCCTCACTTGCCCAAAACATTATGCGAAAAGGGAAAAAGGGAGCAAATGAAGCTTCATCTGCATTTGAGTGGCGTGTCAATCCAATCCGTGCAGCCTCTTGGCAGGCAATATTTGTTTATAATTCAAACAAGATGGTCCACACTGGTGTAATATACAGGGCCTATGGGCTATGGCCTTGCCACGGCATAGAAATACTTTGGAAACTCTTCTCTTACTGTAATTGTCGTCGAACTTGTGGTTCACTTTGAAATGAATTAGGTTGCTAGGTAAACTTTGTACACCTCTACTTTTTCTCTGGCGTGGTTGTAACTGAAATTATACACCGGGGTTCTCTGTGCCCAATGGGCCGGGTCATAAAATGGATCACACAATTTCCTCTTAATTTATCTCAACTAGACTTGCCAAAAAAAATTGTTTAGTCTTAAAAGCAGTGCAAACTGCAAACTACATATATCTCAAATAAATTTCAAAGTAGAAGAATAATTATGAGGTTTAGACTCAAGAATTGTCCTTGTGATTTTTATGTTTATCAAAACATTTCTTTTTTTTTTTTTTTGCATGAAGTCGAAAAACGCTTTTTAGCAAAAGCTTTATTTTTAAGCTTTTGTAAAAATTGTGTTTTGGCCATTTTTAGGCTTTTTAGACCCTTAAAACCGTTTTTAACTTTTTTTACCAAACATATATTTTAAGTGTTAAACGCTAGGCCTCTCAAACGCACACTCAACACGAGCCCTAAGGAGCCTGCCGTACGTGTTTACATACAGAAGGCCGGATGTCTGATATATGATGTCTTTTCCGTTTTCAGCTTAATCAATGTTCTCATTGGAGCACAGACCCAGGGCCCATTAAGGTTCCACGTCACTTTCAACGAAGCCCAGTCCACCAAGAGACAGTCTGCTAGCTCAACACGCCAACTCGCCCACTCCTGCTGGGCCGCTGGCTACTGCCATGCCACTTCTATGGTTTTGAGATTGATAAATGCTACTTAAGTTTTTATTTTTTAATATTTTTTACTACATTGTTATATTTATTTACATTTTTTAAATTAAAAAAAAAAAGAAAAAAATTTAATTGTTCATCTCTTAGTATTTTATTTGTTCTTTTTTTTTTTTTTTTTTTTTAATGAATGTGTCATATAAACAAAAATACTAATAGATGTGAATGTGTCACATAGACAAGAATACTACGGGATGAACACATTTAAATTAAAAACTTTAAAAAAATGTTAAGAAATTAACACTTAAGAATGCTTAGTAATTTTTTTTTTTTTGTACATGTTCACATAAGGAGAGGAAGGGAAATTCGAACTATTGACCTCCGCTTCATTAGGCATGGTCTTAGCCGATTGAGCTATCTCGTAGGGACCTTAGTGACATTCTTTATTGCAGATTTTTTACCAATTCAAATTTAATTTTAAAAAGCTTAGTTTCAAGTCTCAACCTATTCTCTTACAATAAAAATACACGGGAAAAAACTTATCTTTTTCTCTCTCTTTTTTTGGCTCAAATGCAATTATTATTTTAAAAAATTGTTTTTCTTAAAAGAAAGTATACAAAATAAATATATTAATATAATAAAAATAAGATTGTATGAGCATAAATTAAAAGCGGACAAAAATGAATAAAATTGCAAGTGATTGGGAACGCTTGGACGGATTTAAGCATGACGCGTGGCGTCCATGCAGATGAGGAACCGACAAAAGCATGAGACCGAGTAACCGCATCATCTTGACCGTTGAAGATTCAAACGCATCGTGGAGATAAAATCAGAAGAATCAAGTTGGGAACGCCAGGTGTTGTTCCGCGCAATGACGATTGCATTATTGCCTTGCCGCAACCGCCCAAGTCCACGGTCAATTGTCGTCATTAAAGACAATTAAGTTGTTTTTAGTGGGACTTGGGACACCTATCTCATCACATGGCAAAATAATAATAATAAGAGTAAGGAACTAGGGCTCAACTTTTCCTTTTAAGTGTCAATTTTTTTTATTTTTTTTTTTAAATGTCAGTGGAGGAGAGCGATTCTTGAACTATAAATTAAGTATAAAATAAGAGAGAAATTAGGTTTTTATTAAGTTTATATTGTGACTGTATTACATCTCTAAGAGTAATGTTATAAGTCTTCTTAGAGTATGAAGTCATCTCAAATGTAATACGACTTTTTAAAATCACCAATAGATCAAAAGTTAATAAATCACATCTCAAATTCAATAGTAATTTTAAAAAGTCACATCATATTTAGGATGACCCTATGAAGATTATAGGAGCCTTATAACATTACTCTAATAATAATAATTAAAACTAAATCCAAGCGGAATCGATCTCTCTTAATATTTGTTGACCTAATGATTTTGTCTATTGTAAGAACGCTAGGAACAGTAACTTCTTTTTTATTTTTCCTAAGTTTAAGGAACAAAAACTACTTCTTACTTCCCTATGAAAATATATTTCACAATAATTTACCCAGGGCTGTAAAGGAGTTGACACACTTGACAGCTCGCTCGATACCCGCTCGGCTAAGCTCGACCCGAACTCAAGCTCGACACTGTACAAGCTCGCTCATTACTGTTGAAACTCGCTCGATTAACCAGTGACACATACCCGGCTCGCTCGATTAAGCTCGACGGGCACTCGTGAGTTCGACTCGTTTAAGTCGAGCTCACCTAGCTCATTAGTTCATTCATAGATCTTTTATATATATATATATTACATAAAAGAGTTATATAAATTTGTATATTAGTAATTAAGTAATATTGGTTATTTAATATTTATATGTGTATGTATTAATTAACTATTAACTAGTTAGTTAGCTCGTTCATATATCTTGTATATATATTACTAAAATTAGTTATATTAATTTATACTATAGATAAATATCTAAAAGTTGTTTTAAAATTTAGGCTTGAACTTTGCTCGGATCATATATTAAATAATTTAATAGCTTATCTCGAGCTCAAGTTGGGCCCGGCTTGGCTCGAATAGCATTCTCAACGAACTCGAGTTTGAACTCGAGTTTGAGCTCAAGCTCGCCCGAATTTTAAACGAGCCGAGCTTGAGCACGCATTTTATAGCTCTGCTCGAACTCGAGCTCAACACAAATAAGCATCTTCGTAAACAAACCAAGCTTGAAATCCTAAAGCTCGACTCGGCTTGACTCGATTATAGCCCTTTATTTACCTTACATTTCTCTATACTATTAAAAAATATGGAAAATGCTAAGTGTTATTCTAATGTTCTCTTGGTGTCCTTCCAACTGTAATGTAGATTTTAAAACCACCAATAAATTAAAAGTAAATTATTGACTTTTAATCTATTGATGGTTTTAAAAGTTACATCACAGTTGAGATAATACCAAGAGAACACTAGAACATCTAGCATTGCCTTTTGAGAAATACTGTAGCAATCTGGGAGTGTTGGTTAAATGTAGATAATATGATGAAAGTAAGTTTTTTTTTTTTTTTTTTTTTTTTTAAACATAAGGAAGGGAATGACATATAGGTATATGTTGCCGGTGCTCTAATGTATTAATGATGTTTTTTATTAGTGCCTTAATGTAATAATTTTAACCAATTTTATTTAACTTTTTAATGGTAAGAAAAAACAAAGAAAGTTATGAATGTTACCCTTGCGCATTTTAGGCCATTTGAAGTGTGTACCTATGGCCTATGGAATATTATATATATTATCCACTTTATTTGAATTAGATAATATCTAGTTAATTATTAGTAAATGAGTATTTTTGTCTTTTTATTTTTTAATGGGACAAAAATACTTATCCACTATAACTAATTGAATACTATCTTTTTTTAAAAAAAACATAATTGGATACTATCAATGAATTTGAGAGGATCGTAATTCATGGTCTATAGGTCGTCTAACGAACATTTAGTCTGAATAATTTATATTGTGGGTATTATATATATTTTTTGATTGATTCTAGTAAATTTAATTATGTGACATAAAGTTTTGTCTGACCAATTTTTTTTGTAGTGGCGACTTTCTTGACCTTTGCACATTAACACTAATTGAAAACTTGAGTAGGATTTAAATTTTGTTAAAGTATTATTTAAAAAATCTCTCTACAATTTACTTATGATTTTTATTAAATATTTTACTTGCTGAATTTCAATTATTTTAAGAAAATTTGAACTCTCACTTAAAGGGTATTAACATATTAATTAAATGATTAAATTTATTATTTTATATAAAATTTAACATAATTGATGATTTAACTACTCTTTTTATCACAAGACAAGAATAAATACGGCAAAGTAATTTACATGTTATATAATCAATAAATGAAATTTTCGAAAAAATTTCTACGTGATCTTTACCACAAGTAAACAATCAGAAAGGAAAGTAAAAATCCAACGGTTATGATTCCATCACGAGATTAAAGGCCTTTACAAGTTCTAGTCATGAAAACTGGGTCCCACTCTGAAACGCTTTAGATGGGTCCCCATGGGGCCCATGGTGAAACTTGGACGGTCCCTTATTTTTGCTTGGAGATCCTGGGTCGGCATAAATATAATAAAGAAAAGAGAGAGGGGTCATTCAGAGGTCTCTAGAAAGTTGAGGGGCTCGGATTAGGTGGGGACAGGAGGTCCGGTCCACATGGTAGCTAGAAATGGCAAAAACTTCAAAAGAAGTGAAACGTGGCGATACACCCCACTTCCTCAAAATAGACACACACACACACACACACCCAGAGGCCGCACTCTCTGGCTCTCTCTGCAATTCGTTCTGACAAATCGGTCCGTCACTCTATAAACAATCTCTCTCTTCTCTCTCTCTCTCTCTCTGTGGCACTGGCAGAGCGAGCGCCTTTTTTGGCAGACTGATAATAATGGTCACTGAAAGTGAAGGCGAGGGTGAGAAGAAGCCAATGAAAGAACAAGTCACGGTAAAAGTAGAAGTAGTAGAAGAAGAAGAAGAGGAGGAGGAGGAGGAGGAGGAGGAGGAAGAGGAAGAAAGAACGGCGCCGTTTGATGGTGGGTCCTCATCTTCATTTTCGTCTTCATCCACCGCACTGAGAAACCAGGCCTGTGAATCAAACGACAGCGTTGAGGCCATCCAGGTGGTCCATATAAAAGAAGAAGAAGAGGACGAAGTGGGCGTTGAAGAGATTGGAAATGGTTCTGGTGGCGGTGGTGGGAATGGACCTTCGTCTTCGTCGTCATCGGAGGCGGTGCCGAAGCCGATGGAGGGGCTGCAAGAGCCGGGTCCGCCGCCGTTTCTGAAGAAGACATTCGAGATGGTGGAGGATCCGGAGACCGATAGAGTGGTGTCGTGGAGTGAGACCTGGGACAGCTTTACGGTGTGGGACGAGCATGTCTTCGCTCAAGAGCTGCTTCCTCAGTATTTCAAGCACAGGAACTTCTCCAGCTTCATTCGACAGCTCAACACCTATGTGAGTAATGTTTTCTAAAACCAAGTTTTGATTTATTTATTTATTTATTTTCTTTCTTTAATGAAAAGATTTCATCAGGGTTTGTTGGTTTCTGTAATGGTTATGTTATCCTTGTTGAACTTTTGAAGTCGGTCGGTTGGTGTTCAATCACCATTTATTATGGGCTTTTAAAACTTAAAATAATGTTAAATGGAATTTTAATTTAATACCATGGTAAAAAGTTTAAACTAACGAATAAGAATATTAAATTTAACTAGTAATGTATATTCTAACCATTGAATGGTTTTCTTATTGGAATATGTGGTAAAATTGCTATAAATTTGTACTTCCTATTAAAAGTTCTTGAAAGGTTGCGTCATTGGTTCCTTGCTGGAAATTGAAGTTTACTGTACATGTGCTTACAAGTTTGCTATTTGTTGTGTTATTGATGGGGTTTTGGTGGTGTGAAATGGGTGAAGGGTTTCAAGAAGATTGACACGGATAAATGGAAGTTTGCAAACGAAGGGTTTCAGAGAGGGAAGAAGCATTTGCTGAAGAACATCAAGAGGAGAAGCCGGTTCAGCAAGCAGCAGCAGGGAGTAGTGAGTGTCAATTTGACAAAACCGGCCGGGTTGGAGGCAGAGCTTGAGAGTCTGAAGAAGGATCACAATGTGTTGAAAGTGGAAATCCTGAAGCTGAGACAGCAGCAAGAGGACTCACAGAATCAGATGACTGCCGTCGAAGATCGCATTCGAGGGGCAGAGTATAGGCAACAACAGATGCTTGTCTTCCTCACCAAAGTCGTCAAAAGCCCCAGCTATGTGCAGCAATTAATCCAGAAGAGAAAGCCAAAGAGAGAGCTTGATGGGGCTGAGTTTGGCAAGAGACGTAGATTGCCTCATGAGGCCATTGACACCAGCAAAACTGTGAATGGCAGAAGCCAATTACCTCTCGGAGACGTGACAATCAACCTATCCGAACTCCCTGAAATCTTGCAAGAGGCGGCGGATATCCGCCCGATACAAACACCCTTTCCAGCTCCCATGGACGACGTGCTGTGCAGTCCTCTGCAGGATCGGAAGGTCAATTTGATGCCTGAACTAGTCAGCACTAGCCCAAACATGTCGTCTGTTTACCATGTCGTGTCGGAGAAACTGCTGGCGGACAACTCCATTATCGACGAAGAGTTGGCTCTGAATGACTCTAAATTCTATTCGGAGTTGGAGGATCTGATTGCCAAGCCTCCAGATTACTGGGGTGGATTCGTGAGTGGACTGGTGGAGCCAACTAGTTGTATTGGGGCGATGCTTTGATCAGTTTTGTGATACTATATATATATATATATATATATACATAGGCAGTCTGCCGGATTATGTTTAATTAGAGGCCATTGCTGCTTCAATCGTGTGGAGAGGAGCTGAAGGATAAAGAGGGGTCTCGTAATCACACATGTTCATACTTCCTATCTACCTTCTTCTTCTTCTTCTTTTTTTCTTTCTTTTTTTTTAAAAAACAAAAAAATTTAATGTTGTGTGCTCCTTTCTCTTGTAAAAATTCTTACTGCTGAACCACTATTGCACAGCTTGGTCTGACTTATAACATAAATACCATAGATTGGTGTTAGAAGCTTACTCTTAAATTATTAAATTTATCAATTTCAATCCGCTTAATGTATGCTAATTTGACATGGTATAGAACTGAAAATTATGAGTTCAAACTTCAGTTTTATAATAGTTTTTACATGTTATTTGGTTAACACTATTTTATCTTCCAACCCTAAATAATAGCTCTTTTATTATTTGAGGATAGCTCTCTTTTATTATTTGAGGATAGCTCTCGATTTTATTTAGTAGATTGTTATGTTTTTTATATAGTTGAAATAACATGACAGTGAAGATTTTTTTTTTTTTCTTTTAAAAAAGAGTTAATCTAATAACTAATTTTTTCGTCCAAAATAAAAGAATATTTTCAACAAAGAGGAGTCCCCTGCTTTGATAAGTAGGGGCACCGACATCACTCCAGTAGTCCAGTGGCTAGTGTGATGTTACATATGTAATATTGGATTAAAGACCTTACCTGGTCAAGTTTGTTAACAAATAATATTTAATTAATTATTTTTAAGAAAATTACACTTGCCCCTAAAATAAAATGTAATTAGATCTTTGAGTAATTCTAAAAGTTACTTTTATGTCTCTCTTTACTCCCTCCAAAAATCTTATCTCTTAATGTCCCTCCAAGAATCTATAAAGTTGAAGCAAATCCATATGTGCTCGTCCCTCCAAGAATCCGTAAAATCCATATGTGCTCAACATCGCGCCACGTTTGACCACAAAAGCACTCCCATATTTACCTAGTTGGTGGGTCTATTGGGAAAGTGCAAGATGTGACTTAAAGTGGGTTTTAGATTGTTGCCTAAAGAAGCAAATACGAGCTTAAAGAAAAGTCTGGAAATGAGCTCTTTGACTAGTGACAAATCTAGACCTTGCTGGCACTTTTCTAACCAACAATAAGCAGTCCGAAGGCAGACCAAAAGATAAAGGAGATTGATCTCTCCTAAAAATTCTAGACTCAAATAGAAAAAAATTGGTTCCCACATTATTCGGAATTCTGATTCTGTGCAATAAGACAGCCAATGTGAAAGTTTGTCCAAGCCTCATCTATTCGGGCAAGAACTCGGACAAGCTCTCGTATGAGACTGCCTTACGTGATCCCGTCCCGTCATAATACTGAAAGAAAAAAGAAAAGAAGGAAGAAGGGCAGCCATGTCATCAATCCAAATCTGTAATGCAATTAAGATAAGTACATAACAATAATAACAATCACAGTCCCCCTCTGCCAATAATCAATTTAATACATACACATATGACACAGAAACGGGGGAAAAAACAGAAGGAGATGAGAAACCAAGAAAAAAAAAAGCGGTATTTTACATCTTTTTATCTGACTATTTATTTGTTGATGTTGTGCTTACTATTAGGCTTCACCATCCCTCTGGATGTGGAAGATGCCGAGGATGACATAGGACACTTACCAAACTCCTGCTTATCTTCATCGAACGCCTTATTTAGAACGTCTTGGAGTTCCATATACCTTTGTTTCTTCAAGTGTCTCTCCTCTGGACTGTCATTCCCCAAGTATGCCAGTTGTGAAATATCGTCAGCATCCATTATCTTATTAAGGACTTCTGAGCAACGAGGGAAGAAGCGTTTTCCAAGCTCCACTGCTCATATTAAGGAAGAGAAAATCAGGCACAGTAAGCAATATAATTTTTCTGCTTCCATATACTTTAGAGACTCAACAAGAGGTTATCCCTTGTACGAAGGTCAGAAAAAAGGATAGCAATGAATATACAACTTCTATGATATTCATCTTTACAGACAAAAATGAAAATGAAAAAATAAATCTCAAGATTATGTTGTATTGGTTCTCTGCCATTGTTCAGAAGTGGCATGTATTTGGTTTAGCAAAAAATAAAAATTAGGTACTTCTTTTGTGAGGGAAGATTAGGAAACCATGGCATCCTTTAAAGATGAAAATTTAAATTAGATTAGAAATTTTGTAAGAAACATTATCATTAATGACATAAAGCTAACAATCTCACAAATTAATTTCAAACATAACATCTAGAAAATATAATTCTTGTAAAGTTCCCAATATGAAAGGGCACATCAGCCTAGAAAACCTGTCCATCCAGGTGAGTTTTTGCAAGGGCTGATTGAACAAATCTTTTGATGTTAAAACGAAACAAAAGATATAATTATTGGAGGTGCATGTATTTATGTGAGGAACCATTACCAGTTTTAGAGAGTGCTCTCATCCTAAGCAGATGCTCCTCTTGGATTCTGAAAGGTGCTTCATTTAAGTCTACAGTTGTTCTCTGGGCGTTACTCAAATTCTTAGACTTGATGCCCAATGGAAACTCAGAAGTGCCATCAACTTGGGCAATATCCATTGCAACTTTTGCTTCCATGGGGAATAGAAGTTTTGCCAGTCCAACTGTCAAGAATTAATCAATAAATACCATAATCATGATAAACTGTTTCAAACAACAGATTATGGATTTAACCAAGAGCCTCTTTATAATAACCAGAATACTGTAATGCTTCAAGGGATCATTAGCTACTCGGTAGCTCTAAATAAAAAGAAAAAAAAAAAAAAATCTCATTCTCTGGTATCATGATAGTAAATATACAAAAAATCCTCCAAATTTTCTATTGAAATTCTAATATCTTTCAGCTAGCTGGGGTTGGAGCCGACAAAAATAGTACAGGAATGGTGGTAATATTTTGCCTTACTTCAACTAGCAGATTTATCACAAAGAAATAGGAAGGTGATAAATGGAATGAAGGAAGCAAAGAATTGGGATGAAGGCAAGAATCCCTAAACAGCAGCTGCATGTTCTTCAAAAGAAACACACCCTTGTATAAGCACCTGGATACCAGTTATTGCATCCCTAAAAAATCTAATGGTTATACATATCACAAGGTCAATATGACAAATGCTCTGCCTCCTTCAAATCACACTATAAGTAACTAGTTGTATCTTATACTATAAAGATAACACATACTTGTAACTATCATCACACAATGCTGTTAAGTACATTAAAATTAAGCATTTCTTTCTAACAGACAGACATGTTTTCTTAAATCATTTAAACGTAATACCAAAAAACTTTTGATGAAAGAGTCATCAAGACCAACATAAAATAGCATAAGATGCCACAATATGTGAAGAACTATATAATACCAAGAAACAGGAAAAACCAACAACCATGTATTTCACATATAACTTCCAGAGGAATAAAAATGGTTTAATGGGCTACAGAAAAAGGTTAACTGAAAGACTATGTTAGCACAAAACATGGAAATATTTTAGTGCCATAACTCTGTCCTGTTAATGCTCTGGAAATTATTATTATCAAGTGTAAGAGTTTACTTTCAAAGATTATCAAGATGGAGAAGCAGTAGCCAAGCGCTGATACATATTACCTTAACCAAACCTGGCAGAGAAAAATAATTGTAAATTACTACTCCCATTGGAGTTGAAAACAAGGGAAGTTCTCTCATTCATGTCAAGAAAATTTTATTCTCTATCTAAACAACCAGAACTCTGCTTAAGCTAACTGATAGGTATCAAGATTTATTATTGACTGTGAATGGCTGGTTGGATGATTACAATGCTTAAAGAGTACATGCATTTTATGCCCCCCAAGTAAAAGCCTTTAAAAAAACTATCTTTTTATGCTCATTATAACCATCTCGTAGAGGCTCCAAATGTCTTGCAAACTTAGAATAGATCAGCTGGAACTGCAGCAATGCGTCGGATGTATCACATTCAAAACCAAGGGATATAAAAACACCAAGCTTCTTGACGATATACTAGAACAAAGAAAGGAAGTTCAAACTAAAAAGAAGAAATGGAAGTATAAAAGACACCCAAGTTAAATCTTCTATACTGCAATGTATATATATATATATATATTTTAAGAAAAGGGACTATGAACAGCTAAGGAACACAAATGAAAATAAAGAAAAGAAATTTGGACCAAATGGGCAACTAACCTCTATTTTCAAGGTACAACAATTTCATACGGAGATCATCGCCAGCCATAGCAAGAGAATGAGAAGCCTCTCCTAGCAATGGATCTCTTCTTTCTGCTTGCTCCAATATCTCTATGCATAACCGATCACTGGGAGAAGCTTTTCCTTGCTCAGTGGACTTATAATAGTCCATGGCCTTTGTCAGCCGCTTTGAGATCTGAATTGCTTTTCTACCATCCAATGTAAGATCTGATGGTCGGGCACCCTTTGTTAGGAGGGATACTATGATCTTAGGGTCTTTCCTCATTGCAGCAACATGCAACACGGTGTAGCCCCTCAAATTCCTATGGTTAACATCAGCAAGAGCAAAATCAAGAAGCTCGGTTGTGGTCTTTGCATCACAGTATGCCACAGCATAGTGGAGAGCAAATGCATCATCTAGATTAGTATGACCCTCTTTTAGTAGCATTCTGACTAATTCAACATCATCCGAGTCCAGGGCCCTATGTATTCTCTTTACATGTTTATCCGGAAAGCTATTGCTTTCAAGCGTGTACAAGCCGAGTTCCTTTCGTGAATCCATGATTTGTTTGACAATATGCTGGGGAAGGGCTTTATCAAGAGTAACAATGTCAACATCAGATTTGACAATAATCTCAATACACCTCGCCAGCAATCTTTCACATGCTTCACCACACATGGTTGCAACAGATAGAACCACCAAAATGTCATCTATTGCAACCTTTTCAAGAATGCCTAGCAGTCGCCTCTACAATCAAAGACAAGTTAACAAAATACTCAGGAAAGAGATAAAAAACATAATATCCGTAGGGAAGAAAAATGCGGAAAACTGAAGCAGCAATTATTTCCCATTAGCAGTAACTATAAGCATAATCTAACCATGTCTCATGTTATAAAAGTGATAAGAATCTAGAACATTCAAAAATATAGTTGTAATGTTAAAAGTAATAAGAAAACGGAATATATTTACTAGATGAATCAATCTCAGGGAAGAGAAAGTCCAAAAGCGAGGTGCTACCTGCATTAAAACAACACACAAGAGAACCCAACAATATAACCGAGACAATTGGGGCATGAGTTAGTAAGAACTTGGCGGCCCTTTTTGGTGGGAACATGATCACTAATAAGAGAATTCTAGGTATGTATATCACATTTAAGCCAAAATCATAGCACAGATTTTAAATTTTCATGGTAGTGTGCTAGAAACATTTTTATAAGAAAAAATAATAATAATAAGAGAGTCTTCATTGCTCTAAGCAACAAAAACTCGGTAGCTCAGGACACAGACCTAACAACAACAACACCACCGCCCAGTCTTACCTTGATTAAGCTGAATGCTTCACAGCCCATTAGTCCAAAAACCATAAACAATCCTCTCAGTAATGGCTTGCTAGCAATTTTCGCATTCAGCTAATTACTAATCCGTAACTCTACAAGTTTCAAGGATTTCAGACTAATATCATTCTTTTCATTAATCCCACAATTCTAAGAAATTGAAGGCTTTCAACATGGGATGCTATGTGAAACATTCAAATAAATTATTTGGTTAAAATTACTGCTTTGATCACAACCATTCAAGCTATTATGTTAAATAAAAGAACGCTTGCACGCTATTAGTGTGTGCGAGTGCTAATCTTACCTGATAAAGAGCTATCAGCTCAGAAATCTGGAATGTAAACGAGGAATAGAGCACCTCGACCATGAAATCGACGGCGGGCCTGCACGCCTCGTGGGGGCAATCTTCGTCAACGCAAACGCATACATCTTTCGGCAAAGGCTTCACCTTGCCACTGTACAGATAAGCCAAGACCGCCTCTAGCGCATCGAGCCCGACTTTGTAATCTCTCGCTAGCTCCTTAAGTTCGAACTCGCTGCATTTCGCCGCCGGAGATGAACCGGAGAATAAGCTCTTGAAGAAAGGACTCCTCGCCGCGAGAATGCAACGGTGTATTGGGACTTCGCGGGCATTAGTAGTAGTACTACTGAGGACGATCTTGGCGTCGGCGAAGTGGTCCGAGGCGGGCGAGACGAAGATCGATTCGAGATTTTCAGAGAGTCGGCGAAGGGCCGAGATATCCGGAGCCGTTGATGGCTCGGAGGAGAGGGTTTCGGCGTTGGTCGCCACGGAGCATATGCTGCTGCTATTGCTGAGTTCGTTCGACTCCGAGAAACCGAATTTATTATCCATCACACATACAAAGACAGAGAGAGACTATGTCAAATGGAAAGGCATTGATATTGAGAGAGAGAGCTCTTCGGATAAAGGAAAAGTGGGAGAATCAGAGTGATAGATTTGCAGGGAAAGAGAGGGAATCTAGACTATGTTTGGCGTCTGGGGACGAAAAGCCATGAATTTTTGGCGTGAATTTGCAGAGAGCGAGAGAGAGAAAGTCAGAAGAGAGAGTCGGCTGAGAAGATAGGTGACATAGCGAAAATTTGTTGGGAGACTTTTTGTAAGTGAAAAAAACGACTTGCCGTTTTTGTGTCATATCCATAAAAACGGTATTTTCGTCCGTACATCAGTAATCAGGACCGTTATTTTTTGCTTCAATTCTCAAAAAATGAGTAAATTTTGAAGAAATAATATCTTATTATTTTTATTCATAATATTGTTTCATAAGTTTAATTCTACTTCTGAATTGTTCATTAAGAAAAAAAAAAAATTATAACAACAAAATAAAAATGACGGTTAAGGCCAGCGTTAGAGTGATTGCAACCGCCTTCTAATGGCTCTAGCCTCTAGAGGTGGTGTGACTATCTCGGAACCTAGTTATAGTATAAGGATATTTTTATCGATTCAAAAAGTAAAAAAATAAAAATACCCTTCAAGTATGACTAACTAGGGGTGTTCAAGCGAGTCGGTTATAACTACCTCGCTAGCCGTTAACCATTTATAACTGCCAACCGATAACTGTTTTAGAAGTCGGTTATTAAAAATCGCTAACTGCCTAGGGCGATTGCGATTAACGGTTTTAGGGATAGGGCAAAACGGTTATAACCGCGCTAACCGCCTTTATTTATATATAATAACATATATTAAATATTCATATTAATAAAATATTAAATAAAACATCCAAAACGATGCCCATTTAGATTTTTCTTTTTAATTTTTTCATTTATATTTGGATTAATGGATTTAGGCTATTTAAAACTATGTATGTAAAATATATAATGTGGTATATGATGTTTTGGGCCAAGCCTTATTCAAAAACATTAGTTGGTCCAAAAAAAGCATATTTTTTGAAACATTTTAGCTTAAACCCTTAAAATAAGCAAAAAAAAAAAAGAAAGACAAATTAAAGGCCCAAAAAACTTAAAAAGCCGAAAATATCAATTTTTTTTTTTTAAAAAAACGATTATAACCGCCGGTTATTGGATTGAATAACCACTAACTGCTTGTTATAAAATAACCACTAACTGCCTAGGCGCTTGCGATTATTAAAAAGCAATAACCGTCCAAGACAGTTGCAGTTAGTGGTTATAGCTAATAACCGTCAGTTATAACCGTTTGATCACCCATATGACTAATTGGATATTGTCCCGTTCATTTAAGAGAAGAACCTGTCATCTCAAAATCCATCGAGTAATGGTATAAGGCTTTCTAAAGTCTTTCTAAAGTCATCCCAAATGTGATGTGACTTTTAAAATTATCGTTAAATTTGTCACATTACATTTGGGATGACTCTAGAAAGACTTATAACATTACTTAAATCCACCGTACCACCTTTTTACCCTTTTTTATTATTTATTTTTTCTTTAATTTCTCATTTGATCTGGAATTTAAAATATCACGGAGAGAATGAGTCTTTTATCCAAAAGATATGGCACCACTAACCTTGACCCTGTATACTTGTATTGCCGGGACGTCAGGTAACCAGAAAAGCACCGGTGACGGAGAAAAAATAATAATATACTTGTTAGTTGTTAAATCTGATGTGTTGTTGAACGGGTATCCTATAAAGTGAGAGGGCATGTAGCTGAATTCCCGTTGAAGCCGTTTTCGTGTTTCGCCATTTGCCTATTTGCCTTCACCCATTCTTCCGTGTTTTTGTCGTTTTCTGGGTGATCCGTGATCGTCGTAATCCCATTCCCGGCCTACCCAGCAGAAGATCAGCGTTTTTCTCAAAAAAACCAAACAATTTTTAAAAAATACAAAAAAAAAAAAAAAAAAAAACTAACTAATGGGCAAATAAAACAATTTTATCACAAAATTTGATTAAAAAAATTTGATTTTACTTTTATACGACATGAAACAATTTGTAATTTAGGTCAACTACAATGATTAATTAATTATTTATTTCAAAAAATATTTTTTTTGTTTGTAATAATTCACCCATTAATTTTTTTTTTTATTTTTAAAAAAATGTTTGGTTTTTTAATAATTATTTTATTTGTTAAAAGAATAGGAATATTATAGGAATATAAAAAAATAATTAGTCTTTTTGATATATTTTGGTAGTTTGATGGGTTACTTTAATACCTTTTGAGCATTGCTCTTATCTCAAACTACTATTAGTTTAGGGGTTTTTTTTTTATATTTTTTCCTATAATAAAATATAAGCTGATAAACTTAGAGACGAGTTAGGAAATTTAATCTACTTCAAACGTAATTGAAAGTGACTGCCGGTTGCAACTTGCAAAACTAACCACGCAATCACGCACGCGTGGATTGGTTTATCTTCTTCTATATATTATCTCTACAAATGCCACCAAAAAAAAAGAAGCTTTTATGTTACTATGCGTCACATTTTTATCTTATTTTTATTCTATTTTGTTGATATTGTATTGCTAATCAGCCTTTAATCAATTTTCTTTAAAAATAAAAAATAAAATTTAAAAATTGATTAACAACGTCACGCCAACGGACAAAAAAAAAATGACGTCCAGAAAGATTCAAAGAGATCAGAAAGTGTTAGCATAAGGTCCACAAAAATACAAAAGCTTTCTCCCAAGGGAAGGGAGTGAGCCAATGATTCCAGTTGGCCCAACAAAAGCATGAGAATCCCATGATTTCTAGATTCATGTTGCAGACACCATGGACATCATTTGGCTTGGCTCACCACGAATAACGTTGTCCATAATGAGCGATATCCCCACCATCCTGAAGCAAACGCCTACCTCAGCAGGAAGTTAACTCGGAAGAAGCCCAGCTGCCATTTCTGACATTTACCAGCAGCTCCAACTCTTCCACAACTGGATTGCCTCAAAGATTAGCAGATACGTCAACTCAAGAGCACACCAAATAGCCAAGTGGGCCGCTGTTTTTGAAAGCATTCTCACAAATTCTCTCATATTTTCTCCCATTCATATCTTTTTTTTTTGTTGATGTCGGAGAACCTCTCAAAGGCAAAGCCTTTAAGACTCACTCCTGCAGAGTAAACCCCGGTCCCGTGCTCCGCACCCTCGGAAGTTTTTCTACAATGAACTAGTTAAATCGCTGGCTTTTCACTAGGTGGTGTGGCCCCAATAGATTGTTTGCATCCATGAGGTATTGAACCTTCTCCAATCCATTTCAATATTGGAAAATACCCTCTTCTAAACCCATTCTTGTGTATTTATTCAAAAAAAAAAGAAAAAAAGGGGGTGCTCTTTTGATACAAAAGCAGTCCTTTGCATCTTTCTGTAAAGAATCTTATACTGTAGCATGGTGTACAATTGTCCAACCTGAAAAGCAAACCAAAATAGGTGTCCAATACATTCTACAATCACAACCCCTCCCAACTAAGCACTCTTTGCTAAAACCAAATCGATCTGAATATTTACTCGAAACAAATTGACAAAGACAATCCAGAAAATTTCAGCAGAAATACATTCTAAGAATGAAACAAATTCAGCAATGAGAAAGCAAACAATACATTCATGTCTTCAAATTAGGGAATGTGCAGTGAAAACGGCTTAAAAGCATGATTCATGTCTACAATGTATTTGTATTTGAATGGTCTGTTGTGACAAAAGAAAATAACCCAATCACACAAGATTTATACAACATGGTCTATAAATAAAAAGAAATCAAGTAGAACTAAAAGTTTGCCATAATTCACCATTAATCTTTCACACTACCCCGAGGAGAGCAAACTTTTTCCAATGTTCTTCCAATAGAGAACCCGAATCCACCTTCTTTGTGCGGTGACGAAACAGAATTTCCTTTTTCTTTCTTCGGATGAACTGATTCAATAACAGCTTCAATCTCTTCTTTTGCTCTTTCAAAAATATTTGGAGCTTTCACATCATATATTGGGGTTTTCTCATCAATATCATCACTTGTTCCATGAGTTTCTTTATGATGATTGTGTGATGATTTATGATGGTGTGTGGTTGCCTCAATCTTTGTCTTATAATTAGTTCTGTCAATAAAATTGGGCTCCTTAACGTTGTTCTCTGCCAATATAAAAGCATCCAATTAAGAAGAGTAGGTGTTGCCTTTGAAGTCTTTACACAAACAATATGAAGCCAAAAAGAAGACATGGTGTGATCATTGCTGAATATACAGAATGGTGGAAATAGTCTGTCAATTCCTATTAATGTAATTTGCCATAATAATACAAACACTTCAACTTGATCATTAACAGCTCGTTACCCTGAGAGATTTAAGCATTGCAAAGCCAGAATGATAATGGCAAATTTGAAAGAATGAGAAACTAAGGAATGCCAAGCAAACAACTACAGGAAAAAAAAATTAAACATAAAAATGCCAAAGCCATGATTGCTCAAGTTTCATTTCAAAGTAGAACGAAAACCATCATCTGGGTTCTTTCTAAACTGACCTTGTCACATTAACTTGTACAGACTAAACAACATTTCAAAAGATATTTTACCTGATAGAGAATCTGCTTCACCCTGCTTGGACTGTGTCTTTGTAGTTTCATCCCTGCAATTAAATATAAAAAATAAATAAAATAAAATAAAACAAAAAATAAAAACACTGAGAAAGCAATCAAAGCATGTCGAAATCTAATATCAACTCCTTGATTTTAATCCCATGGAGAAATAGTGAATTCGAACCTTCTTTCATGAATTGGAGACTCTTTCTTGGAATGGATCGCTTCAACGAGAGCCTCAAACTCCTCTTTTGCTCTGTCAAACACATTTGGAGCTCTAACATCGTCTAATGGGGTGTTCTCATCTATGTCATTTCGCTTGCCATGAGTTTCCTTGTGATGATGAGGCGATTTCTCAGAGTGCAAAATTGCTTCAATCTCTTCCTTTGCTTTTTCAAACAAATTCGGTGCTTTTACTTCTTTATCTGCTACCAAACAAAGATAAGACAAAATTACTGTTTGACGTTTAAAGTTGTAGTTCCACCTTTTCTTTCAACTTTGATTTTTTTCACATTTTCAAATGAACTCTCAAACCGATACTTTCATTTTGTTTAAAAACACCGGTTCGCGTATGCCACCCCTATTCTTGCTTCCAAACTTTACTACTATAATCAATCATGAAAGGATTTGAGAAAGAAATCCCGTTAACGAGAGACCATAATAAACCAGTTGAAGAAACATATATGCACAATTTGATTCCATAAAAAGTCTAAATTAGGCAAACATGAGATATTCAAGACAACCAAACTCGGATCCCCATTTCGCCTAACGTTTCAGAATTTCATTTCCAACCTCGAGAAAAATAAGGAACGGAATGAGAATGAGAAAAAAATGGTACCTGACAGAGATTGTGGTGTTGGGTCCGGTTTGGATTCGGCCATCTGAGTTCGTGGGCACAGAGGTTCAGGGGATTGCGTAGGATGTTATAGAAGTATGCGTCAGATCAAGTAGTCCGAGGACGCCAAGAATATATAGAGAGTACCAAATTGCCAATCAACACGTGGGATTGAGGTCGTCCGTATGCCAGATGGCCCAGATTGGACAATGCCGCTTTTGCCTTTTGGCCCACTCATCGCAGGTTCGATCAGCTGCAAGTATAAAGTTTTGTGAACTTTGCAATTGGCCAGGTGTCACCGCTTAAGAGCTTTTCATTTAATTCTGGACAAGTAGGGTCTCGGGGTCAATAAAGGCATTTCCGCCTAGACTGGTTGCATCTAGGTGTATTCAAGCGGGACGGTTATAACTGCATCGCTAACCTCTTTATAAAGCGGTTATTAAAAACCACTAACTGCCTAGGGCGGTTGCGGTTAACAGTTTTAGGGATATGAAAAAGCGGTTATAACTACTAATCGCCTTTATTTATAGATAATTATATAAAAATATATATTAATTAAATTAAAAAAAAAAATCCAAAACAACGCCGTTTTGGTTGGAGAATAAGATGAAACATTTCATCTTATTCTCCCGAAGCCGCATCCCCTCATTCAGACATTCACACAAGCCATTTAATGGATTTAAGCATTATGACTATGTATGTGAAATAAGCCCAAAAAATAGCATGTTTTCAGCCAATTGGGCAAAATAAGCCCAAAATATATGAAAAATGAAGGCCGAAAATATTTAAAAAAAAAATCCAAAAACCCATTTTTAAAAAACCGATTATAACCGCTTGTTAGCGGTTTGAATAACCGCTAACCGCCTAGGCGGAGGCGGTTGCGGTTATTAAAAATTCGATAACCGCCTAAAGCGAAGGCGGTTGCGGTTATTGCAAACAACCGCCGGTTATAACCGCTTGAACACCCCTAGTTGCATCACTTGCATCAAATTCTTTATATTTAAAGGATATTTTTAACCTTTCATTTTTTTTTAACAAAATTGCCTTACAAATATAAGTAATTTTCATTTTTTAAAGGGTATTAACCTTTCATTTTTATTTTTTTTTTAACAAAATTGCCAATTTTCATTTTCTGATGAAGGGCATTATTATCATTAAAGTGACAAGTAGGCATAAGTTTTGCGAGAGTTATAGTTAAGGGTGTAACCTATATCTTCCAGTGCAATTTAAACATAACACGACATTGAGAGCTGACAAATACTTCTACACTACTTTGGAATATGACATGAAATTAACTAGTTATGGTTGACCTATGTAGTATTTAATATATTGATATATACAAACTTGACATACAAATACGAATTGCCACCCCTAGTCCTAGCTTGTCCAATCTGCAACTGACGAAGAGAAAGTAACACCAACAAAATTTAATTGCTTTGATAGCGGGATAGAGATTCCCAATATTTTGTTGTCCAAATTACTAGCAAACTGAACAATAAATTACTAGAGATCTAGATATTTAACAATGTGCTTATATCTAAAGCAACGAGTGGCTAATTTTTACTATATACCACTTACACACATTGTTTCCAATTAAAACCCTAACATGTTACATTGAAATATTCAATATAGGGAAAACCTGCTATACGGTACATCTGCAAAAGCTAAGTTTTGCAGCAACCAATAGAAGAGTTACACCTAAGCTAGATACAATTAATAGAATATGAACAACAACACTGGAATACAAACACTTGATATACCCATTTTTTGTCTTATTCGCCCCTGCCAAAGCCTCTCGCCCAACCGCTCAAAGAGTTACACCTAATTTGGCTTGAATTCCAATATATATAGGGAAAACCTACTATACGGTCCATCTGTAAAAGATGGGTTTTGCAGCATCCACTAAGAGCATGACACCTCACACAAAGAAGAAAAATTGCACAAAAAAAAATATAAACCTCCTGCAGCTGATTTTCGTTTAAAAGAAGGAAGAAAAGAGAAAGAATAGAAGAGAAGAGAAAAAAGGAAGAGAAGGAAGAAGAAGAAGACGTGGGTCTGCAGACCCACGGTGCAGGCGCAGTGGACCCACGGCCGGCCTAGATCTGGCCGGCCACCGAGACCCGCGGCCTGGGTCTCGCCGGCCGTGGGTCTTGCTCCAGTGAGTTTTTTTTTTTT
>CM017321.1:45856608-45869296 GCA_006937295.1 Carpinus fangiana | reverse complement strand
TTAGGTTTTAGTTTTGAATCCAAAAATAAGTTTTAAAGCATTAGCATCAAATTTGAGGCATTAGCACCAAATTTATGATGATCAAATCCATTTAGGGTTATATCATCCCTAAAGGGTTAACCTTTCACCCTTAGGTTTTAGTTTTGAATCCAAAAACAAGTTTTAAAGCATTAGCACCAAATTTGAGATATTAACACCAAATTTGAGGCATACCTTGAATACCCTGTCCCCGAAAAGCTCTCTTCTCTCTCCCGAGAGAAGTTCTTTTTCGTTGGGTTTTTTTTCCACCTCCCAGTGAGGTTTCTCCACCGCCTCTGTGCGGTTTTGTCTGGGGGAGGGGGGAGAGACTTTGCTCTCTCCTTCCTCCCCTCTTCCCCTCCACTTAGTGCGGCCATCTCCCATCCCCTCTCCGTTGCCGTTTCTTTTTTTCCCTCTATTTTTTTTCCCCTGAGCTCCGATCTCGTGGTTCAGCCGCCTAGGGTCCGCTCCGCCCTGCCTAGTCGGTCTCCTCTGGCCATTTTCCACCCCCTACTGTCGCGTCGTTCCCGGTTCTACGGGGGTCCTCAGTTCCGGTTTTTTCCAAGCCCGATCTGTAGACTCTCGTTCCTCCACAGCTCCGACCCGCCCCACCAGGGTCTTCCCCATCATCCTAGCTACCCGTCGATGCCTTCACCGCCCCGTTCCTGCCACCACGCGCCGCCACGTGGTCTACATGCGCTTACGCGTGCATCTCACGCGCCGCCGTGTCCGCCTCGAGCTGGTGCCAGAAGCTCTCCCGCCTACCTCCGTCCGCCCTGTCCTCAACTGCTGCTCAGTGGGCTTTTTTATTGCTTTTTTAATTTTCTTTGTATTTTTATTTTCCTGTATTTTTATTTGTGTTTTGTGGGCTATTATCTCCCTGCAATGTTGTGGTTTGATCTTGAGGTGGAGATTGTTGTTGGTGGTCGTCCTTCGGCTTCCCTTTGGTTCTTTGTAGTGCCTGCTTTGCAATCATCATTTTACGGTGATGGTTGTTTTACCTGCATCGGACTCTTCACGGAGTTTCTTTGCATTTTACACCGCCTTGTGCGGCCCTGGAATAGGCCCGGTTTGCTTATGATTCTTTTTGAATCATTGGCAATTACCATTGCCTACTGTTCGGTCCTTTTGGACTGGATCCAGTATTTGTTCTTATTTTTGCACTACTTATTACTATTTGGGTTTGTTGTTGGGAAGCCCACCCCATGTTTGTTTTTAGGATCTCTCACTTTTTCTTCTGTTTGGATCAGAAGTGGGAAAGATCCTTCCCTGTAGCCCTTTCCTTATTTGCTTAAAAAAAAAAAAAAAAACCAAATTTGAGGCATTAGTACCAAATTTAAGATAATCAAATCAATTTTTGATGATACCATCCCTAAAGGGTTAATCTTTCACCCTTCGGTTTTAGTTTTGAATCCAAAAACAAGTTTTAAAACATTAAAACCTAATTATTAACTCAAAAAATTAATTTGTTGGCAAAAAATTGATTTCCACCGTGAAAGCTTTGATCAACAGTCCTCCCACTACGGATAATGAAATTAATCCGATCATGTCTCCAGTCTGGATGGATGAGATTGCTTGATTCTTTTAAAATTGGTTCTGATCATGCATCAAAGCATGTCGGTTATGGTACTCATGCTAGTACGCAAGATTAGCTATCACTTTATTTCGTCTTGGTCCTCAGAGCATCTCTATAGTATGAAATAATTGTCTACGTACTACTAACATCACAAAAATTAGTTGGTCCACAAAAAATTAAAAATTAAAAAAAAAAATAGAAGATATAATATTCTCCATTGAACCTCTCAGACTCACACACAAGGGAAAACTGAAGCAGCTAGCTAGATAGCTATGGCGAAGGCGATAGTTCTGTACCCAACACCAGCCATAGGCCACCTGATTTCCAGCGTCCGCCAGACCCACGGAACCAGTCCTTCTGGGCGTTCAGCCAGACCAGAACACTGCTACCGCCCAACCCAGAACGCTGCTGGGCGTCTGCCAGACCCGCGGCGCCGTGGGTCTGGCAAGACCCCATCGTGTGCGCCGCAACCCATTCTGTACATGGAAAAATCAACGAACATAGAAAAATCGACGAAACCCATTCATGTGCGCCGCAAATTCGAAACCCACGAACGAAAACTCCAGAGAGGGAGAGACGTTCAGATGAACGAGATGGTGTTTCATAGAGAAGAGAAAGATAAGAGGAAGAGTATTTTCGATTTATTAAAGAGAACATAAGAGTTTATTAGGTGTTTCAGTTATATTGTTTATTTGTGCAATAAGGTTACGTGTCAATCAACCATTGGGTGCTGCAAAAGGTTGGAATTGCAGACCATTGGGTGCTTCAATATAACCTTTATCATACATGCTTTTATATATTAAACATCAGTATTTCAAGATAGATGACAGAATTTGGGATTTTTTTTGTTTTTTTTTTTTATGGGAAATTTATGTTATAAGAGACGATGGGCCTCATCTTTATTCTTTATTAGGCATGTGATGCGGCCCAATGACTAAAATTTAATGTAGTTGGAAACATAGAGTCCTACCCTGTCCAATCTGCAAATCAGGCCCTCAACAATGAGGCCCAAACTTAGCCCTGAATAAGACGAAGTTTGAATATTCTACAGAACCCGGACCAAAACAAAAATTAAAAACAATTTCTACGTGAGCAAAAAAGAACCAAGTTTTTGGTCTTCAAGAACAACAAAAACGGCACAAGTTTCATCGTTCACACTTTTTAATGAACATATATAATAGTATTTGCCGATTTATATTATATTTTGATTAAATCCAGCACTGTATTTGGTGGAAAAATAAATGTTTTTTTTTAAAAAAAAAAGAAGAAGAAGAAGAAGAAGAAATAAATAAATAATTTATGAATGTTCAACGGCATACAGTATTGAATATAGGAATTAGGTCAAATTAAAAAACATATGATGGAACGTGAATTGTACAAGAATTCTACAATGCATTCAAAAAAAGCAATGGGAATTATGGAAACGGTTGACAGTTTATGCATCCAATCCAAGTGAACAGTTGAGCAAACTTTTGGTCTGAGGCGGCTAATTGGACTCGTCAACCGGTGCTAATGCTCATCTTGGTTCCCCATTTAGTAGGTCACTTTTCTTTTCTTGTTTCTTTTTTTATTTTAATATATATATATATATATATAAGTTTTATCCAGCTCTCTTGCTCCCAATAGGGTTTTTTTTTTTTTTTTCTTAAATGATATTTATTATTATTTTTTATTAGTAGGATAAGTGTTCTATATGTAACTTTAAAACTTTTTCTCCTTAATCATAACCATAAACTGCATATTTTCCAGTCCAAGATCTTGTTCCCCAAAGGTTGAGAATCCTATGTTATTGTTACTTGAAAATGGGCGAGAGTCGTAACGCTTTACTAGGAAGAGGCGAAAAATTGTAACCCATATACGTGAAACATTTTAGACTCAAACTATAAAGGTTTGAATATGCTGGAATAATTGCCTTACCAATTACTGGTTCAAGGCTTTGAATATATAGACAAAACAGTTGTACAGAGATATGTATGAAATACAAGTTGTGTTTTATCTAAACACTTCATGATAACAGAAAATCTATCTAGTATTTAAACTTGCGTAGATCTTGAATTGGAGTTGATCTTGGACTCTTGGTTATCCTTGGCAGATGTGGTAGTTGGAGTATTTGAATTTGAATTGGGCTTATCATGGGAGATAAGATCTGTTATGGAATTATCTCTAATACGCCCCTTCAAGCTGAACGGTATAGGTATAACGTTGAGCTTGTCTCGAAGAATACCAAACCGAGACGAGGAGAGTGGTTTGGTGAATATATCTGCCAGTTGATCTTTGCCGGAGATAAACTTGACCAATAATTTATTGTCCGCAACCATGTCACGTACGAAGTGGAAGTCTATTTCGACGTGTTTAGTGCGGGCATGAAACACCGGATTCGAAGTTAAGTATGTGGCGCCGATGTTGTCACACCAAAGTGTTGGAGGGCTGGAAAAAGTTAGACCAATTTCAGAACAGAGAGAATTGATCCATGAAAGTTCTGCAGCTGTATTTGCAAGTGCTTTGTACTCAGCCTCTGTGCTTGACCTTGCGACAGTTTGTTGTTTCCGACAACTCCAAGAAATAAGATTATCACCAAAAAAAATACAATACCCTCCGGTTGAACGGCGATCATCCCGACTACCTGCCCAATCCGCATCTGAAAATGCTTGAATAGAATTGATGGAAGACTTTTGAAAATGAAGGCCATGCTGAATTGTGTGTTTGAGATAGCGTAAGAGACGCTTAACTGATTGCCAATGAAGATCGGTTGGTTTGTGCATGAACTGTGAGAGTTTGTTGACACAAAATGATATGTATGGACGAGTGATACACAAATATTGCAGGGCACCAACAGTACTACGATATAACGTAGGGTTGTCAAAGACATCACCTTCAAATGTAGAGAGTTGAGTAGATGATGCCATAGGGGAAGAGACAGGCTTGGCATCGACCATCATTGTGCGTTTGAGAAGATCCAGAATGTATCTTTGCTGAGAAAGAATAACCCCCCGTGAATAAGGAATAACTTCAATTCCTAGAAAAAAAATTAAGTGTCCCCAAGTCTTTTACAGCAAAGTCACGATGAAGGTCTGTAAGTAAATTGTGGATGGCACCATGATTGGAACATGTGATCAGAATATCGTCCACATAGATTAACACTAACAGTAGATAATCAGCACAACGATAGATAAATAAGGAACTATCAGATCTAGAGCCAATAAAGCCGAGTTCCAATAGGCGATTACTCAGACGTGAAAACCACACTCTAGGGGCCTGTTTTAATCCATATAGGGCCTTTTGAATTTTGCATACATGAGACGGATATTGAGGATGAGCAAAACCAGGGGGCTGATTCATAAATACTTCCTCAGAGATATTCCCATGGAGGAACACATTTTGTATGTCAATCTGATGTATTGGCCAGCCACGAGAAATCGCAAGAGATAAAACCATACGTACCGTTGTAGGTTTGATAACCGGACTGTAGGTTTCACCATAGTCAATCCCTTCTTGCTGATGAAACCCCTTGGCGACGAGACGAGCTTTATACCGATCAATGGACCCATCAGCTTTCCTCTTCAACTTAAAGACCCATTTGCACCCAATGACATTTGTGGCTGAAGATGCAGGAACCAAAGTCCAAGTTTGATTCTTTAGAAATGCATCAAACTCAACATTCATAGCCTTCCTCCAATTTGAGTCTTTGATGGCAGAGGAGTGACATGTTGGTTCCATCACATGTGGAGTTGATTCGGCAAGTAAGGCTTGAGGTAGTGGGTAGCGAACAGTACCATCTGTATATGTTTTAGGCTTGACAACATTGTTTCTGGCACGGGTGACCATGGGGTGTATTGAAACAGAGGGCTCATGGGAAGGAAGGTTAGGTGTAGGTGAATTAGATATAAGAGAAATAGAAGAGGAAGTATGTTGTACCTGGGATTCGGAAGGATCCGTGAGACATGGGCTGGGCAGGTTTGATGGCTCATTTGATGGAGAAGTGCCCAAGTCCGTGGAAGGTGGTGTGAGCGGCCCATTTTGAGGAATGAATTGTACCTGCATGCTTGATGAGGACTGAGGGACAGGTTGTGAGGGTGTAGATTGATCATGAGAGAAAGGAAAAACAGACTCATCAAAAATTACATCCCTTGAAATATATAACCTATCAGTATCAAGATTAAGACATTTGTACCCTTTATGGCGAGGACTATATCCTAAAAATACACATTGAGATGACCGAGGTTGAAATTTGTTTGCATTGTAAGGACGTAAGTTTGGCCAACAGGCACACCCAAAAATACGTAGAAACTTGTAATCAGGATTACATTTGAAGAGGACTTCATAAGGAGATTTATTTTTGAGTGTTACGATAGGCATGCGATTAATTAAATAGCATGCAGTAGAAAATGCATCGTCCCAGAAATGAAAGGGCATATTGGCATGAGATAATAAAGCAAGTCCAGTTTCAACAATGTGGCGGTGTTTACGCTCAACTGCACCATTTTGTTGGTGCGTGTGTGGACAAGAGACACGATGTGAAATGCCATGAGATTGAAGTATTTTAGAGAAAGGGCGATACTCACCCCCCCAGTTAGATTGAATTGCTTTAATTTTGAGTCCAAAGAAGCATTCCACATACAATTTGAAGCGAAGAAAAATACTTGTGACATCACTCTTATTATGAATCGGATACAACCACGTATATTTGCTAAACGAATCCAAAAAAGAAACATAATACTTCGAACCAGATTTAGCACAAACTGGGGCTGGTCCCCAAACATCTGTAAAAACTAGTTCTAATGGGCACGTGGTTTGTGATTGAGAGGCAGCAAACGGAAGTTGTTTGCTCTTGGAGGATAAACAAGCACGACAATGTGGACCAACAGGACTGGAATTTGAATTGGGCTTATCATGGGAGATAAGATCTGTTATGGAATTATCTCTAATACAAACCATTGTTGAACAATCATCCATAAGCAATGGCACTTGACCATCGATCTCACACGTTTTCGTGGGCAACCACAATCTTCCGCCTCCAATGCACACGAAAAATGTAATCTCTAGCAAATTATTAACAATTTGACAACAATTATAAGAGATCTTATATGAAACTCATGCGTCCAAATAAGTGATTGAATAACCCAAAACTTATTTGGATAAGTGATAAAGCTCCTCTTTGTCTCGTTGTCTTTCACGTTAAAATTGACTCTAAACTTTATTAATTATTCAATATTTTAATAGATATAAACTAATATATATATCTTAGCCACCTAAATTCCTTATATTATCTTAATTTTGCCATCTCAATCAATGTCTCTAAAAGTACTAGCACCAGCTTTTCTTTGATTTTTCCTAAGTTTAAGGTATATAACTATTTTTTGCTTCTCTATGAAAATATATTTCACAATAGCTTTCCTTACATTTTCCTATATCATTATAATATTATTTATTTATAAAATACAAGTTCCCTACTTACTCTCATTTTTTCACAAAATTTCAACACAATCCTTAATTAAAGACAAAAAAGATGAAAGATGAGTGAGGAAAGAGAAATGTTTATATTAAAATAATGTATATGGAACCACTTTTGGTTTCCTACACATTGGAAAACACTATAGTAATCCTTGAGGGTTTGTTAAATATAAGGAATTTGATATGAGTAGGTTTTTGTGGTTTTTTTGAAATTTTTTCTAAACATAGAGAAGGAAATGACATATAGGGCATCTGTTGCTAGTGCTCTTAGAGCACTAGCAACATACTCCTTATACGAGCATTCCCAGCAAACTCCCTATAAGGGAGTCTGTTCCTTATGTATAGGAAATAGATCCAAAAAATCACAAAAAATGCCCCACAACAGATTCCCTATATGGTTCCCTAAACAATAATATGCTACAATTGAGCCTTATATATAAGGCTTCACTATAGCAACCGATGTGTTTATTTAATTTAAAAAAAACTCTTTCTCTCTCTTGACATCTCTGTCTCTCTCGCCTCTCTTCCTCTCTCCCTCTCACCTTACCCCCTGCAATCATAAACCAAAAACGTCTCTCACCTCGCCTCTCTGTTCAAACATCAGAGTTTTCGGAGCCAGGCGAGGAGCTTGCGGACGACGATTCCGTCCTCTCTAGTGGGGGCTTCGAAATCTGGGAAGGATCCAGAAGATCGGAGCTTGCGGAGCCAGGCGATAGAGAGGACGCCGATCCCCGCCGATCTTGTGGAGAAAGCTTCGGCGACGGTCGGTGCTTCTGGTTCGGCATTTCAGTGCTTTCAGATGCTCCTTTCTTCTGGTTCAGGGTTTTGGTGCTTTCAGCGAAGATAGCTTTGACCATGGTCTGTTCAGAGGAAGTAGAATAAAAAAAAGCAAAGGAAGGAGAATAAAATTAAAAAAACAAAACAAAACAAAAAATTAATAAAAAATAAATGTTATAGGAAATGATTAAGGAAAGCTGTTAGATTGCATTTTGACACAGGGAAGTAAAAAGTAGTTTGGATCATTAAATGTAAGGAAGCTGCTGTGAATGCTCTAAGTGGTTTTGTTTCCTTTATTTAGGAAAAATGTAAAAAAAAAGTCACCAAAAAACACCCACAGCAGAATCTCTAAATTTGTAGAATCATGAGGATCGCTACAGTAGAACCCCTAAGGATTGGGCTTCTACTGTAGCAATCCTTATGAATATTAAATTAGAAAAAATGATTCTCTCTCCTCTCTCCTCTCAGGTCTCACGTCTCTCTCTCACCTCTCTTTCTCTCTCTCTCACACCAAACGGCTGAACACAAGAACAATGTCATCAACCCTGCAACCAAAAACGTATCAAATCGAAAGCAAACCCAGATTATTCAACACATATACCAAAACCTCAAACAAAACCCACAAAAGAAGAAACTTAAAAGTGCCCAGTAGATTGCAAAAATCAACCAAAATCAAAATCAAAATCAACCATAGTGAAAATTCTAATTGACTCAAATTAACACCTATTCAGATTTTCTAGGTGTTTAACAAAATAAAATTATGCGGAAATAAATCTGACCTAACAATTAATAAACAACCAAAAATATATAAAACAATAAACAACACAGATATTTTGTTACGAAGAGGAAACCATTTAGAGAACTCTCTAAATGTAAAATCTCTCCGGGGCAGCCAAACCCAGGAAATCACTAACTCAGTAAAAGACTAAAGATTACAAGAAGTTCACACTTACAAAACCTTTGTAATTGACACTCTTGCATAAGACAAGCGACCCACTTGACTTCTACCGCAGTAGCCCTTTCCAGAACCTGTCTCTTATACACATCTAGATGTGTATAAGAGACAGCCCTAGACCTAGGCCACTAAAAACACGTTTTTGGGCATAATAGGTACGGGGTGTCCGGACAGGTTAATGGTATGTCCGGACATGGCCTTGCGGAGCAAAAATATGCTTCCTGGAATTCATGTCCGGACATGGCCTGCAGTGGGCAGAAAACAACATTTTGGAAATGTTGTCCAGCCTTCATCAACAGCTTTGATCGATGGGCGTTTGTGGTCCGATTGAGCTGAAATTTTGCAGGGACATTCATGACACATGAATCTACATTATGAACGGTGGAGATTCGATTATGAACATTCTATATCAATGTTTGAGCTTGTGTACAATAACCGCTGCATTTTGAAACTGAATTAAGCCAACACAAGAACTAACACATAGAAATAGAAATAGAAACTCAAAATCAAAACCCACCAAGAAACCAAAATCAACCATAGTAATAGAAACCTAGTAGATTACTGGTCAACCAAAAATCAACCAAAAACGTATCAAATCAAAATCAACCAAAATCAACTCATTGTGTAGCAACTCTTGCTTGCTGGTATGTGGTTGTTCCTCTCGATTTTTCGCCATGGGGATCTTGGAAGAGGCAAATCAGAAAAATCGAGTTTCATGATGTAGATATATGTTTACAAGTACTACAATTGGAGAAAAATCGAGAGATCGGAAAAGGAGAGAAGTGCGGGAGAGAGAAATTGCAATAATTATTAAGAATTGCAATAATTAATTTATTATACGTTGACCCCATTTGATAGCCCAACTCAAACACTTAGGCTTGCTTTTATACTTAACACTTCCCTCTAATTGAATTAGAGATTCTCAATCTGTTTAATTGCCTAACACATAATTTTATTCATTTAAATCTAGTGAAGTTAATAAAATTATGTTGTTGTTTTGTTTGTTGTAAATGAAAAATGCCCAATTAGCTAAGCCCACTGAGTAGTCAGAATAAGACTTAAGGCAAAGAGAATAACTTATATACTCAACTTGCACAAAATGTGTTTTTTGTGCAGGCCATTCATAATTTGCTACCTTAGCATGGAACACACCACCAAAATAAAACCAAATACACCTAATTATATGAGGAAAGAAAAGACAGAAGAGAAAGAAAGAAGGAAGAAACGAAGACGGAAGAAGACGCCGGAAGAAGGGCTAGACGGCGGCGAGCTGGGCAGCGACAGTGAACTGGGCTGGACGGCGACGGTGCGGGTGAGCTGGACGACTGTGATTTGGGCAGTGGGCTAGGCGGCAGCGAGCTGGGTGACGGCAGTGAACTGGGTTTGCAGCGTGGGTGACCCACACTGCGAACCCACGGCCAGCCTGGGTCTGACCAGCCTAGCCTGGGTTTGGCCGGCCTGGATCTGGCCGGCCATCGGCTCTGGTGACTTTATTTTTTGATTTTTTCTGATGGCTTTTGCTCTGATGGGTTTGATTTTTTGATTTTTTTATGATGGATCTTGCTTTAGATATTGTTTTTTGGTTTTTTCTTTGATTTTTCACATTGCTCCGGCGACTTTTAGGGTAATAAAATCCCAAAAAAGGTTAACCTTCCCCCCTAGGTTTTTAGTTTTGAATCTAAAATTAAGTTTTGAGGCATTAGAAACGAGTTTTGTGGTATTAGAATCGATTTTTTAAGGCATTAGAAACAAGGTTTTAGGCATTAAAATCGATTTTTTAGGCTGAGATTGGTAAAAAAGTTGCCATAACGTTTTTTTTTTTTTTTTTTTTTTTTACCACAAGTTGCCTGTAGCTGCAGGGGGTGGTTTAGAAAAAATGTGAGGAATCCTATGATTTGCTAACATACAATTTTTTTGCAATTTTTTTAAATAGGTGAGGTGTCAAATGGTGAGTGGGTTGCACAAAAGCTGTTTTTTGTGCAAAAGGTGCACCCAAGACGCTCTCTAAAGCAAATCCTTAGTCTAAGGGCCTTTAAGGCTAATGCCCAATTTAGCTGAGACTTGCTTTTATGACTTTGTCCAGCATTTAAAAAAAAAAAAAAAAAAGGTGCAAATCCTTGTCCCACATCAAGAAGACTAAGCTAACTCCCTACCATTCTTGTCTATGAATAGGATACGCATCTCAATGGCAAAGAAACAAGCGGCCCTTGCCGCATCAATGAGTAAGGCGCTAGCTAGCCAATACTTAGCTAAGTACAACTCAAGTGCAAGACGACTAATTTAGGTGTTTTATATTATTTAAAGTTTAAATTTCATTAAAAAAAAAAAATTATATATTCGAGCTTATGCCGAGCTGGCTCGGGCTCGGCTCGGTTCGGTTAATATAAGAGTCGAGCTCGAACACAATTTTGGAGCTTGGCCTTGAGCTCGGCTCGAACTCGAAGTCGAGTAAAAGTTTAACGAACCGAATTTGAACAAGAAAAATTTGACTCGTTTACACCCCTAATTGGAATGATATACAATACCGGGGAGTATGCCACGGCCGGCGTGGGCCATGGCCCTCCCAACAGTTGACGGGAGCTCAAGGCAGGCAGACGACGAAGTAGTACACGTCGTGGTTGTGAGCGGTCAACTGCCGTGACAGCTATGGCGGAAGGGAAAAAAGGTCATGCTAGAGTGGATTTACTTAAATGCCCATAGCCCCTTTTCCTTGAAGTTTTGGAATATTTATATAGATTTTCTACGTACTCCTTTTATCCAATAATATGACAAGACAAAGATGTAGTGATCGCAATGACTCGTCTACAAACCTCAAATTACGTGGAAATTCATATGACAGCAAACGCGTTGAATTTGTTTAATTTTTGCTCTTCCTCAATCACGTGGACGACTTCCACTATATTAATTGTGTGTCAACTACGGCTAGTCTAACTGTCTAAGTGTCAATAATACCTTAATTAATTATATATTTATATTCCTAATCAAAGTTTATTACAAATTAATACTACGGTGAATATGGTTATAAGTGATACAGTCACAATATAGACTTAATAAAGTCTTCAAGGAGTAACTGAATCGGTTGTGAACCACGTCTTATGAAGCGGATGTCATTAGTTCGAATCTTCCCTCCCCCTACGTCTATGCAAACATGTCAAAATATATATATATATATATAGAGACCCAATAGAGATCTAATTTTTTTTTCTACATGTCATTTATTTTTTTTAAATAAAAATGTAAGAAAAATTTGGTCTTTATTGGATCTATATTGTGACTTTTATATTATGTAGTAATAATTAAAAAGAAAAAAGTTTGCATTTTCCAAAAAAGGTGAAGGGTTCATGTTGGCCGTCTCATTGGGTTGAGACGTGTGATGAACGCATAAAACGTTACATTCAAAGTTGGTGTAGACTTGCAACCGTGGAAAGAATAGTGGGACACGTCTTATGGGAGCCGGGAAGTCATGCTTGACCATCTTTAGTTAAAAAGGGTAGGGAGGGGACAGGGGGACAAGATGACGAGAAATTTAAAATATTATCCTTTCAATTAATGCAATAGACAAAGATATTCATTGCGATTTGGCAACATTAGTCAGAAATTCATCCCCTCAAATTTTTAAAAAATTTGAAGCTCTTAAATTTTGAATCTTAGGGTTCGTTTGGTTCGCGGAATACATCCTTGGAATGGAATGACTATTCCTATAAAATGATTATTCTTTTGTTTGGTAATGGTCTATTCTTAGGAATAGTGATTCCCATGGGAATCATTAATCCCTTACACACAGGAATAGTCATTCCTCTAAAAAATGAGAAGAATAGCTATTCCTGAGGGTAATGACAAGATTTTTTTTTAAAAAAAATTATTTATTATTATTTTTTTTTTCTCTCAAACTTAAAAAAAAAAAAAAAAAA
>CM017321.1:45727767-45856188 GCA_006937295.1 Carpinus fangiana | reverse complement strand
TTTTTTTTTTGAAAAATTGAGTTTTAGAAAAATTTGATATCAAATGGTTTTTTAGTCATTTTAGTTCAATTCCAATTATTAAATATGTGTTGTTACCAAACTAAATAATTGGAATACTTATTCCATTCCAATATTTTCTATTCCTAGGAATACCTATTCCTTTTTCCAGTGGAATAACCATTCCGCAAACCAAACGGGCCCTTAAGATGTTCATTGTGATTTGGCAACATTAGCCTTTTAGAATTTAAGGATCCCCTCAAATTTTTTAAAAATTTGAGGCCCTCGAATTTTTAATCTTGACCGTTTATCTTAATTTTAATGGCTAAAAATAAAAGGCTTTTCAGTTTTTAATAATTAAAAAATCAGAATGTGATTTGACTTTAAATGTGATGAACGGTCAAGATGAACAGTCAAGATGAATGATCAAGATTCAAAATTTGATAGCCTCAAATTTTTAAAGAATTTGAGGGGATCCTAATCCTACTAGCTATATATGCCTTGCCTTGTCTTTAGGTATGTTTGTAAAGAGTATAGGGAATTCATTTCATTTAAGTATCGATCTCAATTAAATTATGATTAATATTATAGATTTTTCATATTATGGTAAGCTACATGTATTTTTTTTTTATTTTGAAAAAAGTACACATATTTCTTTCAAATTAACACAATTATCCCTTTTAAACTAAAATTTGCATTAATGTCTTCTCCAACTACAAATTTTTTTGATAAAAATACATTTAATAAAAATAAAAAGGTAAAAAAAAATAAACTAAAGACTATTTTTGTTTTTTTTTGTTAGAAAACAAATAGAAGTTAGAAGAGAGCCACTCTCAAGATTAGGGCGATGGTTCAATTAGTCCCTTTGGTTAGCATGGGATGGCAGAATCACTCTTTGGCCGTTTGAGGGTGGCCTGCCATTTTTTTTTCTTATTCTTTTCCAATTTATAGGAATATTTTTTTATCTTATTGAAAAAAATTTAGGATAATTTTGTTGTTTTATAGAACAAAAAGGGTACATTAAAATTTTTTTAATAGTTTAAGGAAAGCATTGTAAATTTGGTGTAGTTTAAAAAGAATATATATATTTCTCCTGATTTCATCATATCCAAAATAAATATTCCATATTGCTTATTTATGTAACACATCATTCTCATTCATGTTATTTTATTCTATCAATTTGAATCAAACAACTTCTTATTATTATATTAATTAGATTTGTTACCCATAATCAAAAGCCAGATTATAAACAGTTAATTTTCATAATTTTCCAATGGAAAGCACTCCTAATTAAACGTCTAATCTAGAGAAAAGTGCCTAGTTCTAATTGCCAATCAAATCAAACACGTATCGATGGTCTCGATTTTTGACAAATCTCTGTTGATTTTGACCCACCTAGTATGCAGCATTCAAAATCACTGCTCCACAAGTTTGCACTAATCCCTATTGGAAATGTCAACCATAATAGTGGTAGAACACAAACATCTCGACCATGTAGGCCCACTATATTTGGGATTATATTATAAATTTATAAGTATTTAGAAGTTTGTATCAAATAAAAAATTGGTATGTTTAATAAAAATTTTAAGAGTATTTATTTGATTTTTTTTCATTTAAAAAGTTTTATTTTTTATTACAATTCTAAATATGCTTTAAGAATGAATACATTTGGCCAAGAGAAAGTAAAATTTTAAACCAAATCCCAAAAACGTACTTGTTTAGGATTGCACAATTTAAAAACCTAAATTGCGATTTTAAAAATCAAAATACGACTTTGTCTAACGCTTAATCTATGTTTTTAGAGTGCTTATTAACTCGGTAAATCACGTGGCAGTGTCTAGGCGTTTGTAAGTGTTATAAATGTCCCAAGTAGGGGTGGCAAAACAGGTACCTATATACGACCCGTTTACGACCCGCGGGTACCCGTTACACGATTAGCCTATATCCAGACATGACCCGTTTAGCTAAACGGGTAATCGGGTCTGACACGATTATGACACGAAAATAATCGGGTAACCCGACACGACCCGTTTTACCCGTTTAAAATAACCGGGTCCTATCGGGTAGACCCGACACGACCCGATACGACCCGTTTAAAAAACTTAAAACACTTTTTTTTTTTTTTTCTTTTCTTTTCTTTCTTACTTTTTAAAAAATGTAGTAATAATAATACCAATAACATTGTTAATTTAATTGTTAACAAATTATTAGCTCGTTCAAATATCTTGTATATATATATACAAAATATATTACAAAAAATAGTTATATATATTTAAATCCATATAATAGTAATTAAATAATATATGTTATATGGGTTATACTTAATTCAATAGCATTATATTATATGCATAATAAATAATATAATTATAAACATATAAGATCAATACTTAATCATAGTATTTGTGTACAATGATAATGACATTCGTATAATATCAAATTAAGTAATTAACATTTGATTCAACAATATGTTACTTATAACCACAATTAAAGTATTAATGTATTGTCATTGGAATTTATATGATTATATTACATGATCAATTGATCATTAAATCTTATGATTATCTAATAACAAATTATACATATATAATATGATATAAGTATACAAATTGATACTAATACAATAATTAACTAGAAACTTCATTCTCACTTCTAGTATATGTTATAAGTCCATATGCGTTATAAATTATAATTATACATATATATTGAATAATACAAATGTATAAGATCAATACTTAATCATATGATTTAATGATAATTTAAATACTTAAGCATAGTATTCATGTACAATGATAATGCCATTTGTATAATATCAAATTAAGTAATTAACATTGGATTCAACAATGTGTTACTTTTAACCACAATTGAATTATTAATGTATTGTTATTGGAATTTATACGATTATATCACATGATTAATTGATCATTAAATCATATGATTATCTAATAATAATTATATAATAGAATTTATAAATTAAGCCAACCAAATTGACCACTTTTACATTTATTCCTAAATTATAATTATATATGTATAATACCAATTTTACATTAGGCTTAGGGTTAGTTTAGTTTATGAATTTTTTTTTTTTTTTTTACTTTTTTTTAATGTTTTTTTTAAAAAAGAAAAAAGAAAAAAGAAAAAAAGTGAACAGTAACCGAGTCTAGCAGGTACCCGCCGGGTCTGGTGGGTACGAACAGTAACCGGGTCTAGCGGGTACCCGCCAGACCCGCAATTAGCCGGGTCTAACAGGTAGACCCGCCAGACACGAAAATTCGCGGGTCTTAAACGGGTAGACCCGATTAAGACCCGAACCCGATTAGCCCAAACCCATTACCTATTTATTCGTATCGTGTTCGTGTCATTTTCACGGGTCGTGTAAAAATTGCCAGCCCTAGTCCCAAGCATGATTTGATTATCGAAATGGAAAAGGGTATTTTCGTAACCACATTTTTTTTATTCTCCAAAGGAAAAGTCCGTAAAAAGATGAGAAAACGAACATAGAGAGTGCAACACTATGCAACAAAAGGCTGCATTAACTTCAGGAGTCGCGGGCGTGACCGATGCCATTACGCTTTTACCCCAAGAGTGGTTGACAGTTGAGCTCGAGAGGCACGAAAACCAAAGTCTTGGGCTCCGTTTGGAAAAGGGCAAGTTGTGGGTTTTTCGTGGAAGCGTGGCAAATGTACTTTCTTTGACCGCCCATCTCCATCTCTAGCCCCCCCTGCTCTGGTCCGTTCTGTGGGAAAATGAAAACGCTATAAAAGCTCCGATTTTGTGTAATGGTGTTCAAAGTATCAATCTTTGACTCCATCAAACCACTCGTGGCTTTGAACCAAGAAAAGAAACCATTGAATATATCAGATTCAGACCTCAATCCAAAAGTATCCCACTTTCTTTTTTTCCAATTTTTTACGCGTATTTGAAGGTTTTGTGGAAAGTTTGTTTCCTTTAACGTATATATAAGCCAGGCAACGGGAGCTAGTGAGAGTCATAGCGTCTTGCACTTTGGTGGTTGATTCAACCGTTCAGAATTTGCTTGGAATTGATTGCAAAAACAAAAGGATATTGTGGAAAGTGGAAACCTATTGAAGGTAGGTAACGTAGGTTCAGAATCATTAATCTTTCGATGTTGGATTCTGATACATGTTTTAGTTTTGATGGTACAAGAATAGCAGTTTGTCTCTTTCTTTTCTCTGTTGTGTGGCTTTTGCATGTCTTGTGATGGAGAGAATTCAGTAAATTTGTGAGCGAAACCATTTATCTGTCTTGTTCATGATGCCTCTGTGGTCTAATATGAATTTCTTAATCATTTTGAGCAGGGGCTGGCTTGGCTTCCCACAAATTGAGCTTCTTGTTGCTTTCAAATCAATGGGTTTGGCCTACAACATCCGTTTATCTCCCAAACGGGGAGGTGTGGCCTTGAGAACACACAGCTTTAAGAAAACAGATCCAGAAAAAACCATGGCCCTCTCAAATGGGTGTAATAAGATGACCACCAACAACAACATAAACCGCTTGAGCGATTGCAAACCCGAAAATGTTGTGCTGGAAAGGAGTTTTTCATTCAAGAATCTAGTTCAAGACAGGGAGAACTCGGGTTCGGATACTTTTAGCTGCAAAAACGGGTTGAAACATAAGCCGATTCCCACACTCTTTCTACCTGAGCCAACAATATTTTTTTCTCCCAGACCCGTTAGTGAGCTTGATGCTGCCGCGGTTAAGGTCCAAAAAGTCTACAAGAGTTACCGAACTCGAAGAAACCTTGCAGATTGTGCAGTGGTGGTGGAGGAGCTTTGGTTAGTCTCTTAGCATTCTTTAACCATTTGATGTTTCATATGTGTTTGATATATTTTCTTATACATTTCTACACAAATAACAATGCAGGTGGAAGGCATTTGACTCTCTAGCTCTCAAGCAGAGTTCTGTGTCATTCTTCAATGTTGAGAAACCAGAAACTAATCGCTCAAGGTGGGCGAGGGCAAGGACTAGAGCAGCCAGGGTACACTTTTTTTTTTGACATCTTTATGTTCTCTAAATGCCCTTCTTCCTCTTCTTTCCCATATTGGAGAATTATTTGGATATTGATGAGAGTTACCAATTATATAGGTGGGAAAGGGCTTGTCCAAGGATGAGAAGGCCCAAAAACTAGCCCTCCAACACTGGCTTGAAGCTGTGAGTCCTGCTCATATTCCCTTTTTTGATGCTTTTAGGGGGTTGTAAAGATTTTCTACTTGCCTATACTTATACCATTTTTTTTTTTCTTTCTACAGATTGATCCACGCCATCGGTACGGGCACAATCTACACTTATACTATGATATCTGGTTTATAAGCGAGAGCGTTCAGCCTTTCTTCTATTGGTAAGTAAAACCCCTTGATCACAATGCCTACTTTATTAATTTGGTTGCTCTGTCACCGTTGGAAATTAAGAACACAGAGCTTGGAGTCTTGTGTTTTGTTTCACATGCACAACTTGATTAGTGAATTCAAAAAAGACCGAACTTTTCCTTTAAAATATGTTAAGCAATATTCGTTCGTCAAACTCAGTCTTTTTCTAATGATTCTCCCACGCATATTTAAAGCGTATGAGATGTGTTAATCTATTTGGCTAAATTAGAAGAAATTTCTCTAACCCAGCATGATGTCGTAAATAGGACCAATTTATCTGTAAGCAACCTTCCCCTTTGTAATATTTTCTGACTTGCTACTTTCTGAAATGAAGGTTGGATGTCGGAGATGGCAAAGAAATAAATCTCGAGAAGTGTCCGAGGAATGTTCTACAACGACAATGCATCGAATATCTTGGACCTGTAAGTTTTCATAACTTCAATTTACTGAGTATAACTGATGTTACTCTTTATATTCTTGCATGCACAGAAGTTTGTCATGTAATTGATGTACGTTTTTGATGTGGGCATTTCAGAAAGAAAGGGAAGCATATGAGGTGATAGTTGAAAACGGAAAGCTTTTGTATCGGAAAAATGGAGAGCCCTTGGAAACCGTAGAAGGGTCCAAGTGGATATTCGTCCTCAGCACAACCAGGTCTTTGTATGTGGGTCAGAAGAAGAAAGGTTCGTTTCAACATTCCAGCTTTCTAGCCGGAGGTGCCACAACAGCAGCCGGAAGATTAGTCGCCCATCAGGGCCTTCTTGAGGCCATTTGGCCGTACAGTGGTCATTATCACCCTACAGAGGAGAACTTCAGGGAATTCATTAGCTTCCTTCAAGAGCACCATGTAGATCTTACCAATGTCAAGGTACGTTTTGTGCCATATTATCTAATTACCGTGTAACTTTCATCCAACGGTGCAAAATAGCTCATTTCTGATCTGATCTGATCTGATCTGATCTTTACTTGTTGTTTTCTTACGCAGAGGTACGCAATTGATGATGACAGTCTTTCGTTTAAGGTCACTGATGATGAATCGATTATGGGTCGTTTTAGATCTACAAAATCGGACCGTGAAAATACAATTGATGTTGATGGCAAAGCAGAGGAGATCACGACCGCTCATCAAGAAGAAAATAAGAGTGCTAATGACGGCAATGCGGATGCACCGGTCTTTCCCGTGGGCAAGCCCTTATCTTGCAAGTGGAGCACAGGCGCTGGGCCCCGCATTGGGTGCGTCCGGGACTACCCTGCTGCCCTACAATCGAGAGCACTGGAACAAGTCAACCTATCGCCTAAGGTGCCTTCTGCGCCGTTTGGTAACTACGGCCCAATTCCTTCTCCACGGCCCAGTCCGAAGGTCCGGGTCTCCCCTAGACTTGCATTCATGGGACACCCTAGTCCGCGGACCACAATCACTGCATCTAGTTAAGCCAATTCACCAAAGGTGATTCAAAGGCTTGAGTCAATGGATAGAGAGTGTATGGATCGTTGACCGAGTTGGATAGTAAATATGAGAGAGTTTTTAAAAGACCCACTTGCCTGAGCCGCTCATTCTCAAAACCTGTTGAGGCAAATGAGCTTTATGAAAACTCTCTCACATTTACGAGAATTAGTCGAATTAGTGGAACCAAGGGCACTTCTAGTGCCCACAATGTGAAGCATTTTGTAGCAAATTGGGGGACAAAGGGTCTAACATGATTTTTTCCCCTTGATTTTTAATGTCTAATTTATTTATTTTTTTATGTTTATTGCTTCATTAATTTTTTTACAGGGCTTAAGTGAGCCAAATAGGTTTTTTTATCCTCCCAATTTTGCCAATTGTAATTTGGGTTGGATTTCATTGTAAAACACATAGTTGAAGTAATAATACAAGTCTTGAGTGACAACATTATTCTATTATTTGTTGCTTTTCATTTTCTTTAACTTTTTCCAATAACTCAAGATTGGTAAGAGAGTTCCCAAAAGATAGCTCAATCGGTTAGGACCATACCTAATGAAGCGGATGTCACTAGTTTATATCTCTCTTTTTTGGACATGTCAAAAAAAAAAAATTTGGTAAGAGAACTTTGGTTCTTGATTCACTTTACCGACTAAAATTAAATTAATTTGGGCTTCTAATAAAAGAAAGTCCACATAAGGAATTTGCTTACTCGAATGGTGATGGGGAGTTTGAATTTGTGATTACTATTTTGATATTATGTTAAATTATTAATTTTTTAAAAAATTAATTATTTAATTTATATTATAACATAAACAACTCAAAATGCTAGACTAACTTTCTAGAACTTTTTACATCATAAAATAAGTAAAATAAATATAATTCCGTTTGGTAATGGATTTGGTATGTGATTTTTAGTCTTAAAATAATTGATGTGATATAAAGTAGATAAAAGTTTAAAATACTTTATATTTAAAATTTTATTTTAATAATAAAAAAGTTATTGATATGATTTAAAAAATAAAAATATTGAAGAGTTAAAAAAAACAATGCCAAACAAGGCCTATATGAATTATTTTGCTAGAGAGAGCATGTTTGCCAAAGGACGGGACTCGACTGGACCCAAAGATCCAAAAATTAATCTCAAAATCAACTTCAACATTGTTATTTTTTATATCACATCAATAATTTTTTATTACTATTCAAATAAAAAAAAATTTACCACAAAACAAATTTATTTTCATTTTTTTATACAAAATATTCTTACTTTTTTTTTCTTCGATTCCAGTCCATTCCCTTTTCAAGTCCTTTGTCAAACACACCCTAAAAGCGAAGTAAACCACGGAAGACCGGATCAGAGTCTACAGTGATGATTGAATCACTCTCTACAGTGATGATTGAATCACTCAATCACCCATCGAACACAACAAAAAGCATTCAGTCTCCAGAGGATTAGTGAAATATTGTTAGGCACTGTTTGGCAACAACCCCTTACTATTCATCTAAAATAATTCCCAAAATTTTTAATTTTTATATCATATTAATTAATTTTTATTATTATTCAAATAAAAAATTATTACAAAATAATTTATTTATTTATCTATTTTTTTATATTAAATATTCTTACTTTTTTCAATTTAGTCAACCGGGAGTTTTGAAGGTCTTTGGACCATCCCATTTACCCAAAAAAACAAGTCAGCCCTTCCAACACCAATCTCCATAGCGCTATAGTGATGGCAAGAAACCAGGTGAAGAAAGTTATTTGTTAGTTTAAACAAATGAAATTAATATAGAACAAATATTTGCAAAATAGGCCCCAAGTATTGCAAATAAGTAAAGCACAAGTGCAGATGCGCAAATATGAGTAAACTGTCAAGTCAAAGTTGCAGAGAGGTTATTTAAGTTGTTCCAAGAGCAGGGGTTGGTCCAAGGGTGTGGTCCGTTTTTCCACTTTGAATCAAGCTTGATAAGGTCATTCCATTAACTGCTTAAAAGAGGTGATAATGGTGATGAGATAATAATGGGAGTCTGCAGTCTTACTGATTGAGATTGGTCACTAAAAAAGGACAGCCAATTGGCTGTCCTAGTGTCCTACTGTGTAATCACCATCACCAATCACTACCATCCATCTTCATGAGGCAGATGGACTGTGTGTGTTTCCCATCAACATTCAACTCGATCATCTTTGCGATTTGACCCAACCATATCTGGATTCCACCTCATATTTTTCTCTCTAGGGTTTTTATGCTTTTAAAACAATAAGGTAATGGAGGCTGTGTGTTGCGAATGAAATGGGATGAGAAGTGAAACGGTACTGTAGTAAATGTGATTGATACGAGAGAAAAATTAAGAATGTTTTATATAAAAAAGTGAAAAATTTTGTTTTGTAGTGATTTTTTTATTTTAAAAATAATAAAAAAGTTATTGATTTGATGTAAAAAGTAAGAATGTTAAGGTTGATTTTAAATTTTTTTTGTTTGGAAATACAAAGAGTCCAGCGTCATTTGAATCCAACCTCTTCACAAACAAACTTGGAGTGTTAGCCATATTTGGGATAAAAAGATTAATTATGTTACACTAAAAGCTCAATTCTACCTAATAAAGAGGCAATCAATTTATGACTTAGCATCCGTGAGATTAAGAATGTGTTTGGGATTGTGTTTAAAAAATAAAGCTTTTAATTCAAAAATATTTTTTTGACAAAAATTTTACTTTAAAACTTTTGTAAAAAATGTTTTTTTTTTTTGCTATTTTTAGGCTTTTTAGACTCGTACAAGTGATTTCAATTTTTCTTACCAAATGAATATTTTTAAAAAAAAAAAATTAAAACGGACTTATTGAGTGTTAAGCGCACTTTTGGCAGCTCAAATGCACACACAAACATGACTTAAGGTGTTATAATTTCTCATCTTAAATTTATAACATCCACATTATGTTATACCTCAGTGCCACATAATATTATTAAATTACTCTGATACAATTTATAATAATTCAGAGAAAGCGTTAGCCATATATATATATATATATAATAACTCCAAAGAATAATGTTTTTTTTTTTTTTGTCAAATAATAATGTTACACACTCACTTTCTTGCTATTTAAAATGGCTTATAAAGTTGAATAAACATATAAATTAGGAAAAAATTCATTTTACCCTCTTAAAATTTGAAGTGTTTTCAATTTGAACCCAAATGTTTAAAAAATTTGCAATGTATCTCCTAATGTTTCAAAATTTTGTAATTAACACTATCTATTACTAATTGCCGTCTAAGTAGATGGAAATGACATTACGTGCGTCTCACATAAAATTGTTATGTTGTGTTTACCAATTTTGCGCCCAACCTAACTAGTAAAATGAAGTAATTGTCCCTCATTAAAACCTAACACCTGTTTTTATTTTTTTTCGTCAACTCCTTTTGTGTGTCGTGTAGGTGTTGGAGTGAAAAAGAAAATGAGTATATGCCTTTCACCTACTACTCTTATACGGCAATTTTTGAAATACCAAGAGGTACTTCGTAAATTTTTAAACATTAAGATTTAAATTAAAAAACACATCAAACTTGAATTGAATTTTCTGCTATAAATTATTTATGAGTAGTAAGGGGCTGTGTGCAGTGAGTATGATGCATTTATTTGAGTTTGGTGGCAGGTAGGAAAGAGAGAGCATAAAATAATGAAGTGGTTCCAAGAGGTAGCTTAATCGATTGGAACCACACCTAATGAAGAGGTCATTAGTTCAAATTTCTATCCCTTCTTATGTAGACATGTAAAAAAAAAAAAAAGAAGTGAAAGTGTCCTCAAAACTCCAAATATTAGAAGCAAAGAGTAGCGATTAACATAAGATTAGCGTGAGTGAACAGTGCTCACGTCAGCCTTATTTTAATAATAAAATATTATTATTTTAATGAAGAAATAGTAGTTTATAATATTTTATTATTAAAATAAGACCGACGTGAATACTGTTTACTCACGCCAACCTTACATTAATCACTACTAAGAAGCAAAAGTTTGCAAGAGCAGTGCCTCCTCCTACGCTATAGGTGCCAAGGATTTGCACTAAATTCCCAAGTTTAAAGGGGGGCTGTTGAAGTCACAACGAGAAGCTGTTCTGTAGAAATGCCACAAACAATGGCACAGCGTGGTCGTTAGGATTTGTCAGAGCTACTTCAAAGCGATATTTCTAGTTTTTTTTTTTTTTATCGTGCAGTTTCAAGGTGAGTAGTGAAAAAAGACAAAATAAATAAATGAATAAATTGTTATTGCACTCTATTTTGTTTGATATGAAGGCAGAATTGACATGCTTGGGAAGCAAACTCTCCTCCTAGACAGCACAGATCAGAGAGAGGGAGATTGGTCTTGTCTTGCACCAGTTTTGATTTGGCCGCTTGAAGTGAGTGACTTGAAGGGAGTGAGTCAAACCCACCTCTCTCTCTCTCTCTCTCTTTTATAAGATAAAAAGATCATCATCATCTTCATCATTTGGGATTGTGAGAAAGATGAAGAAAAAAAGGTGTTCTTTCCTAATAGCTGTTCTGCAGATAGTGGCCTGTCTTTCTGTAACAAGCAGGCCCTTGGACTCACATGGTGCTGCTCCTTCACAAGGTTAGCTATTCATGTGCCTTTTCTAGCCTTGCTACCAAATTCCTTTACTCCCAACTTTGTCGTAAATGATATTTCCTTTCTGGTTCTTGTTTCTTATCATTTGATTTTCATCTGTAGACCTTGTCTGTTTCTGGTTTTGGTACAACTACAGCTCCCACTATTATATTTCTTAATTTATCTACTTTATCTAACAGGCCAAATTCCACATTTCCCTCAAGCTGCCTGTGACTCAAAACAGGTCTCTCTCTCTCTCTCTCCTACATTCTCTCTGTGACACCCACACTCACGGATGGGATGGAAATCTCTGCCGTAGGGTTTAATTGCTAACAATTTGGACACTCAAACTATTTGGGGTCTCGTTTTTTACCAAACCCATGTGCGGGGATCGATCCGAATCCTAATCAAGATGTTCAATAATTATCACAAGACAATCAATTGTGAGAAGCCGACGTGAGCCCACTTGGCCGAACACCTGTTCAAACAAATGGGCCCGTCAGACCTCTCACAATTACGGTCGGATATGCTGCAATCCGAGAAGGGATTAGCAGCCAATCCCAATTCCCCACACACACAAAATACGGGTTGTATCAGTATATATGTCTCCTAGCTTGATCTTGGTTTCTCTCTCAAGGGGCTTGGATGCATTGAAGGAGAAGTTAATGAGAAAGAAGACACGTACATGTGGCTCAATAGGCTGGGGTCAACACCACCAAGTTGTCGTCACAAATGTGAAGGCTGCCTTCCTTGTTATCCCATTCAAACACCCACAACCGCTGATCATATAGGGGTTCAGTATGCCAATTATGAGCCTGAAGGGTGGAAATGCAAGTGTGGCGCTTCTTTCTTTAATCCTTGAACAAATGCTTCTGGTTCGAAGGCAAATACTCGGCTTCATATTTTACCCCTTTTTTTTTCCTTCCTTTTTTTTTTTATTTTTTTTATTTCAGGAATGTGAAGCTGAGGAAATGTAGCTTAGAGTTCTGAACTTCAAATCTATCTTTATTCTCTGATTGGCTACAATGCCGGCTCTTATAAACAATAATGTCCTTATGCATATCATCTGTCATGCCGCATAAAATGTAAAAATTACGTGCTTAAATGGCCAACTTTAAATAACGTTGAAGTTTTTTTTTTATTTTTTTATTCTTTAATTCGAATAAGGGGAAGCAGGCAATACAAAATCAAATAACCTGATTCCCACTGGCCACTGTAACAATAAAGTCTAAATGGAACATCCAATACAAAAACAAATATCGAAATAAAAAGTAAGTAATAGTTTCATTCATAATTTTAGAGAAATTATAAACAAATCAGATCTTTTTAAGGACCACATAAGATAATAACAAATAGCTCGGTAAAAAGTACTATGCAATAAAAACAAATAGCTTAGTGAAAAATACTATGGGGGTAAAAAAACCAACAAAAAACACTATGCGATAAAAACAACTAGGGATAAGTGATTGTTAAGCCGAGTTTTAGCCATTGGAGGACGGCTACCAACAACAAAAATCTCACAAGATCGAACCTAAGGGACACTAGGGTCACCTGTCATGTCACGTATTATCGATCCCAATTTGACTATTTAGAAGAAGGTGGAGTGGCCAGGGGTGTTGGGAGCAGGTGGCCAGCCTAATCTCAACAGTGCCCTATAAACCAAACCTTAAGATAAGTTTATTTTATTTAAAGTGTTTTTAGCTGTTCAGCAATGATTGGTTACAGCAAAGTTTGTCCATAAAATAAAAGGAAATAAACCATAAATTTAAGTAAACAAATACTTTATAATCCCATGTGTTTTCCATGAATTTTGTTTTTCAATCCCAATTTTAATTTTGATTAATTTAAAACTTGAGTAAAGTTTCAAATCAAGAGAGGGTAGCTTTCGTTCTCTTAAATCATCTCTCAATTATCTCTCAACATATTTTAATTTAAAATAAATAAAATAATAAAATAACCAACAATTTTAATTGACCAAATTGTTCATTCACATAGGTTGACCAGGTCCATTGTGAACGTGAAAAGTTATAGAGAACATATAACGTGAATTTATTACATTTGTTCAATGGTGTTATTAATATTATTAATATAATTATTACATTATTTTAAAAAATATATTTTTATGTGACGTAAAAATAAAAATAGTTTTATATTATTTCTTTTGAAAGGATTAAAAAAAGGAAAAATATATAATAAAAAAAAACCTCACAAATTAACAATCTTTTGTGATAGAGCCTCACAATGTTCAAAAAGTATTAAAGTAGCTCATCAAACTATCAAAATATATCAAAAATACCACTTATTTTTTATATTTTTATAATACCCATATTATTTTAACAAATAAAATAATAAAATAATTGTAAAAAAACCAATAAGCGAATAAATACAAAAAAAAATAAAAATTCTTATAATAAATAAATAATTAGTCACTGTAGTTGACCTGAATTACAAATTGCTTCATGGCGTATGAAAGTAAAGTCAAAGGTTCTAAAGATATTAAAAAAAAAAAAAAAAAACAATTCAGTTATTGGAAACAAATTCCTTGATTTTTTTTTTATTCGCCCATTGTTTTTTGTTGTTGTATTTTTTAAAAATTGTTTGGTTTTTTTTTTTACAATTATTTTATTTGTTAAAATAATAGGGGTATTATAGGAATATAAAAAAATAAGTGGCATTTTTTTTTTATAGATTTTGGTAGTTTGATGGACTACTTTAGTACCTTTTGAACATTGTGAAACTCTATTACAAACGACTATTAGTTTGGATGGTTTTTTTATATGTTCCCTAAAAAAAAACGTTTACAAACATTACCGAATGGACTTTTGTTAATTATTGACGGCTTTTGCTTCATTAGTGATAGACCCCATTCGGTAGTTTTTTAGAGTTTTTTTAGAGTCAATGGGTGGCAAAGGGTTTTCATAAGTACTTGTCTCAACTTTGAGTATTTATAAACTCACATCGTTATTCTTTATTATTGATGAAATTAGTTTTTTTTATTACATACATGGAGAAATATTTTCTTTAAGTTCGAGTGGAGGAATTTTGTTATGATTGACAAAGCATATGATTATTATATGCATTATTAAAAAAAAAAAAAAAGGCATCGGAAAATCATGTGTTTTAAAAATATATGTTAGATTACTAAATTGAATTATGAGTAATTGGAAGAAGACTTTCATCTATTATTCTATATATATATATATATTTTTGGTCCCTTTAATTTGTAAATTTCTTCAATTTGATCATTTAACCATCACTTTTCAATTAAAATATTTTAATTTTATCTATCAAAAAAAAAAAAAAAATCTTTATAATAATCCAATTGTAAATAGGAACATGAATGAGTCCATAAATTTTCTTAACGGGAGGTTAACAAGACAATGCACATGAACCTCCTTTCTTTGCATTTATCATTTTTTTTTGGGGGTTGTTGTTAGTAATGTAAGATATCATATTTTTATTTTATAATTGTCTAATAAGATTGACATGACATTCTAAATCAATTTTCTAGCTTGCGAGTCAACGATAATGAGTTTCAGCATGAGAATGTTCTACCTATGTATTGGATTGAGTTTGTCTGGAGTAGACATATTGTTACAACTGAAGATTAATCATAAATTAGCAAATTTTGATGTCATAGATAGGTCTTGAAAGTCAAATTGTTATATATGTATTTATGATTTGTAACCTTGTAGCTTCACTATGATTTTTTTAGGGTTTTTGCTATGTGATATAAGAACTTTATGCTCGTGATTCTTCATCAATTAATGAGATGAGAATAATTTTTCCTTTAAAAAAAAAGTCGTTCTAAATCAATTATCCATTTTTTAAATATATTTTTATTAGTTGGGAGTACTACGCCTTGCTAGGTAGAATTATTAACATTTTTCTTTTTCTTTTTCTATCATTTTTTTTTATAAGAGAAATAAATATGAACGTTAAACCTTTCATTGCATTTATCAGATTTTTATTATCACTTATTTTCTAAGAGAAATAAATATAAATAAATATGAACGTTACCCCTTCCTTCGCAGTTATGAAATTGCATAATTACTAAACATTGACTAGTTATTGTAAAAGGAAATGAGAGCCCCTTAGGTCTAGACAATCTACAAAAGACACTTTTTACAGCATCCAATTAAAATATGCCACATCATACAACTACACAAACTCAAATACAGTGAGTAACACCGAATCCTTCCAAAAATCAAAAAAATCAACTCTCCCAACTCAGTTTCGTTTGTCTCTGGAGAACTTCCCTGCCGCTAACCTTCAACTTCACTGCCCAGTGTCGCCAACCAGCCCGTTTCCGGCCACCCTAAAGTTGCCGTTCAGCCCAACGTCACCGTCCACTGCCCAACGTTGCCGTCTACTGCTTGATCGAACTATCGGAGCAAGCCTAGCACGACAGTCGGAGCTCTAGTCACAGCACCTCCGATTTGTCACCGCCGACCCCCTCAACGATCCTACTGGAGATCTAAACGCACCTACAGATCCTCGAACCCGCGACTTGATGTTCCCCGTTCAGATCGCCGAAGCCGCTTCATGACCAGACCCGTAGCACCGTTGGCCTGGGTCTCGCCGGCCGGCCGTGACCCGCCGAAATATGCTTCAAACCTCTATTCTAATGCCCCAAACCTCGATTCTAATGCTCAAAACCCGTTTATAATGCCTCAAAACTCGTTTTTAATGCCTCAAAATTCTTTTTTGTATTCAAATGTAAAACCTAGAAGTAGAAAGTTAACCCATTAGGGATTTTATCACCCTAACTGTCGGAAACCAACCCTGAAGAGAGATGACCCATGGCGAAACCCACCTAGCGAACCCACAACGTGGGTCTCGCCAGACCCACGCCATGGGTCTGGCCAAGTTCATGAAGGGGTCTACCCTTCGGCCTTCACCGAATCACCATTTCTTTCATTTTTTTTTTCTTCCTCACATAAATCCAGTGCATTAGGATTTATGTTATTATGGTGCATTTTTTTAGTTTTTCTTAGGTGTCAGTTAGATATTGGGTGCTGTAAAAGTAGTGTTTTACAGACATGACCTGATTCAAGATTTTCTCAAAGGAAATATGTATCTTTTGAGTAACCATTGACGCTTGACAAATGATATATATATTTTTTATATGTCCGCACAAGAAGAGAAAAGATGATTCGAATTAGTAACTTCTGCTTCAATGCTTCATTAGGCGTGGTTTCAACCAATTGAACTACCTCTTAGAGATACAAATGATATATATATTTTGAAGTGAACAAACGTTAAATACAATAAAATAAAATTTAAACCTTAAAATATATTTTTAACATTTCACTTATTCCAATGGTCTAAATATTTTTTTAATTAAGATATTATTATCACACAAGCATTCTTCATTTTTGCCTATTTATCATATTTATTCTATAACAAATTAATTTGAAAGTAGTAATTAAAATTCAAAAAAATATGCATGATAGAACATTTTTAAGTTTTTTTTTTGAATACTAATTCCATTTTTTTATTATAGGAAATCAGACTGATGGCCGTACATTCGAAGAAGAACAAAACACGAGTTAAAAAAAAAAAGAAAAAAAAAGACCAACGCAATTAGATTACGTGACATGTACGCTCCAGTTTGGTGGATAAACACCCCACCCACACCGGCGAAAAAGCTTCTCAGTCCCCACGGACCCCACCTTCTACCGGAGAGCGCACTTTCGTCACGCGAACCGAACACGCGTGCACAAGCATTTTCCCAAAAAAAAGTGTAAGAAAATAAAAAAAATAAAAATCCAAAGAAACCGAGAAAATGAAGTGAAGAAGCATATAGCGCAGATTGTCGTCGTTCAAAGTCCTTGCTCCCCCATTGGATCAAAAGAAGCAACCACAAACAATGCCATAGGAAGAAAAAATATCAAACACGAATATGTCTCTCACTTTCTTTTTCCGTTCTTGTTACCCAAACCTCCTTTTATCCTAACCCTAGAATTAACCCCAAAAGGGAATTGCCACGACAGCGTTTTCTAACCCTAGATCTTCAATTCGTTTTGTCTCCGTAAAATTTCCTCCCTGCTTTGAATCGGCGCGGAGTATTGTTCTTCCTCGGCGTTAAGATTTTTTGAATTATTATTTTTCCAAATTAGGCTTTTAAGTTGTAGATAGGGTTTTCGCAATTTTTGCGTTGTGAATGGAGCATCGCGTAGGGAATAGGTTTCGGCTGGGCCGGAAGATCGGAAGCGGCTCGTTCGGGGAGATCTATCTCGGTATGTTTGTTGTTGTCTTCGATTTTGTATTTTTCTGATAATTTGGTGTTTCGGAGTGTAATAGGTAATTGGAAATTGTGGTGTAGGTACTAATATTCAGACTAACGAAGACGTTGCTATTAAGCTTGTGAGTATTGTTGACCTGATCAGTGATCATGTTTATGTAAATTCATGAATTGGTGCAATTTGTTACTTTTATTGTATTTCCTTTTGACGCTTTTTATTGGTTGTTTCTATTGTGTGAATGTTGAAATTAATTTCTGCTCGGGATGATTTATTTGAATGTTATTTCTGCCGTGGAATGTAGTAAATGTTTTGTCAGAGAAAGAGTTATGAGATGGATTCTGGAGAGGTGTCCAGTTCTGTTGGAAATCATAGCATAAGGGAACCTATGTTTTCCCAATGGATACAATCTGTTTGTGGAAAAAAATTGATATGGGTTTGAAGTGCTTTTATCTTCAACGAAGGGTCCAGTAATCAATGCAGGCTGAAGCATACGGTTTCCCATTCGGTTAAATGCTATAAGGTGTCACTTTGTTTGACAAAAAAAGGGGTGGTATGGTTACTCTTATGTTCCATTTGATTTTGACAACTCAGAATCGGTAAGGAGCATTGTTAAATGACATGATCCATTTGTCTCAGCTTAACGCTGTACTTTAAGTGGTTTAATGTTATCAGTTGAAATCTTTGACATACCTGCAGATGAATTTCCTCTATAGGCCAAGAAATTTGCCTATGTTTAGGTTTGCTGTTTGCAATGCAGATTGGATTCGTTTTTGTTCTTAAGATACTGATGCTGTTTCTTACATTCAGGAAAATGTCAAGACAAAGCATCCTCAGCTGCTTTACGAATCGAAGTTATACAGACTCTTGCAGGGAGGAAGTAATGAAACTTCTCAACTTTGTGGTCAACTGGTCCTTTTTATCATTCAATTTTTGGAGTTTTGTTTCAATTTTTTGTGTTTCATCTGTTATCACTTTTTATTACAACTCAATTTTGGTCTTGGCAGCTGGAATTCCAAATGTGAGATGGTTTGGAGTGGAAGGAGACTATAATGTTTTGGTGATGGATTTGCTTGGACCTAGTCTTGAAGATCTTTTTAACTTCTGCAGTAGGAAGCTTTCTTTGAAGACAGTTCTTATGCTTGCCGATCAAATGGTAGGTTCCCTATACTTCATGCACAGGGCCGGATTAATTTGTATGCTTCTCTGTAATTCATCAGTCTGCCCTTTTTTTTTTTTTCCTATTGTTTCAGATCAACCGCGTTGAATTTGTTCATTCTAAATCATTTCTACATCGAGATATCAAGCCTGACAATTTTCTTATGGGCTTGGGGAGGCGTGCAAATCAGGTCACTCTTCCAAATTTTATATATTTAATTCTATTTATTTCTTTCAGGATATTGATCTTGATATGAAAATTGCTATTTACTTCATGTAGGTCTACGTCATTGACTTTGGTCTGGCTAAGAAATATAGAGATAGTTCAACCCATCAGCACATTCCTTACAGGTGAGAGGCATGCATGTGTGATGTCCGGTTTTTGCTGGGTTGTGTGTTTTTAGGTGGGATTTTGATCCATTTCTCTGTGTGTTGTCGTATGCTGAAAAATATTGGGGAAGAAATATCATAGTTTGCATGGTTGACTACTATAACAGCAATGACTTTCTTAATTATCTGGATTCAAAGTACCTTTGTGCTCTGTGGTATAGTTTGCTTGGTTTAATTCCGGACCCCTGTAGTTTTATCTAGCCTTGAGAATTCATTCTCTCTCCCTTTTTTTCCCCACCTTTTTTTACCCATGTTCTTCTCGACATCAACTATTAAATGTGTGCCAAGAACTTATATGCTTCGTTTTTATCTGGTCGTTCCTTTTCCTGCCATAGATCAGTTAATTCCTTTTTCGACAAGAACCATCAGTAACTTATGAAAATAGTTATTGAACCTCTTATATCCTCTTCTACGAGGCATATTTTTGAAGTAGTACTATTAATTTATTTTTAGCTTTGGGGCTTTTAGCTCATAATTTGTGCTGAGTCTTGCGCATCTTCTTTTCTTGTTCTTGCTATGAGAGTTTGTTTCAGTGTGCTGTACTCTCTTGCACAAACACACTTAAACATTTGTTAACTTATTTCGTAGCTCAAGTCTATATCTGTTTATCGTTTAGTTTTAAGCTGAATAAGTATGGGATGGTTAAGCAAAAAGTTTTATATTTGCAGATGGCATTCTTATATATCAATCTTTTTTGGGGGGCTTTCGTATTAATATAAACCAACTATGTTGTTATTGCTACCACTTGCTTTAAAAGAACGTTTACGGATTATTCTATGTTGGTTTAAATAGTTTAAATCTTATAGACTTAAAAGTTTGTTTCTTTTGTTTCTATAGCATTGGCAAGGTGAAATTTTGGTGTTATATGAGTACGATTTGTGAAGTGAAGGATGATTTTATTGGTGGTTGGGTGATAATTAGGTTTCTGATGACAAGAAAATTCTCACCTCTGTTTCATTGCGCAGCACTCTAGAACCTTGTCTCATTTTCCTTTCCTAGTTTTGGTTGAATTAGAAAAGTATCTGTGAGCCAGCCAGCATCTCATCTAGCCTTTAATAGGTTTTTTTTTTTTTTTTCTCATATCAATCTGTGGATAACACTTGAATGATGGCAAGCCCCTATCAAATATGGTAATTATGACAAGCCAACTGTTTGTTGTGTATTGGTCATGCACTTTACAGAGAAAACAAGAATTTGACTGGAACTGCTAGATATGCAAGCATGAACACTCACCTTGGTATAGGTATGTTTTGTCTTGTCATTTTGCACTTGGTATTCTTTCTAAAGCTTGGCCCTTCCAGTTAGTGTCCTCTCAGGATTTCATAATAATAGTTCTTTCTTTCTTGTTATTTTGGACTCAATAGAGCAAAGCCGGAGGGATGATTTGGAATCTCTTGGATATGTCCTTATGTACTTCTTAAGAGGAAGGTGATTGTTGCTCTGTGTCCTTCCTTTGTTTCTTGCGCTGGCTTCTATTCATACTTTAGTGATTCCCCTTTCCTTTATAGTCTTCCTTGGCAGGGACTGAAAGCAGGAACTAAGAAACAGAAGTATGACAAGATCAGTGAAAAGAAAGTTTCTACTTCGATTGAGGTTGGTTGTTTGTAAAAGGTGGCTGCATCCAATCTCTATGTCCAGCTTCTGCAAATTGTAAATGGTGTACTTAATGCTTCTTTCAGGCCTTGTGTCGGGGTTATCCAACGGAATTTGCATCATACTTTCACTATTGTCGTTCACTTCGATTTGATGACAAACCAGATTATGCTTATCTGAAAAGAATATTTCGTGACCTTTTTATACGTGAAGGTTTGATTCTATTTTCTTCTAAAAGAGATTTCATTCAGTTTAACACAGCTTTATATTTGCAAGGCATCTATGCTGGTCTCGGCTAACTTGTTTGAAAGCTAGTTTTTTGTTTTTTTGGTTTTGGAACCTAGATAGAATAGCATTAGTATTCCATCATCTCATTGCTCTTCTTGGTCTTTGTACAGGCTTCCAGTTTGATTATGTGTTTGACTGGACCATTTTGAAGTATCAGCAATCACAGCTAGCCACTCCTCCATCACGTGCCATTGTAAGTGATATTTTAGTTGTCTTTTCATCAGCATTAAATGCATTTTGTAATGTCCGTTTTTGTTAGGCTCCTGGTGCTGGGACTAGTTCTGGAATGCCCCCTGCTATTGCCAATGTTGATAGACAGACAGGTATTTTTTAAGTGTTGCTCATTATATTGATATCATTATACCTTATTCTCGTGTATAGTTTCTTCATTACATCTAACAATACTGCTGTTAGTTTCTTAAAAGTCGTGGTCTTGTCATTAGGTTCTTCCCTTGCTATCCTTTGCTTGCTATATAAGGATATCATCTGGCTTCTTCTTTTAATCATATCGGACTGTTACTTTCCTTTTTCCATGTTTCCTTTTGGTATTAGTTTTGCGATTTATCTTTATTATCCTTTGAGCTTTAAAGTTTAAATAGAGGCTGCATGCTTCTCCAGTGTGAACTTGGGTTTATGCTGCTTACTTATCCTACTTTATTGCAGGTGGGGATGAAGGGCGAGCAGCTGGTTTGTCTTCAATGGATTCTTCACGGCGGAGAATATCAGCACCAGCTTTAAATCTCGGAAATTTTTCGAGGCAGAGAAGTCCGGTTGTTAATGATTCTGCAATATCTAATGATACTATGGTGAGTTGATTGGAATGTATAATCTCCTTCTAATGTGCCTAAGCTTTAATTGTCATCCAAACTTGGATAGTTCCCTTTTCCTATTTATGCCATTTTAAATTAGCACAAGTCATAGGCTTTTCACCCCCACTCTGGTTTGCAGAATGCCGTGATAGGTTGCTATGACACTGTAGAAAGTTAATCCTACATTGGGTGGGTGGATTAGAAAAGTGCTCATGGGTACCAAGTCTTACATTAGTTTCTTACTAGATGTGACTTGGCCTTATAAGTGATTATAGGGAGTTCCAATTGCAACTTGACTGGTCTTTTTGAAGTAATAGCGCTGATGTGACTAGCATTGTTCTTAGTCATTACCATAGTATTAAAGTAATTTAATAACATCATGTAGCATTAAGACACTACATAACATGGGCCATGATGAAGACGTCATGGATTTGAGTGAGGAATATTGTGCCACCCTGGAAAGTTAGTCACATTGGGTTGGGTGGATTATAAATGTATTCATGGGTACTATGTCCCATATTTGTTCCTTGCTTGTGGTGGACATTTTAAGTGATTTTAGTGAGTTTTAATTGCAACTTGACTATTCTTTTTGGAGTAATTGTGCAAATATGACTATCGCTTTTCTTGGGTGGTTATAGTTGCTGTCGAGTTGTAACTTTGTCTGAACTGTTTAAACTATTGCATCAGTTCTTGTTTAAAGCCTGTTCCGATCTCATAGGTTAAAAGCTTAAGTTGACCAGTTTATTACTTTTTGCCCTTTGATCAACCCTTGCCACTTTAATGCATGACATATTGCATAACAGAAAATATGATATTGGTATGGTTTTTCTTGTAAAATTGTACTGTCCCTTTGGTTCACATTCTATCTTACACTTAATGCACTCTATACTTGGACCATGCAGCTATCAAACTCAAATGTTTTGAGCCGGCCAAGTGGATCATCAAGGCGAGCTGCTGTTTCAAGCAGCCGTGATGCATTTGTTGATAGTGAGTCAGATCCCCATCACTCTCGTACTACTGAGGCAAGCCCTGGTGGAGCACGCAGAATTTCAAGTGCACAAAGAAGCGTCCCGGTTGGATCTTCAGACCCCAGGCTTACATCTGGGAGAAATACCACTCGGAACTATGAAAGTACCCTCAGGGGCATTGAGACCCTGCAGTTGGACAATTGATGAGAGAGGTTTCAGTATTGTGAAGCACGAATTTACTGGTGTGCTGCTATTATGCTTGCGGTAGAATATAGGTTTGCTTGGAGTTGAGTTGTGAAGGAAGTTGGAGTTGAGTTGTTGGGACTTGAAACCCAGGGCATTCTGGGTTTTGGATTTGCACACTCATCTGAACTTTTCCGGGCACGGCTGTCTATAAAGCTCAGGTTATGTTCGTATGGCTTCTCCATTCTGGCTGCTACGTTACAACTTTTTATCCCTGATATCTGTGATCATTTTGTTGATTTTATGATGCCTTACAATGTTGGTACGACTTATAGGCCAAAACTTGGCACTGTAAATTGGCCGATGTGTTCATATTTCTCTCTAGGCTCTTTCCTTTTCCTTTTTTTTTTCCCCTCCTGTTTTTGTATTTGTCAAATTTATACTACACATTATGCTGAGCACAGATGCAGGTTTTAAGTAATTGCGTGGGGAAGGGAACAAATGGAGAAGGTTCCAGCATCTTTTTTTTTTTTTTTTTTTTTTTTTTTTTTTTCTCTCTTGATGAATCACGTAGCTGTTCCTCTTAACTGAATTTCCTGTTATGCCTGTAGATTTTAAGATGATACTGTGTTTTCTTGATTCATTTGTATTCCCCCCCTTTTTAACTTAATTATTTTGATTCATTTTTTTTAATGTGATCTATATATATATCCTCTTTGTATTAATGTTTTTCTCTTTAGGTGGGTAGTGTTGAATTCCCAGAAATTTCATTCAAATTTAAGTTCTTATCTCTTAAGGGCTTTGAATGATTGGGGAATGTCAGACCTTAAAAGTCAACAAAAACAGAGCCAAAAACAAACTTTACGAAACTGCTGGGTGGCACTCTAAATGGTGTATACCATTATAGGGCATATAAAACCTGAACCTGTGACTATTGACAAGTATCAACAACTATTACCTGTTTTAGGCTTTTGCCCTTTTTAGGCCAAGCTTGATAGCAACGTGAGATGTATATATATATTTATATATATATATATATATATATATGGTCGCGCATTTGGTCGCGTTGTGTTGAATGCCAATCGTGTTCCTACAAAATTACGAATAGTGTCACTTAAAAAAATAGGGATTTAAAAGTTTTTAAAACACTCCCATTTTCAAACCATTGACAATGAGGTGCACCTTTTAAAATGCTCTTGGAATCCAATTGTTTTAACTTTTAACTTCAATTTTAAAAATTTTATTTCTTTCAAAGTAATGCTATTTAATACTCTTATTCAATTATCATTAAAAAATTAGGTGACTTCGCAATAAAAATTAGTAGTTAGTTTAATACTTAAAAAAAAAAACACAACTGCCAGTTCAACCAATTGCATAGGGGTGTCAACCCGGTCCGGTTTTCCGGTTTTTGGCTAAAACCGGGAACCGGAACCGGGGTACCCCAGTTCCTTGTTTTGGGAAACCGGAATCGGAACCGGGGTATCCCGGTTCCTTGTTTTGGGAAACCGGAACCGGAACCCGGTTACCGGCCGGTTCCGGTTGTACCCGGTCCGGTAACCGGTTTTTTAAAAAAAAAATTATTTTTTGAGCTTATTTTAGGTATTGGGCCTAAAATAAGCCTTTTTTTTTTTTTTTCTTTTTTTCTTTTTTCATAAGTTGTCTATTTAAAAAAAAAATCTGTATTGAAGCGGGAGAGAAAGAAAGAGTCAGATATATATATAACTAAAAAAATGTAAAGAAATGTATTGACTAAAAAAATGTAAAGAAAGGTATTTAACTAAAAAAATGTAAAGCGGGCCGCTTCATATAAAAGTGGGAGAGAAAGAAAGAGTCAGAGATATATATATATTTAACTAAAAAAAATGTAAAGAAATATATATATATTTGTAAAATGTAAAGCCCAAACTAAATATATATATATAATTAACCCGGTTCCTGGTAAAAATCGGATACCAAAAACCGGGTACCGGAACCGGGGTACCCGGTTTTTGATTTTTCCAAACCGGAACCGGAACCGGGACCCCGGTTTCCCGGTTTTCCAGTTCCGGTTCCGATTCTCCGGTTTTTTTTTACACCCTTACAATTGCATGCCAATTACTCTTCCATTAATGGATAGAGTTTTCTTTCAAATTGGGTTGAAAAAATTTCTTCAAATCTAGTATATAAAAATGACATGTGTCTTTTAAACATGTAAAAGTTACATATTTTTTTAATAGTAGGGACAAATTTAAAAGAAATTTTATTAAAAAAATATGTGCATTTATTAAAAAAATGGACACATGTCATTTTATAGATTAAGTTTAAAGAANACCTCCTACATCCGATTAGTTATATTTTTATCTATATCATTTAATTTTAATTATTTTTTTATTTTTTATAATGATTGTATTTTTCTTAATATCTTATTTTTCAACTTTTGAGAAAAAAGTGATGTGGAGAAAGAAATAATAAAAGAAAATTTTGGAAAAAATGAGATGTGAAAGAGAAATAGTAGGAGAAAATTTTGAAAAAAGAGAAAACAGGTGAGAGAAACAATAAAAAAAACGTGGGAAGAAAATTTTGTGAGAGATAGTGGGAGAAAAAAACAGACGTGGGAGAAAATGTAGGAAAATAACTCTTTCAATATTGCCGCTACATGTAGCTTTTTTTTTAGCTCATTTAACAAAAAATTTATTATACATTTTTTTTAGCTTATCTAATGTAGAGGGTATTTTATCAATTTAAAGAGCTATTTTAGATAAAAATGATATTTAGTTCTTCCATTGTGAATGCTCTAACCAAATTTGGGGAAAACCTCTATCCTTAATTAATTGCCTTTGAAACGTTATTTTTCAAACGTCACGTTTTTAAAACCGCTAATTCAAACGGTGATATACAGCAAAGGAATTCAGGAGGCAATGCATCCCCTCCGGCCTCCCCAATATAGCTTATATCCGACATATCATCCCTAACAAACCCAACACAAAAATCAATAGCTTATTATATTCGATATAATCAATCATTTTCTAAACCGTACCGTAACTAATATAGCAATGTACAATGCATTGCAACAATTATTATTATTATTATTATTTTTCTTCTTTTTTTGGGGGGGGGGGGGGGGGTAAGAATTCTAATATTTTCAGTCCATAAATAAATAAATAAACCACTCAATAGTCATAGCTCAAATAGTAGTAGTTGAGCGCAGTAGAGACTAGCGAAGGTGAATTGAAGAAGCTAAAAACACAGCAAGAAGAAGAAGAAGAAGAAGAAGAAGAAGAAGAAGAAGTTACTACAACCCATGCACCATTCTGGAGCACCTGTCCTTAAGCCACCTGAAAGTCTTCCTGAGAGACCCTTTGACCTTCCCTTCCACCGTGTACACCTTATAGCTTGCCACCCTCTTCTTCCTCTGCATCTCCGGGTCATTGAAGCTCCAGCTCTTGGAAGCAAACCCATTTGCCGACTTCCCCTTCTTGAGCTTGGCATCATTTCCCACCTGGCCGGTTTGGCTCGGGTGTGCCGAGGTTGCATAGGAAGCGCTGTAGCACCTGAGATCTTGCATACCACTGATCCCATTCCCAGATGTGGTAGGTGCCATCCCGCCATGATGATCACCATACCTCTCCTCCATCTGCATCCTTCCATCACCCCACGATTTGGATCTGAAATCTTCCATGGTCAGCCGGGGCCCCACTTGAATTGGATCTCCTCCTAGCTCTCTGTCTCTATATCAATCTTGAAAACTCTTGTTACCTTTAAGGTAATGGGAGTTTAGACCATTTGGGGGAGGCGCTACTAACTAGAACGGTCAGCGTCGGTGGTGGTGATTGCTTTTTGCTAATTTCGCTAATTTGCTATGATATCAAGGACGGGTGTTTTATTCTCTGTGGATGGATGCGCCAACAACCCCCCGTTCACATGGTTCGACCACTGGATTTCAACCACGTAATACATGTCACGTGAGCAATTAACCTGCCCTCCCTCTCTCCTTGCCACTCGTTACTATCCCATTTACTTTTCTTTTTTTCTTTTTTTTTTTCCTTCTAGTATGAATGCGAAAAAACTTTTCTCGCACAATGAGCTTGTTGCATTATTGCATAAACAAATTATAGAGAGGCCCAAGACCCCCAAAGCAAATTGAAGTCAAAAAGTTTTGAGGCTCCTTTGGCGTGCAACTTGCATAGACTTTGAAAAAGGCAACTACAATGATAATGATAATGGCAATGCACCCTTCACAATAATAATGAAACGGATGTGGAAATTGAGCGAAAACCGATTCCCACCAATTATTGTAAAAAGTTTTGTACTCAATATTGGCATACATAGTTGATAGGATAAGCTTTGACTAATTTTATTTTTCTTTATTTATGGTAACCTCAAATTCGGGTCAAAATAGCAAGGCTCTAGAGGAATGATTTATGTCTATGAGGCCTGCCTGCATTCCCATCATTTGCAATCACTACCGGTAATTAGAAAGTGACAATCAACCTCCTACTACTTTAACATTTTCAGTTTGCCCTATTTCTGTTAATTTTAATAAATAAATAAATCATCACCCCCTATCATTTATGTGAAACTATAAATTTATCCTTACATTAAAAAGATTAAAAAAATAAAAATACAGCCTCTTTTGGCCTTGGGTCTCCCTTCCGTAGAGACCCACAATCAAGTTGTGGGTCCGTGGCCGTGATCATTTAGACCCACGGCCAAGTCATAGGTCTCCTTCCACATAAACCCACGGCTAGGTCATGAGTCACCTACGCAATGCATTTTCCGCGCAAGTTAATGATAAATTCTAATGGAAAGGACAAATTGAAAGTGCTCGATAATTTGAGAGGGTCAATTGTCAATTTTTAAAGTTAAGAAGATAATTGCAAATTGAGTGTGGGAGAAGTGTACTTTCCAATTATCCAAGTTTGCAGATTATATACGTTTCTGAGGAACAGCAATAAAGAAAAGGCAGAAACCCAAGACTATCAGCATTTTGAATCTGAATCATTTACAATTTTGGCATTAATAATTGACCAACATAATAAACCATTACTACAACTGTGGCACAACTCATTGCTATTGCATTGAATCTCAAAATTGCTCCTAGACCAGTAGGAATCACACCCTCCCCCCCTCTCCTCCCCCAACCGAAGTGGGCATTACAAATGGAAATGAAATAAAACTCAACCCAGATCAGCAGGATGCCACGTGGCAGTAATCTTACCTGCACACCGAGAGACAACAAGGGAATGATAGTTTATTCAGTCTTCCCTTTACGGTTCATCAAGTCATGGTAGTATAGAAGCACACACATGGGTTGACCAAGAATACAGAAAAAGAACCAGAAGATCATGTTTCCCACCTGGCATAAAAGAAAAGAGAAGAAAAAAAAAAAAAAAAAACCAAGGGAGGCTATTAAAAAATGGATGGGCTAAAATAATGTTGAATAAAATTATTATTCAAAAAAACTAAGACATACCATAGAGTTTCTGAACTTATTTTGCAGGTAATTGGTAATCAAAACCAAGGGAACCTATTAAAGAAAAAAAAAAAGAACACAAAGAGCAACAATTATCATTAATCTCATGTCCAAAAACAATTCTTGCTATAATGGCACATGTCTAAGTCTATGAAAATTGAAATTAATATCTTTTTTCTTTTTCTGTTTTTGTTTTATGGCAGTTCCTATTTGAATGTACCATCTTCGATCAGAAAGGCCAGTGATTTTAATATTTTTACCTGACACATAATTCCAATAAACGCCCACAACTTGAATATGTGGCATGGAACAGCTATGCAGAGCTGCAGATAAATTAAACAAGATTATTAAGTTCCCATAAAAGTAAATTGATGTGATTGAAGCACTGCAATAATTAATTAAGTAAATCATTTGGAGATTCTGATTGGGGTGTATACAACAGCATAAACTATTATTTCATAAAAAAATATATATATATATCAATTGCGATTAATTTATTTTTGACAAGCTTCTTTGTCCACAAATAGAAAGTGCGTGACCACATGAATGGGGTAAAACCTACCGGGAAAATCAGAGTCAAATGACATCGCAGTGGTGATTCCTACGGCCGATCACCATGATGGAAGTTCTAACTTCAAAAGTTTGGTTACTTCATTTCTAAATGTGAGTGGTCATATTGTGGCAATGCAACATTGTCCTACCCTTATCACTTATTCAATGCCACTATTTTTACAAATTTTTTTCTCTTCTTTCCTTCTCAAAACATGTCTGCTTAACCACCAAAAATCTGACAATTAAGCAAGAAAAATAGGACACTTTGCCCTTCAAGCTGAGGTTGATAGGTTGATATCAGCATTTGTGTTCAGCAATTTGACTAGCTAGCTCTTGGTTTGGCTCCTAAATTCCTATGATTTGCGATGATTTTACAGTATGACATGTCTCAAAACCATGCCTAGCCAACAAGTCACGATACTGTGTATACACTGTAAAGTTGCAAATTCCGACTCTTAAAGATATATATATTACGCAAGGAAAAACTTTAGTAACGGTGCCCAAAAAATAAAAAATAAAAAAGAAGGGAGCAAGACCATTATTATCTATTGCATATACTAGATGCCAATTGCTACGATGTACAAATAATAAATAGCCTATTCCAATCGGCTTCTGGCACCACAAAGGGCTGAAAGATAGACTTGTTATTTGAAATACAACTGGAAACAAAAAAAATAAAAAGAGAAGCAATGTACCTCATGGAATATGGCAGACACAAAGAAGGCAATTAGAACGGCAACTCCCTAAATTAGAAACAAATAATTAAATAAAGACAAATTAGTTCAAGATTATGAAGTATAAACAGGTGGGACCAAGAGCATTAAATTAATGCTGGGGCAAGTTACAAAAGTTCTAGTTATAATGATAACAATATAAATGAATGCAAATATTGTCATGATCACCATTACAAGGTCATTACTTTATTGAAGCTCAGAAGAACAGAGGTTGGTATATATACATTCTTTTTAAGTTTTAATGTGTCTGTACAATTGAATGATGTCCTAATCTAGTTTAATCACGTGAAATTCAAAGGGATGTTGAAAAACAAAGATCAACAAGAGAGATTAGTACATATATTAAACGATGTATCTATGAATTGCCTCAGAAAAATGACTAGGAAACTGGGGGGAATAGATAACAGATCTACTATCATGCACTTTTCTCCTAAGAGAACAACAAATTTCCTGACAGATAATGACAATGAAAAAAATTACAGAGACGACATAGATTAACCCAACAATGTAGTAAAAAGATCTTTCATGCCAAGATGCATTCATCAAGCATTGCTTACAATATAAGGTGAGATTGGTCGATTACCTTTGGAATCCCATTTCGCAAGCATGGAAAGTAGATATGACGAACCATCCACTTATGAACAGGCTGAAATGAAAATGAATCTGATCAGTAAGATACTCTACTTGCTTTTCTTTAGCATGTTTGTACATATCATGAAACCAGTATCACAACCTCAGGCAAAAAGTTACAAGAGAGCTTTATAAAAAACCACAAAACCACTTTGAACTTTTCAAATAGTTCCTTTCATGAACATACTAAACTGATGGTTCAACATATTCAAAATCTTACTCTACAAGAGATTAAAGAATAAGACATTCAAGAAATGCCCATTTTCATATGAATAGAAATTCAACATAAGAACATCATAACTGAATATATAACTTGGAATTTGCAACCTATGGGGATGGACGTTCTAGAATAGAAAGAAGAAGAGCGAAAAAGAGAATTAAGTGACAATGATAAACTACGTAACTAACTAGTTCCACAAAGACTGAATTTTGAGAAAAAGAAACTTACCATATTCCACATTCTCCAATACTGATGGTAGGCACAGAACCGTGAGATTCATGCAAGAAACACAAATAGTTTATAAGTTCTCTTCAGCGTAGGCTTGTTGAAATACAGAACCCAAGTAACACATATTGCAAGATATAAGACCTACCTCTTCAACTGTCTTTGCATTCCACCAATCTTTGTAAAACTCACGATCACCAAATCGAAGAAGTTCAGCCAGTATATTTAACCTAAAAATGCAGGATTCACCAAAGCATAAGATTATCTCAAAAATAATAAGGTCCTCAGAAATCAAAAGCTTATAATGAAATATACGCCTTTACGAAATAAAGAAGAGTTGACACACCAGAGGTGAAAAAAGCAGTAGAACATGCAAAGCCACACATATAAATTCGGAACTGAAAGCTTCAAAACCCTCTCAATGGCATATAGAAGATTCCCTTTCAAGGGATGTTGGGAATTCTTGACAATAGGATTAATATACTGCAGGATTGTACCAACAAAGTCATGTCAGAATATCTCAAGCAATTTTTCTGAAGAAAAGAAAGAGCAAAGAGTTCTAGTTTCAAATTAGTAACAGCTACTTACTTGTTCTATTATGAATCCCATAACTCCTGTAAATATTATCAACTTCACTAGTTGACGAACCACCCAACTCTTTCGAATGCATGCCGTACGAGGATAGCTTGGCTATAATGATAATACATCAATATGAAGGTCAAAGAATGCACTAATAAATGATAAGAGCTTCATACATTCAGCAAAAAAAGAAATTATACGATTTAATTTAAGTGAGTTTTATATAAATGCAAACACAGAAACAAGTTTTATGGAGAAATCACTTCCGTATACCGAATTAAGGTGTAATACTGTAAACACTTGCAAGCTGATAACTCGAAGCTGATGATATGATATTATGTGAAGATAAACTTCAGACGAGCACTTACTAGTACAAAAAGATTAGGAAGGCAGCAGACAGGAAAGAATAACCAGCATAATAGCTAACAAAAAGAAAGTGACTGAGAATACCACCACAGAGACACAATTTTTGACAAACTGCAAGATATTGAAACATGGCTCCAATTAAAACGGTATGCTCACAACAGGTGCAGTCTGGACCAATTAAACCTGAGAACTGACACAAACCAACCTACAGACACACCTGTGTTGGTTGCTCTAGGTTCAAAAGTTTGATAACCAATTTAAATTGGTTTAGATTTCAGTCAAGGTATCTAGTTAACCAAACACCAGATATATTATATAAAACAAACTTATAAATGTTCATATTGCAATTCAACTTTAATTAGATATTTTTGTCATGATTTGATCATTTGATGATCTCATCTTGGAAAGATAGAATATAGTGCATGAGTTGTAGGATTTGTAATATATAATACCAGTTATATAACATATCAAACAATGCAAGATATGCACACACCTAAATGACATCCAGACACCATATTGCATTGTATAAGAATTTCTCCATGCTTTATAATAGGGATGTCTCTCACAAAATTTCTGAATGGAGAGTCAACTGATAAAAACCCATTCAGAGATATATCACCAGACACCATTGTTGTGCATGAAGAACACAAAAATGCCTTGTACATGTAACAAATACTCCAAAAGGTCAGAAAGGAAATAAATATCATGAAATAGTTGTACAAAAATGGCTCAACCAGAGTATCGGTATACTATAATAACTACAATACTTGAAGTGCAATTACCTGGTAACATAAGGTTGGGGCAACCATGAAGTAAGCCAAACTCTTGAAGCTAACATTGTAAGGATAATCCGTATTCAGAGAATTGGGCAGGACATCCCCCTAGCACCAAAGCAGGGACACAGTGAATAAATAGAAAACAAACCTTCGTTCATCACCCCTACTTCTACAGGAGATTAAATATCCATTGCAGAAGAAAGGAAGAGAGAGGAATACCAACTGGTTTTTTATTCTAATGAAGCACGTACATAATGAGTTTTTAAAAAGTTGTAATGGTGACCTATCCCAAAAAAATGTTGTGATGGTGAATAAATAAAATAAAGGGAACCAAGGATTACTGTGCTAATACTTGCATGGTCTATTTTTCTAAATAACCAACTTACTACCAAGATATATTTAGCATGTAATTTCATCTTCGTAACCACTAAGTTTCATCAAAGAAACCTATCGAATTTTGTCTAAGCATAAACATCAAAACACTTTCTATCTTCCTTTCTTCAATACTTGCATATTTCGTTTAGCAGGAAACTTCAATCTACAATAATCATCTACGGACTTTTCAAGGGAATTTCCTTTACCTTTTCAATCGATTTCGCCAGTGCTCTCATATCATAGTTTGTATGCGTATAAGAAACCAATTTTAACCATACAATGCAAGCAAATAGCATCAAGGTGACGCCTGATAAAACTACAGAATCACACCTGCACAATTTAAAGTCATAAATAAATCAAGAAATTTCCAGAATATCCTTGTCAACAGAATGACCAAGGGAAAGCTCCTACATGTACAACTTTCCTTATATAAACATTAATTCTATGTAGCGGAAAACTTGAGTTTCCATTCATGCAATACAAGCATAATTCTTAGGCATTGTTCACACCAATAAAAAAGGTTATGCTTCCCAAATGACTATTAATAGTCTAACAAAAACACCAAAAACTAAATTATGTTTAAAATTGAATAAAAGTCTAAATGAAAAATAAATAAAGGTTAAAACTTACCTTAGAATAACAAAAACTGGATACAAAAGTGCCGCTGTGGTAATGATAAAATGAAGTAAAACAACAACCTGTAGCATTAAAGTAGAAGTTAATTTTGAGGATACCAGTACCTCAACATAGCATGTTATTCTTTTTTCTTTTTTCAAAGTAATCGAAATATCACTTTTTAGTTGTGCAGCATTTTAACATAGCATGTTATTCTCTTGTAGGGTTTTTCATACTCCTACACTGCAACTGACAATATACAAGAAGTAACCTCAAGTATCCAAATGGCAAGAAAATTTCCATCGCTCCTAGTCATTTTCATGTAAAATAAGAAAAGCTGTTGATTTGCAGTAATTAAACTTGAATCACTTACAGGTTCAGAGATATACTTCCACTGTACTAAATTTTCCGCTACGAAGGCAGCAGCTGGAAATATCGGGAGTGTAAGACTGAAAGCAATATAAGAAGAATTAACAATCAGATGCTCATTGGACACATAAAACCCAAACGAAATATGCAATAAGCAGTTCATCCTATAGCAAATACAAGCAAAAGTTAAGGAATCACTACCAACACATAAGAAGGGGCCAATCTCTCAATGATCTCGAACTAAACCAAAAACCGGTCCTAATTAACCAACCATACTGAAACAAAATTAAAGAATCAGCAAGTAAAAATAACTGATAGGGGCATGATGATGCGCAAGTAAACAGATGTGATCACCACCCAACTAAAGTTACCTAAAGACGGAGGCACACATACCTTCATAAGATTCTCAATGATTAGTCTGCTGTTTACAGCAACAAGCACTACTATACAGAGATTAAAGAGACCTGCATGGCTCTGCATAAAATTTATAAATAATTAGGATCGAATTGCATAATATTAATAACACTTATCGGTTAAAAACCCCGTAATAGGCAACGTCACTAATTTTATTTTTTTTTAGCAATAAACATCCATTTCCAACTAACAGAGCAATTTCATTTTCATACTCATCATTCAACAAAGACTAAATGTGCACCGAAATTCGATAACAACAACAAAGCAAAAAAAACTAGCTGTTTCTTCCAAAGTTAAAAATTTTGAACAAGTTCCGAACTTTAAAGAAGGCATTCTAATAGGAAAAAGAAAAAGAAAAGAAAAAATCTATTAAAAAACGGCTGAAGCAGCGGGAGTCGGGACCTACCTGTCTGAAGATTGCGTCGGAGCTAAGAGGACTCTCCTTTATTCTACGGTGAGCCGGAGCTGAGGGCCGATACGCGTGCTTCACCGCCGCGAAATCCGTTCTCCGATCCTCACCCTTCGCAATCTTCTCACCGCCGTCGTTTCCATTAGCCACAGGATTCGCCGATTCAATTGCAACCTCGCTCCTACTCCCGTCGTCCTCGCAGCTCTTCCGGGCCAGGGACTCGTCGCTGCTCGAATCTCTGACTCTGACCGATTCTCTGACCGAATTATCGGAATCCGGATCCGTCGTTTTGGAATTTGAATCAGACACTTCCATGGTTGCAGTGGCGTTATGTCTTTTTCGAAGATCCGAACCGCCGTGAGGCATGGTGGCTGTGGTGGCGGTGGTGTCTGTGTTTTCAGCCGTACCGGGAATCGCCATTGTTGGTAACCGTATCGTATCGTATCGTATTGTATTGCGCGCTTACTGATAAGATAAACGAAACTAAACAGCTAAGGAGACCGAATTGCAGAGAGATATTTATGGGAAGCCAATTGCACTGACAGAGCGACACAGTGAAAGCGAGAGAGAGAAAATGTGTGCGCGAAAGAAAGTAAGAACGTTCATGCAAACAGGGAAAATGAAGAGAGATTATAATAAAAGACTCAGAGTCAGAGAGTGGCAAATGCACGAAATTTCGTGAAGTGTCGATGAGCCTGTGGGACCGTCTATCGGTTATTCTTTGTTTAAGTATTATTATTAAATTAAATATTAATCGCAAAAAAAAAAAAAAATGAGAGCAAGAGAAAAAGGATGGCTCTTTATAATTGCGTTTGAGGGGTTAAAAAGTGTTTTTAATATTTAAAAAATTTGTTTGAATAAAAAAATATTTATTTGGTAAAAAAATTAAAAGCACTTTTAAAGATCTAAAAAGTTTAAAAATGACAAAAACGTAAGAGCATGTTTAAGATGGCGTTTGAAAAATAGAGTTTTTAAGTCAAAAAATGCTTTTGGATAAAAGCTTTATTTTTAAGTTTTTGTCAAGAATGCGTTTTGGCCACTTTTAAGCTTCTTATACCCTTAAAAATGCTTTTAATTTATTTTACTAAATTTTCTTTGAATAAATTTTTTGAGTATTAAAAATATTTTTAGGCTTCTTAAACGCAATTTTAAACATACTCTACGAGCGGTGGGGCAATGTTGTGTTGCGGTCGGAGTCGAACGTGTTGGTTGCTTGTTAGGGTGTTTTGATGTGTGTGTGTGTTTTTTTTTAATGTTTTTATGAGTAGATGATTTTTTTTATATATATATATTTTGTGTTCGGATAATATTCTTATTTAATAAAAAAAACAAAAGGCAGAAGAATACAATTTTGACATAGTCGTCATCATTTGTATATATTACATGATACAAGAAATTCTAGTAAGTGCTGAATTGTCACATGAAACTCTTGTTAAAATAATAATAATTAGTATTATTATTCATCACATCAATTAAATATAATAAAAATACAATATATAATATTACTCTCGTGTTCGGTTTGCTTGACATCACATGTATTGTATATGGATGGTCAATAAACTTTCAAGTATTAAATGAGTTTGTGCTATTTTAATTTGGACCCTTCATATTCAATATATTGAATAACGGGGTGCATGCCAAATTCATATTTTCATATCCACCTACGCTTTAAGAGATTTTCATTTAAGCTCAAAGTTCTAGGATAGTTTACCATTTATTATGAAATGATAGGGGCGACATTAATATTGCTCTATTAACAAAATAGATGTAAGAATTATATGTATTTTGAACTCATGTTAAATTTATAGTCTAAACTGAAGAAAAAAAAAATCATCTTCTAAGAGCTTAGTTGGGTTTGCTATTTCAAAACATATCATTTAAAAATGCAGCTTATCTTTAAAATTATAGTTTAACCTTTAAAATCATACGTTTATTTTTTAAATCGCAAAACGATATAGATGTTACTAATGCTGCTTTCATTATGGCACCTGTTGTTAGCACTGCTTTTGTTATTATTGCCCTGACTAAAGATTCTTCTTGCCTGATCATTATTACACATGCTAATTTACAGTAACCCCATTGTTCTGCTACTCCTGATACTACTTTCAAATCATCACATGATTCACATGGAAGGTGACGATTTCTTTCTTAAACATCGTAATAGATGTAAGTAGCAATAAAATATATATATTGTACTTTCATTCTCTGAAATTGCAGTTCCAAACACAATTAGAGTTGACATTGATGTTTCCTTAATAAGGAAGGCATGGTGTGCAGGAAATGGGGAAAAAAAGCCGTCATAAGGAAGATACACAAATTTGACCATTTTACCAACTTTAAGGGGGGTCCAGTGGGGGAGCTTCATTTAGAGCAGAAAAGAAACTAGATTGGGATTGACCGACATGGATTAATGAATTAAATTTCATGATACGCACCAAACAAAACAAAATATTTTTTTAATCGGATTAGGCATCTAATATAAACCGTCGACTTAATTGGAATCTTTATGCGTGAGATTCTAATTGAACAAGACATTACATCAAGTAATCAAACTTTTTTTTCCCAAAAAGTAGATCAATCGGCAAGTATTACACTTAATGAAGCAAATATCACTAATTCGAAACCTTCTACCCTTTTTGTGTGGACATGTAAAAAAAAAAAAAAAGTAATCAAACTTTTTAAGGAGATTGCATCGTATAACCGACATATAATTAATTAATTGTCTTTCTATTTTCTTTTATTTTCTACTAATAAGGAAGATGACAAAGGACATAAATTTTCTCTAAATCCGTTTGGAGGAAATATTCTCAAACCATTTAAAATAGTGTAAAGTACCTATAAACATTTAAAAAGCACATTAAATTTAGTCTAAGTTAGTAAACTATTATTAATGACGTTAATAATTTAATATGCATTTTAAATGTTTATAAACACATGGCACTCTCCATACTGATCTGGAGAAAATTCCTATCAGATGTCATCTCAATTTTACCGTGAAAGGATGGAATAATCAAACATTCTTTAAGTTTTGTGAATCTTTTTTTTCTAAAAGTGAAGACTTCGTTTATTAAACATTTTTATAAATAAGATTAACACTTTTACAAACAAATAAGTAAATGTCATAACACATTAACAAACACTAATGAGGATCCGCAGCCCAATTTTGAGTAGCTATTTTAATTTGAGACATATAAGTTTTAAATCACCTAGCCCTTTTTAAAAAAAAAAAAAAATTCTAAAACAAAAAACTCAAAATATCGTACATCACATGTATTTCACTATTAATGCAAAGGGATGAGGATGAGAAAGAAAGAAAAAGAGAGAGAATCGGTAAAAGCTAAATAGGGTAAACCGACCAAACCACATTAATAATTTAATATGATGGTATAAGAGTTATGAAACAAAGCATATAAACTTTAAAAAAAAAAATGACGACAAAATTGAACTGCCTTATATTTAGAAATACATGCGACAATCACTACAGATCCGGCAAAATTATGGATTCTACATTGCAAGTACCACTTAAAGACAGACGGAAATTCAAGCTTCTTGAAATAAAGACATATCAGACCTATAAGACAAGACTTCGAAAATGAAAAGAGAAACTTACCAAACAGAATAAAACTCTATACTAATTAGGCAAAAAAAAAAAAAAATCTTCTCATTAGAGGAGATCAGCAACATTTGATGGCAGCTCCTCAACTACGACATTATAAAACTTCTGGATGTCAAACAGCATCCTCTCATCATCCTTGGTTACGAAGTTGATGGCGACACCCTTCCTCCCAAACCGTCCACTACGTCCAATACGATGGAGATAGTTCTCTGGCTGTGTTGGGAGATCGTAATTTATGACAAGTGACACTTGCTGGACATCGATACCACGGGCCAAAAGATCGGTAGTTATAAGGACACGAGAGGATCCAGAACGAAATTCACGCATGATAATGTCTCTTGTATTCTGGTCCATATCTCCATGGGTGGCTGAGACTGTGTGGTCACGGCCCCGCATCTTGTCAGTGAGCCAATCAACCTTGCGCCTGGTGTTCACAAAAATAACACTCTGGGTAATGGCCAACGTTTCATAAAGATCACAGAGTGTCTCAAGTTTCCATTCCTCCTTGTCAACATTGACATAAAACTGCTTTATACCCTCCAGGGTGAGCTCATCACGCTTCACCAGAATTCTAACAGGTTTATTCATGAACTTCCTTGTAATCTCAAGGGCCTCAGGTGGCATTGTGGCAGAGAATACCCCGACCTGAATCTTTGATGGTAGAAGCTGGAAAATATCATAGATCTGATAGCAAGAACAATCAAGATTAGATCAACTATAGTACCATTAAAAGAGTTTTCTTCCCAGCAAAACGCTGGAGCCAACTAAAATGTGTGGGGCTCAGTTACTGCCACACAGTATATATTAATTTATGGACTTAAAATGGATTGATTAAATGGATTATAATTAGGGGTTTACGAAAATCTTACATACAAGTTACAGCTCGATTAGTTAAAAAGAATGACTAATTGAGAGGCAGTATATATATCAAAACCATCAGACACAAACATGTTGGATATAAAAAGAAAAGGAAGAAGAGAGAGAATGAAGAAAAGGACCTGATCCTTGAAACCCCGGGAAAGCATTTCATCTGCCTCATCCAATACAAACATTCTGATGCAATCAGGACGAAGTGACTGCCTTCGCAGCATGTCAAACACGCGACCAGGAGTGCCAACAACAACATGAACCCCACTGGACAGAATACGTTGGTCTTCACGAACACTTGTTCCACCAACACAAGCATGTACTCTTACACCAAGATAGTCTCCAAGTGCCCGCATAACCTTCTCAATCTGTTGAGCAAGCTCTCTAGTGGGTGCCAGAACCAATGCCTGGCATTCCATCAAATTGTAATCAAGTTGTTGCAAGATACCAGAGCAGAAAGTTGCTGTCTTCCCAGTTCCAGACTGAGCCTGTTGAATAACATCAAGACCCTTGCAGAAAGGAACAATTCCCCTTTGCTGAATAGCTGAGGGTTTTTCGAAACCTAGACACGAAAACATCTAACTTAAACACTTAAGCATACAGATTAAAACACATATAATACTTCATAAACACATCGATCAAAAAATAAAAAATAAATGTTCGCCCACAACCACTCACAAGTTCTCATACAGACAAACAATAGAGCTAGACCAGCTCTTCAATTCTTGTAGTTGAGATATAAAAAGACTAATTCAAACTTGCAAGACGAAAACTCTCAATAGTTATTAAAGCAAGAAATCTCATGCAATAATTCATCATTATGTAACATAATACTAGGAAAAATAAATATATGAAAGCATGTTAGATCTACCATAAGCATAAATGCCCCTCAGAAGATTCTCTTGCAATCCCATTGCGTCAAAACTATCATAAACCTCATCATATGATGTAAAGAAATCCTGTGCATCAGCTGAAAGTCTGTAGCCATTGATTCATCAAACAAAACAGAAGAAATTAGCATCCAATCGCAAATAAACTCACTCATGTGGCTAACATCCAAACAAGTAATCTAGAAAAAGGAAAGACAATGGAGCAAAACTCTTACAACTCATTCATTCTGGTATCAAACTGACGAGCATCAAATTGTGACCCCTCTGATGAAGCCATGGCTGAAAAAGGTACAACAATAGTCCATTGAAAAATATCACCATCTATATGTACACCTTAAGTGAATATTCAAAATCAAAAGTGCTAAAATATGTTCATGTGTGTGCACTCGCAAGAGGAGAAAGGGTAATAACCAGAAACTGTATAAGTCTAGCGTAACGCAATTCTACTACAGTTTACAAAGTGACCCAACAATGTCAGAAAAAAATTTCAGGTCTCCAGTGTTCAAACAAAATTTCTTTGTATATATATATATATAAATTTTTTAATCTTGCTCCATCCAGCAAACATGATAAACCAAAACATTGTTTTGGAAGAAAAAGTGATTTTACCAAAATTTCAGGTTTCTAGTGCTCTATGAGAATAATCGAATAAACTAACAGCTCTTCAAAGCATTAGCTTCATTAAAAATATTTGCAAAAAAAAATAAATAAATAAATAAATTCCATCAATTTTNCTAGTGCTCTATGAGAATAATCGAATAAACTAACAGCTCTTCAAAGCATTAGCTTCATTAAAAATATTTGCAAAAAAAAAAAAAAAAAAATTCCATCAATTTATGATTCAAATAAATAATACTCACACGGAAACACCATATTAAAATGAGAAAGCGGCATAGCATCAGCAGTTTTAGCTCATACAAAGTCTAATAAAAAATAAAGTGAGTCATCAACCTAACCCTATATAGAAACGTAGCGTTCAAGTTAATTAGATGGAATATAATGCAAAGAAGTTCATGCTCTCTTTGGTTGCATCTTATACATAAAGATAATACAATTTTTCTCCTTTTCTTTTTCTTTTTTCTGATAAGCAAAACACACTAATTAGCTTACTGAAAGAGACTTTTTCTCCGGAAATTCAGAGAACACGAAACAAAACAAAAGAAAAATCTACCCAAAAAAGTCTATTTATTTTCTCCTCCGCTTTCTCGGCAATCAAACATAACGACATCAAAACCCAAAATTGTTATGACTAGCATCAGAAACATTAAAGGAGTAACCGGTAGCTCAACGAATCAATTTTCGCAGCGATTAAGAGCTTATGCAAAGCATCAAACCCAAAAGATCGAATAATCAACACCTACGTGCGGATCGAATAATCAAAACCGCAATATCTAAATCATAAGCAACAGATCGAATACGAAAGAAAAACCAAAAACAGATCTTGCAAAGAATTTCTGATATAAACGTGAAATTCAGATCAAAATCAACAGTCGGATCAAAGAGAGAGAGAGAGAGACCTGTCGATCGGTGAGAAGTGAAATTTTCGAAGAGAGCTTGAGTTTGTTTTTGAGAAGGAATAAGGGTTTTCCCACACTCCTCGGATCTACACCGCGGGGAGTTGAGGAACGATTGCTAAAAAAGTTTTCCTAGAAAGTGAAAGAGTGAGCGAGGATGAGATATATTTATATAGACGTATAATAGACATATAGTAGGATTATGCCTTTGGAAGGGTCGGTGTTTTTCCTGTTTCCGGATTTGCCCCTGCTTTGCGCTACTTATATTGGTAGGTTTTAGATCAGATGGGCTTCAAGGCCAAGCCCAAGCCCAGAGCTATTGCCATATTCTTCGCACTTAAAGATAATAATAAAGGTAAAAAATCCAGATATTCTCTCAAACTATCATTCAATTGGTAATGTTCTCCTAAACTTTTAATTGTAATATTGTCCCTCTCAAACTATCAACACATTGTCAATGCCCCTCAAGGCTAGCAAAAAAGATAAAAATATCCATATATGTTTCTTAATAAGACAAAAATACCCTTATAAATTTGAAAAAAATAAAAATAATTTTTTTTATAAAACATTTTTTTAAATGAAAATGTTCAATTGTATAAAACAATAGATTTTTTTTTTTTTTAAATTTATAAAAATGATTTTTTTTTAATTATTAAATTTGGACACCCTTGAATTTTATTATTTTATTATTTTTAGTTTTAGGTTTGTTTTAGAAGTTTTAGCATTTTTTTTTTATTTTTATCTTACTAAGGGTAGTTTTGTCATTGGGAGAACATTGACAATTTTTGGTAGTTTGAAGGTATGCGGACTTTCCTCTAATAATAATAAAAGAGAGCCCCTGTGGTCCAGTCGTGGTTACAGCACCCATTCCCCACATGACATATCATCAAGTGCAAAAAAAAAAATGAGTTCACCCACACCAAATCAAAATGAGAAATACCCAAACCAAAGAAAGACCCACCATCGAAGACCCATAGCCAAGAAAGACCCGGCAGATCCACACCGACAGCCGTGACCCGACTTCGAACCCACTGTGACCTGTCTAAATCCGCCTCAAAACTTGATTCTAATGCCTAAAATCCGTTNAGGGTAGTTTTGTCATTGGGAGAACATTGACAATTTTTGGTAGTTTGAAGGTATGCGGACTTTCCTCTAATAATAATAAAAGAGAGCCCCTGTGGTCCAGTCGTGGTTACAGCACCCATTCCCCACATGACACATCATCAAGTGCAAAAAATAAAATGAGTTCACCCACACCAAATCAAAATGAGAAATACCCAAACCAAAGAAAGACCCACCATCGAAGACCCATAGCCAAGAAAGACCCGGCAGACCCACGCCGACAGCTGTGACCCGACTTCGAACCCACCGTGACCCGTCTAAATCCGCCTCAAAACTTGATTCTAATGCCTAAAATCCATTTCTAATGCCTCAAAAATCGTTTCTAATGTCTTTATCCATGTTTCTAATGCCTCAAAACTCGTTTTTTTATTTAAATCTAAAACCTAGAGAGAAAAGTTAACCCTTTAGGGATTTTATCACCCTAAAGCTCGGAAAAAAATGGCTCCACACCAGAAAATCGCCTGAGAAGATGACTCACGAGAGAAGGAAGAAGAAAAGAAAAAAAAAAAATGACTCCATGGCCATCCTGTTGCAGCTTGAAGAAAAAGAAGAAAAAAAAAATGAGGGAAGGAAGGTGTCGTGGAGACAAAAAAAAAAAAAAAAGACAAAAAAAAGAGAGGAAAGAATCTGGTATATTTGGGTTTATGTTATTTTGATGCAATTTTTTTAGTTTTTGCTGAGGTGGCAATCTGTGAATTGGGGCTATAAAACATCACTTTTAAGGAGCGTCCTGAACAAAATTTAATTCATAATAAAAACAAATGTTAGGGAGCTGAGAAATATTTACTTATTAATTAAACTGTACATAATAGATACTTTCCCTTTCTTGTTTTCATCCCTTTTTAAAGGAATATTTACTTTATAATTAAACTGTATATAGTATACTTTTCCTTTTTTGTTTAATTACTTATGTTTTCAACTTTTATAATTAGCAAATGCCATTTTATTTGAAATTGCCAAGTCAGCTAGGTTAAGAATCAATTCCCACGGATTAGAATGTGCTCCAATCAAATAACTGAGAATCTCAATCTAAAAAGGACTAGGATTGGAATAGGATTTACAATACTAAAATAACTAAAATTCTAACGTAGTTTGAGATCATCTAATGGTATAAGTTTCAGGCAAAACTGCTATAATAACTGAGTTTTAGCGAAGAAGAATGTTATGCACCACACTTTTATCTCGCTTTACAGATATTACACTACAATCAGACCTTGAATTTTTTGTTTTTAATAATGACTGATCCAAAGGCTGCTTGGCAGTGCCACACTAGCAAGTAAGCAACATTTATATAACATCTCTTTAGCAAATATCTGAAGTTCTCAAATATATTACATTGTTCTAGCAAAATTTGACCAGAGCAGGGTTCTTTGGCAACCCTCACAAAGAACTCAAAATGTAACATGGATGCCTGCCACCCATTGACATCTAAATCCTTTTGCAGGCTACTAACCTAATTTTTTTAAACATGCATCTAAAACTGAAACAGATCAATAAGCTCCAGTTATATTATAGACTATCTGCAGCGAAATGTGCAGAGGTGGCTTCCAAACTGTGAGATAACATCTACAAGGCCCCCATAACCTCCAACTGCTGCAACCTGTAACAAGTGGGTTCAGCAACATGAGAATTAGGTCGAGCATAAACATAAGGAGTCAAAACTATTCTGTGATTTGAGCATGCTTCTTTCTTGAGTTGGCCAAACATTAACAAATACCAAAAAACAAAAACATTTTCTTTTTTGTTTGCTTTTACAGTAGAGTGCTGCTTTAGTTTCGTGTAACTGAATATAAAAATGTTAAACACAATGAGCAGACACTAAAGCTTCTTTGTCCCGAGCTATAGAGAAGAGTTTTGGGAATAAGGACTTAAGATTTGCTTCTCCGCACCACCATTGTGCCAGAAACAAAGGCAAGAACCATCCCCTATTCTTTAGGAGACCAAGTTCGAGAGACACCCCCAGCCATTCCTAATATTTCTCCATAGACCCACCCCATATGGCACTCGAATTTCCTCAGAACACCAGCCCTCTCTCTAGATCCCATACTTCTATACCAATTGGTAAGGGGAAAAGGGGCAAAAAATACATAGGCCGACTGGAAAGCGTGCTCCTAATAAGGGTAAGATAGCCCCCATGAGACCTCCATGGCAATCTTCTTTCCATTTTCTCTATTACCCTATCCCAAATTGCTTTTGACTTGAAGAGAGCACCCAAGGGGAGACCCAGACATTTCAACGGCAGGAAAGAAATGCTACACCTCAGAATGTCAGCCAATTCTTCCCGATTCGGTACATGGCCCACTGCTACTAATTATGACTTATGGAGATTGATCTTCAAACCCGAAATAGCCTCAAAACAAAGGAGGACATGTCCCAAATTACAAATCTAATCTTGGTCTACATCACATATAATAACAGTATTATCTGCAAAAAGAAGATGAGATCTCCAAAGAGGCTGCATTATGGAGGTCGACATGGAATCCTGCTAAATAGCCACTGCTCGTAGCTCTAGTCAGCATCCTACTTAGAGCCTCCATGGCAATGATCAAAAAAGAGAAACAGGCTGTAGAGATACCGGTGGAAATCCACTTCCTCCATTTTCACCCAAAGCCAAGGCGCCCTAGAAGAGAGGATAGAAACTCCCAGTTGACATGATCATAAGCCTCTTCCAAGTCCAGATTGCACATCACTCCAGGAATTCCATATTTAAGTCTTCTGTTCAGGCATCGTTGGCTATAAGAACTGAATTAAGAATGTCTTCCCTCCACAAAAGCATTATGATTATTAGAAATAAGCGAACCTAGTACCTGTTTCATTCTAATAGCAAGAACCTTAGCCAAAATCTTATAGACACTCCCACTAGGCTGATTGGTCAAAAATCCCTTCCTTCCAACTGCCCAATCTTTTTGGGGATATAAGGGTGATGAAAATAGCATTAAGGATCTTCTCAAACAGACCATGCTCATGAAAATTATGGAAAACACACATGAGATCGTCCTTCACTATCATCCTAACACGGTTGGAAAAAGGCAATAGTGAAACCATCCGGTCCGAATGCTTTGTCACCATCCATACTGAGCAACGCCTGATGAACTTCCTCCTCTTGAAATGGCCTCTCGAACCAATTTGCTTCACCAGCGTCTAGCAAGGGAAACTCCAAACCATCTAACCTGGGCCGCCAAAGAGTTGTTTTTATAAAAAGATTCTTATTATACAGAACAATTGTATCATTGATCACCTCTTGATTGGAAGTCTCTGAACCATCAATGCTAAGACTGGATATGAAATTACTCCTCCGGTGGGAGTTAGCAAGGCAGTGGAAAAAACTCGTATTTTGATCCCCTTCTTTCAACCAAGTCGTCCTTGATTTCTGCCTCCGGCTGACTTCTTGCATAAGAACTACTTTCTCCAAATGTGCTTTCAACAAAGCCCTTTTAACTATCTCCTCATCTGTGAGGGGCCTATTCTCTTCTAGCAAATCAAGGGACTGAATCTCAATCAAAAGGGATATTTTATCTCCTCTACATTTCCAAAAAGCTCCTTGTTCCAAAAATTTAAATTGAGCTTCAGCCGTTTAAGCTTATGAACCAAGACAAAACAAGGAGTACCAAAACATTGGTACGAATTCCACCATTGATTCACCAAGCCACCAAAACCTTCTGCTTTCAACCACATGTTCTCAAATTTAAAATAGTGTGAGCCTTTAACCATACCTCCACTATAGAGTTGGGAAATGACCTAATAAAGGTCTAGGGGACGATGTTCAATCAGGTCAGAAAAATGCTCTTCCCAATCTGAAGAGACTAGGAATCTGTCAATTTTGGACATAGGAGGGTCTTGGTTATTGGACCAAGTAAAAGAGCCACCTGGTAACGGAATGTACATTAACCCTTGGTCTGAAATAAATATTGAGAATTCCTTCATAACGGAAATTAACCGGGGCACCCCATATCTTTTGTTTGGGAAACGAGTGACATTAAAATCCCCTCCAATGCACCAAGGAATATCCCACTAACTAATGGCACCTGATAACTCCTCCCACAGGAAACACCTTTCTGAGTCTGCATTAGGGCTGGTGGGACATATAGCATGGCTGAGCCAAACATCATTTTGCATGGATGTAATCTGGCGATTTATATTAATCTGCATCTTTTATAAAGAGCAGGGATTTGTTTTAGTTGGTAAGTTACATAAGCACCCGGTGGGACATGAACCCACAGCCTCACCCTCCACCTTGCTACAAAGAGAGGGAATACCATTTGAGCTAAAACTCATTGGCATCAAGAGCAAGGATATAAGCTGTATCATTTACCAGTGATAAACGTTGACAATACCAATGAAACCAATAGAAGGTGAGAACCAAAGTTTATATCAATAATTAACAATCACAGAAATTTAAATTCTTCAAAGAAATATACCCATAAACAATAAGGAAAAAGGAGATTAAATCAGAACATACCCCTGACGGATGTATGGAGACAGAAAATGCTGACAGAGGAGCACATTGTATTTGTGAAAGAATCGCCCCATTTATGTCAAAACGACTAAGAAAAGGTTCTGCTCCAACAGCTAAAATCTGTGTTATTTTTCTTAATAAGATCAATCACATCATTAATGGGAGAAAATGGGAGTCAAATATCAGAAGGTAACTGGAAAAATATTAGCTGGAGAAAAGTCTAAGAAATGACAGTTCAATCACAACACATACAGAAAACCTCAAACAAATAGGGGTAATTAAATGCATAATCTTAAAATAGCAGCAGCAATCACTAATCAAATTCAACCACAACAGCTGAGAAGGAGAATAGTTGAAAGTGCAGATATGATAAGAAGCAAAAGATCTAGGGAAATGGGGGAGGCAAATTGTGAACATGCCAAAGAGATCCACAATATACAAAACTAGAAACTTATTTGTGATAAGACCTCAATCAAGCAGGACAACTGGAAATTAACAGATCAACTTAGAAATACCAATTGGCAATTAGACCTCATCTGTTAAATTAGGTCTTGCTGCAGACCTCTTTTATTTATATATATGATATTATCACACTGTTTTATAAAGCATGAGAAGACAATGCTCGCATTTTCCAGTGTTTCTGGCTATTCAACCTATCCAGTTGGGTTGAGAAAAATTGTTGAAAAGTTTGTGGAAACCCTAATAACATATGAAACCCCAAACCCAAAAAGAAGGGAAAATTCCTGGCTTTGCAGCTGTTTAAAATGAACTGATTCACTTCTGAAACATAAGTCCCAAGCACCTTTTATTTGAGCAACACTATGTTCTAGGACCAATCAATTACAGACAGATACTGTAACAAAAGCTGCTCTGATAAAATAAATAAGAAGCCGTCCTATTACATCATTTGGAAAATCAATATGGATATCATGGACCTTCAAATGACATACCGCCAAGCTGAATTCTGTTCTTTTTATTTCGAACAGAAACACCAGGGTTAAACTTAGAAACAAAAGGTTCCCACCAATTACTATCACCCCCACAAAAGAAAAGAAAAAAAAACACTTACTTGATTATCATCAAATAATACATCCTGCATGGAAGCATGGGTTGATATCCTTGAAACACGCTCAGAAGCGGGAAGGTTCCAAATGGATAAACTCCGACCACTGCCGCAAGCCTATGAAGATAAGAGTTGATTCGTTAGTTCATACCATAAGCCAACTGCAGTAAGAGAATTATTCTCGACTCAAAATGATAAATCTTTATACCAAATGTATACTTTTTTTCGTCAATTTCGCTTATAACTCAGATGTAGCATTATAATATGAGCATTACCAATACATAATACTTTGCCATTAAAATTACAATCTCCACAATTCTAACTTGCTTCCTTAAGTGACAACTGAATTGAAAATTGAGTAGAAGAAAATAATATAAGCTTGTAATTGCTGAAAGAGTTTCTCCACCACCAGATGTCAAGTATCAAACACAGTTACACAGATCACCATAATTCTTTATACACTAATGACAAACAACCGTAGACATGAAAATGAGCTTTATGTTAAGGATAAAATATGAGTATTAAACACAGTTACACAGATCACCATAATTCTTTATACACTAATGAAAAACAACCATAGACACAAAAATGAGCCTTATGTTAAGGATAAAATATGAATCTTTCATCAAACAAAAAATCAGAATACTTATATAATGATGTGCATAAAAAAAAAAGAGAGAAGCTATTACATCCATATCACATAAAAACCTTTTTTTGATAAGTCATATCACGTAAAAACTTACCAACCAGCTCTCACTTCCATCGAGAGCAATGCAACTAACACATGAGAAGAAACCTTTCACCTCTGTATTCTCTGATGGATCAATTACTTGAATACATTTTCCACTTCTGCAGTCTAGGTAACACCACATACAGAAGCAACTAGCATTATCAATCTAAATATAATAAACAGTGTAAATAGTAATTGATAGTTAAAAAAAAAAAAAAATAGAATCCCACAACAAAATATTACAGGGACCTACAACAAAAAATTCTGAATAAATTCTGCCTAAATTTTAAACTATTGAAGAGTAGGAGAATTAGTTTTACCCCATATCCGCGCAGTCCCATCCTCTGAACCAGTTATAATCTGAAAATATTAAAAAAAAAAAGGTAAGTGAAATTCTGCAGTGCATCTTTTTCTTCAAATATGCTGTGCTATATTATTGTTAATTGCGATTACAATTACACACAAAGCACATAAACTAATTCCCCCAACAAATAGGTTGAAATTTTTTTGATAAGAACAAATAGGTTGAAAAATGAAAACTAGAAAACAATCATTCACCTGAATAGGTTTAAAACCAGGGTAGTGGTTAGATGAAAATAAAAGAAATGTTTTATCTGAAGATTCCACTTTTAAGAGACCGAAAAAAAAAATATTATTATAATAAAACTCTATGAAAAACCAATGACAACAATCTGCCAACTCAGGCCAGATTTTCAAAAGTAAATGAGCATACATATGTTGCCCACCCTGGTTGGAGGAAAACACTATCCTTAGTATCAAACCTAGCAGTATCTCAAATTGTATAGTAAGGAACTAAGACTATAATTCCTTCACCATCTTGCAATGATCAGCCTATGATAATTTGACTTGCAGATTTAGGTAAGATATAACTGCCCAGCCCGGTTGGAGGAAAACACTATCCTTGGTATCAAACCTAGCAGTATCTTAAATTGTGTAGTAAGGAACTTTTTTTTTTTGATAAATAATACATTTCATTAATGAGAGCAGAGGGACGCAACTATAATACACATGATGTATACAAAGAAAGTCCTCCTTATTGTATAGTAAGGAACTAAGACTATAATTCCTTGACTATCTTGCAATGATCAGCCTATGATAATTTGACTTACGGATTTAGGCAAGATATAGAATTCTTGACAGAGGATTGTTTAGATGCTCCATCAACTTTTTCAGTTAGTTGTATCTCATAGTCCAACCCCCTCCCTTCCTTTTGGCAGTCCTTTTAAATTCTTTGCTTGTAAATAGTTTGCTCCCTTTTCTATTTCTTACAAGTGCCTTTTGTTTTCCTATGTATGACGCCAACCAACATATGTAAGTGTTAAAACATTATAAATGGAGCCTTCATACCAATTTCCATAGTTGAGGAAAAGTTAACTAATGATGGAGAATGATCATCATCAAGAAAAAAGAAAGAAGGACCCCCACCTGATTGACAGAGTTTCGGGCTACTATACAATGCAAGTAATCTGCATGCCCCTTAAAGACTACTTTGATTTTACCAGTTTCCTGAAAAATCCCAATTAAATTCACGCAGAAATTAGATAAGCTTGAAAAATAAATCAAGAACACTCTAAATCATCTAAATGGAATAAAATTCATAAATGTTTCCGAGTTGAAAACTCCCTTAGGTTAGCAATATATTCACCTTGAAAAGATACTTACCACATCCCAGCAATATGCACAAGAATCACCAGAAGCTGAAAAAATAGCTCCCCCCTACAGTACAAGATATGATATAAATACAGACTCCTTCATAAATAGATAGATATACATTGCAACCAATCTAAGGGGAAGGTTACAAATAACAAAAGAATAGAAGAGATTACAGACCTGCATATTAACAGCAATGGCATTATTCTCGGGGATGGGAGAAAGAGACCCCCAAGGACCTCTAGAAGACAAAAACAACACAAAAAATGGAACTAAGTTGGTAATATATAGGGAGAGAACAAATATATATATATGCGGTAGAATGGACAGAACTGACATAGACAAGAGTATATATAACTCACTTATGTTGAGGATTTGCCAGGTCAAGTACTGGCTTCATGTGGTTCCCTGTAGAGAGAGAGAGAGAGTTTAAACATTTCCATAAACACCAAAGTTTATACATACATACATACATACACACACACACACACACATATATATATATAAGTATCCCTAAACACAAAAGTAATACATAAAAATTATTGAATAATAAAAGTTGAAGCAAAAATCCACAACTAGGAAGCAGAAAGTTACTTAGCAAAACGCAGGCAGCCTAGATGGTAATCTTAAAATGATATAAAAGCTTAAGGAAGTTAACACTGCCATATTTGACTCTATGTAACAGAAGTGGACAAAATACATTACACTATTTGCATATTGTCTTTTCAATTCTACAGTATCTTCTAAGAAACAAATGTCAATTGGCAATTTGAAGCAACCTTACATATTATTACTTTACATAATCCCTTTACATAGACATGGTGTAAGTATAACTTAGTTCCATTTGGGACCAAAATTAAAGCCTACCACATCATTCATATGTATGCCCCTGAATCGCATTCCTGTCTGTAAAAAAAATATATAGGTCTCTTGAGGAAAAAATAAATGGTTTCAAATACTCTGAATAACTTATAAATACTTTTGACACTTCTAGAGAGACTGAAGTTTATGACCTTTCTATCGCTAAACATTGGGATTTGAATTTCTACCAATGTACAAATGCCTCCATGATACCCTTAGTTAAGACCAACAGTATAAGAGTCTGACAAAATTGAATTGCTAAAATTGAATTGCTAAAATTGAGAATATGTCCTTCGGGACATCCGGTAAAATTGGAGCGATACAGAGAAGATTAGCATGGCCCCTGCGCAAGGATGACACGCATAAATTGAGAAATGATCCAAATTTTTTTACTTATCAAAAAAAAAATTTGAGAATATCCTGATCAGTTTTTTTTTTAAAAAAAAATAATAATAATAATAATAATAAATCATCAACCTATATTTCTGGTGATCTGAGTAAAACTATAAAGAATGAAAGAAAAGAAGTTTTTTTTTTTTTTTTTCCAATTCAATACGGGGAAGGGGGAAAGGGGAATGAAAGAATAGTATTTACACATGCTAAAATAGGTACAAAATCAGTTTGATACTTTATACCGTATACAATTTTTTTAGAACCAATAAGAGAATTCACATGTTTATTACCTTGCAAAGGAATGGGAACATCTGAGTTCATAAATTCCTTCCACCTCCATCCCCGAATCCGACCATCATCACCACAACTACATGAAAATACTCATTTAGTCAGATATGTTAACACCATACCAACGCTTCATTTTCATTTAGATCAACTTACAGATAAGAATTGTTTATGTCCAGGTGTATACATGTTTTGTGCATGTGTATTATATTCTCTACTTGTATCTTGTATAATTCACATGTGAGACTCTGCATCTTGTAGTAAAAACACAAAATAAGCATGGACATAATAAATCCAAGAAATCACTAATATATTGGAGGGCCTACAAACAAGCATGCTCCTGCTGAGCACTTCAACTCATTTACACCTATATTTATGAATCAGCCTAACATGAAGTATGCAGTCATAATTTTCATTCTACAGCTAGGGCAACCAAAATGAGATAACATGTCCAAGAAACATCAACACTCTTAAGACTTTTAGTGTGTGTGTCTGTGTGTGTGTGTAATTATATTTCCTGCAGGGGTACAAAATCATCAAGAAAAACAAAAATCGCACACCAGAATATCAAGAACAAACCGTCCAACCAAACTGTTAAAGCGTCGATAAGAACAGAAAATAGGAATGCTAAAATGTTTCTACTAATAAATTAACATTTATGAAAAAACCAGTCCACCATGAGCTTGTATCTATAATCATCTCAATAATAACTAAAACAAGTTTTGCTACGCCACTTCAATGCACATAAACCATTGTTCTAGGAACCAAAATGACTGTAGAGCTCATAACACAGTAATGCAACACAGCTCGTGGAAACGTATTCCACATATTAATATTGTAATTTGTTAACAGCAAGAAAATCATATAAGACGCAAGATGCAGCATTGCTATGTTCTGAAACTTCAAATTGGCCACACACATACCTTAGCAACAAGGCATCTTCATCGTCACCATAGAATTTGATATCATATGCAGGTCCATCATGCCCTTGCAGAAACCCTTCTGGTTCAGCCAATAACAAGCTACAAAAATCCAATCATATGTTGTGAAGTGTACACATGTGAGTGAAAAAACAAAAAAAACAAATTCATGAATTTAAACTTTTCAGTCAAGTGGTATTTCAATAGGAAATATTGTAGTCTCAATGAAAATACTAGCGAAGGAGTTTGTGTCTGTTTGAATTTGTTCAACTTTATAAAGCGCATTTTTTTTAAACGGCCACCCAAATGGGATACTTTTACGATTTTATTTTTAAAAGAGAGTTCGGCCCGGCAAAACGCACGTTTTCCCTTCGACACTTCCGGCGATTTTGGTCAAAAACGGGAATTTAGTATGCGTGTTTCGCATAATCGCAGAGCAACCAACCATCATGTATAGCAATTCATACTTACTGTTGTGCCTTTGTATTGCTAAAACCCAATTGCTGCAAACCAAAAAAAAAGAGGTAAATAAAATTTAGTTCACTGCAACTTCTGTTGAAGTGAGACACAGTAAAAAAGAAATGACTCACGAGCTTGGAAATGCAGGAGGAGATGGAGTAGGAGGCGAGCGAGCCGTCACTGGAAGCCACGACGATGGTTTCCGGGTTAGGGTTTTGGGAGGGTCCCCAAACCGTCCGGAAAACGGTTCGGGTTCGGATCTCCCTCTCCTTCAATATGCTTTCCCTGTATGCATCTTCATCCCAGTTCGTCGCGTCTCCGCACATTGTGGTTTGTTTGGGCTCTGAAACTTTGTGAAGCTTCACTGAGAACAACGGGATATGAACTAAGCAGTGCGACCGTTAAGTTTAATAATGGCGAAGATTTTCGATATAGCTCAACTTGTCGTCTTGATGAACGCCCTTTCACACCGCTGGCGCTGTTACGACTTCGTTTCCAATTTTTCATTTGCGTCGCAAAAAAGTCGACCGTAAAACTCAAAAGGCCGCCGGATCACCCTCAGAGTTTAGGAGCCTAGGAGGGGGTGAAACTAAAATTTTAGATTTGAGGGGATAAGATTTATAAAAATAAAACTTTTGAAGGGTAAAGAGCTAATTCTAAAATAATTTATATATATTATTTTAAAATTTTATGGAACCAGTTGAAACCCAAGTTCCAACCATTTGCCCCAAATGTTGTAGAACTCAAACTATATATATAAAACTTTTTTTTATAACTAGGTAAATTATATGTATATCTTCACTATTTAAATATATTGTTACATATTTCACATCGAGTGTTGTTAGAAATATTATCATATCAATTAGTAAACAATTAAATTTATTTATAAAATTTTGTTACTTAATTTTTTATTATTATTAATATACCACACATGTAAATTTGTAAAAGATTATAGTAAAAACTATACCAACAAGCATTTTCCTTTCACATATGATATGGGTATTTGCTTATGCATGCATGCTTAGAACATCTCGACTCTCGAGCAGTGACTATTTTAACTACTTTTAAAATACATTTTTTGTTTCCTATTCTGGTTACTAGTTTTTTGGTGCAAACTTTAACGGATTATCTATTCTACTATACTTTTTTTTTAATATTATTTTTATTGAAGAAGGGAAAGAGAGAAGGGGGAAAAGAGAAAAGAGGAAAATGGAAGGGAGAAAGAAAAGAATAGTACGTTGCTTCAATGTGCTAAAATAGCATTTTATATGCAGATGTCTACTATACCATTTTTTTTGAGAGAACAAAAAATTTATTTGAAAACATTGGTTGAAGACTAAAAAGGGCTTATTATAGCTAATAATCCCTTAAGAGCTTCTTTTTTTTTTTTGGCTGCTGGAATTAAGAGCATTTGTTAATTTTAAGGGCGTATTATAGAACAAATTTGGTAGTAGACTTTTTTTTTTTTTTGTTACTCTGTCAATCAGAAATGGAAATTAAGAAAACAAGAACAAATAAAATAGAATAAAAGGAGATGATTCTATGATTGCCTCTCCCTCTTCAACAAATCAGCGCCTTACCATTGACTGAAATGACAAAATTACAGAAAACAAACCTGTAACGACTGACAGACAGGATAGCTTATGTGTTCTCCCATCACCAGGGCCAGTCTGAATGGATACAGTTTGATTATTAAGCAGCCAGTATAAAAACAACTAGTTCAATTACTGTGGGAAAAATACAACAATCTAAATTTACAAATTCTAATCAGGGGGTGCCATAAGCACAATTTCACCTCGTGAACCTGTCAAGAATGGAAATAGAGTTAAAGAAAGTGGAAAGTTTATGGCAAAAGCACTGAAAAATCAGGAGTTTGGATGTTACATTACATTGCTCAAAAATCTCTTTCGCCAACTGCAACAGCGAATCTGTGTCGTCAGCCATCTCTGAAATCCTCTCTGCCTCCTTAACTGCTTCAGCTGCCATAAAAGATTTGTTTTCTGCTTCAGCAATCTTGTAGGCAGCAGCCTCTGCTGCTTCTTCTACTGTATCACAAGCCTTTGCGGTGGGTGTCCCAGATGAGGAATCACTTTTCATCTTGTAGCAGTTTTGGACCTGCATTTTGACCATAAGATAATTCGAGTTCATATTCCACCACAACTTATATATTTAACCGTTTTAGGTTACCCTAGCGGAAATAGGGCTGTTACACTACCTCTCACAGAAATATAGAACCAAAACAGATTGTTTCACTCGAGAGAATGGAATGAAAGACTGCAAATTGGTATTATCAAGCTAAATGTAATAGTTCTTCTACACCAAGAAACTAGCTAAACAGAATATCTATTGAGCTAATCTAAACTGATTACAAGATGATGAAAGCTTGAATACTTCAACAACAATGAACTTCTACTATTTATGCTAACTATTCTTATTACAAAGAGATCACCCGTAGGCTAACATAACTCCTTAAGCAGTCGTAACTAACATAACTACTCAAAGAGCATGTGTGTTGAACATAGAACCATAACCATGAGAAACTAAGCAGTTAATCACTTAATTGCCCTGCTGTCATTCCTCCACATGTCATTTTTTTTTTTTTGATAAGTAATAAGGAGTTTTATTAAAGAGAAAAAACTTAAAAATACAAGAGGGAAAGCCAAAGCTTACCCAAATCAAAACCAAAGCAAACCACCCGAGAACCCTCAAAAACAGCCACCCAACAAGACCCAAACTACCCCACATGAACAACCCTCAAAAAGCTAACCTCCACATGTCATAAAAGGACTTCTTCTGTTAGACTCCAACTACCCCTCGAGAAGGCTACTGATCTCCAGCACACAAGCCCTTAAGTCCTTCTAACCACATGTTAATACTTGTAACAAGGGCCATGGTCTTCCTTTCTGCTATAACGACTTGTTTCCATTTTTAATGCCATCAGTGCCCCCCGACCTCATTGGTCGGCTTCTGACACGTCTCAGGTTAGATGTCGGTTGTAGGTGCCCTTTTAGGGCTTCTGACCCAACTTTTTTTTGATAAGTAACTTCTGACCCAACTTAACATCTTTATATAAATACTTTCTTTTCAGAAGACCTAGCACACCTCAAACTCTCACAGGTTCTTTGCCTCTCTTTCCGTTCCCCTCCGTTCCCTCAATCTCTCTGATTCCTCTATTTCTTTAAAGTCAAAACCCTTGTCAGTGCAGCCCAGCTCGGCGCCCCCCCTGAGGTGCAGGTCAGCTCAGAAGGAAAATCAGACTTCCAACCTCCGTCAGGTTGAAAGCCGGAGGGTAGGCATTTCTAACCTAATTGAGTAGATGCCCACTACTACTAGTGGACATTATTCAATACATGGAACACTGCATAGAAGGAAAAAGAGAGAGAGAGAGAGACAAACTTCATAGCAATTCTCCATCCACTTGTGCAACATGCACTTGCTCCTACTTCAGTAAGTAAAATGTATATAAGCAAGATCGCTAGGGTCACAACAATGGGGTTTAACTAGGGGTGAAATTTAAAACCGCCTAACCGCATCTGCTAACCGCGCTAACCGCTAACCGCACTAACCGCCATCCGCCATTTATTAAAATATAATATATATTTATATTATATATATATTTCATATAATAAGTAACAATGAGTTATTATAGCCTAGTGGTAATCATTCACCTCAAGCTTCAAATTCAACGAAGTTGGTTTTTTTGGTTGCTTGTGAGTTTATGAATTATTTTGTGTTTTATTTCTATGTTGTGTACAAGACTACAAGTGAAATGATAATTTTGTTGTAATTTTATTCGTATGTTATATGTTGTATAGATTTGTAGAAGGTGACCAACAAGATTTTGGTATAATGGTCCAACATATAATGCTCACTTTAAACCAACAAATTTTAATGCTAAAATGGCCATGAAAGGGGAAAAAAATGTTTCAAGTGAGCAAAAAAGGTGTTTAAAATGAGCCCAAAACTGGCCCAAAAAAAGCCCAATAAAAAGCGGTTAACCGCATCCGGTTAACCGCCTAGGCGGTTAACTGCTACCTGGTTAGCGGAGGCGGTTAGCGGTTTTAGCCATTAACCGCTAACCACAACCGCTATTTCACCCCTAGGATTAACGATAACGAATGAATATAAATAGTCCAAAATTTAAGTTCATAACCTTGATATTCAATTTGTTTGGGTAAACTAATTATCGTCCTATATTCCATGACAATAACTTGTGAAAACAAGTTTCACAACGCAATCTCTAGCTCTTAGTTCCCAAGACCTGAGAGGAACTTGAATGACTAGGAAATAATGATGACCCAAATCTTCTCTCTGATCTTCAGAAATAATAAGCATTCATAATGAAGGAACCAAGAAGTGCAAGCAACTAAATAAAGCCTAGTTAGCTGGGCACTGAAGCAAATGAATAGCTTGGTCTTGCAATAGATCAGTTCTTAAGGGATGAAAAGTAAATTAAAGCATGTCATATTGACCAAATGGCAAATCCAACATTACATTACACTTTGAGCATAATGCACTAGAAGTATACACCAGCCAATTTGAAATTGTATTGTTTAGATGAATATATATATAATGTGAGCCAGCAAGAGAAATATTCATGGTGCAGAATAATTAATGAATAATCTGCATTGAAAAGCATAAACCCAATCACCTTTTCAAGTTTGTCTTGTGCAACCAGCCTTCTCAACCTTGTACTTAACAACCTCCTAAAATTCTGTGGAACCTCATGCCTTTGCTGCCATAATATTAAGGAAAAAGGACATTCATCATTTCTCCCAAACTTAACAAGTGGAGTAATGATGATTAAAATGCGATATAGAAGCTAAATAATATTAGCACCTCCTCCCAACAGCAGGTTCTTATGCGTTACTCACCCATCTGCCCCTAAAAACACGAGTCCGCATTTGTCTTGCATGTGTTAAGCATGAATTGTTACATGTTTTCAGAATTTTTTTTTTTTTTAACCTGAATTAAAGAGAAAGTGCCCAGTGGTACTTAGACCTGAGATTTTCTAAAATCAAAATTTTCTTTAATTTTTTGTGCAAACTTTGGAGTTGGATATGTTGTGTACTAGTGAAATTCAATTGTATTCTGAAACTTGAGTTTAATGAGAGAAAATATAACAGCTGTCTCTATTCATTTACTTCTGTCATAAGCCTACATAAAGTTTTGGCATCAGCAGAATCTTAGAGATGTTTCTTTGTAAACCAAATTAATAAGTTCCTCCATGATGTATTAACTAATAATGATATACAGGGAAAAAATGAATCATACCTCAATAAAGCTAACAATTTTACCAGTCTCCAGTCCATTTGGCTCTTTCGAGGTTGAAAGTGCTTCAAAAATCATTTCATTGTACCTGGTCACAAATGATGAAATATGTTAAACATAACAGGAAAACGATTGAGAAAGTGAAGCTAAAAACATAATGGGGTATGTAAGACTCTTGGAAATTATTGAAAGTTGGAACAAGACACTGCATACCAACTGTAGACATGTAAGGAAGTCTTTCTGTTTTATGACGTTGTGCATGGGTTTCATATATCATGAGTTACCGCTTAAATTGTTTTGAGAAAAAACAAAAGGAAAATTCTTTCTAATTTTCATCAACATATTTTCTGAAATGAGACCTCTTGGTGATTACTTGAACAGGATTCCTCTGATCCTTAAAATGATGTGACTGATAGATGGGCTTGAATGGATAGGAAATATAGAGTATAACTTGTGACTGAGTCTAAACAAACATCATCATCATATATGATTCTAGGGAAGAGGATGTAAATAAGCCCACAGAATGCAAAGCAAACCCGGATCATGCCATTCTGTACAATTGCATCAATGTGCAAATTTACCACATAACACAGCTTTCCACAGTGCACACAACAATTAGCTACAGGCCTTTCAGTCGTGCCTCATTTATAATTATTCTCATTGAATAGAGATTCTTTTAATTGGGATATTTAAGAAAGCACGTCATGAATCCATGCACATTAATTGCAGGCAAGAGACCACATAGAATAACTCTTGTCCATAGAAGTTACATACATAACTATTTCAAAACACTGAATGCAGCAAGCTATTTTTGGATAACTGATGACAAACAACCCATTTCTTATATGCTTAAAGGAAGGACTGTCTTATAGTTTTAAGGAAATGGTTGCCATCTCATATCTACTGGTCAATTGAAACAAGAGTCTTTGGCTTCAAGATACATTTACTGCATACCCTTTCCCCCCGACCAAACGTCCTATCAAGAATGCTTGCAGGAATTTATAAGATTCTTAAAAGCTGTCTTCTTCCATATTGCAAACCCGTGTTTCCCACTCATCATTCCTCACCTTTTGACATTCAGAAAAATTCCAATCACTCAGCAGATATGCAAATATATGCAGTGAAAACTTCATAGTATACCATACAGCATCATGGAGTTACCTGCATAATTTTTTGGATATGAAAATAAAAGGCATAAGAAACTTATTGGCAGCAAAGGAAAGAGAAAACTAGGTGCCATACCTTGAAGCATTTTTTCCATCCATAAAGCTCTTTGAAGAATCATCCATATTTTGATCAGCCACTGCATCATGTGCAACTGGAGTTGCAGTGGGGGTCTGTGCAATGGATGATGGAGTAGCGGGAACCTCCTGGTTGAGTTTTGTTTTTGGTGTCCGTGATTTTTCCCGGGGGCCTTGGCCATTGGCACTAACACTCAAATTCCTCCATTTATCCTATTCAAGCAGAAAACAATGAGAGCATATAGCACGCACAAAATATTTGCCGCAATAAATACATGTTGTGATACCACATTAGTGGCATCTACTTCCCCCCCCCCCCAAACACCCCTTCCTTTTAAATCATTGAAATGAAGCTTCATTCCAGTGGGTAGTGCAGAAGTTAAATTAACTGAAATGCACAAACAATTACACTATACGGTTGCACTGTGTTCTGAACTATAGCATAACCTCAATGACTCGCTAAACTATGGAGTACAGACTTTCCCATCACATAAACTCAATAATGCCTTCAAAATAACAATAGGTGAGGGGAATACTATCAAAGAGGGAACCATGTTGTAACATCTACAATCATTGCGTCAGCAGAAGTCCAGTAGGCAGTGACTCTGAAGGTTGTAACAACTATGAAGTGAGCTATATCTAAACTTACTGGATGTAGCCAACTGAACAGAAACCATATCTGATTCTCAATTGCCAGTTCAAGATATGGTTCCTCTCCTTTTGCTCGTAGATCAGTGCTCGTTCTCTCTCGATCATCGAAGTTTCAAGCGTTCCTTTCTCTCCAAATGCACCAAGGAGGAATTGCATTCCAAACAATATTGATATCATTCCGGCCGACCCTTCTATTCCAACACGTCAAAAGATCCACCACCCGTCTAGGCATAACCCACTCTAGCCCAAACATTTGAAATACCACGCAACGCCAGTGTTTCTAACTTGATTCGATGGGCTCATCATCTCATTTAGATTTTATGACCTAGAGGTTTACCCTTTTTTCACGGATACAGTAAAATTTTCCAGCCAACACACCTCAAATTCAAGGTTGCATAGCTCATTCACTGGCCGAAAGTAATAGAAAGAGAGAGAGATTAAGATCCATCATAAATGGGTCATAATTTATAAAGCAAAAATGGGAATGAAAAAAGAAATTGAGACTTCACCATATGTCAATGAACTAAACCAACTTTCTACATGGTCCACATCACTTCCTTACATGTCAAATCCTCTAATAATCATCATGGTGTATTTCCAGACTGATCATTAGTCATAAGGAAACCCACTAGAAAAGGGGTAAACTTAAATACGAACATTGTGACTAATAGCACTGAAAGGAACTACTTGGTAGCTTGTTCAATGAAGAGTGAATCGGTTCCCAGTGATTTTCATATTCATTACCAGTCAAAAATCTTCAAGTTCAGCATAAAAACTCCCTAAATTAACAACCAACGATGCCAGTTCGATGGTCTTCAAATACTATGAAGGCAGGCTATATGACTTGCACAAGTCTCTTCTGGGTTCAAATATACAAGGCCAACAAGAACAACATTCATTCCTATAGCCTATGAATCAGAAAGGCACGCTGTTTTCTTGCAGTTACTCAAATTTTGTGGGTTTTGTGTGTTCGCGCTAAATCTTATAAATCATGAAGACACGTTCTTTCTTGCAGTTTTTCTTAAGATTCTGGGTTTTGTGGGTTTATCGAAACCTATACAAATCTCTTCTACGTACAAATATAAAATTCCAAAAATAAGAATAACATTCAGTCCTACAGCTTACGAATCATAAAGACTTGTTCTTCTCTTGCAGTTACTCAAAATTCTGGGTTTTGTGTGTTCATGAAAACCAGCTATGCAAACCCACATACACACATAAACAAATACATACATACTACGTGTAGATGTGTATACAGAGGAAGAGAGGGAGAGAAAAACCTTGAGATCAATGTTGGAGCGAGAAGAGAGAAAGGGATTGAACTCAGGGTCTCTCTGGATGTCCTTCCACTTTCCAGTGCCGTGCTTTGCCACTCCCGCGCGTAGTGCTTCTTCTTCCTCCGATGTCCACTTTTGTTTCGGGTTTCCCATGTCTCTCTATCTCTCGCTCTCTCTCGGTGTCCTGCTGCCACAACCTACAAACAATTTCAGTGCTCTGACTCTGGTATCAGTTTGGTTTCGAGGGTTGCTCGTGGCGCTTTCAACGACATTGAAGTACCATGAAACGGCACCGTATTTGTCCCTCGTCATTCTTTCCAATCAGAGCTTGCCATGTTATGGGGGATTAAATGGGATAAACTAGGAAGAAAAATGAAATGATGCGTCACCATGTCCCCAATGGATAGTTTAATCGACTGTCAACCACTTCTCATGAAACAGAGATCACTAAGTTCGAATTTCTCTCCCCCTTCCTTTGTGTGGACATGTCAAAAAAAATTGATGTGTCACTAGGGGAGTCAAGGTGGGCGGTTATTACCGCTAACCATTATAATCGCCTAGTGGTTAGCGGTTATTGGGTTTAATAACCCAATAACCGCTAACTGCTTTTTATATAATATATTTTGATAATTATAATTATAATAATATTTATATATAACTTAATCAATTGATCATTGATTAAATCACATTTTGTTTTAGATAATTAAATCATAATTTGAGTATTAATATACTATCACTATAATTTATATGATTATATCACATGATCAATTGATCATTAAATTATTTAATTATATAATAACAAATCATACATATATAATATAACATAACTCATAAATTATAAGCATACAAGTTAATCATATGATTCATATTATTAATGTATAATATTCACAATTGAATTAAACAATGTGTTACTTATAATCATAATTGAATCAAAGCATTATTAGCACTAGTGGACGTGTATTGGATTGCTTTAAAAGTTCATTGCTTTACTTACTGTTGAGGCCTTAATTTGTACACGAAATTGGAAAAAGAACCGCCTAAGCGAATACTAGTTAGAGGAGTTAATAGAATTTGATGAGCTAGGAAAATGTTTATAGATTATTTATTTGCAACTTCACTTAGTTTTCATTATTTATTAATTTATTATAGTTATTTATCCACATATGTGACTCAACCTTCAAGTTCAAGTGTTTGATTCACCTTTTGCCTAGAGGCTTGTTAGTAACGAAAGTTGTCATTTTTTGAATTGTTATAATATTTTAATTACAATACAATTATATTAAGCACGTTTTGATATGTGCACATGCTATGCCTCAATATTATTATGTTTAAGTTTATAACTTTTATTCTTTTGATGTCCATAGGATTTGCTAGAGGACCAAATGAGAGTATATTGTATATAAAGATCGATGAAGTTTTAATGTTTTATTTGAATTTTTTTTATATGTTGTGTTGAAATTTTTTTATATATATTTTTATATGTGTGTGTGTGTTTTTTTTTTCTTTTTTTTTTTTAAAAAGAAGAAGTTAACCTATTATTATTTAATATTTAGGGAAAAATATAAAATGGTCTTCCAAACTACCACCCATTTGTAAAATGGCCCTCCAAACTTTTAATTGATATAAAGTAGCCCCCAAACTACCAACCCCTTATAAAATGGCCCAATCCATTAGTTAAAACTGTGAAAATGGATGAAAAACACAAAACGACGTCGTTTTGAGATGCATAATTACTAAAATACCCTTGTTAAAATAAAAAATAAAATTAAAAAACCCCCATAAAAAACAGCGTCGTTTTTTCCTATCTTCAACATAACCCTCTTCCCCTCTCCCCGTGTTCTTTCCCAACGACAAGTTTGGGCACAAAACTTCTGCCCATCGAATCGTCCTTACCGCCATACGATCATACATGCATGATGTTCACAGAATCTGTAAAGCAAGTGGGATATATATATAGTCCACTAAGCAAGACTTAACTGGGCCCAAACAAAAGCCAATGCAATCATTTTGAAAGTGATCTGCGACGGGGAAGCGATTCTGCGACAGGGAGTCGTGTATCTGCTGAGTACCTCTGTCGCTGGGATTCGTGGGTGAAGACGGGGATTCACTTGGGGAGAAGGGGAGAAGGAAAGGAAAGAACACGGCGGGGGGGGGAGGGGGGAAGAAAGGGAGGAAGGGGTTTTGTTGAGGAGAACACAAAACGATGCCGTTTTTTATGGTGGTTTTTAAATTTTATTTTTTATTTTACCAAGGGTATTTTAGTAATTCTGCAACCCAAAACGACGTTGTCTTGGGTTTTCCATCCATTTTCACTGTTTCAACTAACAGATGAGGCCATTTTATAAGGGGTTGGTAGTTTGAGAGGCCATTTTATATTTTTCCCTAATATTTAAGGATTTTTTTTTTTTTTTTTTAAAGTAAGTCAAATACTTTTTTATTTTTTCAATATGAGCTCTTTTTATAGCAATTTGACTAAGAAGACACTAAAAATACCAAAAAAAAAAAAAAAAAAGGGTAAAAAATGTTATAGTGCTAAAAAAAAGCCTGATAAAGCCTAAAAACCAAAATTTGAAAAAGCGGTTATAGCGAGCGGTTATCTGTTTTACTAACCGCTAGTAGTTAGTAAAATTTAATAACCGCTAAAGCGGTTACGATTACCAATTTTTGCCAATAACCTCTAACCGTAACCGTCTTTACACCCCTATGTGTCACAGTCATATGAGTTAATGACATACTTTTCAAAATAATAAATGTTATGAGATAGTGACACATTATTTAGAAACCAACTTTTAAAAGAAAAATTTGAAGTTTGTAGCACTTCTCAATTATGAATATTAGAAGTTGAAATAAAATGACCGGCCAAAATTTTTTAGGTAAACCACCACATGGACTCAAATTTCTAACTAAGACCGAATCATATTTTAACTAACTTTTCTAAAATATTTAAACTCTATTTTATTTTATTTTTTGCATTAAAAAAAAAAAAGAAAGCTATACCATATAAATAGTCGTTGCTATTCAAATTTTAAAGTGGCCCAATCAAATAATATAATAGTTACTATATTCCTTGATCTATTAATGTGCATCGAATGTGTCCTTAAGAGTGTTATGATCATGGAACTATAAAATTTCTTATGGCTCATTTGGAATTGTGTTTTAGGGACTTAAAAATGTTTTTAATATTCAAAAAGCCCGTTTGAAAAAAAAAAACTCGTTCGATAAAAAAATTAAAATATACTTTTAAGGGTCCAAAAAGCTTAAAAATGGCTAAAAAGCACTTTTAGCAAAAGTTTAAAAATAAAGCTTTTGCCCAAAAACTCGTTTTTACTTAAAAGCTATATTTTTCAAAAGGTATCCCAAACAGGCAAGTAATAAAAGAGTTGTAAATTGTAGTACTCAGAGCATGTTTTGGGTCCAAAAAGCTTTAAAATGGCCAACAAATACTTTTAGCAAAAGTTTAAAAATAAAGCTTTTGCCCAAAAGCTCGTTTTGACTTAAAAGGTATATTTTTCAAAAAATATCCCAAACAGGCAAGTAATAAAAGAGTTGTAAATTGTAATACTCAATCATTTCCTATCCTAAGCTTATTGCAATGCATAAACCCTCCTCTTAGGGATTGGCCTAATAAGGCCCATTTCGCAAGCAACACTACAAGCGAGGACCAATTACGACATAGGCAAAATGCGTACTCGTCTAAGTAATATTTTCATGGCACATGGCCACATGGAAATCATAGAGTATGGTCTAAATAATAAATTTAGTTCTTTCGAGACCCCTCACCCTCAAAACAACCGTCACACAAGAAAAGACTCCTTAAAAGAAGGAGATGGACTCACTTGGAAGCGGAACGGAACTAGAAATTTGTGTTTGATGAGCAAAATTTTAAAAAATAATAATTTAAGAGGGGCAAAAATTAAATTTTATAATTTTTGTTTTTATTTTTTTATTTTTGGAACTACCTTGAAACTTGGGGTCCAACCCCAGCTTGGAAGGTACACATTATTCTGAAGCAACCACTTCTTTGTGAATCCCTATGCTATTGCCTTTTTCAACCTAACTTAGGTATCAACTGCTACATCAATATATTTGTCTTCGTTTTTTTTTTTTTTTTTTTTTTCATTTTATTCTCTTTTGGAATTTACTTATTTTGGCTACTTTGAAAAATATTTTCTTCTTAAAACTTTCTCTAGTGAACTCAAAGTATGTGATTTTTTTTTTTAAAAAAATAGCAACTTCAAAACATAATTAATGATAATTTTTTAAAAATGTAGCTAAATATTTGGTAAAATAGCTATTTGGTATTTAACATGGTACTTTTTTTATTATTATTATTATTTTGGTTTTTAAAAAACACATAATTATCTTAGTCTTCTTTTTAGTGAAAACACATCATTTCTATAACGAATCGATGAATTCACTATTAAATTTATGTGGAGTTCACATGAATCTACAGATCAATGATTAATCTATTGAATTTATAAAAAATATAATTGTGTAACATGTTTCATTATGTCGTGGGCCAAATGCAGTGGGATCTACTTAAGGGCAGGTACCCACATCTACAAAAATTTCAAAAAATAAAATTAGAATGTAGTTTTTAAAAGGGAAAAATATAAAGCCATAGCCCTTACTCCTGTTCTTCCTCCACCACCTCTTGGCTCACTTCTGTCTTCCTTCGCTTCTCATTGGAATTTTGGAAGTGCTGTTGCTCGTTGGTTTGTGGTTGCAAGGGATTGAGATTCCCTCAAATTACTCAAAATTGCAAATTCTCTTGTTACGAAATCCTGACTCTTCATTTTAAATCCAATAGTGTATAAAATCATATAAGACCACTAAATTTAGGTGGACAAAAATATAGCAAGATTTAAAGGCCTCATGAAGACATATATTGTTTTATAAAAATATGATGAATAAATTTTTTTAAAAAAAATATTTTAAATTTAAATTTATATTGTATTCATCATTTTTTTGGAAAATTATCATTTTCTCCTATGAACTACCACCTAATGACTATTTTCCCCTATCAACCACCAACTTTTTACATTATGACTCCCTTAAACTACCATTTCGTTACCAAAAAGGCAAAAAACCCCCTCTGTCAGTCAAGGTTGTTAAATCGGATAGTCAATCATGTGAACAATGTCGTGAATAGTATGAACATCTTGAATAGTACGATTGACCGTTCAACTTAACGGTCTTATTAACAGAACGAGTTTTTGATAACAAAATGGTAGTTTGATAAGGTCGTAATGTAAAGTTAGTAGTTGATCGGAGGAAATAGTCATAGCGTAGTAATTTACGGGAGGAAATGATAATTTCCCCCCATTTTTTTATATTATAAAAACATAAATATAATTTTGTTGTTCTAATATTTCCCGTCAATTCATAGCTTCATCATTGGCCAAATGCAAATGAAAACAAGTTGAATTCGAGATTCTATTTTTAACATAAAAAATTCTACCGTTACAAATTGAGAAATGATAAAATTTATTATTTTTAACGATATTTTAACAATTTATATAACGAAGGGATAAACTCATTATTAAATTTGTATGAAATCAAGTAATTTCATTTGATATATTAAATTTATATAAAAATAATAAAAAATAATTGTTTAACATTAAACAGTATTGTAGAACTTGCGGGAAGCGGACTACTGGCGGCGATGGAGTCGTTTATGATTGGCAGGGTGACGAACCCGTACGGACCGGTCTAATGCCAGGTCCGAAAAGCGAAAACGACTCGTTTTTGATAAGGGTAGCTATACAGAGATCCAGCCAATCCTCCCATCACACGTGTCGACTTACGAATGGCAGTTGTGCACCTCAGCAAATCAAATTCACCATATAAACACCCTTCCCTATCCCCAAGCCCATTCTGTTATCTCCAAAACAGAGCCTGAACACGGAAAAGAGAAGAAGAAGAAGAAGAAGAAGAAGAGAGAGAGAGAGAGACTCTGATACTCATTTCACTCTCCGCAAGAGTCCAAAGCACACGGTGAAGGCGTAGTCAATGCCAGGCTCGTGAAAGAAAAAAAGAAGAAAGAATCAACAAGTCAGAGATGGAGTGCCTTGGACTCGGAGCTCGAAACTTCGCGTCAATGACGGTGCCGTTTTGGCCTGCTCTGAGGTCGCCGGGAATAACGCTGAACAGAAAACAACCTTTGTTTCGCCGGTGTGGTTTGTACCGCCATTTTGTTCGGTTGAGGGCGAGTGCGGGGAGCGAGAGCTGCGTGGCCGTCGATTTCAAAGAAGGTTTCGCTGACGACGAAGACTATGTCAAGGCCGGTGGGTCCGAGCTCCTCTTTGTCCAAATGCAGCAGAACAAGCTCATGGAAAAGCAGTCTAAGCTCGCGGATAAGGTAAGCGTATATGTTAGTTTTTCTTTTGTTTGTTTTCATGCACATTCAGACTTGCAAAATCAGAAATTCTGGTGCGTGGTAGGGTTTTGAAGATATATGAGTTTTGTGTGTGTGTGTGTGTGTGTTACATGCACTACATATTAGCGTGCCAAGTAATTGCACTTCTCTATTCACATATATTTGGTGAAGTTTGGATGAATTTGGTTGTAACGGACTGAAAACTTTGTGTAATGAAAAGAAAGTTATTGGATTCTAGAATTCTCATCCGGCAAGCAAAATTAACATTTGGCTAGCCGGGATGCTAAAACGAGAACAAAAAGGAGTTGCATTCCACTCAGTAATTTGGAGAAATATTTGGGGAGCTGTTCACTCACCAAATATAAAATCAAAGTGTTTTTTAATCCATGACATTCTCTCTCCAGAAAGAAGATTTAAATGGATAAAAGTGGATACCAAATATAGAGAGTCAGTTGTAAATGCTTAGAAAAAATAGGTAGTTAAAATAAAATAAAGTAAAAAGACTACAAATTTGCCGAGGCAGATGTGAATGCTTCACTTCGGCAAAGCTTATTTTGCTCTGTTCAAAAAATGAACGTAAACTATTTGCTATATTTCTAGTATTTTTTTTCATATGATTTACGTTTCTTGTCTCATGTTATACTTCTAGCCTGATTCGATGTTAATCGGTGTGTTGTATCTTTTTGATCATCAACTTAAGTACTGTGAACTACTATTGCAGTTACCGGCTATATCAATAGGGGAGGATGTACTGGATTTGGTGGTGATCGGTTGTGGTCCAGCTGGGCTTGCTCTGGCAGCAGAGTCAGCCAAATTAGGACTCAAAGTTGGACTTATTGGTCCAGATCTCCCTTTTACAAATAATTATGGCGTGTGGGAGGATGAATTTAAAGGTACCATTTTTTGTCTAACAAAGAAGCATTTCAATTCTCTTTTATCTACAATGTTGTTTGTTAGTGAATGTGATTAGGAACACCAACTTTTGATTATATGCACATAGCCGTTTCCAATAGAGCAAATGCCGAGGTGGGCTGTTTTATTCCAAACTTTCTCTCGTCTATCTACCATATTCAGTTACTGTCACCAAGCGTTTTTATGTATTTCTTCTTCACCATGGGAATTTTAAATTAGCTAGCTATGTTTAAATGTGCCCTTGCTGAAACAAAGATTATTATTTTATTTTATTTTATTTCTATTTTTTATTTTTATAAATAAAATTATTTATTTTTAAAATTTAAGTTAGTACTTATCATTATTTCACTCCCAATCTAGGAGATTAGGACATTCATGTTACTGGAGAACTCTATACATCAAGTTTAATTCTAAGGTTCCTCATTCCGGTTGTAAAGTGGAAGTAGCCATTCTCCCTGCCCCAACAGCAGCTTGCATTTTTTACCCGAAGGGAATTGAATATGAAACAAGAATCTGTGTTCACTATCTATGTAGTGGAGTGACTTTCGCAAAACTCTCAAAACGTGGTTGCATCCATATCTAAGTTCAAACTGCTTTATTCTGTTTTCAGATCTTGGCCTTGAAGGGTGTATTGAGCATGTTTGGCGGGATACCATTGTGTATCTTGATGACAATGATCCCATTATGATTGGCCGTGCCTATGGACGTGTAAGTCGACATTTTCTCCATGAGGAGTTGTTAAGAAGGTAAGACAGGTTGCAATTTCTTCTCACTATGATTTCTGTTGTGTGTTATTCTATTTCTCATTGATATGATATTCTATAGATATATGATACATATTAATTTCCCTAGGTGTGTCGAGTCAGGTGTTTCATATCTTAGTTCCAGAGTGGAAAGGATTGTTGAAGCTACTAATGGCCACAGTCTTGTAGCCTGTGAACACGATATTGTTGTTCCCTGCAGGTACAATGGGATATTCTTACTTTTATGTGCTTAATGTGGAATAAATGAAGATCTTTAATATTGCTGTTGTACCTTGTTTCAAACTTCTAACATGGTGTTATAGGCTTGCTACTGTTGCGTCAGGAGCAGCTTCAGGGAAATTGTTGCAGTATGAGGTGGGTGGTCCAAAGGTGTCTGTCCAAACGGCTTATGGTTTGGAGGTTGAGGTAGGAATGTAGATTGTACTATATGAATTATTGTATTCATTGTCGATCTTCCCACATCTATCTGCTTGTTACAAAAAAGGTTCCTCATATCCTGTCGCTTGTTTTTCTTTGCTCTGTCAATTCTTACAATTTCAGGTAGAAAACAATCCATATGATCCCAGCCTTATGGTTTTCATGGACTACAGAGAGTACATGAAACAAAAAGTTCCATATGTAGAGGCAGAATATCCGACATTTCTTTATGCTATGCCCATGTCTCCAACAAGAGTGTTCTTTGAGGTTTACTCAATGTATTTCAGTTCTGTTTATTACATCACTTATCAGAATTATGCGTAAGGTATTTAGAGAAAGTGAATTGCAGGAAACTTGTCTGGCTTCAAAAGATGCAATGCCCTTCAATTTATTGAAGGAAAAACTCTTGTCAAGGTTACAGACAATGGGGATCCGAATTATAAAAACTTATGAAGAGGTAATATTTGTGGCCAAACTCTGATGCTCACATTTTTAATTAGATGAATGAACATATTTATCTTATAGTTTTTATCTTATGCCAGTACGTGGCTTCATGCCACCACCATATAGTAGGTCAATCATGTCTGCATATTTTGTTCAGGAAAGGAAAACTGCTTGTTGCATTTTATATCCTTTCTCATCTTTATGTGCTAGCATGTACCATCCCCAATAGTGTTTTAAGTTGTGTACTTTTATAACATAAATTTACTTATTCTAGCTAAACCATATAACAACTGAAGTGGATTTGTGGAATTAACATAAAATGGAATCACATTCTGTCTCCCATATTACTTGCCATATCAGTGTCAACCTGATTAACACATTTTGAAATAACATTCTAATTAGAGGCACTTTAAGAGGCATTTTGATAAGGATTTTGCATACTCAATACTTATATTTTATAAACAAAGTGCTTTGGATTTGGCAATATTCCTGTTTTATAAATCAAGATTCTTGCAAGTACTACCAAATCGCACTCTCAAGAGTCAAGATGCAGATTCTTTACTTCTATAGGATTAAGGGCATAGTTTTACGGTCTTTTTTGCAGGAATGGTCATATATCCCAGTTGGCGGATCCTTACCTAATACAGAGCAAAAAAACCTTGCATTTGGTTCTGCTGCCAGTATGGTGCATCCAGCCACAGGTAGGGAAATAGATGAATTAGACAATGTTATTTTTTAAACTATTCAAACTAAACGGGCTTATATTTCTACCTTCACTAAACAGGGTATTCAGTTGTGAGATCTCTGTCAGAAGCTCCAAAATATGCTTCTGTAATTGCAAATATTTTGAAGCATGGTCATTCTACAAATACTCTTAGTCGTGACAAATATAATGGGAACATCTCAATGCAAGGTATGTAAGTGGAGATTTTTTTGGGTGTCCCGAGGGGACAGATACTCTTAGTCGTGACAAATATAATGGGAACATCTCAATGCAAGGTATGTAAGTGGAGATTTTTTTTTGTGTCCCCGGGGTGGGGGGGAACATAAGTACGCGAGACATTCTTTATTTAGTGGTAAAAATCATTCATTCAGGTCGATTTAACTTCATATCCATACTTTGTACAGTTACACCTTCATGATAATTTTTATTCCATTAGGTGTCAAACTTGTTTTGGGCCTCAGATTTTCAGGGCTGCAGAGAAATTTTTCCCCTTCCTGCTTGTTTTAGCAATTCATGTTTCTAGGCTTCTGGCCTTCCAGTTGGCACTTGGAGAGCCTATTGCTTGCAGAATACATTCTATTTCCTAGAGAGATACCTCACACGAGTGACTCTTTAAGTCATAATATATATAAGATACCTCACACGAGTGACTCTTTAAGTCACTCGTGTGAGGTAATTTTTATCCCATTAGGTGTCAAACTTGTTTTGGGCCTCAGATTTTCAGGGCTGCAGAGAAAATTTTCCCCTTCCTGCTTGTTTTAGCAATTCATGTTTCTAGGCTTCTGGCCTTCCAGTTGGCACTTGGAGAGCCTATTGCTTGAAGAATACATTCTATTTCCCAGAGAGATACCTCACACGAGTGACTCTTTAAGTCATAATATATATATATAAAGTCATAAAATATTTCTCAAGTCCCTTGAAATAAGTTCTTATAACATGAGAGCGATAGACAAAATTTATTTATGGATCTGAGCATGTTTACTTACAAACTATATTAGTAACTCGTTGAAGTAATCTATTGTGCGTTCATTTAGAATTGCACTTCTGAAAAGGAAGTCCGTCTCTTTCTTCCGGTATGTTTTTGCTTCCCTTGCTTCTGAGACTTGTGTCCATTTTATGAAGCTTGTAAACTTGCATTCAGTTGTGGTTGCGGTTTGATATACATACGAGGCAGAAAATGGGTTATCTTAGCTATCAGATGATTAAGAGCAAGTAGTCAACTTTTTTATTTTTTTTTGTTTATTTAGTTTATTATTATTATTTTTTTAATTATTTTTTTTTACTTTGGAAGCATGCGCATCTAATCACGAGCCTGTTATAATGGTTTACCCTTTTCTTACAAGCATATTCTGTGAGATTTGGTTAGTGATTCATAATTTGTATTTTATTTATTTCTTTATAATTCCATTTCAGCTTGGAACTCCCTTTGGCCACAAGAAAGAAAACGCCAGAGGGCATTCTTTCTCTTTGGACTAGCGCTGATTGTGCAGTTGGATATTGAGGGCATTAGGACTTTCTTCCGTACTTTCTTCCGGTTACCCAATTGGTACGATCCTATCATTTGTCTGGTAGATATTTTTAGGAGTGTTTCTATATGAGTCTTCCTAGAATGATGCAGATGTCTCAGTCGATGATATATATATATATAACACACATTGCATGTGTTGTACATACGTTCATGTATATGCATAGAACTCGATAAAGCCTGTGCTCCAGGTTCTTGGGGTCAGCTACAAAATTCCTGTTCCAAGTCTACAGAAAGGAGACAGCACTTGCTTCCTTCCACTCTATATACTTCATAATCTCTATATTTAAAGGAGTAAGGATAGCAAGCCATTAGATTTATCATTTTCAACTTGAATTGAGTCTTGTGTATTCTATGGCTTTCAAGATAAGCTTGAAGGGGCATCTTCCTCGTAATTGAGGTGGTAGTCCAAGTGAGAGTCACTGGAATGCTAGTCTCAGGGCGTTCGTTATAGTAATGAGAGGAATGGTAATGCTAGTGACCACTGACCATCTATGCTACCGATGGTTTGTGAGGTCAACTTGCAATACTAGTAATGCCGGTGATAAATGTGTGTTCATGCTTCAGATTGAGTTAAAATTATTAAGTTAATGATTGATTTACACAGAAAATAGATACTTGATGTGCTTCTCAGATTATGATTGTCAAGGACTTCTAAGGGGACTGTATCCAGATATGATCATTTTGAACCTTTAAATGCTATAATGTCCTTGACTTAATTTTGGTAATTAAGGAGCTAGTAATGGTTAAATGATTAATTTCATCATTTTTTCACTTGTTTAAGCCTTTGGTACAACTTATAGTTTATTATCATATCAAAACAAGTAGTTTCATATGCACCTTCCATTTAAAGTAAAAACAAAAAAAAATCTTGAGGAGAGTTTGAAACTACACATAAGGAGAAATATTAAATGATTAAATTCACAATTTCTCATCAATTTAAGCTTGTGAGACTAGTGGCAATTTATTAGTACCAAGAAGATTTCTTTATGATAGGATATCAAAAAATGTTGGTGGGAGATATTGCTGACTTAATATGGTTCAAAGATGAAATAGCAAACTTAATTTCCTTCTCAACTAGAACTTACAATATGCCCACAAGGGTTATAGCTTGAATGGTCGCTTGTTTGGTGTAATACCACGAAGTCAGCTATTCGAGTCTCCTCAATTACCTATTACATAGTTCTTGCCGGTGGAGTTGTGTATTCGGAATTTACACGATAGGGATGGGTCTCTAAAGGGCCTGTCTTGAAGGGATTTCTCGTCATTAAAAAAAAAAATTGTTGAAGGTAAGCTTGACTCGCTTGGTTTTTTTAATTGGTGTATGGTATAATTGATAATCTGTTCTGCTTGCAGGATGTGGCAGGGATTTCTTGGCTCCACCCTCTCTTCAGCAGACCTCGTATTGTTTGCCTTTTATATGTTTGTTATAGCATCGAATGATTTGAGAAGGTGCCTTATCAGACATCTTCTTTCTGATCCTACTGGAGCAACCATGATAAGAACCTATCTTACCCTATAGTTTGTATAAAAAAATTTACCCCCTTGTTAGGTTATATTAAAAGAATATATATATAATGTAGACAACATTAGGAGCCCACCCAGTTTTTGAAAATTGTTAGGTGTTCGTATGTATATACACGTCTGAGCATGATGAGATGATTGTTGGTTCTTTTGCACCCAAATCTCAAGCTTCACGTTACAATTTACATGTATATATCTCGTGCTTTTTGTTCTTGAAAGCAGAGTTCCAATGGGCTATGCATTAATATAGCTATCCTTATAGCCTGCTCTAAAAGCAGAGACTTCAAGCACACAAAGCCAACAGAGACTCGCTGTGTAGGGATAACATCTGCCAACTCGGATTTGCTGTAGCCTGTAAGAAGCCAATAGTTGAGGGCCATCCAGATGAATCAGAGGTGATAGTGCTGTGCTTGGAATAGGTCTGCTCAATGAGGTTCCAGGCGAGTAATGCTATACCGAATACTTAAATTTCTTTTTTATCCACTTAAAGGTGACGCGATTTTTAAAATTATCATTTGATCAAAATTTAATAGTGATTGATTCATTCTAAATTCAATGATGATTTTAAAAGTCACAAAAATAATAAGAGGATAAAAGTCCTACATAGAAAATGACTCGTCGACTCGATTCAAGGCTGTTTGGAGTTTCAGTTTCCATAGTTGCCGAGAGTATACTGTCTACAAATACAATATGTGTGTGTATGAGAGATAAATTTCAATTTGGTCTTCAAAACTTTAAAATCAATAGATAATAATATTTCGCCACACTTCATATACACCAAGTGTTGGAAAATAAATATAGTGAGAAAACAGAGATTTGCCGTGATTGTTGGATGCAGTAGAGATTACGCTAACACAAACACAAACACAAGTAGGTAAAACTGAAGAGAATTTGGCATTTTGTTCCACTCAATATGATAATTACATTGATTATTAGCTTTTAGGGTTACGAATCTGAGTATTTTTTTAATGCTAAAAATGCTCTCGACTTTCAATTACCTTAATATATCATATACGTGGAGATCCTAGAGAAGCATCAAATCTAAGAAAAAGCAAACAACACTTTAAAATACTCAATACAAGGCAATGTAAAAAAGGCATGACGTCCTTCCACCTTTCCTTTTTCATAGTGATTTCTGTGACCAATTTCGATGGTTGTGGGCACAGTGTTTTGTTTAATAACAAAAAGCGTACATACCACATGCACCTCTTTATGGGGCGCAACATATGTCGTTTACTATATTGTCGCTTAGACTTTGTCATATTCACATAATCACATGAGTGGATGATTCCGACATAGCAAATTAGCTTTGTTTGCCATCTATTTTGGAGGGTGGTTTTATTTATTTGTTTATATTTTTTAAAAAAATTATTTTGATGTTTCCTAAAGATAAAAATAATTTTGAGCATTTGATTATATTTTTGTTTTAAAAACAGTAAGAAAGACAATGATTTAACAAACAAAAATTTCTTTTTCTATTATTCTTCTTCTTCTAAAACGACAGCCATAATGGAAACTAATATTCCATAGCCTGTGATTCAAAGAAGGCAAGCCCAATAACATTAACAATTGTCAAAATTCTCTTCGCTAAACTCAAGCTCAATAAATTCTATTGTACAAGTGTTGATATAGATACTACATTTTTTACTACAATTTTCTTGTAAATCAATATAGCTATTCATATGACACTTGTCATATTTACAAACAAAAAGAATGAGGAGACATGGTGGTTGGCGCTGTTGGTGCAGAGACAGTAACAAATAAGGCGAAATGAGATGATAAAGTGAAAACTCTGGTGCTACATAGACTGAATTGCTACATCAATTTAATGATTGTATAATAAGTGACGTGTAGATTGCCACGTAAATTTATAATAAAAATTAGAATAACTCATCAAATGACAAACATTGTTAGTGCATGGTCACTACTGGTCAGCTTTTTGCCTATATATGGCTACGTGTATACTTTAAACTTTGTAACGCCATGACAAAAACCCAAGTTTATGGGAGGGAAGCTAATTAATATTATTAAACTAGTAAAGAGGGAGGCCAATAAGAGGTAAAGGCCGCGCACGGTGTTTCAACCAATGAACAACATATTAGTCATCCTCGTCGATGTTAATTTGTTATTATACTTGAACAGGTTTAAACCACAATATATTCCGTTATAATTATTGAACATTTCTCCACCTCTTCCCACTCTCTATAAATTAAGTAGTGGAAACTACCATCCTTTCACACAATCAAATCAAGGTTTCTTTCTTTCTTTCTTTCCTTCCATGGCGGAAATGATCATCCTCCTCCTGCTTTGGGCAAGCTATCGTGCTTATATTATTCTCTGGTACATCCAAAAATGATCGTATCAATATTTCATATGTACGGGTTTGTATGGAAATTTTGGGAAGGTGACAGAAGAGAGTGAGCACTCAAGGTGTTTTTTCTTGCGTGGACTCTCAACGCTTGAAGCTCTGCGTGCTCACTCTATATCTGTCGCGTACCCACCACCCCACCTCTCTTTCTCTAATCTTCGTCTACACTCTATACAAACTATACATCTATGTCTATATCCTTTTTTTTTTTTTTTTTTTTTTTAGGGCAAACTGCCTCTAGCCCCGTGAACTACCGGGTATCAGTCATTTGCCCCTATGAACTTCCAAGTGTGATATCCGGCTCCATCAAACTAACTAACTTTAGCCAACAGCCTCCTTTCTTCCATTTTTGCCCTCCATTCTACAAAACAATATTTTTATACCCAAAATACCCTCAAAGAATGCCCAGAAAATCAAAGAAAGAAGAACACCCAAACCCAGCCGTGGTGGATTCCGACGTCCTCTGCCGTGGTGGATTCGACTTACACAAAAAGATCTCAGTCTCGTTGGTGTACATCTTAAACAGCTACGGAGAGTTTTCAATTCGATCTCCCATGAGGAGCTCGCCAAGATTCTCAGCCCTATCCTTAACACTGCCTTCGGGCTTACAGAAGGGCAAACTGTAATAGCTAAAGGGCATTTCCGTATTGATGGAAGTGAGAGAACACAGACACCATACTTGTGGGGATAACTACCAGGAAGGTAAAACTCATTCCCGGATTGGAATAACAAACAAATGGTCAAGACCCAGATCCTAAATTGATTGAAAGATCCCATCTTTGAAAATTTTGTGTTGGATTTTTGTTAGATCTGGAAGACCCAGATCAGAAAAGGAGGTAAAAGAACAAAGACAAACGCAAATCCTACGCGGGTTTTGGGATTAATTTCATATTCAGATACCAAAGATATGGAATTAAACAAAGTTCAAGCAGTGTAAATCTAAAGAATTCGGTTAAATAAAACAATAAAATAAAATAAAATTCTTTGAGAGGAAGGGTATAAGCTCTGCCATTAAAGTAGGATAAGCTCTGCTATAAAAGCAGGAGTTGAAGCCAAGGAGGTCGGAGCCGGTGTTAAGCTCGGACCAGAGCTCCTCAGGCGACAGCTTCCGGCTAGGCCTTATTTCGACATAATCGGAGATGATAGCACCGCCGCACATGTTTGTACCAATTGACATGGCCAGTTGTTTGTACCGCCGCACATGTTTGTATGAGGCTTACCGCACATGGGCAGTCTTGTTTTTGTATTGTTTGGAAAAATTGAGAATATTGCTTCTGAAATCCACCACATATGGGTTTGGGTGTTCTTCTTTCTTTGATTTTCTGGGCATTCTTTGAGGGTATTTTGGGTATAGAAATATTGTTTTGTAGAATGGAGGGCAAAAATGGAAGAAAGGGACTGTTGGCTAAGGTTAGGTAGTTTGATGGGGTCAGGTATCACACTTGGAAGTTCATGGGGGCAAATGACCGACACTCGGTAGTTCATGGGGACTAAATGTAGTTTCCCTTTTTTTTTTACATGTCCACACAAGAGGGGGGACTCGAACTAGTGATTTTCATTTCATTAGGCGTTAGTCCCTGTCGATTAAGCTACCTCTTGGGAACATATCTATATCTATGTCTCTATAGGAAGAATACATTCTACTTTTATATATCGATCAATATTTGCTATCTTTGTTTTCAAGAGGTAGCTTAATCAGCCGAAATCACGTATAATGAAGCAGAAAGCGGAAGTTACTAGTTTGAATACTCTTCTCCCCTCTTGTGAAAATATGTAGAAAAAAAGGAAAAAAAAAAAGCGCTCCTTCAAAGCATCAAAAGCCTTGCTCGATCGTGAGGTCACCATGTTTACAATAAATCTTTAAAGGAACATCCTTCCTTTCTCTATTGAAAGAAGTGCGATTACCTCTTCTTCTTTTTTCGTCAAACTCATTTATTTACATTACTAAATAATTTTTTTTTCTCTCACAAAAATTTCAAAACTTATTTCACAATTATATTACATCATTTTACTTAGTGTTACTCTCTTACACAATTGCACAATAAGATTTTTTTTTTTCTTTTCTCATAGATCTTTTTCTCTTTTACAACTTACTAACACGTGTCAACATATGATTTAAGGTGTTACTTTTTTTATATATATAAAAAAAAAAAAAACTATGTGTCACATAAGTTGAGTAGCATGTTTTAAGTGATTTGACTTTTTTTTTTTTTTTTTAATATAACTAACATGGAAAGTCATTTAAAATAAGTCATATTAGCTAGTGTGAAATGTTTAACTTTCCACCTCAAACTCATAAATTTAAATGAAAAAAAAAAGTGTAACGTTGATAAGCCCAATGAAAATGCATAGTAACTAAAAGGAATTATTAGAATAATGATTATAGCATTAACAAAGGTAGACAAAATGATCTATTTTAATTTTATAACAATTAATACTTTAAGGAGTAAATTGTAAGTTTTAAAAATTCCTAGAACATTTTTTCCTTTCAAATTTTGGTGGCTTACTTAAGTGATTTTTTTTTCTTTCTTGTTCTCTTTGTTATATTTCTCAAAATAATTGAACAAAGATATAGAGTTATGGAATTTGGGTAGTGATCTTCCAAAATTATGAGCTTATATTTGTTAAAAAAATTTATTATCTATCTTTTATTTTTTATTTTCAAACAAAAATATTACCAGCAATACAAAACATAAAATATTATTAAATGCATAAAAATAGTTTCCAACCTTCAGATTTTTTTTTGAGGGGAAAAAATAAAATAAAAATATTAACAAGAATTCCCTATCATTGCCAAGTCAGCCGAGAGCGAACTTCCCAGTCCACGAAGACTGGCCTTCAGATCTATCTGTTTAGCTTCACACGCTCCTCGAACTCAAATTTTTGTTCTGATACAGCTTCACCTTGGCCTTACGGTGGCGTTGACTCGGCGGCGATGACGTCCGTGGCAGTTGCCGTGAAAGGCAGCGTCGGCGGAGGAGGAGGCAAGGCAAGCAGACGCGCCGTTCGGTGGGCAGCGGAGAATCTCATGCCCCAAGCTGATCGCTTTATCTTAGTCCACGTCATGCCTAAAATCACCTCAATCCCAACTCCAAGTACTCTTTCTTTCTTTCTTTCTTTCTGACTCTGTTTGGTTGCCGAGTAAGTGTTGTGAAAAATGAAAACTTGGGAGTTCTTCACTTCAACGGAAATGTGTTGTAAGATTCTAATGTTTTCCTATCAATCAGTTTTGTCAGCTTGATTGAGTCCTATATTCCGCTGATTTTCTTGGATTAATTGTTAAGAATGCTTTGCTTGGCTGCTAAGAAAATGTGAGAAAAGAAGGGAAACTAGATATTTCAGTATTAAAGACCTGAGGAAATTAAAATGTGTACCAGATTGTGCTAAATATCATGACGTACTTCTGCTAAGGTGAATTAACCAAATTTCCCTAAGAAAAATATAAAGTAGGTAGGTAATGGATCGGAATCCTCTAGGTTTTTTAGGATAACTCTACTGTGTAGTTCTTAAAATCTTAACTGTTATTCTTAATTAAATGGATTAGATTCATTATCTCAGCACTTATAATAAGTGAAAGGTGTTAGAAATTGGACACTGATTTTGATAACTCATAAGATGTGCTATGGTGAGTTAATTCAATGTTACCGCGTCCGATTCGTGTTTTCTACAGCGGGAGAGCGTACCCCTGTTGAAGAACTGGATGAGCAGGTGGTAGCAATGTACCTGGAGGACGTGAAAGCAAATTTTGAAGAAATCTTTGTGCCATTTAAGAAACTATGCAAGACAAGTAAGGTGAGCTCGTCGTCTCTCCAATATAGGTTCTGTTCATGTTCAGCTTGTGAGGAAGCATGAATGTTATTGTGGAACTTACTGTAGATGGAAACTTTGCTGCTGGAAGATGATGATCCCGCTTCTGCGCTTCTTAGATATATATCTGAATCAGGGATTAAGAGTTTGGTGTTCGGCTCCTGCTCCTCAAATTTCGTTAGGAGGTATGGTATCATTCTTACTCGAAGTACCATGCATTCTTTTTCTTAAATGTTTGTAATACTTCTAATCTATATGGTTAGAAATATATCTATCCGTGATATCTAATAGTGAAAACAGAAACAGTGTTGTTAACGCTATTTTCTACGAGTAATATCAGTTTTGTTGAGGACACCAGAGGGTGCAACCTAAGAACACCTGTAGAACTCGAGAGAAGATATCAGTGTCAGAAACTATGTTAGTCTAATATTTATGCTGCTTCTTTGCTTGTAAGAGTGCATAATAACTTATCAGGAGGGTTTTAATCACGAGAGTGTATAAGGTTATATGTAGAAGCACAAATTGATTTGCAAGTTTTGGCTACGTAACCATATAACATATGTCAAGTATAACTTGATAAAGCCCTTCTTTGTAAAATTGTGGTGTTGGTAACTGTACTTCCCTCAGCTTTTCTTGCAGTTTTACTTTTTCTTTTTCTTTTTTAAAAAATTTTGTTTTTGTGTGTGGGGGGGGAGGGTCGTACTCAGCTTTTTTGGTGCTTCTTCTAAGATTTATCACAATTTCTTTAGGAGCTTAAAGGGACCAGCGGTACCAGCAGATGTTCTGAGACGTGCTACAGGCAGTTGTGATATTTATATTGTATCTAGAGACAAAACCGTCAAAAATCCAGCTGATTCCTCATCAACCAGTGGTAAGTTGTAAGTGCATGCTATTTCAGGCAACAAATTTGTCATGTCTTTAATTTTTTTTCTATTCCTCTTACAGAGACCAATTCTAATAGTGAAATGCATACTCAAAGAGTTTATGGAGAAGGTTCTAGTGACATTAATGAACAAATGTTGGGGCTTCATTCTCCTTCTGTAGAACCGGAAGTTCACTATAACTGCGGACAATCATCAATGTCACAGCTTAGTTACGTAAATTCTTTAGCATCGACACATATTGATTCTTTAAGAAATGCCAGTGTAGTTCAGGAAAGGAATAATCACAACTTTGGAGATGATTTTGAAACTAGTACTATTAAGTGTTGCAATTCCTTCTCTACAAAAATGGAGCAGGTAAAATATTTTTGAGAAATTTAGAACACTTGCATATTCTATTGTAGATTTTTTATTTGTTTGGGTATAATATGAAGTGCCTTTTGTGTAGTCGGATGTGCAGGCTGAAGAAGAACAACTAAGACTAGAAATTCAAAATACCATCACCATGTACAAACGAGCATGTGAAGAGCTGGTTCATGCTCAAAACAAAGTAAGAGTGCGATCTCTTAGCAAAATAATAATTATTAAATAATAATATTGTGTGAGTTTGATCATTCTATGGTGTTCCAAAGACCTGTAGGTGTGTAGGTTTTAAAACTTAAATGAAAAATCAGTATTTTAGGATTTCTTTTATGTATTAACCAGGTTTGTAATATATTTCAAAACCACATTAATATACTTGACATCCAAAATTTTGTGTTATGTTAGCGAATTTGCAGATTTATAGTGAACCTATTAAAAGGATCTTGGAGAAGAAGTTAAGACTATCTTACATCACATACCATGAACTCTTTTACCACTGGTTCTTCGATTTGCAGGTCGAGTTACTTTCTTCTGAATGCCTTGAAGACGCTAGAAGAGTGAATGCCACCCTAGAAAGAGAAGAAACTTTGAGAAAAATTGCTGCTGAAGAGAAAGCTAAGTATTTGGAAGCTATAAGGGAGGTTGAAGAGGCAAAATGCTTACTGGCTAAAGAGTCTTATGAAAGGAAGATAGCTGAATGGAATGCCCTCAAAGAGTCCATAGAGAAACAGAGAATTGTTGATTCACTCTTCTCTAATGACATGAGGTACAGAAGGTATACTAGAAATGAAATAGAGGTAGCAACGGAATTCTTCTCTCAGGGTAATGTGATTGGTGAAGGTGGATATGGAAAAGTTTACAAGTGCAATCTTAATCACACCCCAGTAGCTGTTAAGGTTCTAAGCCATGACGCAGTTAGCAAGAAAGAGGAGTTTCTGAAAGAGGTACCTTTCACTTATAATCCTTTTCACTTTTCGGTCACAGTTATGTTTCTAAACAAGTTGATCTCTCCTGTCTGTCTACTATCATGGGTACTTTGTTGAAGTTCTTGAATTTGTTTCAGAAATTCAAGTGTGCAAAAACTCACTGTGTTCAGGATCCTCTATGATTTATTCCAAGTCAAATATCCTTACAATATCATGAATATCAGGGAAACCTCCCCACATTGTCCTTTGAGCTCCCTAAAATTGCCTAACTTATGTTTGCTTGCAATAGGGGGAAAGAAGCTAAAGGAAAGAAAGAAGGGGGAAGGGGAAGGAAGGGAATGCAATTTTCCCTTAAGGAGGTGGAGTCTGATTGTCTAGGAAATGGGAGAGAAAGGAGATTGTTTTGTGGGCCTTACAACAATTAAACATTGCAACATAGTATTTCTGTCTTCTCTTCCTTGCATTTGGGAGGAAACAAAATGTTGGTCCAGGAGGGGGAGGGAATACCTTTGATCTCCCTACACTTCCCTCCCATTCCACCCAGCCAAACATAGGAAAACCCCTATGTTCCCTTCCTTTTCCTTTCCCTCCCCTCCCCCCAGTGAAACAGTGTGAAACGAAGTTGTTAAACGAGATAGGTTGTCTCCATTTGAATCCTTTGCTGGCACACCCTCCTGTTCAGGCTCTTCATTTTTTTTTTTTAAGTTTTCTTTCACGCCCTTTTTTTTAACCTTGTTATCATACCGGGAATGTCACCAGTCAAACTGATTCTCAAATGACTTACTAATTAACCATAGAACTCTTGTTGAATTTGGTATCCTGTGCTTTTCATGGCATTTTCCAATGAATACTCAATTGCAAATTACTTTGGTACTGAATTTCCTAAATCTTGGTTTGTTGCTGCAATTATGATGCAAGTGTTTCCTTCTGTTTTCTCCCAATTCTTTGCAGATTGAAGTCCTAAGCCAGCTACGCCATCCCAACATAGTTTTGCTGCTTGGAGCCTGTCCTGAGAACGGTTCCCTGGTCTATGAACATTTGGAAAATGGAAGTTTGGAGGATTATATTTTCCACCGAAATGGAAAACCGCCACTTCCTTGGTTTGTTCGGTTCCAATCGGTTTTTGAAATAGGTTGCGGACTTGCATTCTTACATAACTCAAAGCCAGAGCCAATTGTTCATCGAGATTTAAAACCTGGTAATATCTTATTAGACAGAAATTATGTGAGCAAAATTGGGGATGTTGGGCTCGCTAAACTCCTTAATGATGTTGTGCCTGACAACATCACGGAATACAGAGACTCGATCATTGCTGGTACATTCTGCTACATGGACCCAGAGTATCTGAGAACAGGCACCATCCGACCCAAATCAGATTTATATGCCTTTGCAGTCATGACCCTCCAATTGTTAACAGGTCGCCAACCTCATCAGCTTCCATCGATTGTTGAAAATGCCATTGCAAACGGCTCCTTTCCTGACATTCTAGATAAGTCGATCAAAGATTGGCCGTTAGCTGAAACGAAGGAATTAGCTCGCATTGCTCTCAAGTGTTCGGAACCCAGGTGCCGGGATAGACCAGATCTTGATACCGAAGTTCTGCCGGTCCTCAAAAGACTTAGTGAACTTGCAAATGGAAGTTTGAAAGTAGAAAGTGATAATATTTATGCGCCAAACCACTACTTCTGTCCAATCTTGCAGGTAAAAAATTGCTCTTTATTATATAGGTTTTGATTCATAAACTTGGTTATGTGAGTGTGCGTGCATCTCATGTATTGCTTTCCTCCATTCATAACGCAGGAAATAATGCATGACCCACACATAGCTGCTGATGGTTTTACTTACGAGTATGAAGCAATCAAGGCATGGCTCAAGAAACATAATGTATCACCAGTGACACAGCTTAGACTCCACCATCTTACATTGACTCCAAACCACACATTACGTTCTGCCATTCAGGAGTGGAGGTCACGTGTGACATTTTCACGTGCCTAGATTACAAGAATCCATTGAATTCTTCCCGTTACCATTTGCCTTATCTTCATGTTTTCTGACACCAATTACAAGATGATGGTAATCTAAGTCTGTCCCACCTTGGAAATATGTTTATATGTTCTGCCAAACAAGCTGGTTTGGCTAATATAATCGCTCCCATTTCTCTGTATATATAGTAAGTTCAACTCCAATGGCTTTACAAAACCATGGTAGGTTACATTTATTTAAGTTATTCAATTATCTGTACATGTAGTTTTGGCTAATATTACAAGCTCCTGCAGCAACTGTATAAATATTTCAGTCATTCCACTTGAGTAAATTCTAGAGCATTTGCATCTGGATCTCGTGTAAAGATTGCTGGCCTCCCAGAACGGCTAAGTGTGTAGGGAATACCTGCAAAACATAGTGAACAAGAAATTCACATTCTTTAAATACCTTCAAACTTTTAACACCGATTGGTCGGCAAGGGAACCCTGGATGGGTAGGGGCTGCAGGGAATTCTAAGAGATGACAATGGAACTGGATTAAGGGTTCTCCTTTCACATTGGAGCAACAACATGCATAGCAGCTGAACTATGGGGATTTAAACTTTAAGGGAGGAGGGTCATTCATTGGCACTGATCTTGGAATCTGACAACTTCAATTTAAACTGGATGCCCAAGCAGGCCTAACCCCCCTCTGAGATTGATACTCGTAATTTTTTTTTTAAACTCCAGATACACAACCCATCCGCTATAACTGTGTATCAGGTAATCTAAAGAAGCTTATAGTGCAGAATCGAACTGAAGATGTCTGAGTCATCCCAAGCCCGCCCTTTGACCACTAAGACTAATACTCATAAATACCTCTCTCTAATATCTAATTGAGATACCTCATCAGCAGAATTCCTTTTGCCCCAATCCAACACTCACACAGAGTTAACTTCTGTGCTGATCTATTAGCCAAAGAGGGCTGCAACCAAGAGTCGTCTTTTGTTTTTTGTGAACCCCTCCCATTTGTATTAGAGCATTCAAATCCGACTCAACAAATTTTCACTTTTTTTCTTTTTTTTTTTTTGTTGCGAAAAAGTCACATTTTTTTCTATTTTAAAGCTCACTTTTTCAAAACTCTAATATATGGTGACATTGTTTTACTAGGAAAATTGGACAAAGTTGAGAAAAGTAAAACTTACCAGCTTTATCAAGGATTGCTTTCAGCTTAGAAACATCCCTAATTGCAATACAAGTATGACGATCTCGGCCGCCATGTTCAGCTCGTCCGGTTAAGGGGTCAGGATTGGGTAGCTCCATCAGATGAATCATCTCAGAACCCACCCACAACCAAGCACCTCTGTAAGGGAGCTTATCGTCTGGCCTGGCCTCATTTATTTCAAGACCTAATTTACAATTGAAAAACCCTGTCACAATTGTCTTCTCCTATAAAACAGAGCATATCAAGCAAACATTAGCATGGAAAAGTAACATAACATACCCAGAATATTCTGATAGAACTCAAGCGACCTTTCAAGGTTTTCACAGAGAATTCCAACATGGTGAACACTCACAACTCCATAATCTGAATCAACAGCAGCCAAAAGATATAAACAAATCAACCTTTTTGCTGGATAATAATCTATATTTAGAATCAACCTTTTTGCTGGAATATGAAGAGAAGAATTACCACTTTTATCATTGGCACCAACCGACTCTTTCTCGAGTACGTCTCCTTCAACAGCCATCTTAGCTTTTGTCACCAAACTAAGCCCATGCAATCTACCATTCCTCACACTAGTCTGGTAGCTTTTGTGTGGTATGATGACGCCGACACGATTCACCTGCAATGGAAGTGGGAGGAAGTCCTCTGTTACGATTCAACAGCAAACGGAAGAGATGCAACAATCTGAAATTTCTCCTTTTCATTATTATCAAAACCCGAAGACCAATTTGACTCGGAAATGAGACTGCTAAAATTCCCAGCAAGAACTTTAAAACCAAAAACAAAACCAAGATGGAAGAATTGGTGCGAGACTTTCAGACGGTGAAATGACAAAATTACCTTGTGTTGCAGAGGAGCAGTGGGTGGTACACTGAGAAGGGAAGCCATGGAAGAGTAGCAGCTCACCTGGGTTTTCTCTATTGGAGTTTTTTCTTCCTCTTTTTTTTGAACCCAAAAAAGCCAATAATTACAAACCACTCGTCTCCTTCCTTTTCCTGGCTCGCAATTTTCACCCAGAAATAATAAATAAATAAATTGTTCTAGGCTCAGGATATTAAATATTATTTATTAACCACTCATTTCTAATTGTTAGAAATTACCTTCCTCTTCCCCCTTTCCCACTCCTTTGGTCCCGTTTTATTTGCTTTTGGCTTTTGGATAGGCCGTTTTGTGCCTAATCTACTTTCCTTGTCGGACCCACATCGTCGCTTGCCCCTTCGCCGGTCCTCTCCGTCCGGCCATTTTCCCCTGGCAACCTTCCTCCCCGAGATGATTTCCGTTTTGGTTTTATTGTTTCTTTGCTTTTCTTATTAGAGTTTGTGTTTGTTTTTGTTTTTTTTGCTTTTACTTTTGTTATTTCTTTTGCTTGTTTAGGTACACTTTGTGGGTGAGTATCTTGAGATTTCACTCAAACTTCTCCCTCCATTTGAGTGCGTTGCCGATCTCCTCCGCGTATTCCGCCACCCAATGTCCTCTGCGAGGCTTTTTCTCACACCTTCACTACGAAAAGCTTTCAACGCCCCCTTCTAATTTTGGTTTCTGGTGAGTGCGTGATCGGCTCTTCTTTTCGACTGCTCTCATCCGCTTGGTGTGCTTCAATGTTGTTTATTTCCCTGTAATTTTAGTTGGCTTTTCATTTTGGTGTAATTTCTGTCTTGTTTCCCTACAATCGTTTTTGTTTGTGTTTGTAATAATGCTTGGTCCTTTCTCGCTCGATTTGCTTGCCTGATGTCATTCGGGTTTGTTGCTTTGGTCCAAACCTTTGGGTTGTAAATGTGAACGTTATCCTGACTTTCGGGTTGAGAAGATAAGTTTTAACTTGGGGTTCTTTGCCCTCAATGCCGAGAAATAAGAGTTATTTATGCATTGGTTTGAGTTTGTTTGACGTAGATTTACTGTTTAAATTGAAAATTAGTCATAGATTAACGAATTTTGTATGAGTCTAGAATGTAATACGTCCTCTTGTAATCTCCTAACTTTAGTTATAGTTGTTTTAGAGCTTTTGCTTTATATTATTTTAATTTTATGCTCGTTTATCAATGAATGAGACTAAACTATTTCCTTTATATATATATATATATATAAACTTCGTACTATAACATTTACTTTTAAATACATCAAAATTTTATTTAGAAATGAAATTCCGGCCTCGGTTGCAGTTTTGGATGATTCTTTAAGACGTAATGAAAAATAATGAGTTGTGGAATTAATAGCCATTTCTTCATGGGCTTATTATTTCTCAATTTAAAGAATCATTCTCTCTCATAGGTTATGAGATAACTATTCCATTCATTTAAAAAAAAAAAATCAAAAAATGTTAATTATTATTATTATTTTTTTATAAGAGAATAGTCATTGCTCCTACCAAACATTTGATGTTATTGCAGTTTTTCTCATTGACTTATGAGATTCCTCGGTCCTTTTGGGCACAAACAGCAAGGTTCACGTAATCATTTATGGGGCTTGAAGAAGTAATACGAGAGGCCCACAAAAATATGAAAGTCACATGGTTATCCATTTCTTATAAGTAGTTTGTTTAGATCTTTTATATATAAGTTAGCCGGAAATTAAAGTCATAAATATTATTTGATTGTAAAAATTTTTATTTGTATTTATAATTATATAATCTTCTAAAGTGTGACTATAATTTTACAGAACTTTATACTCTGAACTGTAAGAACTTCATACTCCAAATTTTTAATCAATAAAATCCTTATATTTTCATTATAAAAAAAAAGAGAAAAAGAAATGATGTTTTAAGCGTGAGCGTCGTGTGACGTCAATTGACTCACATATTTAAAATTATACCAGGGAGAAAAATAAAAAATTCATGGACTAATTTGAAATAACGTGAGAACTTAAAAGACTACATTTGATTTTTCTGAAGAAGAAGAACAAAAAAAAAATTGGCCACCATCCTTTCATCGTTTCTACAATAATTGTGATAGGAATGTTTTGATATATTGCCAAAAAATGAGTGTGGGGTCGACGGGTCGCAATCAAAAATGTTGATAGACGCGTCCCGCGGGTGTCAAAGGGTTGACAATTATTGGTATGCTACACGCGGTAAAGCTGACTAGCTGCTTACATTTCTTTTTGTTTGGTCGTACTCGTGCATGAATTCACTTGTATAGTTGTATTCATTAATCAATAACTTTGCTTAACAAAATATATGCTTTTTGTTAGTTTTGTCACGTGAGATATATCTTTGACTCACTTCATGGTACCCAGTAAACATCTTGTTTAAGACAAATTAATATTGTGAGTTTTATAATTATAATAGAGCCGATAATTGATTTCATTGCGTGACCCTCTTCATTATTATATGCAAACGTTCCTTAGCCGCCAAGAACAAATAGGCGTTAGGAATCCAAGTGGCGGTCATCCAGCTAGTGTGGATACGACATCTCTCTGTCGTTTGTGCGGCCGTCCATTTGGGCTTAGCTGTGTTAAGTCGAGCTAGAGAGCTTATTGAAAGTGGGCTTGCTTGGGCTAACCAAATAGGTCAATGAGGCGAAGGAACACCATAAGCCATTAATCTTTAATTCAAATCCTATAATCTGCGAATTTCAAATGTTTGTTTTAAGAAAATCATTTGTACTCAAAATGTTAAAAGTGATCCCAGGTGATTTTTAAGGTTGGAATATTTATTTTTATATGTTTCACTTGTTATGATCAGTTATAAAATCTCGAGTGTTAATTGCTACGAAGATTACATCTTTACTATAGGCTCCTTACAAACTAACATTATAGTTCATGTAACACTTATCGTGTTAATCACTAAATAATTAAATTTATTTGAAAAATGTTGTTACTTAATTTTTCACTGTCATGTGTTTAAGAGTATTATAGTGAAACCAATCATTTTTCATAAATCTCATATATCATTCATGATGATTCAGATTTGCTACAATTAGGTGACTCAAATTCGATAAAAATTTAGACAACTTAAGAAAATGAACTGTATGTCCCAACTATCTTGAGCAGGTGGGTTCAACACTCAAGGTGGCCCGAGATAAAGTTGCGTAAACTTGAGAATAAACAAATGCTATGAAAAATTGGAAGAAGAAAAAAAGAATTAACAATTAAAGTAGCAAGTGTGAGGGTTATGTGAGTACTGTATAAGTATTTTGAAGTTGTGGTTTGATGTGTTGATTTAATGGGGATTATGTTGTTGTTAATGATTGTTTGTGGTATAGTTAAGAGATTGTGAGCATTTATTATTTTAATTAAGATGCATGTTGTCCGACCTACAATTGAATGTAGTTGGACTATTCTCAAAAAAATTGTTAAGATTTAATATGTCAGTTTAATGTCATAGTCGTGCTCATTAGTGGAATTAATCAATGAAAAAGGTCAATTATTGGTTTCATCAAGTGGACAAGAAAAAAACCTTCTAAGAACAAGTTGAGGGCTTCTAGAGCAAATAAATTTTTCTTTGGGGAACTCATGTCATCGACGTTTGGCCAACAAAAGTTGTTAGCAGCCCAATACTATTGAAATAACTTTTTTCCAAGAAATGGAATTGTGTGTAATTTAGTTTATTAAATTGATATATAATTTAAAATATATGATTCTCATATGAATTTATAATACTATTAACAAAGCATGTAATATACGTCCTTAAAAAAAATATATTAATTTAATAGATTGAATTGAAATATTATTTTCCACCCCATTTTGAGAAATTTATTCCAACCTTGTTTATAATATTGTTAGGGGTAATAAAATTTTGCCTCCATAAATTACAGCGTTTTGACACTTTTCCCACATGAACTATTAATTATGACACTTGACCCTATCAAACTACCATCTTATGACATTTTTTCCCCATTCCGTCAGTCAAAAAGGTTAAATCTAACGTCAACCATTTTAATTTTTTTCATTACTAATATTGTTTATAAGCGGCGAAGGGGCAACCTTGTTTATAATATTGTTATGTATCTTATGAGCATGTGATTAATAATTATATATATGTAATAATAATTTTATTAAAAATCCATGTATTTCTCATATGATAATTAAAAAAAATATTAAAAATTATGTGCTTCTCATACGTAGTATATATTTTTTTTTTGATAGTCCAAATTTAATTTAAAGTTTCCCATAAAAAGAGAAATAGGAAAAAAAAAAAAAAAAAGGTTGATTATATATATATAATTAATTAATAGCTGATTCTCACTTCTTCTTTTAGATAAATATTCCCCTTTACTCTTCATGACTTCTAGGAGGAGGAGAGGAGGCTCTTTCCCCCTCCCTTCCTTTCTTCACCGTCCAAAAGCGAAACTTCTCCACAGCCTTCTACCTTTCGCCAACGTGTTGATTAAACCCCACAAAAACCATCAGCTCTCCGACCGCGTAAGCCTCCGAATGGATCCAATTTATCTCCAAAGTCAAGTCACCGTCAAGGCCTTACACACACCGCGTTCACACCTGCGCACACGTTTCCTTGCCCGGATATATATATCCCCATATGCCACCAGTCTATCCAAATTCAAATCAACTCGTGTTCACATTCTCTCGTTCAGACCTTTCTTCAAACACTTTCTCTCTCTCTCTTCGTTCTGACCCTCGGTGATGGAAATTGGTTCCCCATTTCTTAGTCAAGAAGATTGTTCACATTTCTACAGTTTATTCCAAGATATGGAGAGTTTCAATGTGAACGCTAACCCCAAAAAAAGGCAAAGAAAGGACGACGATGTTAGCGATAAGGAGGAAACGAAGAAGACCGCGTTGAGGGACATTCTCACTTCGATCATCTTGTTGGATGAGCAGGAGAATCAAGAGCAAGAACAAGAACGGTGGGTTATGGAGGCTCAGCAAGATAAGTCCCTCTTCGAGGCTAACCACGAGCAAAAGATTCAAGCTACGAGCGAGTATTATTCCCAGCTCCAAAATCATTACTCTGATGTCGACAATTTAGACACCTCGAGGACCAAGCGGGCCCGCCGCTCCGCTTCCGCATCCGCCGCTGCAGCCGCTGTTGCGGCGGGAAATGCCGGATCGAGCAGCCCGCCACAACAGCACCACCGTCGGCTCTGGGTGAAGGACCGGTCCAAGGACTGGTGGGATCAGCACAACCACCCAGACTTCCCAGACGACGAATTTCGCCGCGCTTTTCGTATGAGCAAGGCTACGTTCAACATGATCTGCGACGAGCTCGAATCTGTCGTCACGAAGAAGAACACGATGCTTCGCGATGCTATCCCTGTTCGCCAACGCGTGGCGGTTTGCGTGTGGAGATTGGCCACCGGTGAGCCTCTACGGCTCGTGTCGAAGCGGTTCGGGTTGGGTATATCAACTTGTCACAAGCTCGTACTTGAAGTTTGCACAGCGATTCGGAATGTCCTAATGCCGAAGTATGTTCAGTGGCCTGACGAGAACAGAATGAGGGTGATTAAGGACGAATTCAAATCAGTTTCAGGGATACCCAACGTTGGTGGGTCGATGTACACGACCCATGTTCCTATCATCGCGCCGAAGGTGAATGTGGCTGCTTATTTCAACAAGAGGCATACGGAGAGGAACCAAAAGAGCTCTTACTCGATAACGGTTCAAGGAGTTGTTGATCCGAAGGGAGTGTTCACCGATGTTTGCATTGGTTGGCCCGGTTCGATGCCCGACGACCAGGTGTTGGAGAACTCTGCTCTGAGCCAGAGGGTCCAGATGGGGCTCTTGAAGGACGTTTGGGTTGTTGGGAATTCGGGGTACCCTCTCACCGACTGGGTTTTGGTTCCTTACGCGCACCAGAACCTCACTTGGTGTCAGCACGCGTTCAACGAGAAGATTTTGGAGGTTCAGAATGTTGCCAAGGATGCGTTTGCGAGGTTGAAAGGGAGGTGGTCTTGCTTGCAGAAGAGGACAGAGGTGAAGCTCCAAGAATTGCCTATGGTTCTTGGGGCTTGCTGTGTCCTACACAATATATGTGAGATGAGAAATGAAGAGATTGATCCAGAGCTGAAATTTGAGCTTTTTGATGATGAAATGGTCGCTGAGAATGGTTTGAGGTCTGTGAGTTCGATACAGGCTAGAGATCAGATTGCTCACGATTTGTTACACCATGGGCAGGCAGGCACTCGTTATAGTTGATCTGGGTTTGTTATAGTTCTTGTTTTCTGATTTTTGTCATTCTTTTTTGGCTATGCTTGTTATAGTCATATTCGTACCAATAAGAATGGGTTTGTGTAAAATATATTTTTGGCCCTATAATAATATATAGATTGATAGTTTTTACTAAACACTCTGATGTTCTCCACCTGTTTCTGATACAAGCTGGTACTATATATATATAAGCAACTTGCCTTATCAATTCTTCATTAGAGATTTTGCAGGCCCCTATAACTAGGTTTGACAGAGTTGTTCTGTACGGTACATCAGATCAGAGCCCCCATTTTTTGATGTTACAGCGCCCCCCCCCCCGGGTTGCTGTTTGAATTTATGTAGGGTTCTTCTGCCATACTTTTTGTGTCTGAAGGCAACGCGCTTCGATTCCATGCTTCTATTCTTTTGCCCCACATCATTTGAGTCTGACCCATTGTTGCCTGAGCTAAGCACACCGTTTCCTTAATGATCTTTTGACTTCGATCAACCTTTTCTTGGCATTTATTGGGGAGTCTTGAAAGTGTTTGACTCAATCAATGAGTACCAATGTTATCTTGGTGTGCAAAACTTGTTTTCACACATGAAAAGTATTACTCTTCCCATTCATTTTATGGGTGACGTGTTTAAAGATTTTTTTTTTTTTTTTTTTTTCATTTAAAACACGGCACAAATAAATTTGATAAATGAGTAATAAAGAGTAGCATTACTCTCCATATATTGTGTTGGCAGGAAATATCCTTAGTTTGCTGCTATGAATATGTGTAAGCCTGTAAGGTGAATAGCAAATTTAATGGTCTCTGCACTGTCTCTGTCTGGCACCAATTGGGGTTTCTGCACTCATGCATTTTGGGAGGCCTATTCCCAAAACAGGGGCTTCTAAAATCCTTCCAAGTCATCATATTTAAGGAAGTTCCCCATTCTGCTTCATAGTTTTGTCTGAAGATTTGAAATTCTGAATGAAATTTCTGCCTTGAAGTAGCAGCTGCACACTTCAGCTTACAGTCACCCTCCTAGAAGCTGATTGAGTTGCAGAGCATACAACGAACATGGTGTTATTAATATGATTAATGCTGAGCAAAATTAACATGGTCATCTATCTAGACTATCTTATTTTTTTCTCATTCTATTTTCCCTCTTCGTAAGATTGTACGTCGTAGTCAATGTGACATTGTTACATCAAAAACAATTAAATTTAATTATATACAATGTATAATAGTTTCTAAAGGATAGTTCAATTAATTATAAATCACATCTAATGAAGCGAAGTTCACTAGTTCGAATCCTCCTTCCATTTTGTGGATATGTCAAAAAAATATAAATATATAATAGTTAACGTTATAAATTTCATGTAAGCTTACAAATTATTGGAACTATTCAAATAAAATAGTGTTGTCAGTAAGACAATTTATTGGTCTTACTTTCAAGTTCTTATTATGTGATATGACAATAAAAATTACTATTAATATATCATGTATTAACTAATCCCAAATTTAATAATAATTTTTACCTCAAAGTCAAAAGAAAACATTTCTTAAAAAAAAAAAAAAAACCATTTCTCCTTATTTAATATCATATTAATAACAACAACCATTTTGATAGTTTCCCAATTCATATGGTTCGCTCAGAAAAAATAAAAAATAAAAAATCATATGTTTCATTATTGCGTGTTCTTGTGTCATGTACTACTTTACTTTGACACAATCACCGCTCAAGTTCAATAATTTTTTATTTTTTTATGGTTGATCTCATGAATGACGTTTGCTTCAGCCCGATCTTTTTTTTTTTTTACGTGCTTCAGACCGATCTTTTATAATGGAAAGAAAAACAGGAGTTGGGCCCATTAATGGTAGTATTACACAGCCTACGGACCGTTCTATCAGACTGAGATTTAATATGGAAAACATCGACGATTTTAGACCGTGTGATAAGGCTGCCATGAACAGTGGCCCACGTTAATAACTGGTGTTGGTCAGGGTCGCACTTGTTGGAACCCCTGGGACACACCAATCCACTGCCCCCACGTGTCAGACAGACAAAATAGACGTTGAAGGAAGAAAAAGAGACTGTCTTTGTTTTTTTTGAGGTCCTCTGGGGTGTGCTTCGTTGTCACCATCATCAAAATTCACACACATACACAGACCCAAGCAATATTTAGAGAAAGAGAGAGAGAAAGCGTTTTGAGAGAGAGAGGGGGTATGGAGAACCATCAGGAAGAGGAGGACGGGGTGCGACCCATGGCGGAGGAGGAGGGGACGGTGGTGTCCAGCTTGACCATGGAGAGGGTGGCTGCGGCCAAGCAGTTCATCGAGAACCACTACAAGGCTCAGATGAAGCACATCCAGGAACGCAAGGAGAGGTACCGTTTTGGGTTTTCCTCTATTTGTTTCTTATTAATTCCAAGATCTTCCATTTCGTTTTTTGGTCTGCTAACCAAAATTTGGTTGATTTTGGAACGTGGTTTTGTGATCAATATGTTGTGTTTGTAACTGAGATGTTATGTGCTTAGCCAACAAGAGAGAGAGAGAAATTTTAATTCTTAGGCGTTTGTGGCGGTTTAATCTTGTCATCTTCTGAGCTATGAGAGACAGGGCTGTGTTCTGGGTTTATCATGGTTATCATTTATGGGGCGGTTGAAGTTAGAGTTTTGATCGTAAAATGAAAATGGTTTTGTAATGAAATTCGCGATTAATGTGGTCTAGCTTTTGTCGGGGTGAAGTTGAATGCATTATTTTAACGAAAGTGGGATGGACTTTTTTGGATAACATTTATTTGCAAATTATCTGAAGTGGGGTCCCCCCCCAATCAATAGAAAAATCCCTTATCTCCCTTATTACCTGTGTCGGACGGTGAACCTCCTTTCTAAATGAGAGGAGAACTGCAGAAGTACCACTAGGCTACAAGGCCATTAGAGAGGTGGGACTCTGAATGTTAAACTTTTTGCGAATTGCTTTGAGAGAATTTCATAAGTATACCTGATATGACAATTGTGACATTCTATGATATAAAAACTATGAGCTAATGAAAGTGGTCATCCCCTTAAATATCAAAGGTGAAAGCTATAGCTAAAAACTCTTTAAGAATTTGGATGCGCAAGGGCTTTTCAAAGTAGTTAGAAGAGATTCTACTTTTCAGCTGTCTAACAATGGTTCTGAATCCCATAATGTATTTATCAGCGAGTCTTTATTCAGAATAAATTCTGTAAAGGGTTTGTTATAATCTAATGAAGTTAAATGTTATGGATGAGATATAATAGGAAACAAATTAAGTTATTGTGAAAATGAAAACAAATGGTGCCAAATTAATAGAACCAGCAGTACCAAAAACTATCTTTATGACTTAGTTGCACTTTGTAGAACAAGGCTCGTTTTTTATCTTTCCAAAGCTCATGGGCATGGACTTTTGGGATTCAAGTATAGATACTTGTCTTCTCTTGTTATTTCCTTGTGTATTTCCATGATGGATCCCTCATGCCTCATTTCCAAATTGCCCCTCATGTTTGCTAGGCCTTTATTTGTCGGTTATTCTGGTCTTCTTGCTTCATACATGCACATGTGCGTATGTGCACATGCACAGACACTTGTATTGCATTGCAAATCTTGTAATTTGTTCTTCTATGCTTTAAAGTGTTAGTCCTTGTTCTATCGGCAGGAGATCATGCCTTATGAAGCGGAGGTCACACGATTAAATCCCCCCTATGTCAAAAAAAGTTTTAGTCCTTGTTCTCTGAGCAAAACTAATACTCATTAGAGGATGAATTTTCTGGTTTCGCGTTTGATTGCTATGTTTCCTATTTTAATTTTATTCTTTGCAGGCGCTCGGTGCTGGAGAAGACATTGGCATCTTCAGATGTATCACAAGAGGAACAAATCAACCTACTGAAGGATTTAGAGCGCAAAGAGACCCATTATATGCGACTTAAAAGGCACAAGATTTGTGTTGAGGACTTTGACCTTCTGACCATTATTGGGAGAGGGGCCTTTGGAGAGGTTAGAGACATCCATGTAACTTTATTGTCGCATATATGCAAAGAATGAGCTTCCTTTTGTAACATGTTAACATTTGAAAAGATTGTCTATAAGCTTATCAGTCTTGTGTACAGTGTTAAGCTTGGTTTATATTATATCTGTGAATTATTGTCTTAGAAGGGAGTGATGTCTAGAAAAAATAACATGATACCTTTATATGTAAAAACAATATAATTATTTCAAAATAATTTGACTTTTCCACTAATCAATCCCATAAGGAATCAAGATAAATCCTGAGGTACTAATATACAGGAGTGGAACTAAGGTGTAACTAAGAGATCCTAATAAGCTTTTTTCCTTAAGAAAAACGATAATAGCAATCTTTTAGTGGTTCACCATCTCAAGAAAGTCTAGAATCTGATTTATAATGAGCCTTGAGATGTAGTACTGCCAAAGGTAAAGCCACTTCTCAGAGAGATCTTTATACATATTAAATGAAAATCTGCCATGAAGCAAAGGTGGAGGTGGAGGAAGCCATGGTGGAAGTATTTTGGTGGTGACAGTTGGAGGGCAGGGCAGGACATGATGATGATGAGGTATTGTCAATGACATTGGTGATGGTAATGTTATGCTGGGGAAAGTATTGGTGGTAATGCATTTTAGGAGGTAGTGATAATAGCATTGATGAAAGTAGAGGTGGGAGGACAAATCATTGGTAGCCATGGTGAACATGGTGTAGATGCATGATGGGCCCAACACATTTCTGACGTGATGTTGGTGGAGGATTTGGAGGGGCATTGTACTGGTGCTCTTGATGGCAATAGGTTGTGATGGCTTAATTGAGGTGCTGGTGGTGGCCGTAAGCTTATAGTTGCAGCAGGTGTCCGCAATAATGATCAAGGTGAAGGCTATGATATTATATTTCCAGAAGAGTTTTGGCTGAAAGAGGAAGTTGATGGAACCCAACTTATAATTGAGATGGGTAAATGCATTGAACTTGGACTTGCACGAGTCCTAACATATAGTTGAGATGGGTAAATTCCTATTTTAGGGAGGATACAAATGTCTCTTGGAAATGGAATTGCAATTATATTTACTGGCGTCAGGGCTTCTTATTTAAACTTGAGCAAGAACCTACATTCTCTTAGATAGGAAAAATTAGATAGAAACCATCATTAAAGTACAATTTGACTGGTGAAAACTTAGAAACCTCTTCCTAAGTTTTCATATTTTCTTGCTAGGTGTTTTTTCTTGTATACTTCCTGTGTAATTGGGGCACCTTATGTTTTTAGTGATATCTTGATTACTTATAAAAAAAAACTAGTTCTTGTTCCTCCTCAATCTTTCTTGTATCTCCACCAAAATTGTCAGTTGTACTTGTACTTCACATTCTTTAGTACATTTTGACAGGAAATCCAACATTGCCATTTAGGTATTTATTACAATGTTGACCCTGTTATCTTGTTTTTCCTGACTGCATGTTTAACTGCCTTGAGTTGTTTTTGGTTAGAATGTACTGGTTATGTGATTCATTTGTCCTGGGGTGTTTTTCTACATTTTTCTAGCTTCTATTCAATATTGGATGCTTATGAATTAATATTTTACAGGTTCGGCTTTGTCGGGAGAAGAAATCAGGCAATATTTATGCCATGAAAAAGTTAAAGAAATCAGAAATGCTCAGCAGGGGGCAGGTGAGATCTGGCATTCTTAAAATTTATTTTAAGAAGCGTACTTAAACTTTCATGTTGTACTCTTTAGACCATTCTGCCACTTAATATATATGAGACTTGCATTTTTATTTTCAGAGCATTAATTGTCTCATTTCCTACTGCTGTTAAATTTACTTAAAGAATGCTGTGGGTTTTTTGTTTCATCTACTTTGCCTTGCAATAAAATTTTGAGCTTTATAAAGTTTGTAAGATTGGCCATTCTGAACTGCTTTTGGTGATCATAGAGATAGTTGAACTGTCCAAATGGTCTCTTTTCTGTACAACGCTGGATTGGCAAACAAATTGACCTGGTAAAGGGTCAGTTTTCCTTCTTGTTTCACTTGCTTTCTTTTGCTTTATATTTATGCATTGTTGGGAGAGATGAGGAAATAGATTTGGGGTTGGGGTGGGGGGGGAGGTCCTTAATTGTTACATACTTTAAAACTAGGATATATGAGATATAATTTCCTCTTTGTCATCATCAATAACTAGATAATTATTTCCTAGGTTAAACATTTGGTACAATTTGTGAAATTTTAAGGTGGTGGCTGATCTTTTAGGCGCTCCTTGTTCTTATGCTGCTTTTCTGCTTGAAGAGGGTGATAGTGTTATTGTAGTTTGAGAAGTGATGGCATTTGATTGCAAGAAGCAGTATAATTATTCAAGAATTCAACATTTAAGCAGCTCCCTTATGCAACAAGCATGATTGTCCTGTTTCTGTTCAAATAATTAAGAATTTTTTTTTTTCCCAATGTAATTAAGAATTTGTTTCTGGTCAAATAATTAAATTTGTTTACACTAACTGATTGTTTATTTACAACATAGGTTGAACATGTTAGAGCTGAAAGAAATTTGCTTGCAGAAGTTGCCAATCATTTCATTGTGAAACTCTATTATTCCTTTCAAGATGCTGAGTTCTTGTATCTAATTATGGAATATCTTCCTGGTGGTGACATGATGACTTTGCTCATGAGAGAAGAAACTTTGACCGAAACTGTTGCTAGATTTTACATTGCTCAAAGTGTTCTGGCCATAGAGTCTATTCATAGACATAACTACGTTCACAGGTTGGTATTCTCCTGTTGATGACATTTGTACCAATATAGTTAGGAGGAACTGTAGATTCTTGACGTGGATTACAATTTTGACTTTATATAACTGTGACTTACGTTTTACTTTGGCAACCATGATTTTTACAGAGATATAAAACCTGACAACCTCCTGTTGGATAAAAATGGTCACATGAAGCTCTCTGATTTTGGTCTTTGCAAGCCTCTTGACTGCTCCAATTTATCTTCTATAAGTGAAAATGAAGTCCTGGATGATGAGAACTTGAATGATACAATGGATATTGATGGATGCTTTCCAGATACTAAAACTGGGAGGCGTTGGAAAAGCCCCCTTGAACAACTTCAGCATTGGCAGATAAACAGGAGGAAATTGGTAGGAAAATATCAATTTTTAGTGTCTTACAGAAGTGTTATTTTGCTATATCTCATACCTGAATATGTGCAGGCAAAACATGTTTACGGTTTTGATTTTTCTAATTCATGTGTCTAAAGTTGTAGATACAATATTTGATATCAAAAGAAGAATAACATGAAATTCTGAGACTGCATATGCTTGAGAAACGATGGCCCAATGAAATGTTATTGATATAAGAAACAATACTGATCTTGGTAGGCTTTGTATCTATCTGCAAAATCTTTCTCGTATTGGTTATTTTCAGTGCTTAGAACACAGCACACATTGTTATTGTCTTGGTTACTAACTCATTGAAGATCTAAGTTGTGTTACATGAGTGTTGTATTTATATAATTGCATGTTTTTATTCTAAAAAATAAATTTCATAAAGGTCTTTGCTTTCATGCTGTCTTATATATTTTTTCTTGTTTTAATTACAGGCATATTCAACAGTTGGCACCCCAGATTATATTGCTCCTGAAGTATTGTTAAAGAAAGGATATGGCTTGGAGTGTGACTGGTAAGTGGTTTATAAAAAGTGATGGCACTTTTGTGAAATTCTTACAACGTGATTGGTGTCTGTATATTTTCTCTGTATTGAATTTTGTTCTTATGTTAATGAGTGAATGCAACAGTTATTCTGGTTCACTTCACAATGCTGTGTTATTAGGTTGCAGTAGTAGCCGAAAAATGGTACCCTGTGTGTCTTGTCAGTATAGTTCTAAGAAGAATAACACATTTATTTGAAATTGGACTATGTTTTGTAAGATGCACCAGTTGTAAACCTGTTATGAATAGCATTTAAAGTTTCAACCAAAATCAAAGTAATGTTTTCGAAAGAGTTGGTGTTAATTAAGTCAAAGTGGCCATGATCTTTGGTAATTCGGCATTTGATAATCATCTACTTCGATGTATGCTAAAGCACTAGAAGTAATTAAGGCATAAGATGGGGTGTGAGAATATTGTGGAATCAGTTATTGTGCTCTACACCAGCATTTTGTACCTTAAATTATGATCAGGTCCAAAATGTTGGCAGATTCTACTTTACATTGTTTCCTGCACTGTAACTAAAAAACTGAAAAAACCATTTTATAATTGTCTGACTAATAAAGGTTATTACATGTTCTTTTTTATGGTTGAGTTTTGGTGGTTGAAGACAGGTTTTATATATCATCGCGGGGGCAACACATACATACCAAGAGCGAGAGAGAGGCACACATACTACATAGATTTTTCCCACCTTTTTTATGAGTAAAATGGAGTTTCTTATCCAGTTGCCTGGTTGCAGGTGGTCACTTGGTGCAATAATGTATGAGATGCTTGTTGGATATCCCCCATTTTATTCTGATGATCCAGTGACAACTTGCAGAAAGGTTAATTTGCTTTGAGCACTTGTTTGATTATAACTTTTGAGCTGAAACATGTGATGTCTAATTTGCTTTCAGGTTATCCTATTTTGAACGGTGGTAGGCCTTCATCATTTTTCATGATGCTTTCCTCTCACGTGTTCTTTTTTGTCTGCTCCTCTTTGTACTTTTGAGCTGTTCATTAGATGTTTTCCTTTTTTGCTTTTGGTGTTCCTTCTCCTAATCCTTTATTTATTTTTTTCATTTTTGATAAGTAATTGAAATATCATTAAAAACCTAAGGCGTAACCTAAGTACATAAGAAGTATACAAGAGAAACAACTAACCAGCAAATAAACAAGAGAACAAAGAAATCATGAAAGCTAAAGCACAAACATAATTGTCCAAGTATACAGAGTATTAAAAAAAAGAAGAAGATATCTTTGGTCCTTCAAACATCTATCATTACGTTCCTTCTAGAGCAACCTCAAAAGACAAGAAGGTACCATATTCTACACAACAGCACTATGAGATCTACCTCATGTTCATCAACTACTCTTCTAGGCATAACCCAAAAGAGCTCAAAACGGCTTAAAAGCACGTTCTATAATGCACTAGCTACCTCACAATGGAAAAGAAGATGGTACACGGACTCCCCATTGCTGTTGCACATGCAACACCAATCAACTACAATGACATGCCTCTTCCTAAGATTGTCCATGGTAAGAACTTTTCTTTGGGTCGCCAACCAAGTAAAGAAAGCCACACTCTTAATAGACCTTTGTCCGCCAAATACTCTTCAAAGTAAAAGGAATGGCACCATTACAAACAAGGACCTTATAGAAGGAGCTAACAATAAACAACTTTTTTTAGAGGGGATCCACCAAAGCTTGTCTTCACCTTCCTATCTTACTCTAAGTACAACACATTAAAAAAGAGGTGAAGGCATCAACCTCCTAATCCTGAGCATCTCTAATAAAGCTTATGTTCCATTGATTGGACCTACCAAAAAGCTCCAAGTGACTTGCAAACAACCCCCAACCCCTCTTGATATTCTTCCATAAACCTACCTCATGCAACCCAAGTGGTTCATTGGAACACCACTCACCCCATGAACCGTCAAATTTAGAGTCAACCATTACTCTCTCTTATGCACATAACGCCAAAATCATTTTCCTAAGATGGCACAATTAAATGCCAAAGTCATTTTCCCATGATGGCACAATTAAGCATCAACAAGTTCTGAACCCCAACCCTAAACCCTAGTCCTTTATATTTTTGAGAGCATCTAGAATTTCTCTTTATTGATTCTATAAAAGTTTGTAATGTATTGTTACTTTTGTTAATTATTGTGGAAAGTTAGTCATTTTAAGGTCATTTGGTATGTCATAATTGACATATTGGTTAATGTATGTTAGATTGTGAATTGGAAAAATCATTTAAAATTTCCGGAGGAGGTGAGATTGACACCTGAAGCGAAGGATCTGATCTGTAGATTGCTTTGTGATGTTGAACACAGGCTTGGCACTGGAGGGGCAGACCAAATTAAAGTATGCTTAATTTTCTTTTATTGATTGCACTACGTTAAAATTTTCATTCCAATATTATTGTAAGTAAAAAGTATTATTAATGAAACATCGTCAGGCACATCCCTGGTTCAAAGATGTGGTATGGGACAAACTCTATGAAATGGAGGCAGCGTTTAAACCAGAAGTTAATGGGGAACTTGATACACAAAATTTTGTGAAATTTGATGAGGTAAGGTGTTACCACCCTTGATCATTGGTAAAGACCATTGGTTGTGTACTTGTATTTGACTTTCAATTTAATGTATTTATTTCTAGTTATGTTAAAAGAGATAAGGGTTTTTCCATCCTTGATAATAAAAAAAATAGAACTTTTCTTTTTGCTGATTCCTTTGCGATATATGAAGTTGACATATATAGATGTGTAGGCATGTGTGAGGTCAAGATATCTCTGTATACTAGGATTTTATGTTCCATTTTTAGGAAGATTGGATTTTTTCTTTAAAAAATATATATATATATATTTGGATTATTTACTCAGCTTCTAAGGTAATGATTTTTTTTTTTTTTTAATGAGAATATTCTGTTTTATTTAATTAAAATTAATAAATTTCCAAACTGGAGACCTGCCTTTGCAAATTTGTTTAAAACTTATGATATGTGCACATGCTGGTTGGGTACCTAATAATTTGGTACTCAAACATTATAATTAGGCAATTATGTAAATGAAAAGTAACTGGCTGCTGTCCTTATTTTTTTTATGTTTTCAATGTGTTTATGATATTTGATTGCGTTTTTGTTCCATTTAAATGGATTTTCTAGATCTTTACTTATGTCCAGTATGACACCTTTCAAGTACCATAGCCATGACAAATCCTCTAATTCCTATAGGTAGATCCTCCTACACCGTCAAGACGTGGATCCGGAACCACAAGGAAGGTATGCAATCTTTTTTCACAAAGAAGGATGAAAACCTAATTGGCATAAATCAACTTACTTATTCATGTTGTTTGTTTGTAAGTATTTCCCAATTAAGTCAAAGATCCAAAACATCATCCAAAATGCAGTTGAACCAATGACAGTAACTAGACTTCTTAGGTGGGGGAGTGAAGTATGAGTTTGGAATAAATAGATAAATGAGAGAGTATTGGGAAGTAGATAAATTGAAAAGCATGAAACTAACCCAAAAATGATCTTTTTTTCTAATTATTCTGGCAATATTGTCCAAACATCATGTGCATGTAAGAAGTATGCGATTTTATATTTTACAAACTCAGATGGCTCCATTGTGTGTGACAGAACATTGGAGAGTAATATTTATCAATTTAAACAGAATAAAGAGTGGCCATGCTATGAGTTATGATAAGAATTTGAAATTGTGCTTGTTGAAATATATATAAAATATAAAAGTACTAAAATGTGAAAGAGAAAGAGAAGAGAGCGGAAGCGGAGAGAGACGTATGGGCTACATCTTGTATATTCACTGTATAAAACAATATTACATAACTCTTTATTTATAGAGAGACAATGAGTAGTGATCAAGAAACCCTAAAGTAGACCTAAACTAATTAAGGAAGAGAATAAACCTTACAAGGAAATATAATAACGGAGAATAATATTCTAACATAAAGAGAAATAACTTATTAAGGAAAATATTAATAAATCTAATTTAGAAAATATAAAATATTCCAACATTCCCCCTCAAACTCAAGGTGTAAGCTTGAGTTTGGAAAAGATAATAAATTTAAGTCACCCAAAGTTGATGGTTGGATCAAGGCAATGCTGGTGAGAAAGGCTAAAAGTGACGGTCGGAGAAATACTGGAGAATGGAAAGAAGCTGCTAAAAAAATCTGGTTAAGGGCCAAGCCGCAACTGACAATGATGGTCAGAGAACAAAAACTTGCCGTTAATCCTGTGAAGGGCCAAACCACATTGCGCCAAGATTCGAAAGGCTAAAAGTGACGGCTGGAGAAATACCATAGAATGAAGACAAGCCGCTAAAAGAATTCGGTGAAAGGCCAAGCCGCAACTGACAATGAGGCCGGACAGCGGAAACTAGCAGTTAAAAAAACCCCTATGAAGGGGCAAACCTCATTGTGCCAAGATTCGCCAATGAATAAAGCCGTGGATCACAACAAAATTGGAAGTTCGTCATAAGAGAATGCTAGAAACACCAGAGTCATAAGACTTTTATTGAAAGCCACAGAAATAGAAACAGAAACATGGCTTTGATACCATGTTGAAATATATAGGCTCTGATACCATGTTGAAATATATATAAAATATAAAAGTACTAAAATGTGAAAGAGAAAGAAAAGAGCGGAAGCAGAGAGAGACGTATGGGCTACATCTTGTATATTCATTGTATAAAACAATATTATATAACTCTCTATTTATAGAGAGATAATGAGTAGTGATCAAGAAACCCTTAAGGAAGATAATAAACCTTACAAGAAAATATAATAACGGAGAATAATATTCTAACATAAAGAGAAATAACTTATTAAGGAAAATATTAATAAACCTAATTTAGAAAATATAAAATATTCTAACAGTGCTAATAGAACCTAAAATTGACCCCATATAATTAGTTTGGTTAGGTCCCCAATTTTTTGAAATTGCCTATTTCAAAAATTGGCAATTTAAACCTTCCAATTTTGCCTGATATAGATTTCTTCTTGGCATTATGTACTCCTTTTATAAAAAAAATAATAATAATAATAAAAAGAAAAGAAAAAAGGAGAGCACTAAGGATATACAATTAACAGTATTCAGAATAAGGACATCGAATTTTGGGCTAAATTTGTAATCCATCTGTTCTGACTTGATGGACATATATTCAAAGTCCATAGACTCTAGTGCATCTATACCTTAGCCTACATCCTATTCATCATAACTTCGTCAACTAATGTTGCCTGTCCACATTAGATTTTTTTTTTTTTGTTAGTATCCGCATGATAAAATCAAGCTGACTCTAGGGCCCGTTTGGGAGCACAATTTCAATAAGTGCGATTTTAAAAATTGCATTTTTAAAAATTGTGTTGTTGAAATCGCCACTTTTTAAAATCGCACAGGTATTTGGTAAAAACATGTTAAGAAGGTTTTTTTTTTTAAAATTTTTTTTATCAATTTAGAGTTTTGTTAACAATAGCATATAATTTCGGTTTTATGGCCAAATAGGTAAATATTGCCCCAAATATTTTTTTTAAGCAAAATCGTGATTTTGGTTTAAATTCGCACTTTTTCAAATAAGCACTCTCTAGTCAGCTTATTGAAATCGCAGATTTTTTCACGATTTTAAAATCGCAATCTCAAACACTCTAAAAAGCGATTTGGTTTAAAAACGCAGATTATTTCTTTCAAAATGCACTCTCAAACGGACTCTTAATATGTTCTGACTTAATGCTACGTGGTGTACTTATATCAAGGCATCTTACTTTTTTTTCTTTTTTTCTTTTTTTGGATGAATAAGGCATCTTATATTATCAATAACTTCGTCGACAGATGCTTTTGACTCCTAAAGATCTCAGTTTTGTTGGTTATACATACAAGAACTTTGAGGCTGTCAAAGGGATGCGTAATTCTTTTGGTATGGGAACTTCTTTCTACCTCAGCATAAATTTCTCCCAACCTTTTCATTCCTTCTCTATTAAACTTTGCTACTTCTTCTACCTGGTATTTACATTTTCTTGTAAGAGTTGGTTAACTGGTTGTAAACATTATCTGCCTAAATAGTTATAGTGACTTCCTTGTTCCTTTTGCCCATGCTAGTTAGGTGGTTCATTTTGTATACTTTCTATGTACTAAGGGGCACTTTACGCTTTTATTGAGATTGGTTTATTACTTATAAAAAAAAAACATTATCTGCCTAAATGATGCTTGTGTACTGCACATGAGCTAGAAACTATAAAGTCATTGGCCTATCTGACAAGACTTCACACTTGGAGGTTTCATATGTTAAAAAATAATTCTGGGTAAAGGTATTCTCTTAGGATGAGGCAGGCTTTCATCATCATGGTTTTCTTAATTAACTTACATCCCAGTCTTGCTTAAGATCTGTCTGATCTTGTTATTAATATTTCCTTTTCCATTATGTCAAAAATAGCAAGTGCTACGTGCAAATGGTATTGCAGCCTGTATTTATGTGTTATGCATAATGATCCACAGACAGTGATTTTGATAGACCTGCTTGTGTACCTTTATCATGGCTGACACTGATCCTTTTTAGTTTATTAAACTTCTGTAGATTTGAAGGGGAGCACTTCACCGAAGGGGTTATCCACCGACTCTTTCCACAGTAATAGATCACAATCCACTGCTAGCATTATGAACTCTTTTTTATTTTTTTATTTTGTGTGTATCATATTCAGTAGTAGTTTTTTAATGGATGATGTTCCTTGCTAGGTGATTCTGGAGTGGACTACTCTGCTGACGACCTAGAAACTAATGTGCTTGTGTCATCAGGGGATGCCATGTCACAGTGAAGAGCAGCCAACCCTTACCATGTAAAGCTTCTCGCGGAACGGATAGGCGAGCCCTCTTACGAAGATGGTGGGTATACCTGCTTATTTTTCAGTCAGGTTTTGCCCGTTTCTGCATCATGAATGAAGTTGACTGGCATAGTGTTGCAGGACTTCCTAGTGTACAGTTGAGGAACTTCAGGAATGGCCAATTCTGGTCCTGACTACCCAGGTTGGTTTGTAGCATGAGGAGTTCTAATTGGAAGTTTTTGTATCAACTAGGAATTTTCAAGCCATATTCTGGTCCTGACTACCCAGGTTGGCATACTCATGCCTTCGCTTGTGGCAGTTGCTGGCCTTTTTCTACGCTTTTTCAGTTTTGTTTTGTTCTTCATGATAGTCTAGGAAGCTGTGAAATGCTTTCATGGCAGTATTGAAGATAAACCTTCTGATAACTGGTATTGTATGGAGTATGGACAGCCTAGTGAGCAAAATATGACATCTAGTTGTTGTTTCCAAAGATTGAGGAATAAGGTCTTGTAGAAATGTCATGTAATCATTATGTCTTTTATAAAACATGTTAGCATTTTCTTAATGGACAGGGGAGTGAATGGAGATGAGTTATTTTATGATCAAGATTTAATGTTGTATCTAATGGTGTAAGTGATGACACATCATTTAAATTTTTTGAGTGGAGTGCAAACATGTTTATTTGCACTATTAAATATAATAATATTAAATTCTAACAATGAAGTGCCCATTTCAGTTTCAATTGTTATGTTGTATTTAATGGTGTATATGTTGTCATATCATTTAAAAGTTTTAGTGAGCGTGGCAATGTATAGATCATTATAAACCTGTGAAAATTAATATGAACTATAAAATAGTTAATTTCTATTTCACTTGAAGGAGATGCTCTATTTCAAATTAAATTAATGGTATTCATTTCATGATTAAGATTTAAAGTTTATTCATCTAATGGTGTACATGATGTCATGTTGGCATGTCTTTGAAAAAAAAAAATTAAATAACATGGCATCATGTATATTGTTAGATGCATTAACTTTAAATTTTGACCATAAAATAAATACTGCTCATTTTCAAATGAAATTGAGAGGATTCTATTTCATATAGGATTTCGAGATGAAATGGTGGGAGCCTAAGATAGCCCGAACTTGATTTGGGGCTCTAAAGACTTGATCCGATCCAAAGAAGTCAGTATATCTTGTTATTATCCATCCAAAGAAAAGGGAGTAAGGATAATAACAGGAGAATAGTGAGAGGGGCTCTCTTACCCAAATAGGGAAGCCTTTGCTAGGGAAGGGGAGCCTCTCTCATGTACCTTTGCTAAAAGAGAAGAGGGCAGAGGTAAGAGGAGGGATTCCAAATTACAACTGATCTTTGTTGCATCGAAATTACTAAAAATATAAATAAATAATTTTCAATTTCATAAGAAAGTACATAATGCATCATATATTATTTGAAATGTTGTGTGAAATTCTAAAAGCTTATACTAATTTTCCAAATCAAAAGTAGTAAAATATATGGGTTTTTTTTTGTAAGAAACAACATGCACTGATCATTATTACAAACACATATGACAACAATCATGATCCTCTTCATTTTATTTCACAATCTATATTTTTTTTATTACATCTAACGGTGTATATGGTACTATGTTATTTAAAAATTTTAAATAACATGATAACATATTTACTATGTAGCAACATATATGCTATTAGATATGTGAAATCCAACCTAAACTATAAAAATTATTTATCTCTATTTCACTTTAAATACAACAAGCTTAAGAAATCTATTTTATTCCAGGATTTCTCTTACTTAGGGCATTTATAATGCATGGACCATGTCTTGTTATCTTTTTGTTGAGAGTTATTATGGTTTTGCACTCTGAGGAAAGTTTTTATAATTGACAATCAAAAGACTAGCTCCAATGACCTAAGTTGTACTTGTTTTTTTTATGTCATTGTTATCACATTACTTTTAAATCTTGCTATCTTTTTTTCATTTATGCTTGAAATGTATATATGTTATCTCCCTAAGTCTGAGTCAGGTAGCCCATTTTGGGCATTGACCAGCTTAGGCTCAAATGGCCTAACAACTTCATTTTGGCAGCTGCAAAAGAATCATACTAGAATGCGAAGCATCCAGTCATTCTTGTTACTTAAAATGGTAGCTGGTTCAAACCTCAATGTGTCAACAACTTTCTTTGAGAATCCACACCAGATATGGTATGAGAGCACCACTATCCTCCTGTCACAAGGGCAGTTGCCGCAGTTGGCATTTAATTCCACCCAACATGTGACAAATGAAGGGTTATTGGGACACCTTGGCTATGTTTGGCAAAGGACTGGACTTGAGGAAGTGACCGGTATTGTAGCATATTTGATTGATGTGAGAAAAAAAGTAAGAATGTTTTGTATAAAAAAGTAAAATTTTTTTGTTTTGTAATGATATTTTTATTTAAATAGTAATAAAAATTGATTAATATGATATAAAAAGTAAGAATGTTATAGTTGATATTGAAAGAAATTTTTTTGAGATTTTGGATCGGGGCCTGGTCTAGTCCTTTGCCAAACATCCAAACATAGCCCTTATTAGAGCTAGTGACCTTGCATGTGCAACTTAGTTAGAAGACAACATATGTCAAAGTAGTACAAAAGAGGAATGATGTTCGATTGGAGAAAATAAGAGATGCACACTTTATTCATTCATTCGAAACAAACACTTTAATTTCATAACTTATTCCTCTTGCGGAAGAAGGGTTTTCATTTTTAAAAGTTTTCAACTGACTTAAGTATCATAGGTATCCCCTGCTGGCTCACCCCCACACGCCTCTAAGTCAATCTTCTTAGCGATTTCAAGTCCTCCTCGGTGTGGAATTGGCCGAACAGATTTCAGCATCATAACTACCAATATAAATATGACTATGGCCAATTAATAAACCTAATCAATTTAGATTCAAAAGGTTGATTTAGCACCATAACAAGTTAACAACCATGGAAGTCCGTTGCTATCATCAAAGCCTTTTTTGTGTGTGCATATACTAATGAAACCACGTCAATTTCCTTGTTTCTACAATCACAACCAAGCCATCACTTTTCCATTTTTCTTTGTTTGCAGAGCTTGTTGGAATGTCAAGATTTTCAAAGTCAATGATTATTGAAAGTGTATACTCATAATAAGCATAACTGTACACGATTTTGACTTTATATTGTATAATAGGAAAACTGATTAAGATAATTAATATAGAGCTATACCAACTATTCTTAATTATAAATTAGAAAAAAAAAAAAAAAAACTATTCTTAATTATGTGTAGCATTACTCTTAACTTTATGTAGATATTTTTCAATAATAATAAAAATATTGAATGTAGATGTTTACACTGATAATAATTTTTTATATTTCCTATATAATTCTCAAACTATACATGAATTATGACACTATATATATATATATAAAAAAAAATCAACTGAATAATAAAAATTTAAAATTTAGAAGATTAAAAGATTTAGTAATTAGTCTTGGCAATAGACAACACAACATGCATTGCTTATAACAAAAAATAAAACAACAAGAATTGATTTTTTTTTTTTTACGTCATTTCAAGCAAGTCAACCTTTGTACTCCTTTGACTTGTTTGCTTGTGCTTTTTTAAGATTACTTCTAATAACCCAACACAAAATTATTTTCACGTTTATATTACATTACTCTAAAAAAAGAGAGTATATTCTAAAAAGCATTAGCAAACGAGCAATTTTCTTAGTCAATGGGCCATTCTTTGACTCATTTCAAATGGTTTTTTTTTTTTTTTTTGACGTTATATTGACTAATTTTGGATAATTTTTGGTCTCTCCACCCCTTATTTGTATATTTTATATTTTAATGAAATATTTATCTTGAATAAAAAGAAGAAGAAAAGACAACGATTTTTACCTCTCACGTCGGCAAAGATCGTCTGATCTTCGCAGTCATATAATCAAAATAGTTATAATCACAATATCACATACAAACTCTAAGCTGATCGAGCCGGCTCAACTTTTCACTTCCATTTATGCCCCCACTCCAACACCCACTCTTAAATCCTCATCAAAACAAAGCATGGGCATATCGGTAACTTCGGTATAGCCAATTTCGTTGCCGATCAAAACACAGGGTGCTTCATCCTCCATGGCTTTGTACGAACCTTTGATTTCGAGCTCCAACTCGTACTAACCCCAAAATACCCAATTCGGAACCAGTTATTGAATCTCCGAATCTCAAAATCGTCGCAGTTCGGGAAAAAGCACCGACACTGACACCCCAATTGAAAAGGTATACAAATTTATGTGTATTTTCTTCTGTGCTGATTTAACTTCTAGGGTTTCAATTTTTTTTTTTCTAATTTTTTTTTTGGGTAGTTGAAGGCTTTTTTGGTTCGATTTCTGGGGTTTCCTGTTGAATCAATTCCTAGGGTTTACTTTTTTGGTTTCCGAATTTTTTTTTTTTTTGTTGTTGTTTTTTTAAATGAACTCAGATTGAGAAAAAAAAAAATCGAAAATTTGAGAAGAAGACTGGTTTTAAACTTCAAGAGTATTTAATTTTATTTTGAAACTTTATTAGAATGATTTTAGGAAATGGAGGAATTTAAAGAATCACAGACAGAGATAACGTAGGAAAATTTTCTTGTGCCCTCATTGGGCGTGATTTGAATGGTGAATGATAACTTAGGAAGTGAACTTGTTTTTCAAATGAGGAAAGATCATTAACAAAATTGCTACTCGTACTGACTCTTTTTTTAGAGAAAGTATGTGCCAACTGATGTTGCAAGGTAGCTTTCAAAATTAATGGTATGACCCGCCATGTCAATTGTGGTAGTACAATTGCAGCCATTGGTTGGGTGCAGGCAATTGTGTAATTTTGGTTTAGGTCATTTTAGTGTTTTTGAACTTAGTTTATTGCCAATTATATTTAAGGAGCTGAGATTAAGGGCTAAGAGGGTGAGCCATAGCTGAATTTTATTATATGACTGACATTAATCAAATGCACAATGGTTTGTTATTCTTGATCTATTTTTGCTCTCCTTGACCGCGGGGGGAGGGGGGGGGGGTGCGGGGATTGTAAATTTGCTATATCATTATAAAACAGTTCAAGATTGGAGTCCGGGTTCCGATTTCCTTTGTTATCAATGCAGCATGTAAGTCGCCATGTCTGAGCTCAATAACATTTTATACTAGGCGTAACAAAATTTAATATTTATGACAACACATTTGCATTATAGAGAATCGCTGCAAAGATAATTTTACGAGGAGGTAGTTGCTTAAGTTTTCTGGGATATCATTGTTTTGTGGAACTTTTTTGCTTGTTCTTACTCAGGGACAAGACAAATTTTAGGAGCTTGATAGCATGGTATTTAATAATAAGCTTGTTAGTTTTTTGAATATGACTTACTTTGATTGACAAAATCTTCAAACAAGTTTGTGAAGACTATGAAATCACTTAGATTATGAGTCAATTTTGAGTTGATTTGCAATGCATGGATAACAAGTTACATACGCTTAAAAAAAGTGCATAGCAAAGAGTGCAAGAAAATTTAGAAGAGATGAATTTGTAAGAGGCTAGAGGTACATAGCAGTTTCAAGGATTTGCTTAATTTGAATCTTCTTTGTTTAGGAAAGTACCCTTTTCTGGCAATCAGCTGAATGCTAAGAAGACGAGTGCTGGTTTTATTTATTTATTTTTTGGGAGTCCATTGACAATCTCTTTATTTGTTGTTGTGTGTGTGTGTATGACTGCATGCTCATGTGTTCCTTTATTTTATTATTATTATTATTTTTTTTTTTGGGGGGTGGGGGGGGGTTCCCATCCATCCACTTTAAAAATTTGACAAGTTCTATAATCTACAGGGGGAAAAAAAAAAGAATCCAGATATCAGTGGAGGATATTGTAGTCCCTTCTGTTTTGGATCGTGAAGGTGTGAAACTGGGTGATATCATAGATATTCGGAGTTCTATGCTTTATGTTATTGCTCTTATTCACAAAGACTTTTTTTTTTTTTTTTTTTTTACTTGGGCTCACACAGTGCATGCTCAAACATTTTCTGCAATGAACTTTTGGTGGTTCATTTGGACCTCAAATCTACTTCTTGTTTCAACTTATATCTTTGTCATTGAGGAACTTAAGATGTGAAGCCCCTACATGTCATGTAATTTGGATGTGGATTTGGTTTCACCATTGCAGGAGCATTGTCTGGATCAGGCGGTCATTGTAAATATTTGCATTAATTTCGCCTTTATGTGCTATAGTACCACAACTTTGTCATGCACCACTATGTTTTCTGGGTTTGTGACACAGAGGATGAGTGGAAACTAATGCAATGGCAACATCTAGCAAATTTGATATGCCTTCTGGTAGTCCAGATAGACCATTGTACACCAGTGGGCAGCGTGGATCCCACATTGCTGGTCCATTGGACAGATCAGGTAGCTTTCGTGAGAGCATGGAGAATCCAATTCTATCTTCTCTCCCAAACATGTTGAGAAGCAGTTCTGCAGTAACACAAGGAGATGTAGTGAACTTCTTCCAATGCTTGCGTTTTGATCCGAAGGCACTGGTTACAGAGCTTAAGTCTAGTCGTCAAGTGGAATTTAAACGTTATGTGGGTGTTGCACTTGGCATTTCACCAGATGATTCTCCATCCAGTTCTTCAAAAGGCAAGCTGCAACCATCTCCGATACCAGAGGAAATCAAACGAGTAAAGGCTTGTCTTCATGAAAGCAAGGCGAGGTAGTTCTTCATATACTTTGCATTTTAGATTGAAGTTGTAACTAGTTATAACATTGTAATATTTTGCAGGTCACGGGCAAAAATTTTCAGTGATTCCTTATCTGCCTTCAACAAATTCTTCCCAAGCATACCGTCAAAGAAGAGATCTCGATCAGAAAGTTTTTCTAGTGACCGGTCTGGTGTGTTGTCAAGTGATCGGTCAGTCCTGGGGCCAAATGTAGGTAAAATCGGAATTCAGAGTCACACCATCAACAGTGGTTTTGAACTTGAGCAGCAAAAACCAGAAGAACGAACTAAAAATGCTGTCCCAAACAAGCGCACTCGAACTTCTTTGGTGGATGTGAGAGTATGTAACTTGGGATGAATATCTCATTTAATTAACTTGCAAAAACTATTTTATTTATGCATTGTGCTTCCTGCTCTCTCTCTCTCTCTCTCTCTTATTGGTGCAGATATGATTCTTTTTTACATGGAAGCTCTCTTTCAGTTAATTTTTCCTTTTACGATTATCACTTAGTTTGATTTCTTTTTGTTCTTTTCCAGATTAGGTGAGAGCATATGATTTACTCTGTAGTTCTTGAGTTTATATGTACATGTGATTGCACGTATTTATATGTACACCTATTAGGCTATACTGTTCCTATTGTTGTTATATTATATATTTGTCGTTCTAATGGACTTTTTTGCTTTAAAAATATATATTTGGTGTACCCAACTTTATGTCTAACATGCACATTGTCTGGATTCTTTTAAATCTAGATGGATGTGCGGAGTAATGCTCTTGTCAGGCCATCTGGGGTTGTAGATAGGGAGAGGGAAATGCTAAGGATTGCAAATGGTGGTGCAGTTCAGGCTGAGGATCGAACATTACCTATTGGTGTTGATGGTTGGGAGAAGTCAAAAATGAAGAAGAAGCGTTCTGGGATAAAGCCAGATGTTTCTCCAAGTACATTGTCAAATAAACCAATTGATGGCTACCGGGAACCTAAACAGGGAATACAGCAAAGGCCTGTCGCTGATGCCCGGTCAAGGTTAAGTAATGAATCCCATGGTTTCAGGTATGAGTTCTTATGTCTATTCATGCATTTATCCATAGTGTCTATTTGAACCCTTAGCACAATAGCATGTATTAAATGCGTCCACTTGGCAGTTCTGGTATGTTTTGTTGCCATTTTGTTGTAGGATTTATTTATTTGTTTCCTAGGAAGAAACATTGGAACATAGCCCTCTGTAGGGCACAGTTGGCCTTTATAATCATTATGAGCCTTTACTGACTAATATTAAAACTCCAGAACCGGTCATAGATGAAGAACTCATGACAATATGTTCAAGACTTCTGTGAGAATATTGTGGTGCTAGATAGGATTGATAATGAAGCTGATGTTCTTTATACTGCAATTTCATTATTTATTTCTTTTCTACAATCTTTATTTCTTTTGCTTATCAAAATAATATTTTTTCTTTGTGCCTTTCCCCCCTTATATGCTATTCTTATTCTTCTTAGGAAATCTAGACTTTCAAAAGGGATAGAGGTTCTATTTTATGCATCTGAGGTTGTTATTGAAAAGTATATTATTCTTATACTTTTTTACAATACTTATCAAAAAACTTTTTTACAATACTTATCAAAAAAAAAAAAACTTTTTTACAATAATAGTAGTAAAAAATATCAATTAGCATATTTTTGATAGTAGTAATTGATTAAGAAGACAAGGGGGTTGAATAGGGGAAGTAATGACACACATATATGGTGAACTTTTGTCCATTCTTTTATATTCAATTCATTTATTACGTTTTCTGTATGTATCTTTGTATAATGCTGTATTATCCTTATATAGGCTACCCTCGAGGTTAAGGAAAACACCTCAATGTGTGATATTAACAATTAAATTACCTATGGTTACACCTCAGTGCTTGAGGTGCCTGAACTATTGCCTTAGGATGTAGCCGTGGTTCATATGACACTTCAAATTTACTGAAGTGCAGGAAAATATATTTGCAATTTCTTAAACTTAAAATATTCCTTTTTTATTTTTCAAATCAGAAACTGACTTCGTCTATTATGCCATATTGTTAAGCATTGTCCTAATAAATCTCTGTTTAGATGTTGTGGCTCTTTGGAAGCAATGTTGATTGGTTAACATTCTGTAAGTTTTGAATAGAATTCAAGCCCATAATTTGAATTATGAAGAATGAAATTGTTCTTTCCTCAAGGCTTTCGCCTAATGGTATAGAGGGAAAAAGGTTTGCCTTAAATGAAGACAAAATTAAGTGTAGGGGAAATTTAGATTTAGGGTCTCTGCTTCAAGTGTTGTTGCTTTGAACATTTGGCTCTATCCTTTATGAAACAAACTTGAATTAATTTGTGTTTTGACAATTATCATTTGTAGTTCGTCATCTAAGAGGTGATATTAATATGTATCTCTATGTAGGCCAGGAGTCCTTAATGGAGCTGTTGGAGTTGGAAAATCAGATGGTATCTCGCAACAGACTGGCTTGGGCATGCGTTCCTCCATCCCTAGGACTGACCCCGAGAATAATTCCCTTTCAAATGATAGGAGAGATCGTCCTATTGGCTCAGAAAAGGAAAGGGTGAATGTTAGAACCGTCAATAAGTATGTACAGCATCCTTATTTTCAAGTTCTTTTTAGTAATTTCATCGACTAACAATATTATAATTGCTTTTCCTTTTCTATTATGTCAGCCTTCAGTTTACTAATGAAAGCTCCTTTTACTCTGATTCCTTTTTTTTTTTGTTTTCTTAATGATAAAATCGTATATTTATTTACATTCTTTTATTTTTTGTGATGCTCAGGACAAATGTTCGTGACGATTTTAATTCTGCTAGTCCTATCTCAAACACGAAAATGAATGCATCTGTCCGGGCTCCAAGATCAGGTTCAGGCGTTGCACCCAAGTTGTCCCCTGTTGTCCCTAGAGCAAATGTTCAGAATGATTGGGAGATTTCTAATTGTACAAACAAGCCCCCTGCTGCTGTTGGAGTCAATAATCGCAAACGCATGACATCAACACGGTCTTCATCCCCACCTGTTGCTCACTGGGCTAGCCAGAGGCCACAGAAGATCTCCCGTACTGCAAGACGAACAAATCTTGTTCCTATTGTTTCAAGTAATGATGAAACTCCTAATCTGGATACTGGGTCTGATGTTACTGGTAATGACATTGGGTTGGGATTTGCCAAACGCATGCCTGGAAGTTCTCCTCAGCAAGTGAAATTAAAAAGTGATCCTTTGTCTTCAGCCACCTTATCTGAAAGCGAGGAGTCAGGGGCTGTGGAAACTAAATCCAGAGATAAGTGCAGAAAATCTGATGAGATGGATGAGAAAGCTGGACAGAATGTAACAAAAGTGTCCTCTCTGGTCCTGCCATCAAGAAAGAATAAGCCAGTTGCTGGGGAAGAGCTTGGAGATGGTGTTCGGAGGCAAGGGAGGACTGGGCGAGGTTTTACTTCCACAAGATCTCTTATGCCAATGACAGTTGAGAAGCTTGGCAATGTGGGAACAGCAAAACAACTCAGAAGTGCAAGACTTGGTTTTGATAAGACTGAAAGGTCAAACATTTTTGTCCTACATGCATTTTGCTGGTTGTCTAACAAATTTATATCCCATTTTGTAGTCTCGGGCCACTTGGATTAAAATCTAATAGTTTTATGAAATCTTTTACTCAGCAAGGCAGGTCGTCCGCCAACTAGGAAACTTTCTGACCGTAAAGCCTATCCACGTCAAAAGAATACAGCGATAAATGCAGCAGCAGATTTTCTCGGTAGTTGAACTACAAACTTCTTAGAAAATATTTATGAACCCTTGATTTTCTATGGTTACTTTTTCCTATGCTAATCATTTTGGTTTGTCTTGTTTAGTTGGGTCAGATGATGGACATGAGGAGCTATTGGCTGCTGCAAATGCTGTTATTAATCATGGTAATGTTCTCACTGAATTTTGAATCCATCTTACTGCTAAAATACTTGTATTTTTTGGGTTAATTTATTTGTTTGTCACTGCAGCACGTGCCCTTTCCAGCTCTTTTTGGAGGCAGATGGAGCTGTTTTTTGGTTATATATCTGATGCAGACATTGCTTTCTTAAAGCAACAAGTAATGGCCCACCTTTTCTTGTTCTAAAGACTATATGAGATAAATTAATCTTGTCTCACAGACTGATGTTGCGATCATTATTGTGTTAAAAATGCGGTATCTATAAAGTTTGCAGCATGAATTTGCATCTCATATGTTAACAAATTAAAATACTAAGGAAGCGATCCCCTTGACTTGATGGATACTTATCAGGTTTTGGTGTTGGTGTCTGTGATTTAATGAATCGGAAACCCACTTCTTGTTGTATAAATTATTTCACTGATGGTGCAGCCATTGCATGGTTGGAGAAGAAACATCCTCTTTGGAAGCCCATTTTTTTTTTTTTTAGAAGGCAAAACCAAGCAAGAAACCTTTTTGACCCAAGAATAAGTGTCTGTGATGGTATGCATGGGCTATGGTCCAATTCAATTTGGAGTTTGTTTACTAGTTGAAGTAGAGTTCTAGTCCCTCGCAAGTGGCGTTCTTTGTGTGGATGGCGACTTTAGGGAAAATATTAACTTTGGATAATTTACGAAAGAGGAATATTATTGTGACGGAGTGGTGCTGTATATGTAAGAAAGGTGGATAGTCTATAGATCATTTACTCCTTCATTGTGAGGTTGCAACAGAGTTGTGGAGTGCACTTCTCTAGTTGTTTGGCATTGCTTGGGTTATGCCTCGCAAGGCGAGCAATTTGTTGGGAAGTTGGAGGGGACAATTGGGCAACCCTAATGCTTTGAACATATGGAGGCTGGCTCCATTGTGTTTGATGTGGTGTCTTTTGAGAGAGCGGAAGCGGAACACAAGCAACTTTGACAATTGTGAGAATGGATTGTTAGAAATGAAGAAGAAGAAGATGATGCTACAAACTTTGTATTTATGAAGGGTGGTAGTGTGACTGTTTCTAATTTTTCTGAGTTTTTAGAATTAATTTTTTCTTTCTCTATAATTTAGTAGTTTTGTACTAGGGTTGCGACCCTCTATACTTTGATTGTATATACATTACTTATCAAAGTAGAGTTCTAGTCCCATTAGAAGAAGTTAAGATCTAGAGTCTATGTCATCGTGCTCAAGTAAGTAAGAATTGAATAATAGAAATTGAGTACTTTGGTTTATGGAAGACTTGTATGTCTAGAGTCTTTCTTCTCTTTTCTTTCCCTTGGCTATGTTCACATAACTATGCACATGCACTGTTCATTCCCCTGGATTCAATTTTCTTCCTTTTCAACCCCAATCCATATCCATTCTGCCATACCTTTGAAACCCTCAACCCTTGATTTGTTCTCAACCTTTTGACAGCAACTATCTTTTCCAAACATACCTTAAAATCTCTAATTTGTTAGTGCCAGAAAATTTCCAGCACCCAGTTTTCTCTAAAACTATAACCCACCACCTATTACTACGAAGGCAACTATAAACTGACTGATAGAAAGGCAGTCTCAGATTAAGGGCAGGACGGAGCTTCTAAATTTAGATAGCTCCATTAATTATGGTTCAGCTAGCTGGCCTTCTCGGGGAAGGAAGGGCAAGAATATTGTGTTGTAGCATTATTCTTTTCATGTTTTTTCTGTTGGGATGTAGCCATTCGTGGAGCATGTTTCTTGCGGGTGTTTGCTTTTGAGGGTCGTTTGGTGGGTCTGTTTGGGTCTCTTATGGGTGCTCCTGGTGAGCGTAGGGTTTTTTTTGGGTGCTCTTAGGCGCTCTTTATTATTCTGTAGGTGTAATAGGGTTGTGCCCCTTAAATTTGCGCTTTTTTGATATATGCAACATTACTTATCAAAAAAAAAAAAAAGAAAGGCTTTCCTATGTAACTCACTTTAGTAAATCATGCAATTTGATACTTACCAAAAAAATAAGATGTTATAAAGTAATTCTTACATTGTGGTTGATTTTGGTAGATGAAATATCTACCCTTGGATCTTTTTATATGATCATAGGATTGTTCTGTGGATACAATTTTCGTTGATGATAGGAAATTCAAATAGCATTAAAAAAAAAGATGTTTAAATTGTTTTCTATTGAGTTGGAGCTCTTTATATTTTGCTGTTGTATTTTACTTGTTTTTGGCTTTTTATCTTCTTTTTTATCTGTGTATTTCTTGCTTCTTTGTTTCATCGTATGAAGTTGTATGACTGCATCAAGGTTGTATTAAGCCTGACAGTGCCCTTTCTTAGGATGTTTGTCCCAATGTTTGGAATTTGAAGCATAATAGCCACATGTTTAATATTCCTTTGTCACTTAAGTACCATTTTTTGAAAAAAATTCTATTGTGGATGTGGTTTGGAGTAACATACTTGCTTTTTCAATGAATCTCATGGTTTCTTATCAGTGGAAATTAAAGTATGATTTTTTTATTTTTTTTTTGATGTATAGAGTTCAAGACTGAGGAGTATCACTATTTTCTTAGGCAAAATTCCTATCATGTTTTTGAGCTATTCTAATTTTCTTTTCTTCTTTTTTTTTGCTTCTTTTTCGGTAGGGAAATATTGATTCCACTGCCCCTACGCCAACTGTAGTTCATTCTAATGTTGTTGGTTGCAATACTGTTCCTAATGGATTTGGGTTGATTGAACAAGAAAAAGAGATGGGGCTTGCTACTGAAACAACAAGCATCGAACTACTTGCAGAACAGTTAGTACCGGGCACAGGGGATCATAGTCTGATTCCCTTATGTCAGAGACTCATAGCAGCTCTAATATCAGAAGAGGATTGTAGTAATGGAAATGAAGACCTCAAATATAATGACTATGGAACTGAATTTGAGCTGGATGGAGAATTGGAACCAAATAGTTTGAATCACCAGTCACTGGTTAGCTTTCAGTTTGCTGGGCCTACTGCTTTTAATGGTTATAGGATAACTGGGAGGGCAGAGCATGATGAACCTGAAGGCAATTTAGTGGGCATCCTAAGTACAGGGATGAACTCAAGCTTTGGTCTTTCTCCAAATGGCTTACATTCGGACCAACCATTGATGCCTAACATGGCATGTTCAGAATTTCAGTATGATAATATGCAGATAAATGAAAAACTTCTCCTGGAAGTTCGAAGTGTTGGTATTTTTCCAGAACCTGTGGTAAGTTTACTTGTACAAGAACTTTCGCACTAACTTTACATTTTTTTAATATTCTGTGGTCGCTTTTCTGTTGAACATCTGACAGTCAGTAGTTATGTAGACTTTTTTTTTTTTCTCAAATGTTTGGTTTCCATGTAATCCATCATCACTAAAACGCTATCTCCTTGAAGCTTCTACCCTTTTCTCTTTTTTTTTGGGGGGGGGGGGTTGATAATGTGAGATGCTCGAATGCTTTATGTCATGCCTTTTTAGCTTTGTTGTTAATGTCTGTTTATGTATAATGTTTATTGCATGTGGTTTGTTATTCAGCCTGACATGGCACAGATGGACGATGAAGGAATCAGTGAAGAAATCAGTAGATTAGAGGAGAAGCACCAAGGACAGGTATTTGATACTATTAAAAAAGCCCTTGCATCAAATTGAGTATCTCTTTTCTTTATTGTGTTCATTTTCAACTTCCAATCCTCTGGTTAGCATTTAATATTCTTATGTAACAGAAATATGCCTATACCTATTTTAGTTTAACAGGATTTAGAGTTGGAAATGTACTTTTTTTTTTGAAAAGTCAATAGAATATAACAAAAGCGCAGAGGGGCGCCTTGGAAATGTACTTATCAGTAAAAAAATGAAAAGAAATATTTGGAGTTGGATATGAAAAAAGAATATTCGTTTTTCATGTATCATGACGATGTTTATAACTGAACTTTTCTTCTTGCACTGAGCTAAATTATATTCTTAAGATAGTGATCATATGAAAAGAAAAGTTTTGGAGTTGGATATGAAAAAAGAATATTCATTTTTCATGTATCGTGACATTGTTTATAACTGAGCTTCCCTTCTTGCACTGAGCTAAATTATATTCTTAAGATAGTGATCATATGAATATCTTTGTTGATGCACTAGGTTTCCAAGAAGAAAGGCTTGCTAGATAGACTGTTGAAGTCTGCCTCAGCCATGAAAGGTCTCCAAGAAAAGTAATAATTATATTCTTATGTTGTGATAAATTTGCTCGCTTTCTTTCACTGAAGTTTTTGTTCATCAAGTGTAAACAAAAATATGTATTCTTGTGTAGGGAGTTTGAACAACGTGCCCTTGACAAACTTGTTGGAATGGCCTGTGAAAAGTATATGGTAATCTTCTTAATGTTCATCCCCTTCTTTTGTCTTCAATTTAGTTTCACTCCCATTGTCTTTGTTTGCATGCAAATCTTGATGTAACAACTTTGCCTGGGCATAACCAAGAGCTAGAATGATGTTTTGTGAAAAGAAGAAAAAAGGAGAAGAAAAAAACTACGGTGAAAAGTTTATTTTGGCAGCCCCTTCAAACGAAAAATAAAGCTTCCTTTAACTATTTAGGGTGGGCTCGAAGCACGCGTTTGGTTAGAGATGGGATATTAGGGATTTGGGGGTGAAAGTAGGTGTAAGGGTTTTCCTTCGCTGAGCAAGAGTGGGATGTACTACTGGTTGATCCCAGTCCAGTTTGAGCAGGACTACTTTTTATGAAGAGCAAGCTAAGTGTATTCCAATGATTCAAAGTTTGACACCTCTCAGTTAACGGCTTGCATGCAACTTCTCTTGATACAACCAACTCATGCTGTTGCCATTCCAGTGCCAAAGGAACTAGACCCTATGCAAAGCTCCTATCTATATAGAAGAAAGAAGCAAATAATAGAAGAAACGAAGAAAGAATAGAAGAGAGTGCATCTCAAGCCTTTCGATCCATGTTTATTAAGTACCATATTACTGCATTTCCTGGAGTAATATTGACTATTGGAAAGTTTTCTAAAATTCATCTGCTAAGAATGATCTTATCAGTTTCCATTTTTCCTTTTTAGAGGGAAAGATATTGTTGACTACCCTTCCATTTTTGAAGATGAGAGTCTCTAGCGTTAAGATGGAGGAAGGGGAAAAATTCATTAAGAAATAAAAAAGAAAAAAGGAAAAGTAATATTTTAGGTTTCAAGGAACCTCTAAACTGTGCTGTTTATAACAGACAATTGTCTTGGCCTAATGGTAAAACACAACCATCATGAAGCGGACACTGTGGTTCAAATCTATTGCTTGCAATTAAAAACAAAATCAGATTTACTGATGGTCCTGAATTACTTGTAGATTTGCTTCAGGTGTCATTGTCATTGACAATTATTATTGGTTCCATATGAAAACCATGTGTATTGAAATGGGCCAAGACCCTTGGTTTTGATTAGAGGGTGTTTGCTTGTGCCATTTTTTTTCTTGAGCAATACAAAGGAAACGTGCTGGAGGGGGAGATCCTTTCCACTCTTAATTTTAAAGGATTATACAGGTAAGGAATTTGTGAGAAAGCTTCCAATAATTTGGTGGGAAGCAGCCCATCTTGCTGCTTGATGTGCTCTTGAATTAGCACTTTTGCTAATTTTAGATGCAGTCCAGCTTTTGAAGAAGAGTAGGTGATTGTGCGGGTTGGAGATAATTGGATTTATGTGCCAATCTGTGGTGAGCCTGGGATGCTTTATGGCCAGGGAGGCAATATGGGTGTCTCCTTCTAGAATGAGAGGATAATTGTCCATAGATGCTGCTAGCTTGACTGTTAGTAGTGCTGCTTGTGCCATTTATTACTCTTAATAAGTGGATGTAAATCTGTTCCTGTCTTCTTTTTTTTGGAACCTTTTCTTTGTTCTTCTCGATAAGATTTGAGCCTAAGACCTACTGGATCGCAGAGTATTGCTAGTAGTTTGTTTTTGTTAAATTTTAGCTTTGACTCAATTGAGGAGTGGTATTCATGAAAAAATTAAGAGAAAGCTACAAGCCAATCTGTTAAAAAAGCTTCTAGTTCAGGTCTCTAAGCACATGTTTTTATAGAGAGCTTTCTTTCTTTGTTTCTCTTTAGATACAAACTTACCTCTACTGGATAAATAAAAAATAATAAAATCTTGAGAATTATACAAATGGATGTTTAGTTGAAAAGTTGTTATCACAAACGGGGTATCATCTGGTTTTGTAAGTTCAAAGCAGCAGCTTTTGATCCGAATATTCTGACCCTGGTGGATGACTTATGTTCGAAATGTACTCTCTTCTTTAGTTTCTGTGTGTATTTGATATGTATATTCATCCCATGTTTAGTTATGTATTTTCCTACTATTTCTTGGTGCCTTTTTTGGTATATTCATCCCATGTTTAGTTATGTATTTTCCTACTATTTCTTGGTGGCTTTTTTTTTTTTTTTTTTAAAAAAAAGAAGAAGTAATATTAGTTGAGGGTGTCTAGATTATATTGAAAAAAAAAAAAAAAAAAATTGACTATCATGCCCATGGTTATCATATCGTTAAATGCTGCTGGAGTTCTGTTTTGTAAGTTTGATTGGGAAACATGGTAGATTGAATTAAGTTATCAAAAAAAAAACATGGTAGATTGAATTTAATACAGTTGTTGTTTTATAGGCTTGTTGCGGTACTCATGGGACCAGTGGTAAGGGTTCCAGTAACAAATCTGCCAAGCTAGCCGCCTTTGCATTTGTTAAACGGACATTAGAACGATGTCATAAATTTGAAGGTACAGGAAAGAGCTGCTTCAGCGAACCCTTATTTAAGGATATGTTTCTTTCTGGGACTTTCAACCTTGATGGTGCACGTCAAGCTGATACTACCACAGAGGGTGAATCAACCAAACCATATGCCTCCATCCGTTCTCTGGAAGGTAGGTTTTCTGGTATTTCCTATGATGCCTTATGGGCAAAATAGTGGCATTCTGCTTAATGTTCTGTATATCTTTGAAAATGTGTTTTTATTTACAGTGTGATCACTTGGGGAAAGTTCTTGGTGGGGTTTATACAGTTTGCAAATTTCTTGTCCTTGTTTTGTGGTCATGAGTCATGATTAAGTTGTGGATTGTTGTTTTTTGTTTCTTTGCAGCTTCCATGGGTTCACAGCAAAGCCCTTCACAGTTTAGTCAGAATCTGGACAACCATGATATTAATTCGATGGATGTGCTTACTCCTGTAAATCACTTGTCTGAACAAACTACTGGTAGAGAAGATACATGGTCAAACAGGGTGAAGAAGAGGGAGTTGTTACTTGATGATGTTGGTAGCACTATTGGTACTTCAAGCGCCCCATCAGGCATTGGTAGTCCTCTATCAAGTAGTGCCAAAGGAAAGAGAAGTGAGAGGGACAGAGATGGAAAGGGACACAGCAGAGAGATCTCATCTAGAAATGGGACTACTAAAATTGGTCGACCAGCTTTATCCAATGTTAAGGGGGAAAGAAAATCTAAAACGAAACCTAAGCAGAGGACAACTCAGCTATCTGTTTCTGTAAATGGCCTTGTTGGCAAGATATCAGAGCAGCCCAAACCAGCATTGCCTTCTGTATCAAAGTCAAATGAAATTGCTACACGTAGCAATGTCAAGGGAAAAGATGGGTTTGGCATGGATGTATTGGATGACCATGAGCCTCTTGATTTATCCCATCTACAGCTACCGGGAATGGATGTACTAGGTGTGCCTGATGATCTTGATGAACAAGGCCAGGATCTGGGTTCATGGTTGAACATTGATGATGATGCATTGCAAGATAATGACTTCATGGGCCTTCAAATTCCAATGGATGACCTTTCGGACTTAAACATGATGGTTTGAAGTTGCTTTCTTTGTATAGTCTTGTTCATTATACCATTGACACGCGAGAAAAAGTCGCTGTTGTCAAGAAATGACCCGTTATGGATAGTCATTTGGCTATCAGGATCACAATTAGGTTATATAAATTCTTTTGTAGACTCTGCACAAGTTGATTTCGAGTGAACCTTTCGGATGTTTTGGATTTTGCTCCTGTATTAAGTTGGTGACTTCGACTGTAAATTTTTGTTCAAGGTACAAGTTAGTACGTCCTAGCAATTATATCTTTAGCAAACACTGGATTCTGGCTGTAGCTGTCACAAGTGAGAGAACAGTGCCTCTTGTATTCCTCTTGTACATACATTTTATATTTCCAATAAAATCAGCTTTTTATTCCATTCTCTCCTGGCCGGCTTACTTGTGTATTGAGGTATTTCCTTCTTTCCATAACTTTCAGTTTCTGATTCCTTGAGGATAATTTGCTTCTGTCATCTTCTACAGTTAAAGTTGTGGTAAATGCATTATCTCATTCTAGGTTTGTCAAACAAATAAATGACACTTTTGGTTTTTGCTCTTCACTTGGTTTCATTTGTACTTTATTCTACTTTTGGTGTATTTTCAGGTTTCTGATTTTTTCATAATCTCTCAGGCTAGCTGATGGTAAATTTTTTTTCTTTTCCGTCTTTGTTCAGCCTCTTATTCTTTAGAAGTCATGCCACAGATTTGGACTATTGATAAGCTATGCTTTTGTGATATTATTTTTTTCTGGGTATAAGGTCATATCCAATGGCAGGAAATCCCATAAGCCATTATAGTTGATGATGACTAAAGCTCATGGTGATTACAGGGGACCAGACAGGATTTAACTTTTCACCTGGAATGTGCCACCTTCCTAAATGTGATTAATTTGCAAGATGCTTTTTATGGCTGAGGTAAGTCTTTAAGCTCTGGCCTTTAGTTGACTCTTATCATGTTTTGGATTTGTTTGAAGTTTTGATATGTGTTTCGTTTAAAGGCATTTATCTCTATGCTCTAAGGCAACACAGTAGCGTTACGCCTTGGCGTATGACATTAGACTCAAAATAGTGAGGTTCATCCCTTGAAATTATGTAGCTGAAGTTGATGCTCAGATCATTCTCAAGGCTCACCTTATGTATGGTTGGCTCTTCTGCCTCCCCAGAAACTACTAGTTTTCTTGCTTCAAAGAACAATTTCTCTTACCCATTTCATAATTACAGTAAATGTTGTTAATGTAGTAGAGATTTAAAAAGACTGCATGATGCTGGTAGTGTTTTATTTTGTTCTCATTTTCCATTTATGCTGGTTGGTGGTTTTAAAGGACATTGCTTTATATCTGCCTTTTACTGAATCCATTTTGAGCAATCACAACAAATAGTTTATTTCTGCTAGTGTGCTCTAGTTTTGTGTGTCATTTGTATGAGGACCTATATTTCCCTTGGCTTGTTGACTGCAGGCTTTCGTGGCTTTTGTCATTCGAGGGGATTGTGGCCCCAAAGAATCTGAATCAGTGCCTTCAATGAACTTCAGTAAATTCAGCTGCATTCTTTTAGCTCGATTTTTACCCTGTATGTGTCAGGGTAATTTAACAAATGAGGGGAAGAACTTGTGTGGATATTATAGAAAGTAGTAATTTTATTCGTTTGATGTGGTGATAGGCATCGGCTACCTCCATTATTGCATCTGAACACATCCACTTTTGCATTGTAATTTGCTAATTTCTTTTGCATGGATGTGTTCATCCAGCCTGTGGCTGATTGCAATTTATCAAGCGCCCGGGGGGGGGGAGGGGGGTGGGGGGTGGGGTCAGTTACCGTAGCGCAAGCCTTTTCCGCTCAGGACAGCCGACAGTATAAAACATTTTGTATAAAGATTCTGTTGAATGAGACTAGTGTAACACTTCCCAATTGTCCTTTGAGGTTTCTTAGGGGGCATTGACACAATTGGTAGTGTGAGGAGAACATTGTCATTTTGGTGGTAGCTTGAGGGGTATATATATACTTTTTCCAAAA
>CM017321.1:45703234-45727638 GCA_006937295.1 Carpinus fangiana | reverse complement strand
AATGAGTTAATTGAGTGGAAAAAAAAAAATGATGTTAAGTAAAGAAGGGACATATGATTCAAAATGATCTTATAAATTTTATTTTATTTTATTTTATTTTATTTTTATTTATTTTTTTCTTTTCATTTTGAATAGCCAATGAGAAAAACCTACCCATAGCGCGGGGTATAAGATTGTGTTAATAATTTCAATAAAGAATTCCAACTACTATTGCAAGCCAATTAAAGTGGTTGGCATTCAAAACTAGTAAATAACAATATTTAATTAAAATAAATATATATATAGATAATTTGTTATTTGAAATTTTTTAAAAAGTAGCTATTTTGTATTTAATAAAGTGATTTTTTCTTTTCAAATTTAAGAGAGCATTATGAATACTAGAGGGAGATTCCCCTAATAGCAAAAGAATTGGGGAACACATATAGAGATGCTTTCCTCATGATCCTTTCACAAGGAAAGCACCCGTCTCCCTTTGCAAAGCCACAAAGAGTTCTTTGCACAAGGAAGGGTGAACCCTCATTCAGTCAAAAAGGGTTTGCATGCTTTCTTTGCGAAAGCATACTCTCTTTATCCATCTCTCTCCCTACTTGAAATACTTTGCATTTTTTTTTCTTGTCTCTTTCTCTTTAAGTTAATTCCCAAAAAGTCTTTCTAACGATTTTTTTTTTCTCTTATCTTTTCTGGGGTTTGGTATTTTTTTTTATAATTAATTAATTTCAATAGTCACTATACTTCGCTAACCTACATATTTCAAATAGATTATGAGCTTCTTTGTTAACTCTTTTTATTTTTTCTTTCTTCCCAAAAAAAGTCAACATTCTCACCAAAAAAAAAAAAACTCAAAATTCTATATCTTTTATATCACGTCATATATATATATATATATATATTCTTACTGTAACACCAAACCCCATTCACTTAACATGACCAAACAGGGATTCACGTGAATTTTTTTTAGTTTAGAAAACGCACGCGAATCGTTACTCTCTCTCTTTCCTCCTCCCTCTTCCCTCTCCCCTCACCGACGGCCAGCCACCGGAGACCACGAACGCCAAGCACCGCTGACGATGAGCCACCCACATCTCTGGCGATGAGCTACCCACCATCAAAATCCCCAAATTTCAAAACCCCAATCCACTGTCAAAATCCATCTTCCCTTTCTCCCACTGAAGACAAAACGCGCAGGTATTATCTATCTCTCTCTGTCATATTTCTTGCGTTAAAGTTACGTGACGTTGTAGAACAACTCTTGGGGTTATTAATGGTGTTTGTCAATGAAGTTTGGTTGACAGAGCACGCAAATGATTTAGGCTATCAAAGCGAATCTTTCTGTTGTTGATATAATTAATATCTAAATTAGTTTTAAGAGGTGGTTGGATGTTGATTATTTTAATTTTCTTATTTGATCCTGACGCTTGATACGTGGGAAAGAATAGGAATTGATTTCACGAGCGCTTATTTTTCTTGTACATTGCTTTGATTTATGAAGGTAATATTAATCTTTTTTCTTTGATCATGTTGCAGAAAAAAATTGAAAGTGAAATCACCCCGACGAGTAATGATATAAGGAAGACTAGAGTCCTCCTAGAGTCATCCCAAATGTGATGTGGCATTTAAAATCACCAATAAATTAAAATTCAATAATGATCATCTCAAATTGAATAGTAATTTTAAATGTCACATCACGTTTGGGATGACTCTAGGAGGACTCTAGTCCTCCTTATATCATTACTCCACACCGATAGTTCCCAATTTGCTTTCACCAAAAATTTATTTTGTCTCTGCTGGAATAGGCGGTTTTGGGAAAGGTTCTATTGGTAAGAAACTTTTCATTATGATTTTTTAGAAATTTAGAAATCTTATATTTTTTTATCTTTATTTGAGTTTCTATAATCATTCCCAACTTTCAGTTTCTTTCATTTTTTTAATTTAACTCATTTCTCTTTTTTGAATAGAATTTTGGTATCTGGTTCTATTTGTGTTATGGACGTACTCCCAGTGCTAAATTTTGTTGATGACTTACTTTGACATTCTTTTTTTCTTTTTTCTTTTTTCTCCTGCTTCCTACTTGAAACCATTTTTGTTTTTTTTTCTTGTCATTTATGCATCCACTAATTATTATTATCCATTCCTATCATTTTTAAATTAAAATCAATGATTTTGCATTTTTTGAATAAAAACTTAAGAGTCACTGTAGTCTGTAGCGGATTTTAAGCCAAAAAGCGTTCCCTACCCCTCTTTGATCTCCCGTCTAAAGAACTGTCGTTTTACTCTCTCTGAAACTTCGTTCCCAATACGCGAAAATGCACGGTCGGCCTCGCACAGCCCCTAAGCCAGAGGACTCAGCGGATTCGGCAGCCAAAGCCGAAAAGCTTCGCTCTCTCCAATCTCAGTTCCTCTCTAACCACCACAACAAGATGTACCGATAGTCTCTCTCATTTTCTCGTTGATTCCTGCGATCCAAACGCTTCCTTCCATCACTCTGTTTAATTCTCTTTTTGTGTTTTTCTCTTGTTAAAAAAATGGTTCAGTTATACGAAGGAAGCTCTAGAGGTCAACGCGAAGCTCCTCGAGATCAATCCCGAGCACTACACGGCTTGGAATTATAGGAAGCTTGCCGTCGAGCATCGCCTGAGTGAGTCCAAGCCTGATCCTGACTCGGTCAAGTCGATTCTCAGAGAAGAACTTAGAGTGGTACGCTTATGCAATTCTAGCATATTTCTCTGGTTCCTTGTTCTTTCTTTTTCTTTCTCTCTTTGTTTGTTTGCTTGCCGGGAAAAAACTTGGGAGCTGAAAATAAAATGAATTTGAAGCTCACATACTCATTTTCTCAGAAATGAAAAGAATTAAAATTATCTAATAGAATCCGCCTGTTATCAGTTACACTGAATGTTCATTTCCTAAACTTTTTTATCTCCGTTAATTTTCTCAGTCGCTAAACAGTTATTGTTACAAAATTTATGTCTGTGCATCCAAATAATTTGGATTGACTTCATGTAGGTAGAGAGCGCGTTGAAGCAAAATTATAAGTCGTACGGAGCGTGGCATCATCGAAAATGGGTGCTAAACAAGGGGCATTCATCTATAGATCACGAATTGGGGCTCCTGGACCGGTTCCAGAAGGTCGATCCTCGGAACTTTCATGCTTGGGATTACCGGAGGTGAAATCTTGGCCCTAATTTTGAATGCGTGCGGTCTAAAAGTTTTTATTTCATTTTTTATTTAATACTTCTTATTGTCAGATTTGTGGCAGCATTGATGAACAGAGCAGAGGTAGACGAATTACAGTATACAACAGATATGATAAACACCAATTTCAGCAATTATTCTGCATGGCACAATCGTAGGTATGATTTAATTGCTATCAAGTTTTGGTTTTCAGATTTGTTTTTAGTTATCAAAATTGGAATTGGTTCCCAGTTATTCTCTGAATAGTGTGAGCTCTATATGCTAGTTTTTATTTTTGCGTGTTTCTTGTCTTTGATTGGGTTATGTGCCTAAAATATTCTTATCTATTTCTCTCTCTCTAGATTTTGAATGCATCTTTTGTTGTCTAGTTAGTTTATTCTAAAATTATTTTTGATGATGAATATGTATGTGCATTACAGATTTACCGTTGCATTATAAAATAAGGTGACTGATCTTGATTAAAACACAGAATTGGCATTTGGGTAGTATCAACTCTTGGTTGTATACTAAATAAGTGTCTGGTTGGGCTCTCCCTTTGCTTTGATTTCACTACCTAAATTGTACGTGCTCTCAATACAAATGCACAAGGGACAAAAAGGGTAAAAGTGCATCTGAGTTTATGGATAAAATATGAAATGTGAGACACGCCTGTCAAATTCTGCCACAAAAGGATATGCATTTTAATTATAGTAAGTGCATAAACACTAAGAACATGAGAGGTGCATAGACTTCAAGTACGTATTTTGGTTACTCCAACTTCCCAACTGTCTACAGGGACCACTTCTTTGAATACTTAAACATGGCCTGTTATATGTGTAAAACCCTGTTATGCGTATTAAGTATTCTTCAATTACATGATATTGTTTTCAAATGGAAAGGGTTTTTCTTGGTTTTACCTGAGACATTGAGATCATAATTAGCGGTATCATTGATAAACATAGTTTACAGGTTCAAAGGCATCACTAAAGTTTATTGTTTGATCTATTATCTATGTATAGTGAGTATAGTTGTAAATGAAGCACACTAAAATTACATCTTTAGGTTTGATTATGACTTATGAGTAACTTTTACATAAGGTGAAGTACCCAAGTTTAGACATTTTGTCCTTTGGATTCTCATGGATCCGTTCTTCTTGTTTTGCATTTATCTCACCTGGTTTTTAGTTATGAGAAATTTACATCGTTTGCAAATTTCCAATGGTTGTAGTGTATGTTTTACCATATGATATGTGAATGCTTACTGAACACATTTATTAGTATATTATCTCATTGAAGGACTTTTGCAGTATACTTCTGTCTAACTTGCTGAAAACAAAGGTTGAAGGGTTTTACCCAAAAGAGAAGGTCTTGAACGAGGAATATGAGCTTGTACACCAAGCACTTTTTACAGACCCAGATGATCAAAGTGGTTGGTTCTATCATCTTTGGCTTCTTGATCAAACAGTGAAAGCTGATGCTCCTCTACTTATTTCTTCTTGGCCTGCTCGTGATTCCAATCTCATTCTATCGGGAGATAGGTGCCTTGATGACTGTGCTTTGTCTGCATTCAATACTTTCCATTCTGATTCTGGAAAAATTCCACTCATTCTTTATTTTAATCAAGCTGTTGAAGGTGTAAATTCATCTACAATATCAGTTGAATCTGTGTTTAACACAAAAGGAGAACTTACTTGGAAACCACTTTCAACAAATAATTCTGAGACAGCCCAAGTTTGGGTTACTCACCTCAATTATCCTGAAGAAAAGCTCCATTCTTCAGAAGCCTATTCAGTAGAGGTTAGAGTTGGACATTCTCAAGGCATCATTTCTTCAAGTGGTTTTCGCTATAACCAACCTTCTGGGTTTGCTTTTAAAGTGTTTGTACGGTCTGTTGAAAAAGACCCAGCTGTGCATGGTGAAGAGATGATTTCATGGAGAGATGAAAATTTTATTTTATATGAAACACGTTCTCAGGAATCAAATCCACTTCTTTCTTTAGATCTGCTAAACATTAAGGATTATCATGAGCAAACATCTTCAATGTGGCGTGCAGAGACTATAGCAAATGAAATAGCTCTCTTCCGGGAATTGTTGTCGGTGATTAGCTGGTGAGCTTCATTCATTTGATGGCAAAGCTAAACTTTGTAATAGCTATAGTGTTAACCTTCAAATAGAAATAAAAATGAGAATCCCTTGTTCATGTAGTAAAATTGGAAAGCTTACACTTGCAAGATTGTTGGTGGCTCATGACACGTTGCTGTCTCCATGTGCTAAGAAAATGGTCCATTCTGAAGAAGTTATCAAACTTTATAGTGACTTAATGAAGTTGGATCCACCACATTTCCAATACTACAAGGACGAGTACAGCTTAGTTTTATTGCAGCAGGTGAGTGTCCTTTGTTATCTGTATTAGTGTCTATTTATTTCAAAACATGCGATTTGGAAAAATGGCAATTTCAAAATGTAAGTGATTTTACCACTTGGCCTTTAAACTTGCATGTTTTAAAAGTGCGCCTCTTGCATGCGGTTTCAAAAGTAGGGTTTCACATTTTCTAACCGCCAAAATTTTCAAACTCACTCCCAAATGGGACAATTTTCGCGATTTTGTTTAAAGATACTCGTTTGACTTACGAAATTGCAGGGCCAAATGCACTCTTAAGTGTCTAGTAAAGCATAACCCTTACTCCTTAAACCTCTCAGTTGGTGGTAATTCTGCATGTACACCTTGTTGATCTTTCAATATGCAATATGCCAATTCCTCATTATTAATCAAACTGAAATGATCTGTGCATTGATCATAAGATCCTTCTGAGTGTCCAGAATCAGTCTATGCACATAGTGTGCTCCTTTGAGTTTTTTGAATTTTTTTTTTAAATAAAAAAAAAAAAAACCTTAGAATACGGTTCCATTTTACTCTTGCTTTAATTTAGGATATTGATAACTATAATTTCTTGACGCTGAAAGGTTCTGATAATGTATTGGTTTTGCAGATAACTTTCAGTAGGGAGTCTTTGCTGAGATACTGCTTTCGTCATAGAGATGGGGCTTCATCATTTATGAGTAATTCTATCTGTTTACGACTGAATAACTTATCATTATCGCGGATGGGGTCTAGTGAGAGGTTATTGTGGGTCCAAATGCTAGACTTGAGCCACAATGAACTTCAATCAATTGAAGGTCAACTTCTTCCCTAATGTTGTAAATACTGTTGTACATATGCCTTCTGCAGATTTCTTCCTACAGTTCATATCCTAATTATGAACACGATGTTTTTCTTTTTCCAATTTTCTTCCCTTAATAAGAAAGTAGCTCCTTTAACTTGTTTTGTATTTCATTCATTTTATGGAATCTCTTTCGGTTTGTTTTTTCCAAAGTCCCTATTATTTTTTTTCAATCTCTTTTCAGTCTGTCTTTTAACTGGTTTTATTTTTTCAGTTTGGCTCATAAACTCAAATAGTTTTCTTTTAATTGGACTCACCTCGTTAGCCTGGCATTTCATGTTGTTTAACGCTCAAGCCTGAGAACATTTTCGTAGATATAGATTTTGATGTTGCCAGCATATTTATCCCCACTTTGGCTGCAAAAAACTGCTAAAATAGACAAGACTGTGGGTAGTTATATATGTGACCCCATGTTAGTTCATTTGAGAGATCCTATGAATATAGGGAGACTCAAGTTTTCAGTTTATGTGAAGTATGGTGTCTCTAGTATTGTGAAATGGGCTCAGATCTAAGCTCTTGACTTTCATGAGGGATTGTAGTAGTTAATAAGCTTTGTTTTATTGAAAGGAAATTGACTTATATTTATACGGGGTCTTCTGACAGGATTGGAGGCTATGCAGCTTCTTTCTTGCTTAAATCTGAGTGACAATAAACTCAGTAGTTTCACAGCTCTGGGACCCTTGATACTGCTGAAGTCACTTAAAGTGTTGAATGTTTCACGCAACGAGATAGGTTTACACTCGATTGATACGACAAGGTATCTGTGTTCTTCTCCTTTGTCTCATACAGAAGAAATTGATTGGAATCGTGATGAAATAGTGACTGGTGATGTCAACTTGAGAAATTATTGGGAAGCTTTTCTAATATTTAGAGGCTTGAACTTGACACAGTTAGATATTGTGGGGAATGCAATTGCTGATGAAAAATTTAAGTCATTTTTGGTCAAGATTGTGCCTACACTCATGTGGCTGGATGGTGGAGAACTGCATTAACCTTAAATTTGTCATTTTTTTTTCCTGCCTTCTCCTTTTTCCAGTTATGTTAGCTTGTATGGTGAAAATTGATTTAAGCGATGTGACAATTTTAATCTGTTTGCAAGCTACTGGTATGTTTTGACTTGCATGTGTAAATATGTTATGTGTTTTTCTGTTGATGTGCAAACACATGCATGTTTATGTTGGCCGTTTTCTAGTCCACTTGTCTAAGGTATAACAGCCATTGCCCCCCCCACCTGTGATGCCTCTCATCTAGACCAACCAATGAGTTTGTTAAGTAGTTAAATCGATAACTTTTCCATGTTGTTGAGAGAGAGAACAACGGTAAATAATATCATAAGTCTATAATCAGTAACCTGGTTCATTTCTTTTTGCCTGGGATGCTTGTGATACTATCTATATATAGAGTTCAGTTACAAAAATAATAAAAGCAAAAAATCGAACCAGAATTGGGTATGCAAAGGGTTAACTTACAAGAAATATTTCTTCATGATAGGATAGAACCCATAAATTTTTTTGTAGTTTAATTGAGTTTTACTCAAACGAAACTAAACCCGAACAAACACCTTCAGATTTTTTATTCTAGCAAGTGATAACTCTAATTTTTGTTTAAGTACAAAAAGTGTTTTAAGAAGAGAAAACATAAACAATAATAAACTGATATTTTAATGGTCACTAAATCTGACCATTCACTAAATTAACAGATATTTAATTTTGTTCATTAAATTAAATAATTATCAACCGATTATTTAATAATAAACGTTAGATCGCAATTATTTAATCTTGATTTGATCTTACAATTGACTTTTGTGATGGTGCAGTAAATCCAACCATTAAGTCTACCAAAGAAGCATCTTATAGTCCAAATTAAACTACTAGATTGAACAATTCTGACCGTCCAAAAATGAATGGTCATGACCACATTGTTTGCTTTAAAGTGCAAAGAGCGTCATCAAGGCGCCATAAAAGCTCCCTACAGCCCACTATCATGTCTTCACGTAGGTCCAATGCTTCACATGGTATTGCTTTATGTGCCAGGCGGCGTCAACTTAGGGATGTGATTGCTTTATGTGCCAAACAGAGTCCTAAGTGTCAACTTAGGACTGCGCCTTTTAACACTTTCCATTTAAAACATTTCTAAATCACAAAGTAATTATATGTATATCTTAATTTTGAAAATTATTTAACATTCGCTTTCTTTTTTCTTTTCTTTTTTTCTTTTTTACATGTCCACACAAGGGGAAATGAGGATTCAAACTAGTGACCTCCACTTCATGAGGTGTAGTCCCAATCGATTGAGCTACCACTTGGGAACAACATTCGCTTTCTAATAAGATTGGTTTCGACAATCATGCTTCCAAACCGAGTTAAGACTGAAATTCTTCTTGGCACAAAGGTGCGCGCAAAAACTCCTCACAAAGGGTGGGACAATGTACTTCCCAATCAAACAATAGAACGGGACCAGTAAAAACAGCCCAAAATCAGTGAGAACAGTCTAATTCCCACCAAAACAAGAAACAAAGTAAACAATATTTTTATTTTTATTTTAAACCAAAAAGAAAAAAAAGTTTCTAGAACATAATGAAAATGGAAAATTGCAATGTTTTCAAACATTAGCTGACGCATCTAGACAAAGCTTATCAGGACATCCCCAAGGATAATTTCGTAGTCATTATTTCCATAGGTTTAACCAATAGATCACATTCTGTGATATCTCAGGCTAGAATACAAACACACTGCCTTTCCTTGCAATCATAAAACCTCAACTCTATCATACTTTTCCTCTTCACACTCCAAATCTTCAGGGTTGGAATGCTCCGACTGCCAATCCTTAAAAATGGTCTCACCGGTGGGCTCGAGTTCCCTTTATTCCAGTCACAGACCACTAGAAATCATTCCCCAGGTCTTCAAAACTTCTGGCAAGCTGTCTTTTTTCATTCTCAGTTATTTATGCTAGTACATTTGCAAGTCGGAAATCTACCAAAAGCAAAGAATTATATACGTTAGTCCCAAATCAGACGGTAACTCTATTTGTCACTAAACGCACTGTACACTCCTACTCTATATGAACAATTTGTTTATGATGAAAGATGGTGAAGAAAATCCAAAGAAAAAATAAAGAATAAGAGAACTTGGAAGGCAGCAAGTGCCCAAGCACATTACCTGGGCAGCCTACATACTAAATAGGCCAGAGCAAAAGGCAGGAATGATTAATGCTAGTTATCTAATCATTCCCTGCTTGTGTAAGGCAAAAGATTTATTAAACAGTGTTGTGCCAGACGTCACGGATAACTTGAATATATCATATGTCAGTATCAACCAAATAGATAAATGGAATCAAAAGTTTCTCTATGACCAATACAATTCAGCCATAAATTTTGGTTGTAATCGTTATATTTAATTACTGCTTTGTTCATCTGTTCCCAGATCCAATCACCATATTGCTCACTTTGGTTTTAAAAAGAAAAAATGGGAGCAAGTCCTCCCCAACCCCTTTCTCTGCCATGATCCACTAGTCGTCCATCATCACCACCTATTGCCGACTCCCCCTTTTTTAGTGACCACTATACCACCAATGTCATACTTTGTCCCTTAACTAAACCCACCACCATTCTCTCTCTAATTACCAAGACTCCATCCCTACCTCTACAACCTCTACCTTCCATGCCCTCAAACAAATATAAAACCTCTTATTACTTGAGTAAATAGCATGACTCCCACCACTCAAACACCTTTATACTTCCTCAACCTTCCAAAAGACCAAGACAATAGTTAATTATACTTTAACCCCTCAAACTACCATCCCAATCTCACTTGCACCTACAAACTACAACTCACGACAACCACAAAAATGTTGTGAATTGCCCCCTATCAAATTTGGCTTTATTTTGGATGGAAAATATCTTGTGCCAAAAATACCCCCAGTTTAAGGGACATAATTAAGAAACTACCATACTCTAGGGTGGTCACGGCTGCCCCCTCCGTTCGAGGGTCGTAACCACCCCAAACCCCTATCAAAGGGGTGGGGTATAGTACCTAGGAGAAGCGCTAGCCAACATCTGCATTATTATTCCAAAAAGATTAGTCAAGTTGCAATTGGAGCTTCTTAAAATTACTTATAAAGTCTAATCTCACCTAGTAAGGGACCAATGTGAGACTTAGAACCAATAATATCTTTATAATTTTTTTTTTTTTATAAGTCAGTAGAGTTTATATAAAAAAACGCAAATTTAAAGGGGGCGCCACCCAATTATACAAAGAGTATAACTAAGAGCGCCTAAGTGCACCCAAAGAAGACCCAAGCTCACTAAGAGCACCCACACGAAACAAGAGCATCAACCCAAAGCAGCACCTTACAAACAACCCACAGAATCAAACCAAACAATCCCTGCAAACCCAACAAAACCCCAAGAATCCCCACATAATCAATCCCAACAAAACCCCAACATCCCTAACCAAACACCTCGCAACCCTAACCCCAATCCTTGTCCCCAAAATAGACGGAACAAGCAATCAAAATCCTATGCTCGAGCTCTCTACGAGTGATCCTGTACAACTGAATAACTTCCCTCCTTGGACTGGTCTTGGAACCAAAAGACCTTTTAGCAAGACTAGTGAACGTGGAAGCATCCTTTAAAACCGGAGGGAAAAGAAAAAATTTCCCTCGCCCAACAGGGACATCCGGGGGAGTGATACAACCAGCCTTAGCAGAGACCGTCAGAGGAACCGCAGGAACCCCAACCGCCGCCTTCGGAGAACCATCCTCAAGGCTTGCCGCAACTCAAAGCACATACCTTCGAACCACAGTCTCCCTGTTAACGTCCCGTATCCTTGCCTCCAGCATCGCCTTCAACTTCTTGAGCTCCATAGAACAGATCGGAGGAGGTGCAACCTCGTTCTTCCTCCGCGTTTGCACCTCAAAACAATCAATGGCAGCGAGCGAGCAACTCATGGCTGAGTACCATCCCTCAACCACCCAAGAAACCAAGCCTGAGATTCAGTCAGACCATTGACCAAAAGCTAAGCATCGGGAACTGCCAAATCAGGAGCAGACTCGAACCCTTTGATGAAATCGACGAGACTAGAAGGCTCCGGCGAAATCAACGACCCCACCGGAACTGTCTGGGCGAGCTCCGGCGACGATAGATTGACTGAAGCAACCTCCGTCGATGTCAAGATCGTCTCCGGCACGATCTGAGTGGAACCCATCGGGACCGGAGTCAAGCTCGTCTCCAGCACTATCCGAGTGCAACCCAACAAAACAGAGCCCGCGTCAATTATCGCCGGCGCCACCAGAATCGTAGAAGGCACAACCAGCGACGCCAAGGCGATCGTCTCCGTCAAAGTTGAGCTCATCTCCAGCGACGACCTGGGCCTTCTCCCCGCGATGACAGAGGAAGGCAGACGCTCCTTCGACGGACTCTCCCCAGTGGAACTTGACTTAGCAAGTCTCGCCTACAGCACTGCTACCTCCTCAGACGACGACGACGAAGACGAAAACCCCGGCCTAAGAAACCCTCGCCGAAACCAACTCTTCGCCGGAGACGTCTTACCCATCGGAGTTGTTACAGGCTTAATCACCCTCCCCTCCGGCATCTTCTTAGATGAGGGCTTCCCCTGCCCCGAAAGTTCCTAAACCCTTTCGACAAGCTTAACCCAGGAATTCAAGACCAGAGATTTGGGCCTCAAGACCAGCCCACAAGCTTTACGCTTAGTCTTGCGCCTCCCAAAAGTCAGCTTGAGCTTCAGGCCCAACCGAGATAAGATTCGGCCCAATCTCTTCCTTACATCCCTCGACGCATTGATTTTCAGGCCCAAACCGAAGAAAAGAATCCGATCCACTTCCGCCCTCATCTTGGCTAGGAACTCCATCGCCAAGCTTCTCAGCAGCTCCGTCAAGCATGTTGCGCCACCCGTTGAAAACCACCTCCCCAAATCAGAAACCAAAGCTTCCCCGCAAGCCGGCTTCAAACCACCCAAGGGCGCAGCAAGCACCTCAGCATAGGAAGGCTGGCTACCACCCACCCCGGCGTTACCAACCGCCAGCAAGACCTTCGCGACGAGATGCGCTGACAGGGGACGAAGCTCCTCCACGAATCTCCGCCAGCCCCAACCTCCACGGGCCTCAGGGAGCCTGATTACCCCTTTCCGACCACCTTCAACAAAAACCGCCGCCTCTAAGAAACAGCCAGCCCTATTGCTGCCCATCCGAATCTTCAAGACCCTTACCTCGTCACTGAAAGACCTGGCAAACTACCCCTTCTTCGAAACCCCAAGCGCCTCTTCCACCATGTCTGCTAACCAGACCAAACCTTTACCCCCCAACAAAATAAACCCACCAAATCGTTTTCGCTTCTCCTCCAAGCGGAGCACCACCTTGCCGGAGATCACCGAAAAGGAGAAGGTTTTTGCTTCCACAGAAAACCGGCACTCCATCTCAGCTTTACGAAGCTCTTCCCCCAAACCAGAGCACAAAACTTCTAGCGGGACGCGTCCAAACGCGCCACCGCTAGATGAAAAAACCCTATCTTCACCCAAGAGAATGTGAACACAGCTATGACCTCGCCGGAGAGAGAAGGAGGAGGACGAAGGGACTCACATCGGTGCTGGAAGCTGCGATCTCCAAAGGATTTTTGAAAAAATTTGAATTTTGAAACGAAGCTTAGGAGAGAGATTGGAGCGTTTTGACTTAGGAGAGATTGAAAAGTACATATCTTTATAATTCACCCACTCATTGTGGACAACTCATTTTTCCAACATGAGACTAAGATTTTGGGGTGTCACATGTAGGTTATGTTACAGGGGAGTTGCGGTGGTTGCAGGGATAGCCATGACAGCAACCCCCACCCTAGATGGGGTTGCAGCATCCTAGGATATGATATATTCTTCTTTCTTTTTGTAGGATAAAAGCTTGCATGCCAATATTCATAAGAAACAAAACCTTCATAAATTCATCCAAAGAGAAAAACCTCTCATGGCAATACCACAAAGGTCTTCCTCAACCTCAGTGTTCCTTTGCATCCTTCTATACCCACTCTCACACTCCCACTCCACAAATCTTTAATCAGCTAATACTTAGTCTAATCAGCATTAGTCCCATACCCAATTGCATGGGATGCAAAATGCAAGTGCAGCAAGCACATGGTGGATGTCAGAGTGCAGCATGTGAACTGTACTGAAAATGCTGCTGCATTCTTAGTGTTACCCAGAGCCAGCTTGCAGGCTTTTACCTTGATAGCTACCAACTATGGATGGGTTATGCCTATTAATTTATTTTTTTTCCCTTCATCATGATTGAAGTACCTATTAAGTTGCCCACTTTAAGGGTGCGTTTGTTATTGTGATTTTATAGGCTAAAAGTGTGATTTTAAACCAAATTGCAAAAATTGAATTGGCTTACTTACAAAATACAGCTTGCAGGCTTTTACCTTGATGGCTAGCAAGGAGTTTGCCAGCCCTAAGATTTGTTAGGAGGATTTTCTTTACTGGTAGTATTTTTTCTAATTTTTTTGTTTAAATTTTGGGGGTCACTCAATGGAATTTGAATTCCATTGTTGTGAGAGTGAGAGCATTTGAGAGTAGAAAGCAAGAAGTTGTGGTCATCGTTCCGGTGGTCATTGGCAGTGGTAGTGGAGACAGTTTTGCAAGCCCTTTTTGGCCTTATTATTTTCACAAAACAGCGTAAGTTTTGTTGGTCTCTTTGTGCCTAGATGCAACTCTGTGCAAGTCGCAAGCCCTCCATTTGTCATTATTTAACAAATGTGTACAGATGGGGAACATTAAAATCTCCCTCAAAGTAAAATATAGGGTTTGATTTGAAGCTACTGTCAAACTCTGGGGGGACTTAGGTAACTCACCCAAAAATAAAATCTCATTGGTTCCAATTAAGAAAACTAATTTCAAGAATTATCAGAGAAAGCTTTGAGTTCAAAATATTTTTTCTCAAGCAGCAAAAAAAGGAGGGGGAACAAAAAGCTAAATTGTACATCATCACACTAAGTAATTTATTCCTTAATATAGATGCAACAAAATCCTATGCTAACTGCATACCAGTGCATGCATTTCTCAGTGCTTGTCTATAGATTCACTAGTACAACATACTCCATATAAGCAAGACATGTATACTTTCAAGTCCAGCATTGGAAATCAAGACTTGGACATACCAGATAAGTCTTATAAGGTTGCAAGTGGAGATCCTGCACTGGTGAAGTAAGATTTGAGATCAATGTCCAAGTCTCCATACATATTGACGAAAGGGTGAGTCTGGGTGAGATCAATAAAATGCCATCAGATTTGGAATATCGCTAAGCACACATCGTACTTTATTTGTTCTGCATTGACTATAAAGATGGAAAATAGACGCAGGGATTATACATACCATAAGTTCATGTGCTGACTGTCTATCTTCTGGATTTTTTTGTACACTGAAATAAACAAAAGATCCCAAAGATAGGTACATGAACTCATAAGATCAGAAGTTGCAAAAGTTCAGGATAAAAGAAAGCACCCAAATGTCAAATATGTTAACCAACTTGAGTAACATGCCATACAATAATCAATAATCAATTGGAATGTAGAAAGCTGACGAACACTTTTCAGTTGATCAATCTTTCCATTGTTTTTGGAAAGGGCAGGAATGACAGGGAATTAAAGACCAGCATCAGGTAAGATGCAATTTCCTTTGGCTTTGACATTAACCACAGACATGACTAGTGCCATATGAATACGAATGAACATCACAAGTGAACAATGGCCTATTTGTTTCTTTTCTTCTCCACACACATAATGAAACATAACAAAGTCTGTTCAAACTCTTAAAAAACTTAGCTACTGAAAACTGCAAAATTAATGTTTACCATGCAGAAATAAATGAGCAGAACTGCGGAGAAAATTGATCTGAAGGTGCAGAAGGTGGTGGTTTTTCAACAATAGCTTCCATGAGCTCATAGAAGTTAGTCCATCCTTCAGCCTGCTCTGGTGGTATAAATGGGAATTTACCTGTTGCACACTCGAGCAACACTAGTCCCAAACTCCAAATGTCACTTTTATTGTTATATTTGCCTCCAATAATTCTCTCTGGCTATAAAACACATTGCACAAAAACAACTGGTAAATTTCATGTATACGCAAAACAGGAAAGCTTATTCACAGATCGAAGGGGTAAAAACATAACAAACAAGAGAAAATCAAAACTTCCATAAGAGTTATTAGTTACTCACAGACATATAGTTGTATGTGCCAACAAAAGTATTTGCCTGCCCAGAGGTGCTTTCCAGTATTGCACTCACACCAAAGTCAGTAATCTTGACTTCACCTCTATGATTTATCAACAAATTAGAAGGTTTTAAGTCCCTATGGATAACGTGTTTTTCATGATGAAGATACAGCAAACCCTTCAGAACCTACATAAAATGAAGAGTAGGAAGAGCAGGAAAATAACATGATTTAATGATATTTGTTATAGATAAGAGTTCCAAACAAGTCAATAATTTTCAAATTCCCCACCTGCTTAGAGATGGCAGCAAGATATGGCTCTGGAATTGTTTTGACCTTTTTCAAAAGATCTAACAGAGATCCACCGTCCATGTACTCTAAGATGATTGAAATGACACCATTATCATAGAAAGACTGGTAACAGACAACAACATATGGACACTGTGCTGACTGATTAATTTTCAATTCCTGAGCAATTTGCCTGCGGTAAGACTCATCAATATTCATTTGAATGACCTGAACATAGGAGAATACATAAGAACTGATGAGAAAGTGACGAAGACATGTGCAAACAATAGAACAAGCATAAATGTTCAACAACAGTATATAGTTGGGCAGCTCAAAAATATGCAAAAGCATAAGGATAAACAATTCCACACGGAAGTAGCCTTTCACACTGGTTGAAGGAACCTTGACTCATAGTGTCATAGAGTAACAAAAAGAAGTGTAAAATTTGAGATATCTGTTCAAAAGGATTAGCTAACAGCACTTATTTTGGGGCCCAAATTCATTGCAAGATTTCAAAACAAAAACTATTAAGATTGAAAGGAAGAACTAAATAATTCTTTTAATGGACTATAAGAACTATGAAATTGTTTCCATTGAGTTCTGATGAAATAATGTAGCACTGACTAAAAAGCAAACAGGAGTGTGCATTATTATTATTTGTTTCCTTGTTCATTTTTCTCATTCTAGCAAGGTATTTCTCTTATATACTTTCTGGGTTACCCAGGTTTCACCTTTTGCTTTAATGAAATTTTCAATTTATTATTATTTTTTTAAAATTAAAAAATAAATAAATAAATAAGGTAAACCAAATGGGTTACATTGGATGGTAGAAATATGAGGAGGCTTAGAAAGAGATCTCAACACTCATCTCGAAAATGTAAAGCCCAAGGTTTGCAACCTTTTGAACATCCATTTTTGGGTAAACAAAATTTCGATCTATTTCAAAATATGGTATAAGGCAAAAGAAGATACTTTGGCTGGAAACACAGAGGATGAAGGATGAAATGATAAAACAAGAGTTAGATTATGAATGAAATATAAATAGATTAAAAACTCTCTAATCTATTCTTTATTCCCAACTGAATAAGCTTCATAAGTTTTGGATCCCCAATGCAATGCTTGTGACAATGCTCAACACATCACCTTGCAAAGAAGAGACATAAAAAATTAACACAGTTGTGTAGATACTAGATACTGCACGAACTCCGAACTAGGAGAAGTCGATAAGAACACTCACTTTGTTAAATTACATTAACACCATATTTGACTGGAAATTTAGAGGGTGAATGACTTACAAAAAAATAAAAATTAATTAATTAAAAAAAAAAGAAGAAGAAGAAGAAGCATGATAAGTTTTAAATCTTCCACTACCTTTAATGCAAAAAACTGGCCAGTCCATTTGTGCTGCACCAATTGCACAATCCCGCCTGCTCCTTTTCCGATAACTTTAATCGTGTCTATGTCTGCTAAACTCAACTGGTTGTCTGCTGGCTGGATGGGGGGTGGCTGCAAACATGAAACAAAAACAAAGAAAATGTCATGCAGGGAAAAACTCAGGGCATGACATATATTAAACCCATTATTTGACAAATACGAAATACACAGATCAGTGGATCTCAAACAGACTGCAGAAAAGGAAGTATCACAAGTACCCCATATGCGAGGGATGCTTAATTTGAACACAGAGAAGCTAAAATTCCAAACACCCGGATTGCAGAAAATGAAACATCATACATACCCTTTTTTCCCAGAATGATATTCCAGTAATCAAATGCAAGAACACTGAGCTGAGAAAGAAACAAAAATTTCAGAGACTGAAACCAAAACATCAAATCTTACTGCTTCAACTTCGGTCTGAGAGACGATCCGAACCCCGTCCCTGTTCACGAGCAGATCTCCATCCATAAACGTACCGCTCTGAGTCCTACCAAGAACCCACAACCAACCACAATAAGCCAAAATACGAAACGCTAAAACGCATACACAACGTTATGGAAAGGCAGAGATAGAGTGAGCTACAGGAAATTGGCCAAGGACACCTCATCTGGATGAGGGAGAGTGAGCTTGAGGTTAGGCATTAAGCTTCCCTTTTTCATTCTGCTCTCTCTCTCGCTCGCTCTGGGGTTGCAGAGTAGCGAGCCTTTGCTGAGGAAGATGATTGGGAGTCAAGCTAGGGTTTCAGAGGAGAGAGATCAAGAAATTGTTTTAAATAACAAGAATAGGTTTGGGCGAGAGCTGGTATTGGCTGGTTGGTAAAGACCGGTCAGACCGTCACCATTACCAGCAAGAAACCAGGAAGAAGATGGGACTTGGACTTTCGCTTACTTTTCCTCTCTTTACCCGCGCATCTTTTTCTTCTTTTTAATTTATTTATTTCTTTCTTTTTGAACTTTTCAGGAAAAGAGTTTTTTCCATTCAAGTAAAAAGAAGAATTATACTATTTCTGGAATTTTTTTAAAAAAAATAAAAATAAATTTGGTACCACAGATTTTGCTACAACTCCTTTTAAATTCACGTGGCAATTCATGGATATTGTGAAAATTGTCAGGGATATCTCACATTACATAAGTCGTGGAAGTAGCTGATAGTCAGTTTATAAGTGTAAGAAAAAATCTCACCTCTTGAACTAGCTTTTGAAGTTGAGAGAGACTCAATACTACCCAGCACTGATATAAAAGCTTAGGTTTACCAATAAGTCTCGGCCTAACAGTCTACGGAATAAACATGTTGTTGCTACTCGAACTTATGGTCCGATTGTGTGAAGAAGAGATTGTTTGAGTTATCTTACATCGTTGTGGAATGATCTGATGGTCACTTTATAAGTATGAGGGCAAGTTTCACCTCTTAAACTAACTTTTAGAGTTGAGAAAGACTAAAGACCACCCAACAAAAATAAGTGTCACCTATGTTACAATTTACATTATGATAAACCGTAACATTTCTCTTTTGAATATACTCTAAACTTTTTATCTAACTTTATGAATCGCATCATTATGATATTATGAAAAATAATAAGTACATTTTTTAAAAAAAAAAAAAAGACATACATTTTTATCATAGTGACATGATTCATAAAGTAGATAAAGATCTTATTAAAGTCAAGTCATGTATTTCATACACTTTGATTTGATTAGATGATAAAATTAAAACTTGAAGTAGATAAATCCTTATAATATAAGGATAACATTGAAGTATTTTTAAAACTTTAAGAAGCTCAATGATAAAATTAAAATCCGATACATAATTTAAGGGCCAATATCATACTTTAACCTTCTTTTTTGTTGCAAAATTGTCAAATTTGTATGTGCGTTCAAAATCATAAATTTCAATATATATTGAAGATCATTGTTGAATAATGTTTGTGAACAATTCTTGCCTTTTTTTGTGTAGAAAAATAATTTCTAACAATTATACACACATTTGAGTATCTCATATTTCTCAAAATAATGATTAAGTGATTAAATTGACATATTTTTACCAGTTCTAAGTTTTATTTTCCTTCCCCTTCTTGTATGGACATGTTAAAAAAAAATAATAACAATAAAAAAAAAACCAAATGTCATAGAATTGAACTTGACTTATTTAAATTTTTAAATTTACCTATTCCTTAACAATCTTATGTATGGTTATTACATGTGGGACCGTGCATTTGAAATTTATCTACCTAATCGCAATGACTATTCAACGTTATTTAAGTGATTTGTTTGTCAAACGTAAAATAGCTTTATACATAATTTAGCCAACTTTTAATTAAGGAAAATGATAAAAAGTGTTTGTTGTAACTGTAGTATACCTATTTAATTAATACTAATTCATTTAGTGGAGGTGCTTATCTTGAGGATAATTTGATTTTAGAACAAAATTTTCCTCCAAAATTAGGTCGAAAAAACTTCATTTTAACCCGTCTATTAAACTGATATTTTTAAAAATACTTATGAGAATTCGTTTTAACTGATTTATTAATAATTATTTTAAAAACTGAGACGACAAGAAAATGACTGGTGGAGAAAATGAATTATTTATCAAAAAGTGATTTGCCTGTTATTTGTATTTAAAGAAAAGTACATTTTGTTTATTAGAATTTTTATTTTGTTTGTTATTTTTAAAACAAAAATATTAATAAACAATTCAAACACATAGAACTCGTGAAAATACAAAAATAATTTTCGTCTTAACATCGCATCACGATACTTTTCAAACCAAAAACAAAAAACAACTTCTAACTTAAAAAACAAAAAACAAAAAACTACTCCTCCAGGCTCCAACAATACATTGACATTAACCAACAGAATCAAAAGACTTGAGCCTCAGGGCGAGTTGACGACCAAGGCCGGTCAGCAACTTCCCGGAGACTGTGTTTTATTGTTTTAAACACGATGGACCACTGTGTTTTTGGTCCGACTAGGCTATTGCGTCATTGACATTGAACACATGTGGGTGACGGGTCTACGTTCACACTTGTTTTTCTTTTCCGAGAAAATGGTCGCATTGATTTTTAAATATGAGCCATTGATCATATCTCATGGCACAAATAAATACGAACTTTTGGGTATTGTCCAGGCAAGTGAGTTTGAGTTTCACATGTTGAAAACTAAAATTATTTACCTTGATATCACAAAATTCTATATTTGTTTGGGCCGTTGGAGATAATGAATGATTCAGATTTTAAAATAGATAAATGTTAAAGGTACTAACTTTTTTATTAACAAATGAGTATTAGGGTCTCCAAGAGGTAGCTTAATTAGCTGGGATCATGCCTCATGAAGCGGAGGTCATTAGCTAGAATCCCTCATCCTCCCTCTTGTGTGAACATGTAAAAAAAAAACAAAAAAACAAATGAGTAGTAGCATTTTTTTTTATTAATTGTTTTGATCCTCACCAATAAATAAGCTTCACTGGTAGTAAAATAAAAGAATTTAGAACTCTCTCAGCCCGTCTCCTCATAAAATAGATTTGAGACCCTGCTCCTCTCCCCTTCCCCGTCTACTCCCCACTCCTACCCTAAGTACCCTCCCCCTCCCTTTTTGTTTGTTTGTTTGTTTTTTCTTTTTTTCTTTTTTCTTTTTTACTTTATATTTGTAGGTGTCTTCCGATAAGATCAACAACTTTAGCCTCTTCGTAATGTGTTCGTTTACCTTCCACCATATTGTTCCATTTATCTCCTCATTGGCCGCTGCTACTTGCTGGTTGTTTGTTTGTGTTTTTTGTTTTAAATTATGGAGTTTTCTCTCTATATTTGCCCTCATAAGTATGAATAATTAGGTGTGAGATGCTAATTCTCACGACCTGGATAGTTTCAGTGTGATGAGTTATCTCACGGCTGTTTAAATAAATTTGTTAGGAAATTTGGCTACCTATATCTTATATCTAGTATGTTTGAAGCATATTTGCTCTTTAACTATATTAGTACATGGGTTAGCGAAAAATTGAAGTCATAGATAGCACTTGATTGTAAGAATTTTTGTTTATATCTATGACTTTGTAACCTCATAGCATGTGGCTACGATTTTGTAGAACTTTATGCTTTGTGTTGTAGAGCTTTTTGCTATGCTCTATAAGAGCTTTATGTTCGTAATCTTTAATCAATGAAATTCTAAGATTTCCATTCTAAATAAATAAATAAAATAAGTTTCATATCATGTTAATATCAATTTATTAGTAAGAAAGTTAGTTCCCATAATATTTCTCTTTAAAATATTCAGATCTCCTCAAATTTTTTAAAATATGAAATTCTCATATTCTAAAATTTGAGCCATCAATTAAATCTAATAGTTCAAACAAATGAACATGATAAAAATACACATACAATATAATTAACTTTATATTTTTTAATTAAAATAAATTGTAAATGATCATAATTCTCAAAGAAAAGCATAGATTTGTGTGTTACCGAGACAAATAGGTCGGCAAGTTTAAAACTATAATTACTTGCCTTTAGTAACACACAAATCTTTATATTTATTTAAATTGTTACATGTAATGAAGAACTTAAATTTTAAAATTATGAAAATGTCATATGGAGAATCTCATGTAATAGAGGAAAAAGGCCACGTCGCTCTGTCACTGGAAAATATCTACTTCTACAGTACTACTACCACTAGAGCGTGGGATTCCATCCTATTCTGTGGTGCCGATATAAATGACTTTTACCGACATTTTGTTTTTTCCTAGTAAAAAATTGGTAGGTCGAGCTGATTAATAATAGCTATTTTATTTGAGTGTGATCATAATAATACTTATTTGTTAGGAGTCTCACAAAAGAGGTTTAGACGGTCGGAATCGCTAGTACTACTTCAAGTCTGATTGAGTTATAACCTGATATAACCTCAGTGCCTCACCAAGACATCAATAAGAATCCAAGACGACTAATATTAATCAGGCACATGTAAAGATTTTTTATTGCAAAAATTTGAACCCACACCTTAATACATATCCTAACCACTTTGGAAACTTCATCGGGTCATTTACCAACATATGTTAAACCATTCATGGTTAATAAAACCAATTAATATTTCCTATAAGGAGAATGTTACGTGCTTTTTTAGTTCTATGTAAATATTATTTTTTAAAAATTAAGTAAGAGAAATAATGGCTAGGTTTTTTTTAAAAAAACAATATATATATCAACTTAGAACCAAGAAGATAGAAGGAAAACGCTAGAATATCACCTAATTCTCATTTACTAAATTTATTGGGATTAATTACCTCTCTGACCTAGTGATACCAATTAAGGAGCAATTATGAGAATATAATTGTTTATGTTATCATAAAGAGGAGGTTATTAGTTCCAATTTTCCCTTCCCTTTTCTTTGTGTGGATATGTCAAAAAAAAAAGAAAAACGTTTATTTTTTAAGCACCTAAACTCGCCTCTCAATTAATATTTAATAACTAAATATTATGTTCATATATAAGAATTTGAAGATATATTAGTCAAATCTATAGGTTGCCTCAACTAAGCTTAGTTTGTAATGTAAATTATAATATTAAAGATTGATTTAATTATACTTTGATTGTACTCATTGTGCTAGTACTTGTTTTAAGATTTAATAAATATTTCTATCCTTTTCAAAAAAAATATATATATTTTTTCTATCCACATATATAATTAATTCAAATAGGTGAAATGTCACACCCATGTAAAAATTTAATCATGCTTTGAATAAGTCTCAAACCCTGCATGAACTAGGAGTAATTAGGAAGAATTAAGCTCGTGTAATTTTTACGTCACATTTCGTATATATTTTAGTAATTGACCGTCCTAGTATATCAGTTTGTAAAAAANTAATAACTAAATATTATGTTCATATATAAGAATTTGAAGATATATTAGTCAAATCTATAGGTTGCCTCAACTAAGCTTAGTTTGTAATGTAAATTATAATATTAAAGATTGATTTAATTATACTTTGATTGTACTCATTGTGCTAGTACTTGTTTTAAGATTTAATAAATATTTCTATCCTTTTCAAAAAAAATATATATATATTTTTTCTATCCACATATATAATTAATTCAAATAGGTGAAATGTCACACCCATGTAAAAATTTAATCATGCTTTGAATAAGTCTCAAACCCTGCATGAACTAGGAGTAACTAGGAAGAATTAAGCTCGTGTAATTTTTACGTCACATTTTGTATATATTTGAGTAATTGGCGTCCTAGTATATCAGTTTGTAAAAAACTTATAATAAAAACATTAGCACCGCTAACACGGGTCAACACGGGTTGGAAAAACAAGAAAGGCGGCTGAGTGACTAATAATGTGAGGGTCTAATAACTTGGTTGCACCTACTAGACTGACTACGTAGTGAAGCTGAGGGGGCATGGACCCATGGCTCCGGTCCCCACCATCATCCACTTTGAGCTCATAAAATATCGATGCTCGATCGTCCTTTTGCCGACCCAAACGACAGTCGTTACAGCTAGCAAAGTGAAGAAAAGAGAGCAGAGAGAGAGGCTGAGGGAGAAAGGTTCTGAAAATCTTATGCGTATCGGCTTTTCTCCGAAAAGTCGGTCGGTCCCCTTCTGATTCACCTCATGATCGAGGAAATAAGATAAAACGGGTTCCGCTTTTATTGAACATGGACATGCATATGGTGGAACCCCCATCAGTGGTCCTCATGATCCATTAATTGGGAATTTTTAATTATTACTGTCAATTGATCACTAGAAAATAATAATTATTAATTACTATTTAATTTTTTGTTTTTTACTTCGTTACGTTGATAGTAATATGTTCATCAATTAAGGTCCTGCAAAGAAAAGTAGTGTAATGATTTAAATGCGTACAGACGATGAAATGACAGACGTGGAAAAAAAGGCAAAGCATTAGTATATGTTTATAATTAGAGAAATGCTAGAATGCAATATATTGCCCATATATGGCCCATAAAAATCTAGGTGGCATTTTTTTTTCTTTTTAGTTTTGTAGGATTTTCACTGCAAAAAATATTACAAAATATTTTTTTAATTATTTCTCTCTCTCCCTTCACGAACTCCTATTTTGACTCATCCTCT
>CM017321.1:45679385-45697120 GCA_006937295.1 Carpinus fangiana | reverse complement strand
TCTCTCTCCCTCGCAGTGCTCTCTCTCTTAGACACTTTCTCTCTCTTCCTTGCAGTGCTCTCTCTCAGACTCTTTCTCTCTCCCTCGCAGAGCTCTCTCTCTCATGTGGTAACAGTGACGACGAAACTCAAAAGACGCTGGCAGTTTAAGTTCGGTACCGACGGAGGTTTGAGGTAATAATGTGGTAGAACTTTTTATTTTTTAAAAAAAGGAAATAAATTATCTGTTTTAATAGAGTTGCTTTTTCGTCTGAAATTCTCGATTGAGTTCGGCTTATTGATAATAATGTGTTACTGTGTGATTTGCTTGTTTGCATTTCTCTAACTCAAATAGTTCTATGTTGTTATCACTCGTTGATGTCTGTAGTTATATGGGTTATTTTGTCTGTAATCAAATAGTTCTATTTCTATGTTGTTATTGGTCGTTGATGTCTGTAGTTATATAGGTTATTTTGTCTGTAGTCAAATAGTTCTATTTTGTCTGTCATCACCCGTTGATGTTATCAGTAATGAAGTTTCATATGTCCTCAAACCCACATTTTTTTTTTTGGTCAGAATTAGGAATTGGAGGTAACCTAAATACTAAAAAAAAAAAAATATCGTGGTTTCTAGCAGTGCAAAAGACACTTGAAATGGTCCTCCAATTGCTCTATTTGAGATTGAGAGTTGTTGTACTTGCAAAAGGCCTTTGGTTTGCTCTTAAGGGTAGTCTTTAAAAACTTGGCTTTGATCTATATGTTGTTTGTTGATAGGATTAGGGCTTTTAGCAGTCTTTTTTCATGTTCAATGGTACAATGCAGTTTATTAAAGCTGCAATTAACTTCATCACATGTTTTACCAATTGAAAAGTGCAAAATGATAGAGTATACTGTGCATTTAAGTCCTCTCCTTCCTAATCATTTATTTATGTATTTGTTTATTTTTATTTTATTATACATTTGTAGGATTAATTGGGACCGCCTTCTCTTCTCTTAAATGGACATTTCAAGTTCACGCTTGGACAATGAGGGCGAAGTTGAATCTCTATATACATGTATTTCAAATGATGATGCAGATAAAGAAGATATGTTGGTGCTTTGTTCTGAGGAAGAGTTTGATGATAACGAAGACAATGTTGTATTATCCGAGATGATTGACGGGGAGGACAAAGTTGAAGAACCACATAATTCAATGTCATTTAGTTCACATGAAGAAGTTATCTCATATTATAAGAAGTATGCTAAGCAAGTTGGTTTTGGTGTGTTAAGAAGAATGATTAAAAAGACACCAAATGGTCATCCAAATTACATGATCCTTACATGCCTTCGTGATGGCTCAGGAACACGCAAAAGTAATGTTTCTAAAGCAACACCAACAATTAATAGAACTGGGTGTAAGGCCAGGATTTGTGCAAGGTTATGGGATGATGGAACGTGGTATTTGAGTAAAGTGGTGGTTGAACATAACCATCAAGTAAGCCCAAGAAAAGCAAGGTTTTTAAGGTGTTTTAAGAATATTAATGATACTGCAAAAAGAAGGCTTGATCTTAATGATAGAACTGGAATATGTTTAAATAAGAATTTTAACTCATTGGTTGTTGAAATGGGAGGGTTTGAGAATGTTCCCTTTGGGGAGAAAGATTGTCGAAATTTTATTGCCAAAGCAAGAGAGCTTCGACTTGGCAAAGGAGGTGGTCAAGCACTTTGTGATTATTTCAGAAGAATGCAAGATATGAATGATGGCTTCTATTATGTGATGGACATGGATGATGATGCAAGGTTGCGAAATGTGTTTTGGGCTGATGCACGAAGTAGGGCAGCGTATGAATTCTTTGGGGATGTCATTACATTTGACACGACTTACTTAACTAATAGGTATGACATGCCATTTGCTCCTTTCGTAGGAGTGAATCATCATGGTCAGTCAATACTTTTTGGGGCAGGACTAATATCAAATGAGGACACAGACACATTTATTTGGTTGTTTAAGTCGTGGTTGAAGTGCATGAATTACCGAGCTCCAAGTGCAATTTTAACAGATCAAGCTAAGGCAATGAAAAATGCAATTGCAATAGTTTTTCCAAGAACTCGACACAGATATTGTCTATGGCACATTATGAGAAAATTTCCTGAAAAGTTTGGTGCACATGATCATTGTGATGGCATTAAGAGTGCCTTAAATACTTGTGTGTATGATTCTTTCACTGTTGATGAATTTGAGAAAAATTGGAAAATTTTAATTGAGAGATATCAGCTTCATAATAACTCATGGTTGAATGGATTATATAGTGAACGGACTTTTTGGGTGCCAGCATATATGAAAGATACATTTTGGGCGGGAATGACTACAACGCAGCGGAGTGAAAGCATGAATGCATTTTTTGATGATTATGTGCATTCACGAACCACACTAAAAGAATTTGTTGATCAGTTTGATAATGCTTTGAGGAAAATGGTTGAGAATGAGGCGCGTTCTGATTTCGATTGTTTTAATCGCACAATTCCATGTGCAACCAATCTGTCTTTGGAAAAGCAATTTCAAGATGTTTACACAAACGCAAAGTTCAAAGAAGTTCGCAAACAGTTTGCAACAGATGTGCATTGCAACAACTCTCTTCTTAAAAGTGAAGGTGCAATTTCTACCTATCAAGTGGTTGAAACTTGTCAACCTCATGAAAACCACATGATCGACAAAACATTTACTGTTTTCTTCAATGAAGACGAAATTGAAGTTAAGTGCACTTGTGCAATGTTTGAATTCAGAGGCATCCTTTGCAAGCATTCTATTTCGGTTCTAGTGACAAAGAAAGTTATAATGTTGCCCCCAAGATATATTCTTGACAGATGGAGGAAGGATATAAAGCGCAAATATACTTTGATTAAGAGTAGTTGTGATACGTTTGTGAGTAGCTCTAGCGCTCAAAGATATGACAAAATGTTCAAAAAATTTGAAGAATTAGCATCACTTACATTAGAAAGTGAGGAATATTCTATGGAAGTGATGAAAAATCTTAATGTGTTAAATGAGAAATTTCGTGCCTTAAAGTCTGGAAAGGTGTTTTCTCCTGTTAAGGTTAAACGGATAGGGAGACCACGGTCACTAAGAATGGTACCGGCTATAGAAAAAGTGTCCAAAAAATCACAAGGTAAGATGGTGCCTGTTGTAAAAGAAGCAGCCAACAAATCCCAATTAGAGAAGAAGCCATCAAGCAGCAACAATGTCAAAAAGAAAGGACAAAAAAAGAAGGTTCATAATTTTTTATCCTTTTACTTGAAAAATCAATCATTGCTTAGCTGTGGACTTTACTTAAATATTTATTAATTGTAGAATTCCAAAGTAACGCAAGATGATGCCAACACTTGCCAACCTTCATTGCCTCCTACAACTGGTGATCAGCACAGCCAATTAATTAACACTCAGGTGATTTGCTGAATATGACAATTTCGCATGTGTAATTATGATTTTGCATTTATTTAAATTTGTTCATGTGTGCATTAGGTGGATCCAATGAATGAGTTATCAAAATTAGTCAGCCAACACAAATATGATGAAGCTTTCGCTGCAGCCTTAAGAATAAGTGATGTGTCCATTGTATATTCATTATGCACTCAGGTTTGCAATCTTATTATTATGTTATCTTACTTATTGAAGTATGCTTGCTGCAACCATTTCTTATTGATTTTTTTTTCTAGGTTGATCTACGATCTATCTTATCTATAGATCCTCTTCCTTTGAGCCAATTAGTATTGCTTTACCTTCTGCGGCATCTCACATACGGCATCAATAACAACATACCCCAAAAAATTGGTTGGATGATAGACGTTGCTAATGCCATAATTCCAACAGACTCAATGATTGCAATGCATATACGGCCAATCCTCAATGAAGTCTATGGCTTTCTCAACCATCAACAATACTTGCCTACAATTACTGATGACGAGCTCTCAAGTATCCGTCGTTTGATGCATGTAATTTATTCCAAGATCGTGTAATATCCCAATAACTGATTTGTTGGGTATAATCAAAGCCATTCTTTTTATGTTGACTTCATATTTTGTGTTTTCATGTAAACGTGGATGTTTAGATCATTTTGATGATGCCCATTAATTTAGAGGCTTTATAGATCTTTTTGTTATGCTTTGAATCAAAAAATATTTGAATATTTGAGTTGAAAGTGTTTCTCTAGATATGAGATGTTTCTCTCCGCAATGCATTGAAATCACTTGTCATTATCCTACGACTCTAGCACCACCACCAATTGCTTGCGCAATGTTTAGTCTAATTTGGTGATAAATATATTACACATTTAATAAAATTGTTATTTGTAATTTTTTTTTTAATATAAAAAAAAGGTTGAGAGTTGGATCCAATGGTGATTTAGTGATAAACGGTGAGTATGAAAGTGAAAGTGTCTGTAACAATTTTAAGAAGATAAAAGAAGAGAGACCCATCTTAGCAACCTTACTTGAACATGGTCGTAGTTGTCTCTTGGCTAACCGCTTGAAAAATCAATGACAAAAAAAACCTAAACGGGACCCATCAGCGTAGGAAATTCACATGCTCTAACTTAGTTTAAATGGTTATAAATGTGAGATCATATATCACATGATTAGGGATCATTCTATATATTACTTGAATTTATAGCTAGGGTCCTCAAGNTTCTTAGTAGTTTTAATCTTTACTAGACAGTATGAAAATTAAGACACTGCTTTTTAAGCCAAAAAACTAAAACGCTCCAAATCAATTTTTGATTTCACCAAACACTAACATAAATAATTTATTCACTAAATTGTGTTTAATCATGCCCATAAACATACTTATGAAACTAAATTTGATAATTAAAGTGACACTCAAAAGATATCAACAATCAATATAATATATACCCTTAACACCAAATAATTATTTAATATCGTTAATTCATATATCATTACTCTAATTTATTTATTTTTCTTTTAATCTATTTAATATTATTTTAATAAGAGTTTTAAAATCTAGGTCGTTACACTAAGAATGGTACCGGCTATAGAAAAAGTGTCCAAAAAATCACAAGGTAAGATGGTGCATGTTGTAAAAGAAACAGCCAACAAATCCCAATTAGAGAAGAAGCCATCAAGCAGCAACAATGTAAAAAAGAAAGGACAAAAAAAGAAGGTTCATAATTTTTTTTCTTTTTACTTGAAAAATCAATCATTGCTTAACTGTAGACTTTACACAAATATTTATTAACTGTAGAATTCCAAAGCAACGCAAGATGATGCCAACACTTGCCAACCTTCATTGCCTCCTACAACTGGTGATCAGCACAGCCAATTAAGTAACACTCAGGTGATTTGTTGAATATGACAATTTCGCATGTGTTTAATTATGATTTTGCATTTATTTAAATTTGTTCATGTGTGCGTTAGGTGGATCCAATGAATGAGTTATCAAAATTAGTCAGCCAACACAAATATGATGAAGCTTTCGCTGCAGCCTTAAGAATAAGTGATGTGTCCATTGTATATTCATTATGCACTTAGGTTTGCAATCTTATTATTATGTTATCTTACTTATTGAAGTATGCTTGCTGCAACCATTTCTCATTGATTTTTTTTTTTTTTTTTTCTAGGTTGATCTACGATCTATCTTATCTATAGATCCTCTTCCTTTGAGCCAATTAGTACTGCTTTACCTTTTGCGGCATCTAACATACGGCATCAATAACAACATACCCCAAAAAATTGGTTGGATGATAGACGTTGCTAATGCCATAATTCCAACAGACTCAATGATTCCAATGCATATACAGCCAATCCTCAATGAAGTCTATGGCTTTCTCAACCATCAACAATACTTGCCTACAATTACTGATAATGAGCTCTCTAGTATCCATCGTTTGATGCATGTAATTTATTCCAAGATCATGTAATATGCCAATAACTGATTTGTTGTGTATAATCAAAGCCATTCTTTTGATGTTGACTTCATATTTTGTGTTTCCATGTAACCGTGAATGTTTAGATCATTTTGATGATGCCCATTAATTTAGAGGGTTAATTTATAGATCTTTTTTGTGGTGCTTTGAATAAAAAAAAATGATTGAATTTTTGAGTTGAAAGTGTTTCTCTAGATATGAGATGTTTCTCTTTTTGTCCTTTGAGCTGAAAGTGTTTTTCTTCTTGTTTCATACCCCATATTATGGTCCTCTAGATATGCGATGTTTGCCGTCAAGATTTCTTATGGCTTCATTTTTTGATTTTCCTTAAATTTTGTACATTTATCACATGAATTTGCTCCATTCCTCCACGTTCCATTTTGTTACAAGAGCAAATACAAGCACCTTTCCCATCAAAATGATCATTGCAATAAATCAATTATGGGAACACTCAAAAAATTATCCAAAAGAGACAAAGAATTGAAACAAAATAGTCATATGAGCGAAAAGATTACATTGTGCAGAACATTACAATTGGGGCAAAAAAAAAAAAAAAAATCTACACATCTGTTTGGAAGGTGCTCTCCTACAATTAGATAATACACAAAAGTGGCTTAATACACAACTTGGTTTTCCCTAATTTCTTCCATTATTCAACTTGGTACTTTCCCAATAATCCTCTGAGCAATCCAACCTAACCCATCATACAAGACTTCTCCTATGAAAGCACATCAAGCTTGAATGTGCCAATCATGATTCTTGATGCTATGGAGAGGCTGTAATTTCAGTTGGGGTCATGGCATCCTTGAGGTCTTGTTTGTTTGCAAAACTAGTATAACATAATGTTGAAGATCCTCATGTCCCAGCAACTTGAAGAGTTCATACTTCTATAATAAGAAAGAGAAATGGTTAACAAACCACCCACCAAGCATCTATATATAACATAATTTCAAGAGATTTGTTTTCATTGAAACATTCCCAACAAAATTTTCGAACCATAAATTTCTCAAACTCATCCAAAAACCTCAGAAAACACTCCCAACAAAAGTTTCTAGCAAACAGATAATAACAAAAATTCATAAACATTTTACTCCAACAAATTACCAATTCACTTGCATGTTACTCCAAAAAATTACCTTCCGGCCATAACAAACACAAAAGTCATATTATTATCGTCTAATCAAGCACTTTCATCAATACTGCACAACAGATACACATAAAGCCTTTGTGTGTCAACAAAAGGCAGAACAAGCCATCCCCAAGGAGTTCATAAAGCTGTGATATGAAATACTTCAACAAGCTAAACTTATGATACATTATGGCCTTAAGAGAATACAATATTATATGATTCCTACATTCAATTCCAAACAAACCCACTCGTAATGGTATAAAACTGTTTCTTGGAAATAAAACTGACCAGCACTTTCCTTAAAGCCAAAAAGAAATTGACGTCTCTTGTCCCGTGCAAACACATACTTGCTCTGCCACAACAAACAAATCACACATTAACACATCATTATCAATAAGCCGAACTCAATCAAGAATTTCAGACGAAAAAGAAACTCCATTAAATTTATTTATTTATTTATTTATTTTTTATTTTTTTTAAAAAAAAAAGCTCTACCACAATTCTACCTCAAATCGACTCTGGACAAAGCTAGGTTTGATTCGGCTTCGCTCGTGTACGGGACCTAGGAAGAGAGAAAGAGTCTGAGAGAGAGCACTGCAAGGAAGAGAGAAAGAGTCTGAGAGAGAGAGCACTGCGAGGGAGAGAGAAAGAGTCTGAGAGAGAGAGAGAGCACTGCGAGGGAGAGAGAGAACAAAACCTTTGCCGGACCAAAAACCTTCGCCGGACCCAAATCACCGCCGTTACCGAACCCAAACCGCCGGCGTCTTCTGAGCGAAACGTTCGCCGGACCCAAACCACCGTCTTTACCGAAACCAAACTGCCAGCATCTTCTGAGTTTTGTTGTCACTGTTACCGCGTGAGAGAGAGAGCACTGCGAGGGAGAGAGAGAACGAGTCTGCAGAGAGAAGTTTCAGAGGGAGGGAGAGGATGAGTCAAAATAGGAGTTCGTGAAGGGAGAGAGAGAAATAATTAAAAAAATATTTTTAAATATTTTTTGCAGTGAAAATCCTAAAAAACTAAAAAGAAAAAAAAATGCCACCTAGATTTTTATGGGCCATATATGGGCAATATATTGCATTCTAGCATTTCTCTTATAATTAATGGTTTGAAAATATGTGTTTCAGGATTTGTTTGTCAAATAACACCTCATTACAATACATTTTTTTACATTCTACCATATTATTCATTTTATTTTTTTATTTTAAAAAAAATAAATCAAATTATTTACTTTTTATATCACATCATTTATTATTCAAATAAAAAAATCACTACAAAACAAATTTTTTTCACTTTTCAATACCACTTTTTTATTTTCTCATATCAATTATATATTTTTTTTAATATGTAAACAGTGCAAAACAGTGCACTGTAATGGTACTTAGGGGAGTGTGTTAGTGTTTAACAAACACCCTCTTAGTGTATTTATCACGATAGAAAATGTTTTTATTTTTTTTAGGAATTCAGAAATTGTTTTGTAAACTTTTTGGAAATAAATTTGCATTTTCAAATAAATAAATATTAAACGTGTTTATTATTTTGATAAAAATATATTATTGCTTATAAATATATATTTATTTAAAAAATAGGGTCGAGGCTGCAGTGATTACAATGACCACCTTTGACCACGACAGAAGTTGGTGGTGTAGCCACCACTATTTAGTTGAGGTAGACCTCTGAAATGTAGCGATGGCTATCCAACAAAGGTGATCGATCACGCAATAATCCTTGTTCAACACAAGTGCTTGGCGACCACCTCGCTACTTCGTTGGGGGTGGCCATCCTACCAATTCTCTCTCTTTTTTTTCTTCTTTTTTTTCTTCTTCTAATATTTTCATAAATAGAAATTAAAGTGTCCTTACATCTTTTATATAATAAAGTGTGTTGTGTTCGTTTTTTGAAAAGTCAATTGCTTGTTAAATGTTTTGAGAAAAACGTGTTTATAATCTACATAATCTACATTTTGACTATTCCGCCAGAGAGAAAAAAAAAATGTTAATAATAGTCAAATTTAGATTACAAGAGATTTGTCTACTCCAATGAATATGCTCTTAGGTTTTCCTTTTCATGGAGATGGGGAGACGGGATCTACAAACTTACAATTTTTGTGTGAGGCAAATTAGAGGGAACACAGAAAAGAAGGAAGAAATAAAAGTGATAACCATAATCTCAAATAGATTTTAGTCAACAAGTATTCACCTCTTTCTTAGTTTCTCTAAGTTTTAGCTAAAAATCACACTTTTATATCTGAACTACCCACTTTTCAAAAACATTTACATTTTACATTTTATTTTAACTATCTACTTCATATGCATGTCTTATCAAGAGTCAAGAGCTCTCTAGCAACTCACCAATATTTACGCTAAAGTGACTAGTCAGATGCAACCACATTTTCACTAAATTTGCATATTGACTAGACAAAACTTTAGCAGCTCACCAATTTTAAAGCTAAAATAGCTAACCGGATGCAGCTACATTTTTACCAGATGCGATTGACCAAAATAACCTTTAGCTAGTCGGGTTTAAATGCTATCTACCGCCACAACAACTATCATCATTTTATCATCCCACCACAACCACTAGAGACACCACAGCCGCCACCTACACTACACACAACTATCATCATCACCAGTCACCGCAGACGCGCTTACTCCACCATCACATATCCACCTGTCACTTTCAGTGTCACTTCTAATTACCGTTAGCACCTTCTCCGAATGATCCAATGAAAGGAAGCATAATGTATAGAGCATGACTTTTCATTACTGTATAACCTTGTAATGCACATAACACCCATCAAAATCTTGACTTTCTCTTTAAGGGGAAAGTAGGGGGAAAGAAGTTCAAAAAGGAAAAGGGGGCTGGCTAAGATGCATGAAAATGACGTCTTTTATCAAATAAATTTCGAGGCCTAAATCAATATTTTACAAAGAGAGGAGGAAAAAAAAGGTTTTAGAGTCATCCGAGTGCCTGCCATGGAGTAACACCAAAGCAACCATGAAGTCATGAAGGTGAAGATGCAGCTTTTTTGCTCCTGGCATTCTCAGAAACCTTAGAAACATCTATTTTGAAGGTCCAATCATGGATAGAGTAGAAGAGTCACGCCAGAAGTTCTTGGATTCATGGTAGCAAAGTTATATAAACGAATCCTGCACCAAATGCACACAAGCACATCACTTGCAGGGACCATCAAATCTCCTATATCCCGACAAAAAAGTACTTAAAAAAAAAAAAACAAAAAACAAATAGAGTGGGTTTTCCATTTTCCATAGTTAAAGAAAAATTTATCACAAGTACATTTAGACTTCTAACCATACCCATTTTTTAAAAAAGTACACAAAAGGGACAACCATCAAGAAAAAGTTAAAAAGATCAAGAAATGATGAACACTAGAAATATGAAAACTATTATAGACGACTATCTATCTGTAATTCTACTATTGTCTTGTTAGGTGTTTTAAGGAAAGGGAATGAGCTTTGAAGTGGACGAAAGAGCTGAGGTTTCTGAGGAGATTATGAAAGAAGAAAGAGGCGCAGTGATGTGGGAGATATTTTGTCATAAGAACCACATGTATGGTGCAATTAAGAAGAGGGAGGTTGGAGCAACACATATAGTGTAGCTGGTAAGCACTTGAGGAATAAGTGGTTTTGATAGGAGCACATGTGTCAATAGTTGGCATGCACATTTGAATAAAGGTTGTAATAATGGGCCAGCGCTGGTGGGCTGTTAGAAGTGAAGTTGCAACTGCTAGGTTTATTGTTGTGACTGCATTGAGCTGTTAGGCTTGTTAGTTGGTTGTTAAATGGGCTGTTAGGCTGATTGCATAGTGTATAATGCAATCAGCGTGAATGTAATCTGGTATGAATTAGACTGAGCATTTTGCTTGCAGCTGTAACCTGGAAATTGTTGAGTATCTCGAAGACTCAATACTACATTTGGTTTAGACCAATTCACTTCCATTTCCATTTCTCACCTCTCTTTCCATTTCATTCATAAAATCCACCTATTCTCAATGCATAAAATATACAAAACTATAAAGTTCCTCACAAGTGTTATCAAAGCCCATTCAATTCTATACAATTTGTGTTTTACAAGTTTTTACAAGGCTGCAACAATGGCAAATGGTACTAGATTATCTCAGATGTAGAAGGAGATAGATCTCATGGGCAGTCAAATGAGAGAGATTTCAGAGTTGAAGTCTCAGATCATGGCACTGGCAGCCAGCATCAACACTCTGCTCAAAGACAAAGCATCCAGTTCAGAACAGGGAGATAATCATAGAGATAGACATGGAGAATATCATAGAAAGCGACAACATTTCAATGAGGAAGAAAGTCATGGAGGTTACAGGAAGTTTAATTCTAGAGTGAAGATGGATTTCCCAAGGTTTGATGGTGAAAATCCTTCTAATTGGTTGTACAAAGCCAAGCAGTACTTTAATATTCATGAAACTCATGAAAATGACAAAATTTCTATAACTTCTTTCCATTTAAAGGGAGAGGCTTTGATTTGGTTTCAAGATGTTGAGGGCACGGGTCAAGTCAATACATGTGATTCATTTTATAAGTCTTGTATCACTAGGTTTGGACCTATTGCATATGATGATCCAATGGAATTTATGACTAGGTTGAGACAAACTAGCACTGTAGCAGTGTATAAAGCTCAGTTTGAGGCATTGTCTAATAGGCTAAGGGGCCTGTCTGAGGGATACAAACTGAGTTGCTTTTTGAGTGGCTTGAATGAGGAGATCATTGTTGGCTCCTACTTGTCTATTACAAGCTTTTGCTTTAGCAAAAATATAAGAGGAGTATGTGGCTATTGCTAGGAAAACCTTTAAGCCATATTATATGGGGGGAGATAAGACCTATGGACATAATTTTGGAAAGGTGTCAGCACCTTTTACTCAAGGAGGATCGAGTAACTTTGGTCAATTTTCTAAAAAAGATGATGGACAGAATTCTTTGATTAGAAAACCAATTAGTACATTACCTATCTAGAGGGTTTCTCCTGCAGTTATGAAGGAAAGAAGATCTAAGGGACTTTGTTATACTTGTGATGAGAAGTGGAACCCTGCACATGTGTGTAAAGTTTCAAGGATTTATATGATGCAAGGTAGAGAGGTCCAGCAGAGTGATTATGCAGATAAAGTTTTTTTTTATTTAGTTGAAGATGTAGTTGCTGTGGAGGATCAGCAGTGTGGGGAACATGGAAATCCTGAGATTTCTATACATGCTATTTCAGGAACTCCTACACCTAATACTATGAGAATTGTAGGCACTATTCAACAGCAAAGAGAAGTGATTCTGATGGATTTAGGTAGTACTCATAATTTTTTAGACCCTTCTGTTGTTAAAAGAACAAGGATTTCTCTAATTTTCCAGCAAGTGATCAAGGTTACAGTGGCTAATGGAGAAGAGATGCTAAGTGAAGGCAAGTGTACAGATGTTTGTTTGAAACTCTAAGGTAATACTTTTTGCTCAGAATTTTTTGTGCTTACCTTAGGGGGTTGTGATGTTGTTTTGGGGGTTCAATGGTGCAACTGAGAAGAGGGAGATTGGAGCAACACATGTACCGTAGCTGGCAAGCACTTGAGGAATAAATGATTCTTATAGGAGCACGTGTGTCAATAGTTGGCATGCACACTTGAATAAAGGTTGTAATAATGGGCCAACACTGGTGGGCTGTTAGAAGTGAAGTTATAACTGCTGGGTTTATTGTTGTAACTGCATTGGGCTGTTAGGCTTGTTAGTTGGTTGTTAAATGGGCTGTTAGGCTGATTGCATAGTATATAATGCAATCAGCGTGAATGTAATCTGGTATAAATTAGATTGAGCATTTTGCTTGAAGCTGTAACCTAGAGATGGTTGAGTATCTCGAAGACTCAATACTACATTTGGTTTAGACCAATTTACTTCTATTTCCATTTCTCACCTCTCTTTCCATTTCATTCATATAATCCACCTATTCTCAATACAAAAAATTCAAAACCAGAAAGTTCCTCACATGTCTTTTCACAATCTTCAAAACTTTGATTATACCCATTAATTCAAGAATTTACATAGTAGAAGAAAATAGTCACGCCAAAGCATAAAAATAAAATTTATATTGCGGTGTTCAACATTACAAATTCACCACCTTCGGTAAACTATGGAAAACCAACATATATGATATATACAAGTGCTAGTCCAGATTCCATGAAATTAATGCCGCAGTTAAAAAACCTTCTTCACACACATCCTTCTTCATGATCCCATATACTTAACATGTAGACTACTCTGCTCCGATGAAACAGGTTGATTTTAAGATTCAATGATGTTGAAGGAAAATTTGGATAGCAGCTGCGGCACGCCCGATATGACCGGTCCGTATGTCTGCAATGCAACAATTGAAACAAATCAAACCTGGCTCTCACCTTTATCTAAGAGCAAAGAGCAAAGTTGGATGTCCAAGGAGATCATATCAATCGTGGGATTTTAGATGGCATTTAAGCACACAAAAGTTGGCTAATTGTTGAAATCTGAAAATGTTCTTATCTCAAAGTAGTGATAAGAAATACAAAAGGAGTTGAAAGCAATCTATAACAAGCTGGACTTGTCTCAAATCTAAGTGAATCACAATGGACTGATTCAATCTCCATCGCACATCATCAATGTCTAGCAAGAATATGAAGTTCATTACCTTGTGATTTTCATGAATCTGGCACAACGGAACTGCCAGCAATTTTAGGTTTTTTGGTACTATGAACCTCCGACTAACCGGCAATCTGACAAGAAAGAGTTTTGTGCACTCCTACAGACAAGAAAAGCATTAGAAATAAGTTATCTATGGCATCAAAACTTGAAGGAGGTGGTTTAAGCAGATCGACTACCTTAGGCTTTTTTACATTAGGTGGCAAGTATGGATACAGTAATGTTTCGAAGTCAGGCCTCCACCACATCCCAAGGCATTCTCCCACCTAACATTGATTCATAATTCATATCAACTTTCTGTGATGATAACACCGCAATATAAACACAAGCTAAACTTCAAAAGACTTTGATACCTCCCATTCAGTCTCACCACTGCTTTCATTGACAGAAAGCTTTCTCGACAGCTTACGTCTCAATCCATCAATATCTGAACATTCAATTCAAAAGGTTCCTAGTTTAGTAAACCCTTAGAACAATATCCCACAACTGAACAGAAGTTCCCCTCCCTGTCTGAAGTTTGATGAGCTGTCAATTTACCTGATTCACCTGGTCTTAAGCGGCCACCAGGAAGCTTGAAGATGGAATTTCTTACTTGCAACAGCAACAAGTGAGGATGGTTGAACAACTCAACCTGATTTAACAACAGTCACATCCTTTCACTACAGTATCATTTTGTACTCAATGGAAAACAAATTGTCAAAATCATGCTATTTTAAGAGAAACCTTAGAGATTATAAAAATTATCAATCAAGAAAAGAGAATTCTCATAAAAGATGTCAATTGTCCATATCGCCACCTCCACCTTGAGAGGATAACAAGTTGAATAAAAAGATTCAATTTTGAACAGAAATCAAAATTACATAAAAATATATATATGCATATAGATAATGTGTCCGTCTAACTCAGAGCTGTATTATATATACCATAAAATTCTGCAAGCAAACCCATCTAGATTTGCAGTCTTACAACCCTTAATGCGGGCCTAGAATGCCAAATCAGTAAATGATGCAGGTTTCATAATTCGTATCATTTCACACCAAAAACTATTTTAGGCAGAATCGATATTATAACTAACAAGTACTTCAAGCAGGACTAGCATCACAGATAGGTACCAAGAGGTAGCTCAATCGGCTCTGAACCACGCCTTATGAAGCGGAGGTCACAAATTCCCCCTCCCCTACCCTTGCGTGGACATGTGAAAAAAAAATATATATATATCACAGATAGCAAGTGGTTTAAGAGGAGCTGAGCTGGTGTCATCGTTGAGATTAATAAGCAAATATTAAATCGTTAACCTCTAGTCCAACAAAATTCAAAATGGCTACTCTCAGAAAACAATTTTAAACCCATATACAGAAACAAAATGAAAACAAAGAAAAAGATGAATTAAAGTACACAAAAATTGCAGAGCGGCACAAGCAAAATATAAAATTTAGAAACCAAAAGAGAAATCATCACGATAAAGACTAGATGACTAACCAGAATTACAGCGTTCACACAAGTCCTCAACCCATAAGCAGCATAGCTAAACAAAATAACAACAAAAGAAAGTTGAAAAAAAAAAAAAAAACCAATAATTCAATGAAAACAAAACAAACCCAGTTGAGCAAATATAGTGAGTGAGAGATTGTGAGTTTGTGTGTTGGAGGGTGTACTTGGACTTCATCCTCTGAGTACGATCGGCCAAGGTCTCGTCTTTAAAGGGACCGGCTTCTTTGGATCCAAAGTAGTAGCAACTCAGAGGATATATGTCTATTACGCCGCCATGATTCTGATCGCTGCCACTGATTTCACTGACATTACCGTTCGAACTCATTCTCAATTGTCCTGAAAGTCACGCGCACACAAAAAAAAGAGCCAACTTTGATCAAGAAGACGAAAGAAAAGTAGCGAACATTGCCTTTGCAATGCAGGGTTGTACGTTGGGTCCGGAACGTGGGTTCCAGAGAGTACCGGTGGATCTACGGAGGATGTCGTGTGGGTGGAGGGACTTACGGGCTTGGACTGTTCCATTGTTGGGCTTCGTTTTTTTGGGCTTGAAACAAGCCCAGTTGGAGTTCGAGAGGCCTATCTCTGGGCCTACTGCAGAATCTCCGTAAATAAATTTTTTGGGATAAAATTTTTTTTTTTTTTTTTTCAATTCAATATATTAAATATTTAAATCAATGTATTTAAAATGCATGTGAATGTAAAGTACATTTTTTGTTAAATATATTAAAAATACATGTGAGAGTTGTACTATAAGACGGATGATAGTTTAATAAATTGAGTTTTAAGAATTTAACTTTGAGTTAAGCGAAACTCGGATTTTTTAAGGCGAAGATAAATTTTATAAGGTGGTCTTGCTGTTTTAAGGATTTGTTTCATAACAACGTTGTTTGTTAACTTTTTTTCATTTTATCTTTTGCTTTATGTTTTTAAAGAAAAATCTTTAACAAACAATTCAAAATACAAAAATCTTACAAAATAGTCAAAATTACTTTTACTTTTTATCTCACGTCATAACACTCTTTTCATTAAAACAACCAAAAAAAAAACCTTCTAGAAAACATTAACGAACAAGTCAATGTGTAGTTAATAAGGATTCCTTTTCAATCTTTCACGGATTGATACACATATGTTAAAGGAAAATGCTAGATGCTCTCTTAGTTTTTTTTTTTTTTTTGTATTCTCCTAGTTCTAGCTAAATATTAATTTATTAAAAAAAATGGCCCTTATTTTTCTAACTCGATTTTTAAAAAATAATATCCACATAAGACTAAGAGAATACCAGAAGAGAAGAGCACCTACCATCTTCCTATACCAAATATTGAGAAAGAAAAGTTTGGGTACTCCCTTCAAATTCAATCCTAAAATGTTCTTCCAAGCTAAGCAAGAGAAAACCGATGCAATTCACTTTGCTCGGAGATGATAAAAGTGGTTCAATTGATTGATTGGTCGAAAAACCAGGTTCACACATTAATTAAAATCACCATATTATAACCACCAATTCTGCATATCAATTATCAGAGGGCAGTTGCTGATAATACCCTAACTCTAAAACCTCATTTCCCAGACAAAGTATTTTTTTTAAAACAAAAATCATATCATGGGTGGCTGTCATAAAAGGACACCGAGGCGGTTGTAGACCACCCCTGATGACTTGGGAGTTGTTGTACCACTCCCAGAGACATGTCATTCTTGGAGTGGTCGGCTATCATTGAGATGTCATTCCATTTAAGATTAAATAACTGAATAATTATTCCTTAATTATTTTTTTAGTGAGTTGTGAGTACCAAACCTTGCCTTATTTTTTATTTGAGAACTTGATTTGGGTTTAGTTTTTACACGTGTCTTAATTTTAATAAATTCACTTCTGACTAAAACTGGTCCCAAAGCTTAATCCATATTTTGAAACCAACCTGGCAACCACCAACAACAGTTGGTGACACAGCGTTTTCCAATGCTTTCAACTTGGCAAGCCCACCCAAAAAAAAAATGGTGAGCACCTATCAAATATAATCAAACCATGTAGAAGTTGAATTATGGCCAACGGCAATCTTTTTTTTTTCTTTTTTTTTTTTAATTGAAAATCAGCAACCAGAGCAACAGGAAAAGTAAAAACAAAACTAAGAGAGATCCGGTGGATCTTTGTCACTGCAAATAAGAAAAAAAAAGAATAGTAAAAAAGATGAGTAAGAATGTAATAAGAATGAGCTTTAACTATGACCTAATACGTTATATAATGAGCGTAAAAATTTACACTTTTGTGAATTTTTTTTGTCTTCCAAACAAAAGAGAGAAGGATAATAAAGATGGCATTAAGATAATGACAGCAATTTTCTAATCTTGAAGTAAAGAAGGCTAGGAGGGTCATTATCACGACATGAGAATCACCACCCTCTAAAGTAAAACTGGAGAGATTCATAGAAATTGCCAAAGAGACAGCAAGGGAAGCAGCATAATATATATATATATATATATATATATATATATATATATATATAAAGGTTGGCTAAAATATGTGAGGATCCATCATGAGAGATGTC
>CM017321.1:45600962-45677801 GCA_006937295.1 Carpinus fangiana | reverse complement strand
GGGTTTCATCCAAACTCTCCCCCCGGTTTTCTTGTTTGCGTTCTTTGCCGATCTCCTCCAGCCTCTATGCCGCCTACCATCTACTGCTGGATCTTCCTCGTGCCCCTGCCGCGATGGTTTTCTGGCTAGCTGGCGATCGGCTTCGCCGCCCTTCGTTCACTGGTTTCGGGCTTATCTAGCGTCCCCACCGCGCCGAGCCTCCTTCATCCCCTACCAGTGTTGGTCTCTGGTGTGTGCACAATCGGCAACCTCGCTGTGTCGGCATTCCTTTTAGTTATATTTCCTTTGTACCGTTTTTTAGCTCTCTTTTATTTTCCTGTTTTGTTTTATTTCCTGTTATTGCTTTTAATAATGCTTTGACCTCTTTGGTTCATTTAGATCCCCTTTGATCCTGGCCTGTGTGTCGTGGATGTGCATGTTACCCTGGCTTTCGGGTCAAGGGGGAAGAATGGTCAGACTGTCGTGTCATGGATGAATGTATATCCTAACTTTCCAGCCGATGATGATGAGCAAGAGGTTTTACCTCTTTGGGCCATGGAAAAAACACTTTCTAAGCAGCTGATGATGTCTGCTTGGTTCAGAAGAATTTAAACTTGTCAAATAGAATTGATTTTAAACCTACTTTTTAGTCATGGGGTAGCGGATATCTTCGGGTTTGATTTTGCTGTTAGAGTTTTCTCTGTTTGCGGAGTTGTTTGGGTTTCTGCATGTGACTTTGTAGCTTAGGTTACGGTTATTTCATGGCTTGCCTTGTGATTGTAAGAGCTTTTGCTCTCGATTTCTATGAATGAGAATGAGTTGTTTTCCCTTAAAAATAATAATAATAATAATAAATTACTAACCGTTATTTATAAAAGAAAAATTATAATATTATTGATTATTGAAGGTAGCCAGATGGATATACTCGAAACTTGCAATCCAATTATTTGCCATCGAGTCGGCAACAACAAGGGGTCATACCGTCATAGAATAGGAAAACGATTTCTCACCCAGGGAGGCATTCACCAATAAAAATCCAGGATTCTAAAGAAAAATGAAAGTCAAACAAGGGTATAGTGGTCTTTTGGCGCTTTTCCCCAATCAAACTTCACAGCTCAGCTACCTACCTCAATAGGACTCTTGGCAGGTCCTCAAAATATTTCTTTTTTGGTTTTTAATTTTGAATTTTCTAAAGAAAATGGTAAGTTGAATAAAGTTGATAACTATGAACAATTCTATATTTCGTGTTAGAGACAAAGGGGTCGTCAATTTTGCTCAGCTTTCAGTTGTTTAATGTCGAAGGGATCCTTGCTTGTCACTTGAAAGCTATTCTCAGTTGCAAATATCCATATTTTTGTTTCTTTTTCCCTATTTCTGATCTGAAGGAAGAGGCAGGAACTCAAAAAGAAACCAACTTTTGTTGCTCAGTTCCTGTTTTTGATAGGCAAGTTTCATTCTTTAGTGCAAATTTTTTTTTCTCGGTTGTTTTGATTGAATGATTGTTCTAATCTTCTGGGTGTAGTGTAAATTGACTTCTGAATTATGGGTTTTTTTGGTGTGATTTAGCGAAATTTTGGTTCAATGGTTGATGGGTGTAATAAGATTTGTTCTTATTGTTTGTGGTATTTATGTCCACCGTGTTATAGGAATTTCATGGTTAAGAGCATATATTGAAATCTTTGATCCCTTTGATTGCTTACCGTATGGGAAAAGGCTTTTAGATTCACTTCTGTGCACTGACTCTATACGCAGCAATCTATGCTCTGGAGGTTGAAAGAAAAAGTTCCAAACGCAATAATAGAAGACAACATATGGCTTATTGTTAGTTATACACTTGATAGCAATGAGATAGGCATCAGCGCACACTTTTGTTTCAGCGCCTATGTGCATGAGGGTTATGCTTTATTGCCGGCCAAATTATGGTTAAACAATTTCTTTGAGGTTGCTATTCTGAATTCTCTTTTTCCCTGTGTTAATTGGACTTTGGAGCATGGTGGTGTCTTTGCTGTGCCTGTATAGCTGAAATCCTAAGAAGCTGTAAATAAATAATAGACTCGACTTCATAATGCACCCACAAAAAGGAAGAAAGAAGAAGAAGAAGGCACATATCATTGTTAGGCATTCACTATCTAATCCTTTTTCCGCACATGTCTCATGGGAATGATTCACCCTTTTATTAGGAAAAGGTTTAACCCATCAGAATACACTTTCCTTCTTGTGCTTCAGTGAAGTTTATATTTTGTTATGCAAACATTGGGAAAAATTCCTTGTGCAACTTTTCTGTTATGTACATGTGGTATGAAAGTGATACACCGTTTTAGGTAAAATGTTAAGAAAAAACAAATGAAGTTTTCAATTATATAATTGCTGAATACAACATGTCTAACATATGCTAGAGGTTTGGTGAAGCCATTAATCACACCAACCCAATAGTTGCAAGATTCCATATTTTCAATTTTGTTCTTCTGTTCTTTCTCCAGCATAATGGGGAACGAGTGATTGTGTTATCACAAATTTGTTGAGATACCATGGAATCTGAAATGCTCCTTTTAACTTGCAAAGCAGGTATCCTGTTAGGGCTGCAGCCAAACGGAGGACTTCAACCTGCAGAATACATCTTCTCTATCACAATGGATCAAAGTACTCAAGTTCTCTGACTAATATGTCTTTGTTTATTTTTGCGCTAATTGTTACATGTCATTGGATAGACTCATATTCATTGTGTTGGAAACCTATTAGGCATGGTCTATGGTCCTTTCTTGTATTTTGTTCTTCTTCATGTTTTTACCCCTGTAGAGATCTTCATTTTGCTCATATAAGCTGGGATGACGGTGCATGTAATTTACAGGATGATAAAAATAAGAACTAAATGAAAAACACTGTGATATCATGGTATTTGATGTGATATGCACGAGCAATGTGCCTGAAGCCTTAATTTAGTCTACCTTGAAATTACATATGTGCTGCCCACAAAATAACACGCCCAAAGGCCATCACTTCCTACATGAAAAGTTACCATGTTTGTGAGCTTTCTACACGAATCTTCTGCCCTCTTTAAAAGCATCACCGATGCATGCTGAACATGGTTAATAAACAAATAGTAAATATGACATTTATACCTCCTAACTATAAATTGCACTTCTTGTTGTTGCAGAGACTGCTAGAAATGGCCTTGAGTTGGGTAGATCAGTCTCTGATAAGCATCTTGATCTTTTGAGATCGTCTGCCCGATATATTTCTGTAATTAAAGGTATTCATCCTATTTGCACTAAATGCATAATGAGGAAAGTTGAGAATTCTCTTCGTAAATGTCAATGTGCCTCTCCATTTAAGTGAATTATATATAATTGTGTCTTTTGTTTTGGCTACTTTGTCCATGTTCCATTAAGTTTATCATTCTTCCTATTTAGTTCTGGCACCTCTGCTAGAAATACTACTTGTGTTTACCTATCAAAGACTGATTGATAAAGTAAATCCTTTTTTATTATTATTATTTAGAGAAATGGTAGGAATACTAACTTTTTTACTAACACGATGTGGAGCTTATTTATTGGTGAGAATCAAAACAATTAATAAATAAAAATGTTACGAATACCAATAAATAAGCTGCACATTATGTTAGTACCCATTTGTTAGTGAAAAAGTTAGTACCCCTAGCATTTCTCTATTATTTATGAATGAGTAAACTTTTCAAACAACTTATCATATTACAAAGAAAGCTTTAGCAATTACTAAAGCGAATTTAACGACTAAAACAGAACTATACCAACCCACTAAACAAACTCTATATCAGTACCACATTAAGTGTATATCAGAAATCTATATACAGAAAAATCACACAATAACTCCATCAATACCCCATAAACCACAGAGTACTTCATTCCCCTTTGTTGTCTTGAACTTTCCTTTAACAAGAAGCCGCGTTTTGACTTCCCTCGTGATCTGCTTTATGACTTGCTCCTGTGTCTTTGGATGATCTTCATGACGCAGTGCATTCCTATATATCCAAATATTATAGATTGCAGACCCATAAACCAGATGACAAAGGTGGGCCTTCATCGTTCTTCCCCTTCATTGCTGCAACCCAACAGACACAACAGCATCCCAGCTTGTAGGTGGGATAGCTCCATAACATACTCAGCTACTAAAACTACACAAGAAGAATAAGTGGTCTCTATCTTCAATCTCATGCCGACAGAGAGCACATTGCACATCACCTTTATAGCCCCACCATAAGAGCTTATCTCCCGTAGACAAAGCTTCCCTCATAGCCAGCCAAGCAACAAAAGCTTGCATCGAAATGGATAAGGGAAACCAAACAAAAGTTTGATCCTATTTTCATCACTTCTGATTATGTAATTTATCAGGACACAAAAGTTCTTTACTTTCATTTGCATTAATTTTTTCAAAACTTGTTGCTCGTGTCATTTTCATTGAAATTTCTACTTGATCTGACAAATGCAAGATCTAATGATGTAGCAAAATCTTCATATCAAGTTGGTCTCTTTATTTATTTTTTTGTCCAGACAAGTGAGAGGTTTTGTGGTGATGGTAGGGCATGTAATAGATGCTGTGGGCTGGGAAAAGGGCAGGTACACCCTGATGAAAGATCCAGAAGACTCCCAACTAGGGTTTTACGACAAGCCGCTTCCATGCTTTGGCTGTGGGATAGGATGGTTTTCGTAAGTATATCTTGTTCCTTGTCTCTCCTCCAACTGCATATTTCTTCATTTAATGGTTTTCTTTTTTGTAACAGATTTCTTTTAGGATTTGCATTCCCTCTACTTTGGTACTATGCGACAATGCTCTATTTTGGAAATCACTACCGCAGGGATCCGAGGGAGCGAGCAGGACTAGCAGCCTCAGCAATTGCTGTAACTATTCTCTCTTCTTGTTAGAATATTAATTAAATTATTAAATTTATTCATTCCTATCGGCTTAAGTGTTAAGCTTTTGGAATAAGTGGTTATTTAACACTTCCCCTTCTCTAAAAAAAAATTGCTATCTTATATTTAAAAAAAAATAAAATAAAAAAATACACACAGCCATGACCCAAGAAAGTGTTACTTATATTTGCATATTATCTTAAAAATATTAGTAAAAAATATAACTGAAACTCATTGGAATCACTTCCCCCTCTCTAAAAAAAAAATGCTATCTTATATTTCAAAAAGAAAAAAAAAAAAAAAAAAAAACAACAGCCATGAGTCCATGACCCNAAAAAACCACAGCCATGAGTCCATGACCCAAGAAAGTGTTACTTATATTTGCATATTATTTTAAAAATATTAGTCAAAATTATTACTGAAACTCATTGGAATTACTTATAAAATCCACAATCAACATGGGATCTAGCACATATACAAAGCCTTTATAGTTCATCGACCCAACAGTTGACCCAACACCGTCACAATCTAGGATAACAAACATCTAAAGTGCTGTTGGATAGAATTGTTAAAAATGTATTATATTCCCCCTTTCTTATGTTTACTGCAGTGTAAAGGTTCTCTATATTGAAGTAGCATAATTTTTATTGTCGTTGCAGGCACTAGTTTTCACTGTGGTGTTGGTCATAGCAGCTTATTTTTTCTTTTAGCCGCTGCCACTCTATTATTGAGATTTCTTGAGCATCAGAAAAGCCTAATAGAATTTCAAGGACATGTAGATAACACGGCAGAAGAGATGGGAAAAACATATAGTCCCAAGGCGGTTCCTTAAAATTTGAGATTAGATGATACAATCCAAACTTCCCTCTTATAGTTATTCTGCATTTGTATGGACAGATACAAGAAAAATTGTTTTCGTGTAAACTGTACACAAGATTTCATAAATGCCTATGATAGATTATTTAAAGCTCAGTTTATGTGTTTCCCCTTTCCCCTCCCCCCGTATTGAATAGAACCAGAGAAAAACAAAACATCTTAGTTCATGTGCAAGGAAACCAATGGGTTCATAAATGCTTCCTAGAAGCCTTATCCATGGGAATTAGGATCCTCTCAAGTTCATTTGAACTGGATATTCTGTTCCCACATATGGCTGAATGTCATCCCTGCTCCTTCAAACAGCAACCCAATGATCCCTGAAAATATTTGTAGTTCATTATTGGAGAAAACCTGGTTAATTCATCTAGTGGATATTCTGTTCCCGTATATGGCTGAATGTCATCCCCGCTCCTTCAAACAGCAACCCAATGATCCCTGAAAATATTTGTGGTTCATTATTGGAGAAAACCTGGTTAATTCATCTAGTGGATATTCTGTTCCCATATATGGCTGAATGTCATCCCCGCTCCTTCAAACAGCAACCCAATGATCCCTGAAAATATTTGTGGTTCATTATTGGAGAAAACCTGGTTGATTCATCTAGTGGTGATGATTGACAGATAGAACACATGTTTGCAGAGTTTTCCTGTTTGGTATCAATTATTAAGTGATGCTTTGTTTGGATGACTTATAGTGCATTTGGCATCGCAATTTTGTAGACCAAAAGTACGATTTTAATTGAAATTACAAAAAAATGTCGTTTGAAAGTGCATTTTTAAAAAAATTAATTTGAATTTTTTTTTTTTTCAAATCATTTTAGAATGCATGATTTTAAATATTAAATTACAATTTAAATTAACATTTAAAATGTTAAATTATAATTTTATCAAAATATTAACGTAGTTTTTAAAAATTGTGCTTTCAAACTGTACGATTTAAAATTATTATTTTTAAATTACAAGTTTGGAAATTGTAAACCCACCGTCACATGGGCGACAAAAGATAACAATTGCTATAGCAGTAAATTTGTGCGTGCAAAACCTAACAAAACCACAAACGCCTCTCAAAGGCCATCCTCACCCTTTTTCCTTCTTTCTCATCTTGGAAAGTTAACAAAAGTGCTCATTTTTGTGCCCCATCATGTGACAAAATGGACCACCTCCAGACGCCCTGCTAGTAAAATTCCCACCTCTCACCAGTTGCCTCTCTCCTTCCTCCTATACAGCGGGAAAGACCCGCCTTGATGCTGCTATTTAGTTTCTTTTTCCTTGAGAAAAATAAAAGAAAAAAGAAAAATGCAGTCTTCTATAAGATTATAATATGACACCACAAAATTTTGATTTCTTGGCAAGAATGAAGATCAAAATATTTCCCGTAAACTTTTCTAGCAGAATAAATGACAAGAAATATAAATAACAGCAAAAACTCCACCAAGACCAAGAAATGGAAGCCAGAAGCAAAAGGACCAGCCCAGCTTAAGTCTTTGATTACATGTAATATAAGCAAATGCCTGCAAAGGCTGCATTGGAGAAATTACACCGAAAGATGCTAGGAATTCCTTTCTACGCAACTAAAAAATGTGTTTCATTCAAGCTTTGCCCACCAGACGGACGTACTTGTTCTCTACGGTGAATCTGGAGCTCGAATTGATCTGGCACCAAGCAAGAAAATCATAAAATTAGTAGGGCCATGTCAAGTTCAACTCATACCAAAACCATAAAATGAATAAACATAAAGCATGGTCCGTTAGATGGGCTGACCTTGTCCTCAAGAGTTTCATCGAGTTTGGTTTCATCTTCTGTTATGCCAGATTCCTGTAGAGCCTTGAGAACAAGTTTTCTGAGTCTCCTCATCTTCAGAACTCCGTCAGGATTCTGTCTCCCAGCAGAAGATAGAGAGTAAACTTAAAGTGTATACTTGATAAACAGCACAAATATAATATTAAAATTCATTGTAATAGAAAGTATTCTGCATTATGGATGTATCTTAGACCCCATGTGGGATAGGCAGAAATATGCATGACCATGATGGGAACGATTTGTTGCATTGAAAAGGAAATATAAAGAGATTATTATTAAAGATACATACAGACTTCAAGGCTGACGTAATCAACTTCTTCCACTTTATTTTCTTCTTGGTTTGTTCTTTGTTTGATCTAGGTTCTGCCATCTTATCAGAACATAGATCACCATGAATTACTTCCCCATTGCCTAGGTCACCTGAAGTATCATCCTTGGTCTTTTTCTTTGAACTACCGTTCACAGATGCATCAAGTTTTCTCTTTTTCTTTGATGGTGAAGTTCCTTTATCTGCTTCTGAGTTGTAATGCTTAGTATCAGCTTTAGGTGGATCTTGCAATTTCGGTTCCTTTGAATGTTCATTGTCAAGCAATTCATCTTTTCGGGTGTCTCCAGTTGGAAGTTTCGTGTCTTGATTGGATTCTTCTGTCTGCTTAGGCGGTTGTTTCGAAGCATGGAAAGCTCGGGCTTTTGCCCTGTGCTTCTTTCCTTCAGCATGGAGAAGCAGGGCCTGCTTACTAGTAGCACTGGTATTACAGAGACTGAAAATACAGAGATACATTCGAGGAAAAATAACTCAGATCCAATCATGAGAATAGCCACAAGTCATCTGTTGTGTCTGAAAATGAATCTCCTATCTTCCAAATACTCTCTAAAATTATTTATCACACAAAGAACCCCGCATGATGATCATTGTAATTAGATTCGTGCAGAAATTAAAGAAATGGAGTGTTAAAGTTATACGTATCATTTGAATAAGGCCCCCTAACTGATTTGATGATTAAAGAAAGGTGCTCATAATTAGGATAATAAGATCAAAAAGATATAAACACACCTACAAAACCATGGTGGGCGTTCAGATAACCCAACATTTATATCGATATCGGTTTGTTGCTTTGAACCCTTGTTGGCTTTGGCAGTTGGACCATTTGAAGCTTTCACTTGGCCCTTAGGACCATACTTCTCCTGAAAAATAAAAAAGAGTGAAACAAAATGACATTATCCTGCCAGATCAGTAGCATTCATCAATGCTCATAACCAAGTCGACAAACAATATGATAACAGTAGCAGGTAAAATAGAAACCCATTCCTTCCTAATAATAAAAGAAAAATTTAGCCTAATACACATAGAATTTCGAAAAAGCTTCTGCCCCAATATAAAATTGGATATTCAAGCACTCAACTTTCCATGACCAATGGCACAAGTTTCCAATCGTGGGGAAATGTAATCACAAACCCCAAAGTAACTTGAAAAGAAACACAGCATATGTAGCAACAGAGCAGGCCATTTACAAACTTTCCAGCATTTGACGGTAACATTTGATTCACAGCCAAAAACCAATACATTATGTTTCTTAGCGATTCAATCGATCTCTTTACCATCAAATAATCCAATCAACGCATTGAAAATTACAAAGAGAAGGCGTGAATGAGAGACGCACCGCCTCGGAAATACACTGCGTGTGGCCCTGAACGCTCTGCTGCCCGAATGTTTGCCCGCAATCAATACATGAAAACTGCACGATGAACAAACGACAAAAAATGTATTCAATTCAAACATAATAAAAAACCCCTATGTTAGGATTATTGTTTTATGGGGTCATGCAATTATGTGAACCACACTTTCCAGGGGATGAGGGCACTGGGGTTTTTGGAAATTTAAGAGAAGACCTTGCTAGCGGAGCAAGTCCTGAAGTGATTTGGCAGCTTCGGCTTCTTCAGATCCTCTCCGCAATCCTCGCACTGAAACCACACCATCTCTCTCTGATTGCGAGCTTAACTGTTAGGGGGAGAGAGAGAGAGAGCTCCACAAGTGATTTTGGGGTTTAGGGTTTTGCTCTGTCCAATCTGGTCTAGTTAGTAGTAAGTCTCTTCTCACAGAGAATGCGACGTCGTGTAGGTAAATAAAGAGCAAGACATGGTTTCCCGTCTCTTTTCCGATTGTGATTCGAAATAACTGATTTTTAAAATCGTGTTTAAACGTTTAACAAAATTACAATGTAGCTTTTAAAATTTTAAAAAATAAAAATAAATTTGAAAAATAAAATGGTGGTTGTGATCAACAAAGAAGAGGGGGAAAATTCTTATCTCAATGGTTAGAGTTGGTTCAGTCACACCCCATGATCAATTAAGAGTGGTTTGATCACCCGTGCGACGAAACAATAAAAAAAGAAATTGAACGATAGAAACCCGGCCTGACGCGAAGAAAACCAATAAAAATCATATGATTCATTTTAAATAAATGGCTCAAATTAAAACTATTGCACATGACATAATGCAATAACTTAGGTATTGCGTGAGGGTGAGTGTAGAAGTTTTTATTTCTTGAGTTTCGTGTAGTGTTGATTTTGCCAAAGTCCAGTGGGTTGTCGAAACTCGAAAGCTTCCCACTAATTATGAAAGTGATTAGGATTAAAATCTTGTCCAATTCAAATGAAAACCCCGTGCTCTCGACTAGTTTTTGTGTAATATTGTTGAATTTTGGGGGTAATCTGTTATTTATTTTTTTTATTTTTTAAGAAAATGATTGAGAATTCTTGTCGTGGAGTTGATTCAAAGACGCTAGCTGTTTTTGAGGCTTAAGAGGACACTTCGTGGTTATCCTTCCCCTACCTGTCTCTTTACTCTATAATTTGATTTTCCAATAAACAAGCTAGGCCCCACTTGAAGTTGCAATAATGCTCAAAATTAATCTTTTAAGGCATGTTTGAATTAGTGTTTAAGGAGTCTAAAAATGTTTTTAATACTTAAAAAGTTTGTTTGAAAAAAATATATATATGTTTGGTAAAAAAAAAAAAAAAATTGAAAGCGTTTTTAATTGTCTAAAAAGTTTAAAAATAGCCAAAACGCACTTTTGACAAAATCTTATAAATGAAGCTTTTGCAAAAGAACGATTTTTTATTTAAAAGCTATATTTCTCAATCGCAATCCCAAACAAGCGCAGCCGCATGGGACGGGCCTAGATAGTGGGAAATGCAGGCGCTCCCTCAAGCCTGATTGAGTCATAGCTTGACCCAACCCTACCAAGGCAATGAGGCATCAATGATAATTCAAGGTGACTAATACTAATTAGGCATATATGGGGATTCTCCATTGCAGATATTCGAATCCATGCTCTAACCACTTGAAAAATTCCTTGGGCCATTGAACCACCACCTTTGATAGTATCCCAAACAAGCTCTTAGTCTCAATCTATAATACCCAATTTTTTTCTTCTTCTTTTTTTTTTTTTTTTTTTTTTTTTTAAGAATAGCTCAAGTGGTTAAGAACTACGTCTCATGAAGTGGCACGGTAACTTTGTATACTTATTTTGGACAAACTTCGAATTTGTGTAGAGTGTTCCTTCCGCAAGAATTGGGTAAAATTCTGACTTTGCCAAGTAGGCCTAAGAGCACTAGCAGCAGATGCCTTATATGGCATTCCCTTCCCTATGTTTAAGCACTGTAGCAACCCAATACATTATTTTAATGCTAAAATACCACAGTCTCTCTCCTCTCTCCTCTCACGATTCCCAATCTTTTCTTCATCCTCTCTTCTTCTTCTTCTTCTTCTTCACAGCACTGCCATCTTCCTCTCCGCCTCTCTCTCTCATGTCTTCTTCTTCACAGCACTGCCATCTAAGATACAAACAAATCACTAGAGCACTAGTAACAGATGCCCTATATGTCATTCATTTCCCTATATTTAGGAAAAATTTCAAAAATACCACAAAAACCTACTTACATCATATTCCTTATATTTAACCGACCATCAAGGGTTACTACAGTATTTTCCAATGTGTAAGGAATCAAAAATGGTCCCCTATACATTATTTTAATATAAACATTCCTCTTTCCTCTCTCATATTTCATCTTTTTGTCTTTAATTAAGGATTGTGTTGAGATTCTGTGAAAAAAAATGAGGGTAAGTAGGGAACTTGTATTTTGTAAAGAAATAATATTTTAATGATATAGGGAAAGGTAAGGAAAGCTATTGTGAAATATATTTTTGATAAGCGCTGAATGTTACATATTCAAGCCCCTTAACTTGCATATGTTAATTCCTTAGCATTGTTATTTGTTTGATTTTATTTTGTTTTTGTGTTTCAGGTCAAATATAATAATTCCATTGAAAATTGGGCTAAAAAGGACAAGTTGGAGCCATTCTGATGCTGGGATCGAGCACGCATGCGGCCTAGGATCGATCGCGCGCACAACAGCTAAGCTCGAGTGCAGTGCGATCAAGCGCACATCCTTGGGATCGAGCACACTCGGGCGTGCACAATACGGCATGTGCCTTTTGATAGCTTGGATTTGGTTTTTAGTCTCCCAGTTGGAATGGGAGACTGGCCTACGACTTTCCTAAGGTTTCTAGGGTTTTTAGGGTTCTCTTAATCCCTATAAATATGCCTTAAAACATTGTAAAAGGGAGATCACTTCCTATAGTTAAAAATTCAGTAAATTACCTTTGGAGCTTAGAAGATCATGAGCGGCTAAACCCCTTTGTAGGGTACTGATGTAACCCTCTTCAAGCACAATGGTGAATGTATTTGATTTTTAGTTATTCAATTTATGCATGTTGATTGTATAACTGTGAGAATTGCAACCATTGATTTTTGCTCTTAATATTAAATGCAATTGTTCTTAATTTACGAAATCAATATTTGTGAAATTTTTTTCTTGTCTTATAAATTATTTTGCTTTTATTGAACTCAAATCAACCTTATTTTTTATGATTATAAGATTGATGGTTATGCAATGGGTTTTAATAGACATATGATTAATAGGATTAGATAGACCATGCTTAGGAAAGATGTGTCATACTACATCCTAGTTTAGAATAATTTAGGTAGACGATCCGTGCCAATCGAAAATGGGTTATGCTATTCCATTGATTATGTAAAACTTATTAAAGAATTTTATAATTTATACCTAGGGAAGACGGGTCGTGCCGCATCTTAATGTTTAGGTGGACGATTCGTGCCAACCAAAGATAGATTATCCTTATTCTTTAATATTGTATTTTCTTGTTTCTTTTATAACATGCATATCATGAATTTCTGGAATTAAATACAGTTAACCATTTTGGTGCGGATTGTGGTGAAATCGGTACCTTACTTTCTCTTTCATTTATTCACTTTCAACATTACGTTTAATTTTATGCACTTGAATTTACTTAAACAAACAAATCTCTCTTGTTTAATTAAGTTAAATGTCATCTTTCAAAGTTAATAACGAAACTCCTACAATCTTTGAGGTTCGACACCCTCTATATAGCTCTATCCTACGAGATTCGTCCTATTGCGAGTGATAATATTTATTATTGATATTTTTTGTCATAAAAATACCACATCAATTTTATAAGAAAACAAAAAGTAGTTTTATACTCTAAACTTATGAAAAATCAAAAGGAAACTGGTGTTAATACTCTAAACAAACTTACTTCTGATGATGCTGTTAATACTCTAAACAAACTTACTTATGATGAAACCCATAACAAAACTGAACAAACAAAAAATTAATGACCAAAATATTCAAAATGATGAAACCCATAACTTCCTCAAAAAGCACAAATAAAAAATTCACAAAATCTTCAATCTAAAAACATTGAATATTCAGAACAAAAAATATATTAGCAGAAATCAACACCCGAAATTAATAGATGTGAGAGAGAGAGAGAGAAAAAAAAAAAAAAAAACCTTCCAGTCAACCTGAGACGGAGAAGAGACTGAGAGAGAGAGAGAAAAAATGTTGGAAAATGCTGTGATCAATGGTGGAAAATGAGAGAGAGAAAGAAAATGTTAGAAAATGCTGTTGATCACAGTGAACCTGAACCTGAGACGGAGAAGAGAGAAGAGACATTATTTTAGAATAAAAAAAAAAGGGTGACAGTAAAAAATATATATATATTTTAATGATAAAGAAAATATTAAGAGAATTTATTGTGATGTGTATTTAGATAGGGTTGACAATTTAACCTGTGACACGCGAACCCGATACGAACACGACACGCGAAATTCGGGTTAGGGTTGGACTTAATCGGATTCGGGTCATAAACTGGTCATCCCGTTTATGACACGTTTATAATCGTGTCGGGTCAACTTGCCGGGCCGCGGGTTGACACGTTTAGCTTTTTTTTTTTTAAAAAAAAAAAAATGGGTCGTAATCGTAATTGGGTCGTGTTGGAACATATTAGCTCCTAAAATAGGTTGTGTTCACGGGTCGTGGCACGACCAGTTTATATAAACAGGTTCGTGTCATGTTCGGGTTGGAGGGTTCAACACATTTAACTAATCGTGTCGGGTCGGGTTATAATCGGATCTAACCCGACATGCCAATCCGATTTGACAGCCCTATATTTAGATTAAAAAAAAATTAAAAAATAATTTTATTCTCCAAATTTAGAGAAAATGGTTGAAAATTTACTTCCGGTGCTCTAAGGAATGGTCTTGACTCTTGATTGGTGAGCGTATAGATGGGGGAATCAGTAAGTAATCCTAGTGGGAAAAGTGTGATTAGATGGAGTACAGCGTAGAAAGGGAAACAATCTGCGGAAAGTTTGGTTGAGACATGAGAGACATGGGGTCGTTTTTGTTTTTGTTTTTGTTTTTGAATCGTGCGATAAAGGACGCCGTGTGTGGGGACAGGAGTGAGATAAGCGCTAGCCTTCAAATTATATCTTTTTTCTTTTTTCTTTTTTCTTCGGAGAAGTTGTTAGTGGTTGCCTGGTTGCCGGTTGGTGCTCTTGCCATGATTTTGAAGGACTAGTATTTGTCACGCTTCAGGCCCTTCCTTTCCCAAATGATATATATATATGAAAACTTTACTTAAAATTTCTAAACTAATATGCGTTTTAGGAAGACTCCTTGAAGCAATTGACTCTCCTCCATTAATTTTTACCGTTAAACCATAACGAAAATTACTAAAAAGATAAAATTATTATTTTTTTTTTAAAAAAAATTAAAATTAATGATAAATTTAAAATTTTATAAAAAATTTAAAAGTATAAAGGTTATTTCATCACTTTTAATGTCTAAAATTAAATTAACGAATGTGATAGATTGTATTAAATTAAAAGTTTAGAAGTGAAACTAAGAGGTTTTGAAATTTGAAAAGTCTTTTCAAATTGTGTACTAGTTTAGAAGTTCTTTGTGTAGTTTCACCAGAATTTATATAGAAATGAAAGTTGTGTGTTCTATGTGCTTGGTAAATATTTTTGTACAAAATTTGGCCTTTTTTTTTCTTTTTTATGACCTTTTGTTAGAGCATTCATTGCAGTCTCATCAAACTAACATTTTGGTTATTTTAGTAAGACAATTTAATCAAAATGGCTTAAAATGCCACTTTTCAGTCTCACCATTTTAATCCAAATAAATAACAAGATAAACAGTAATCATCAAATATAAAATTTACTATTCACTTACATATTAATTAAACAAATATATTTTCTCTTTCTTCCTTTTTATTTTTCATTTCTCACTCCTTTTTTTTTTCTCTCACCTTTTCTTTCCACAGCTCTTCGCAACTTTTCATTTCACTCACATTTTCTTTCTTTTTCTTAAGACACAAATAAGACCGTTAGAAAAATAAGACACAAATTAAAAAATATGAGGGAGAAATCACAAAGAAAAAAAAATATAGAAATCACAAATTTTCTCATTGAGCGCCAATAAGATACAAATTAAAAATTATGAACGTAAGAAAAATTAAAAAATTTTAAAAATATTACCGTTAGAATAAGACAAATATTCTTAAAATAGACCACTAAGAAAATATAAATATTCAAAAATATAAAAGTTAGAGAAATAATAAAAAATCTTTGAAAAATAATATTTAAATGAAATAATGAAAGTGAATTATTAAAGTAGTGAGCCTAAAATTGATGCTTTAAAAAAGTGAGTTGTTAAAATAACTAAAAATGTTTGGTGAGTAAAATTTGATAAGGGTGTTATGGATGCTGTTTATAGAATTATAAATTTGTCTTTAATTTTTTACAAAATAAATTGGGTTGAGCTAGGGAGTGGCCAACCACCCTATGGATGGGCCACCCCATTCCATGCCAACCCTTTATATATATATATATATATATATATATATATATGTGTGTGTGTGTAATTTTATAATATTTAACATTTGTTTATTTGTTTATACATATATATTATAGAGATTTTTTTTTTAATAATTAAAAAGGCTATGATAGGAAGACCAATTGTGGTTATCCTACCTGGACATGATTATAGTAGCACCTACTCTCTGAGAATTACCTAAATGATGAAAATAGTAGGCGTTCTTTCAAATCCGATAAGTTATAACCCGACCCAATCCGATAAGGACATCAATGAGAACTAATGTGGCTAATATTAATCAGCACGCCTTAGTACATATTTAACCATTTTAAAGATTTTCTTAAACTATTGAACCATCACCCTTGATAGTATATACTATAAAGAGTTACTTGTCATAATTTCAAACTATAAAAACCAATTTAACAAAGTGATTTTTTGGGGGGTAATTGATGGGACGAGAATATGAAGGCGCCAACTACTCAATGATAATTGTAGTAATGTTAATAATAAAAGTAGTCGTAGACATTTAATTGTCCAAAGACCAAAAAAAAAAAAACAAAGTGTGAATAATAAAAGGGAAAAAAGTGTTAGATTTTTCACCCTTTTGACATGTTCTTCGTGTTCTGTTGTAAAGCTCATGATTTCAATCATTACAGCCACGCTCCAATAATTCAACGCAGGAAAAATTGTCTTTGTACGGGAGCACAGTAGCGTCATATGCGGAGGATTGTGTGTACGTAATCAACTTATTCTAGTATAGAAAAATCCATGTGATTCTGACGACAACGACACATATTTGGACAAGAGTCACAAAACGACGTGTTGGAAGATTGTTTGTCCAAATTGTACTGAATAAAGGTCTTCGATGGGGGTTATTTGAGCTACAATTCAGGCAGGAAATAATTCCATTCTTCTTCATTATTTATGATTCAAATGCATTTGATATGTATTTTTAGGGGTAATTACCTTTTGTTTTTATAAATTACAGTGTCTTAGTACTTTTTTTTCATAAATTATTAAGGGTAAAGTTCATATTCTCTCCTCAAACTACCACTCAATTAACAATGTCCCCTCAAACTCTCAAGTGTGACAATGTCCCTCCCAAACTATCAAAACATTGTCAATGTCCCTCATAAGGCTAGTAAAAAGATTAAAATGTCCCTATATATTTCTCAATAAGACAAAAATACCCCTATAAACTCAAAAAAAAAAAAAATTAAAACGAAAAATTTCAATTTAAAAATATCAATTTTTAAAAAATATATATTTTTTAAACAATTTTTTAAATTATTTTTTTTAACTGAAATTTTGATTTAAAAGAATTTTTTTCTTTTTTTTTTTAGAAAATGAAAATTTCATTTTCTTACACATAAATTGTTATTTTTTAAAAAAAAACAGAAATTTTTATTTAAAAAAAGTTATAAAACCAAAAAATATATATATTTTTTATAAAAAAAAATTGAAATTTTTTTCATTTTTTTATTATACAAAGGATTTAATTTTTAATTTTTAATTTTCCAACCTTTGGATTTTTTTTTAAAATTTTTTTTTAGTTTTATGTCTTTTTTTAGAAATTTTAGTATTATTTTTACTGAGGGTAGTTTTGTCATTGGGGGAAACATTGACAATGTTTTGGTAGTTTGGGGAGGACATTGTCACAATTGAAAGTTTGAGAGGGACATTGTCAATTTGGTGGTAGTTTGAGGAGGGTTTGTAGACTTTCCCCAATTATTAACTATAACACTTTATCCCATTAAACTACTATTTTATAACATTTTCCCCAATTCTGTTAGTCAAATGGGTTAAATTTAATGGTCAACAGTCATGTGACTTGCATGTGTCATTTTAAATTTTTTTTTCCTTCTACTTTTGCCCTTACTTCTAATTTTTTCATGTGTTAAAATTAGGATTTAGGAGGGTATACGTGTTATTTTATTGATATGAAGTGAGAACAAAAGTGGAAGAAAACAAATTTGAAATGATACATGCAAATCACATGACCGTTGATCGTTAATTTTAATTCATTTGACTGACAGAAGGGAAAAAAGTGGCATAAGATAGTAGTTTGATGGAATCAAGTATCATAATTGATAGTTCATGAGAGGGTTCATGAGAGGAAGTATCAAAATATTGTAGTTCATTGAGGCAAAAAGTAATTACCCCTATTTATAATTCTTGTTTTTATGATTGCTCAGTCTTCAATCTCACCATTTGACTTTAAAATATGAACATATATTAATTACCAAACCTGTTTATGGTCCAAAGTAAAACTTTTATTTCATTATAATAATTTTATTATGTTGATGTGATAGTGACAATTATCCATTAGTTAATATAGAGTATTGGATAATGGTAAGATAAAAAAAAATGCAATTTTTAACATCAAAAGGTTTGCATGAGATCATCGTTTCATATAAAACTCACGTGTTTGAACAAGTATCAGATAGTCGATGCGTTAGCTCTATTAAAAGTAGGGGTGAAATTTAAAACCGCCTAACCGCATCTACTAACCGCTAACTACTATCTGCACTAACTGCTAACCACTTCCGCTTTGAAAGCGGTTAGTAAAAACCGCTAACCGTCTAGGCGGTTAGTGGATTTTGAAAAATCGCCTAACCGCTAACCGCTAACCGTCTTTTTTTAAAATATAATATATATTTATATTATATATATATTTCATATAATAAATAACAATAAGTTATTATAGCATAATGATTATTGTGCGCCTCTTTTACTCAGGAGTCTCGATTTCGATTATCTCTACCTTTGACTTTTGTTTGGGTTTTATATTTTTATTATTTATATAATATAGAAGTGCAAAATGACGTAATTTTGCACTTTTATATATTCATTTATTCCTAATTCAAAACGATAATTTTGTTGTAATTTTTATTCGTATGTTATATGTTATAGAAGGTGACCAACAAGATTTTGGTATAATGGTCCAACATATAATGCTCACTTTAAACCAATAATTTTTAATGCTAAAATGGCCATGAAAGAGGAAAAAAATGTTTAAAGTGAGCAAAACAAGGGTTTAAAGTGAGCCCAAAATCGGCCAAAAAAAAAATCTCCCATAAAAAGCCCAATAAAAAGCGGTTAGTAGAAAAGCGGTTAGCAGTTTTAGCCACTAACCGCTATTTCACCCCTAATTAAAAGTATCTCACAATTATATTTGAGCCAATCTGATCCCGTTAACAACACAACCCATTGAGTAAGGACCTTGATTTTTGTCCCAACAGGGTGAGGGAACAGTTTTCTCAGGCCGCAATATATTATTATATAATAATATATTATATTACGGCGTAAGGGAACTATTCCCTCACGCTGTCGGGACAAAAATCATTAACCAATGAGTAATTATATTTTACTATTTTATTATTTTAAAATTTTGTATTACTGTTCTTCCGACGTGAGTACTGTTCACTCTGGGTATTTTATATGTGCTCTATTATTTTTCTTGGGTATTTTCAATGGTTAAGTAGCGTGATGTCTCATAATATTTAGTGTGTAGAAATTAATTTTTTAGTTAGAAAATGTTGGAGTTAGTAGCTTATATTAACACCAGTAGATGGCCAAGTAGACGGGAGCGTAGTGAATGTCGCGATAGCGACTTTCACAGAGCGGGAGTGGTACGGTACGGGGGTATTTTAGAAATTTTTGTACAGTTCCGTACGGAGTCCGTACAAGTCAGTACGCGTAGGGTTTAGGGTTTTTTTTCCCTATATATATAAACCTGAATTATAAAAAGAATAATAACCGTCTCTTTATGGACGTAGATAAATTGTCGAACCACGTTAAATCTGTGTCTCTCTCTTTTTCTTGATCTCTCTCTTTTCGATTTTATATATTGTCGATTCTATATATTGTTCATTATTATTGTGCGCGTTTATAATAGAAAAAAAAAAAATGATGAGAAGAGGTGGAGAGGTGATTGGATAGCATTACTCCAAATTAATGCAGCACATTTACACTTTAAAACGAGCACCATCTGGCTTCAATGCGAGTATTCTATTCTATACAAAAGAATGTCTCTGTCTGTCTTCCCAAGCCAGGCTATCCAAACCCCACTCTCTTTCTCCCCAAGCAAAACCAGGAGGACCCAGCAGGACTCAAACCTCTGCTGCAACTAAACGCAAACCCACCACCCACCACCTCCATGCCTCCCCGTGGCCGCTCATCGTCGTCTCCGCTTATCAACCCACCACTACTCATCGTTATCGTGCCGATCATCGCCTTTGCTTTCCTCTTCTTCGCAGTCCGTCCATTTCTCTCTCTCACCTCCCTTGTTCTCCGACCCAACACGGTCAAGAAAAGCTGGGACTCCGTCAACATCTTCCTTGTCCTCTTCGCTATTCTTTGTGGGATTTTCGCTAGAAAAAACGACGATGGATTACCCCCAGAAGAAACCGCCAATGCTTCGAGTGCTTCAAACAAAACAAATGAAGGAGAGGGAGAGCAATCAACTTCGCAGCAATGGTTTCGGTACTCCGAAACAAAGATCTATGACACTCCGCGCGTTTGGTCATCGGCGTCACCGGCAACCGGTGTGACCCGGTTGAAGAGAAGCAGCAGCTCTTACCCGGATCTGAGGCAAGAGTCGTTGTGGGAGACCGGTGACGATCGGTTCCAGTTCCGGTTCTTCGACGATTTCGAAATCAACAAGTACCGGTCCCTTAGACCCCGAAACGAACCGGAAGAGCCCGAGAAGATAATTCCGGTAGATACCTTTGCACTTCGTTCTTCTCCTTCACATCCACCACCACCACCGAAATCGCCACCTCCGCCTCCTACGCCGCCGCAGGCGGTATATCATTTACCTAAACGAACGTATCGTCGTACTGTTGGATGCAATGACGACAACACCGAATCGACGCATACCAGGCCTCCTCCGCCACCTCCACCGATACCGCCGCCATCGCCGGCGAGAATCCGTTCGGAGCAGAAGCACGGGAAGAGCGAGCGTAGTAAGAGCAGTTTCAAGAAAGAGCTAGCAATGGCCTGGAATTCGCTGTACAAACAGAGAAAGCGAAAGAGGAACAAGATCAAGACAAACGTCTTCGATGAACAGGTTCAGTCTCCAGGTGAACCGGTTCGCCATACCAGACCGCCACCGCCGCCACCTCCTCCACCGTCCGTTTTCCATAGTCTGTTCAGAAAGGGAAGCAAAAGAAAGAAAGTTCACTCGGTCTCTACGCCACCGCCTCCGCCGCCGCCGCCTCCACCGCCGGTTAGACCTTCACGATCGTCAGAGCGAAAGATTCCTGCTCCATCTCCACCGCCTGAACCTTCACGTCGGCGAAGTTCGAGCTATAGCACCGCCGGCCTGCCCCCATTGCCGACAAGGGCGAACACCTGGGACGAGAATGTGAACGGTGTCGGGGGACGGAGTCCGGTGATACCGATACCGATGCCGCCTCCGCCTTTTAAGATGCCGGAGATGAGGTTCGTTGCGCGCGAGGGTTCTGTTAGGGTGCGGAGCGCTCAGAACTCTCGCTGTGGGTCCCCTGAGCTGGGGGACGCTGATGCGACTAAGGAGTCGTTGGATGGGACGGTCAACGCGATGGACGGTGGAGGGTCAGTTTTCTGCCCGAGCCCGGATGTGAATGTGAAGGCCGAAACGTTCATCGCTAGGCTCCGCGATGGTTGGAGGCTCGAGAAGATGAATTCCTACAGGGAGAAAGAAAAGATGGGCCTCAGGCCTGGCCTTGGCCCATAGTCACTTATGGGCTCTGGCCCAATTTAATTTTTCACACACATTATAGCATATGTCATTAGAGAGTATATATTGGAACACAGGACAGGAAAGGTTTGAAGAGATGGGGCCCCGATTGTGTTTTTTGATCACCTTTTGGAGCCCCGGAATGAAGATAAAATGTGGGTTTGAATTGATGTTTGTTTGCATGGATTTATTTTATTAAACGGTAATGTATAGGTAGGATTTGGCTTAGGTGGACTCGTTGAGATTGGGACACGTGTCCCAACAGTTATTGGGCTCTGATTGTGTTTTTGGATTTCAGGCTCGAATTTCTTTTGTGGTTTTATAGTGGGCATGCTGCACCATTGAATATGCATGCCCATATCAACGGCTTTTGGCTCTGGTTGTAATGTTTTTTTTTTTGGTCTTTACCTCCTGGAGCCTTACTTTTAAGAGTATGGATTCAAGTTTGTATTGTTTGAGGTTGAGATGATGTTTTTGGTAATTTAGATATTGTTTGGATGCTGTTTTTATTAACTGTTTTCTGTTTTTCGAAACTGTGTTTATAGTTTGTAGATAATTTTGCATTTGAGAGCCCTTGGGATTGCGTTAAAAATAAAATAAAATAAAATAAAAACTTCTAAAAAATACCTTTAGTTGATAAAAAGTTGTGCCGAACAAAAATTTGTAATCCATGAAGATGCATAAATTATTTCAATGGACATACCACAATGATATCCAATTGGGTTGGGCCACTAACTCACTCGAGTCTTTTTACTAGGCCATCACTTACCACTGACACAAACCACCATCTCATAGATTTTTTAAGGCAAGTCATCAGTTGTGGTTAAAGTTAGACGACTTGTGTTGAAGTAATTCTAGAAGTCTCGTCCCCGAGAGATAGTTTAACCGGTTATGAATCATGCCTTATGAAGCGGATGTCATTAGTTTGAATCCTCCTCCCACCTCTTGTGTGGACATGTAAAAAAAAATCTATAAATCTTTCTTGTGTCACTCAAAAAATGAAGCGATTTTTAAAATCACAATTTGATTAAAATTTAATTATGATCAATCACAGATTCAATTGTGATTTTAAGAGCCACATCATTTTTCGAGTGACAAAAGAGCGACTTGTAGAATTACTCCTTGTATTGGGGCTATGCATTTGTCATTTCTATCAAAATTTATAAAATCTCTTAAAACTGCCTCATATTGGCTTATCTATTTCTAAACTAAACTAACATTGAGTTTCAATAATAATTAAAACTTGGATTGGTACTCTAACCCAGCCTAAACAAATTTTTTTTTTTACAAAAAAAAAATGTTATGCATACTTTCAAGTGTTTATTTCTTAACGTGATAATAAAAATTTATCATTAGATGCTATATGTACTTATTTGTATCCTCTCTAGTCGCCAAGGCGAGGGATTTGAAGGTGTAAGTCAACATGAAGAGGAATGCCACACTTATTACTTCCATTTTCTGTATATAATTTTTCGACACCTATAAGTTGATCAAAATTCAACAAAGATTTATCTCATATGATATAAATGGTATATACTATATATACTATATATGGAGAAATAAAAGATATTATTGTGTTAAAATAAGCTAAAATTACTTTCTTTCTTTCTTTCTTTTTTATAAAAAAAAAGTAAATAGAAGTTAGAAGTTTAAGGAATGGATAGGATACCAATATTGAGGAGGTCGGGTAAACCGTAAAGACTTTAAAAACTGCCCGGGACAAGTGGCCCCATGACCTGCCCGAATTTCACTTTCTGTGAAGCGTAAAACAATCCCAACTCCTTAGAACTAGAAAGGATCGGACTAGGGTTCGTTATTGTACTGGCAATGAAGCTCGCGGGCCTGAAATCCGTTGAGAACGCACACGATGACTCTGTGTGGGCGGCCACGTGGGTACCGGCGACCGAGACCCGATCGGCGCTGCTACTGACCGGGTCGCTGGACGAGACCGTGAGGCTCTGGAGCTCCGACGAGCTGGTCCTGGAGCGCACCAACACGGGCCACTGCCTGGGCGTGGCGTCGGTGGCGGCTCACCCGTCGGGTCACATCGCCGCCTCGGCTTCTCTCGACAGCTTTGTTCGGGTCTTCGACGTCGACACCAACGCCACCATCGCCACTCTCGAAGCTCCTCCCTCTGAAGTCTGGCAATTGCGCTTCAATCCCCAGGTAATGGAACCAATCAACCTTTTGCTCTTTCCATTGTTCTCTGTTTGTTTGGTTGCTGAGATAATGGGGGTACGGGAAGTGAGTTAAAGTTTTGGATTTTATATTTTCTTTGTGCTACGTTTTGCTCAGTGAGGTCTGATTCAAAAGGGATGGTATTTTTATGAATGTGAAGTTATATTTCATTTTTCTTTTTCTCAAATCCTATTTATTGAGCTTAAATGCTATATTTCTTTTCTGGGTGTTGTAGTTCTTTTGGTGCTTTGTGCTTTAAGGTGACCAATGTGTACTTTCCTCCAAGGTTGGTTTGCGGCAATAGTGTTAGTCGATTTGTTGCTTGATATGGGGGAGTTCAGGTTTTGTTGCTAGGTGCTGTACACAAAAATTGGATTTGGCTTAGTTGCTTATCTGTACTCCCCCATATCAAGCAACAAATTGACTCAATTTTAGTTTGTAATTTTCCAATGGGGAAGAAACTACAGGAGGTGTGCTGTAGATTTTTTTACCGTAGCTAAGCCAAATCCTTTTTGCTAACCTCAAGTAGTTCATGAGGGGAGCATTGTGGATGGACTGGTAGATTGGTTTTCTGGTTTAATTTGTGTAATATGTGCTTATTAAGCATCGCAAATTTTCAAATATCTATCTTGTGTCTGCCGAAACTTGTAAGGAATATTCACCTTTGCTTTTGCAGAAACTTAACTTGCATTTTGAGAGTCACCAATATCTCTTTTCTTTCTAGAATTTTCACCATCATCTGTGCTGGCTTCTTAAAGTTCCATTCTAGACTAATGGGAAGCTTTAAAAGTTGCCTCAAGAACTGACGGGCAGCCTACAAATAGATTTTGGAGGCCTTAGGCTCCATATTATCAGCAATGTTAGAAGTGTAACATGACTGCCAGAGTTGGAATTGTCTATTGTACTGTTGTGTAGTTGTCCTTGTTGAGTGATTAAGGTGTACCTGTTTGTGGAGTGTGCCTATAAGTAGTCATTTGTATAGAAAATCAACATATTTTGCACGTATATGTTTGAATTCCAGTTTGTGTTTTTGTCTTATTGCATGGAGAGGTGTGTTTTCTCCACATGTTTAAAAATCTTGAGAAAACAGTGGCCAAAATAATTCTTGATTATTTAAGAATACATTTTAGATAATAAGGATACAAGAAAAATGAGCATAGACAGCTGTCTCACCAGACAAGAGTCTAGGCACTGGCGCTTTGCTCACTCACACCTAGCAGTTTTGGGATAAATGCACTTTAGTCAAGGTCTCAGTTCTTGGAGCTTAAGTTCCTATTTATAGGCTGCTAATTTCAGTTTGTAAGAAGCTTGAACACTTACAGCCCGTTCTTGAGTAGCTGTGCAATTTAAAAGATCTAAAAGAGAGAAGATAATGTTGCTACGAGAGAATGAGAAGCAGGAAGATGATATTAAATAGCATGCGTGTTGTAATGCTCTTAAAATTATATGAATGGTGTCAAATGCGTGAATAATTTCTGACACCTTACAATCTATTTTATCGGAACCACATCCTTTCGGTTAGATCAGGTGTTCAAGGATGCATCCTGCATTCTTTTGGGTTTTCTTTCTTCCCTTTTTTTTTTTTGGTTCTGATTTACGATGTTCTGATTTTCTCTATGTGAGTGGATTAGTTCTATCTCCTTATAGAAATTAAGCTACCTAGGAAACAAAGTTTTCATTCTTTCTTTTCTACTCTAATGGGTTTTTTGTTTTTTTTGATAAGTAGTCTACTCTAAAGATATGATTGCATATACTTAAGATATGGGACCATGTATTTACAAGATGAAACAAGTGTTAAATAACTCCTTGATGTAAGTGGGTACTAGAAAGTCAATCATCATCTTTTGAACATTTGTTCAAACTTATGCTAACAGTAGCTCCCTTTCAGGGTTCCACCCTAGCAGTTGCTGGTGGGGGTAGCGCATCAATCAAGCTTTGGGACACTGCCACGTGGGATTTGGTTGCCACTCTACCTATTCCTCGCCCAGAAGGTCCCAAGCCCTCTGATAAAAGTGGGAGCAAGAAGTTTGTCCTATCAGTTGCCTGGAGTTCTGATGGGAAACGACTCGCCTGTGGCTCAATGGATGGCACCATTTCTATTTTTGACGCAGCTCGTGCCAAATTTTTACACCACCTGGAAGGACACTTCATGCCCGTGAGGTCTCTGGTGTACTCCCCTATTGAACCACGACTACTCTTTACAGCCTCAGATGATATGCATGTGCACATGTATGATGCTGAAGGGAAATCCCTAGTTGGAGCCATGTCAGGACATGAAAGCTGGGTATTGAGTGTGGATGTAAGCCCAGATGGAGCAGCTATTGCAACAGGCTCAAGTGACAGAACTGTGAGGCTCTGGGATATTTCTATGAGGGCAGCTGTGCAGACCATGAGTAATCATACAGACCAGGTCTGGGGAGTGGCATTTCGACCACCAGGGGGGAGTGGTGTACGAACCGGCCGGCTTGCTAGTGTGTCAGATGACAAGAGCATATCACTGTACGATTATTCCTGAAGTAGCATGTGGAGAGTGCTGACATCAAAGATTTGTGTTGTTATATGTTAGGACCAACTTATTGTGCTGCTGTTTATCATATTGATCTCAAGAAAATATTTGGTTTACTTGGTATTTAATTCTCTGATTGACTTTATTTGTTAATTATATTTAAACTGCAATGAGCTTGGGCATCCTGGTACCCTGCTTTCCGCCTTCCTTCAGCCAGTGATCAGAACATGGACCTTTTCAATGTTTTGGGTGATTTGCACTTACTGGATCCTAACCATAGCTTCAAAATTGAAATGGAGAGAAACTATTTCGGATAAGGATCTCTTGAAATTGTTAGCAATTTGAGCAGCATATGTGAGATTCCAATCCAATTATTTCATGCTCTAGATTTTATTTTATTGCATTTAATGGGAAACTATCCATCACCCTTATAAGAGCATTCCCAGCAGTTACCCGGTCATGTTCCTTATGTTTAAGGATCCAAATCACTTTTTGCTTCCCTATGTCAATTTGCACTCCAGCAGCTTCCTTAAATGCTTCCCTATGTCATTAAAATATTATTATTTTATTTTATTTTATTCTATTTTATTCTTTTAATTTAACCTTTCTTTCTCTCTCTCTCTCTCTCTCTCTCTCTCATCTCATCTCATCTCATCTCCGAGACTCCCTCTTCTTTCTTTCCCTCTCACTCTCTGCCTCACTCTCTCGATCTCCCTGAATGGTGAAGTCTGGTGGGGAGGCGGAAAGAGATGGGATTTCGAGGGTTATGGAAGATGGGTTTCAGGTTTGGCGATGGGAGGAGGCGAAAAGAGATGGGATTTCGGGGGTTATGGAAGATGGGTTTCAGGTTTGGCGGTGGGGTTTTTACTGCTCGTTTTCCATCAGCCGTCCGATTCTACTTCTTCTCCTTCTCCTCGATCAGCACCGTTGATTGGGTCTTCTCAGATGGGTTGTAGTTTCTGCGGATGGGTTCGGCAGTGATGGCTTTAACCGCTGCCGAAGCTTTCTCCACGAGATCAGCTGGGATCGGCGTCCTCTCCATCGCCTGGCTCCTCAAGCTCCTTTCCTGGCTCTGTCACGGCGTTCGAACAGAGACGTTTTTGGTTTGTGATTGCAGGGGGTGAGGTGCGAGAGAGAGAGAGAGAGAGAGAGAGAGAGAGAGAGAGAGAGAGAAAGTGAGGCGAGAGAGACGATAGCCGTAGGAGAGAGAACGAGTTTTTTTTTAATTTAATAAGCCGTTCAGATGCTACAGTAGAGCCTTATATATAAGGCTCTACTATATCATATTAATGTTTAGGTAATCATATAGGGAGTTTGCTGTAAGATTTTTTTGTGATTTTTTGGACATATTCCCTACACATAGGGAACAGACCCCCTTATAGGGAGTCTGCTGGGAATGCTCTAAGTGGGTGGGAAGCGGGCTGGCCTGATAATTCGTATCCGCCCACTTATAACGGGTGATGGATAGAATTTTTCCCCCATTATACCGGACGTGTGGATGGAGTTTAAAAATATCCATCCATTTAGGGTGGATATTAGGTAGCGGGTGTTCAAAGGTGAATAATACCCACCCGCTTACACACAACCCCAATATCATATACATATTTTTTTTTACATTATGCTTAGGAAACACAAAGCACACTCCAAGATCTTACAGTTGAAGCAGCTTCAAAGAGTGGTGTGGACCGGATTTGGTGAGTTCACCCTTCACCCCCGCTTCAACCTTCAACTCTTAAGACTCTATGTTTGATTTTGTGGATCTATGGTTATTGGTTTTGATTTTGTTGATCCTTTGTTTTGATTTAGATTTAGACATTTATTAGTGGATCTATTATGTTGTTTTGATTTTGTTTTTGAAGATGATCTATTATTATCTACAGTTACGAAGAAATTTGTCTCTCATCTGTCAAAGAAAAACAAAGGCGAATGAATCATTGATCAAGGCATGCAGTCTCCAAGCCTCTGTCAATTCAATGACAAGCTTCTGTAAATCATTTCTTTTCTTTACAACAATATCGTCACGTTCGATTCTTTATTAACTTCATGAAAAGACCCATGTCAAAAAAAAAAAAAAAAAAACTTCATGAAAAGACCACCACCACACCACATGGTCAATACAGTAAACTATGCCAACCTGCCAAGCATGTGGGAAAAAGGTTGAAAGGTTCTCAAGGCAAATAATGAATGATGGAATCATCATAATACACCCAACACATTGCATACCAACAACAGCAAACAGGACACAACCAACCACCGCCAGATTTGGGGGAAAAGGTGGAGAATCTCTTAAAGTCTTAACAATTTAGTCCCATTTGAACAGCAAAATTCGTGGGACCAACAAAAAAACGTTTCCAGCTAATTTGGAAATTTTCAGTGGGAAAACCATTGTACAACAAAAAAAATAAATAAATAAACGTTTTAAAAAAACCTGCACAACCAAAAGCTTAAGACTCACTCATTCCCACAAAGGTGTGGTGGTCATTGGTCAATCCTAGTTGGGAGGATTCATCAAATGCTTCTGCAGCACATCCATGACCGACCCGATATCCGGCTTCACTTGCACCGGGGAATTGGCGAACCGGCACTCCATATTCTTAATTGCCTTGGTGTGATAATCGATCTTGGACTGCGTAAACTTCAGCCCGTGTGCGGTGCTCACCACCACCGTCCGATCAGTCGGCGCTATAACCCCACTACGCCTGAGCTTAATCAGAGCCGTCAAAGCCACCCCAGTATGCGGGCAAATAAACATCCCCGTCGAGTCCGCGTGCGCCATAGCGTCCATCAGCTCCTCCTCCGTCGCCTCCTCAACGATCCCATTTGAGTTCTTGAGCGCATACACGGCTCTGTCGATCGAAACCGGGTCTCCGATCTGGATAGCGCTCGCGAAGGTCGTGTTCGCCTTCACGGGCTTGAACTCCTCCCACCCTGACTTGTAGTACAAGTAAAGTGGGTTCGCGTTCTTGGCCTGAGCGCACACGAGCCTAGGAATCCGATCCACGAGACCCAATTCTTGGCACATTTTGAACCCCTTGTAGAAAGCGTAGATATTCCCCAGGTTGCCACCGGGCACGATGACCCAATCGGGCACTTCCCAGTCGAACTGTTGCAGAATCTCTATCGCCGCCGTCTTCTGGCCCTCCAAGCGCAAACTATTCAGCGAGTTCGCCAAGTAGATGGGCAATTCAGAGGTGACCTCGCGAATCAGCTTCATGCACCCATCGAAGTCCGTGTCGATGCTCAGCACAAACGCTCCGTTGGCAATTGGCTGTACCAATTGCGCGATGGAGATCTTGTTGGCCGGCAAAAACACGATCGAGGGGATCCCCGCGGCCGCGCAGTAGGCTGAGAGCGCCGCGGATGTGTCTCCGGTAGAGGCACAGCCCACTCCGACGAGCGGTCGATTGAGCTTCCGTAGGCGGTTCACTTGGCTGACCAGGACCGTCATGCCCAGGTCCTTGAAGCTACCGGTATGACTGATTCCACAGTGCTTAACCCACAAATCGTTCATGCCCAGAAACTGTTTGCCGAAACGCTCAGCCCAGAAGAGGTTCGAGTTTCCCTCGAACGCCGACACGATATCGTCCGGGTCGATCTCCGGTAGCACCCACTCCTTCTTGCTCCACACGCCCGATCCGTACGGCCACTTGGTCTTCCCCACGCGCGAATCGAACAGCGCGCGCCAGTACGCGCCGTCGTACCTCTTCAGCGCGTCCATGTCGTGCTGCACGTCGAGCAGCCCCCCGGATTGGCTCCGGTACACGATCTCGTCAAGCGAGTACGACTCGGGCGAGTCGAACCCCGAGTTGAACGGCACGTACTTGGCCCTGAACTCGCCGTGGCGGCTCGAGTCCTCGCGCTGGCGCCGAGCCTCGTCCTTGATGTTCTCATCGGCGGCGCGCCGCGTCTTCAGAACCGAAGGGGTGGAATCGAATGTGGAGGTGCAGGATATAAAAGTGGGCGTAGGACGGTGTTTGCTTGCTGGGTTTTGGTAAAACGGTTTAGATTTATGAGAGAAAGAGGAAAGAGAGGAGTAGAACACTGAAGCCGTTGCCATTTCTCAGGCTCAGAGAGAGATGGGTGAGATCAGATGCGCGGAAGCGAGTGGCGGCGGTTATGGTCTTTGTCTTCAGCCTTGTGTAACAACTGTCTGAACAGGCGTGCTTTTAATGTGCCTATTGATTTTTTTTGTTTTTTACGACGACAGTGTTTGGGGATTTCGTCGCAATTAATTCCTGCTTTGAACATGTACGGACTTTTTGTTCAAGATTTAGCACGTGATTTTTATTTGACTTTGGATTTGGATCAGATATCATGCTATATACAGCCATTCACAAATTTGGGATATAATTAAATTTCGGAAAAAATATAAAATAGTCCTCCAAATTATTAGCTAGTTACAAGTTAGCCTCTCAATATTCAAAATATAATAAAGTAGTCCCATGAAATTTCAAAAAATGCCAAATTGGCCACTCCGTTAGTCAGCACTGTCAAATTGGCTGAAAAATACAATACGACGTCGTTTTATGAGGTTAAGTTACTAAAATGCATTTTCATATTACATTTTTTTTTTTATCTAATTTGATAATATTGACTAACGGAGTAGCCTGACTTTTTTGAAACTTCGTGGGATTACTTTATTATATTTTGAACATTAAGGAGCTAACTTGCAACTGACTGACTAATAGTTTGGGAGCCATTTTATATTTTTCCCTTAAATTCCTCCAATTATAATTCATCCTAACAATTTAATATGGTCATGACCGTTACCGGTTTTTTCTTCAAATTAGGTTGATAAATTTTCAACGTTCAAAATGAATTGGGAAAAAAGAGCTAAAAAGATGGAAAGTTTCCAAAATATTTCATTTAATTTCAAATTCCTCTCTTTATAATTTTTTTTTTTCTCTATTTTTCTATTGAAGTCTTATTTAAATTTGAATTATACTCTCATTTTCCAGCAACTCACTTTTTAAGTCATTAAAATCCTTCCATAGCTGATTAGCGATAAAAATATTAGTTACCAAAAACTCAATTATCAGATAATCTTATCATAAAAATTAAATTTTGTTTTCTTTTTACAAATCGTTTCCTAAAACATGATATCTATTATAATATTGATGGTTCATATTTATTTTTAGAACTAAAAGTTTAAAAATAAATTTTACAAACAAAAGAAATATGCCCATATTAAATTATATATAAAGAATTAATTAAAATTTTTTTTTCCAAATACATGTATAACTTATAGAATTGTACTGGTTCTCAAGAGGTAGCTCAATTGGCTAAGATCACGCCTAATGAAGCGGAGGTCACTAGTTCGAATCCCCTTCCCTCCTCTTGTGCGGATATGTCAAAAAAAAAAAAATTGTACTGACAATATCTATTACAGTTGCTTCTATAGAAACAAGTTTTTTAAAATTAAAATTGATAAAACCTTACATAAGATCAACAGTGTTATGTTCCCAAGACACAATGTCATAAGAATGATTAAATTGATTAGCCATATTATTAATTGAAAATTGAATGTTAATAAATCTTGAATATAAAAGTTTAATCGGTCATTTGAAGCATTGATCTCTTACTTCTTATTTCCCAATGAACTGTTATTAAATTACAGCAATTTTAAGGGAGGAACAAAAAAAAAGGATGGAGAAGGTATATTTCCAAAAGTAATTAGTTTTAAAAACTTTGATACGAGTTTTACAAAAAAGTTTTTCTTCAAATTAGGTTAGAGGAATTTTTTTAACCTACTCTATAAAAGTGATATGTATCTCTTAAACACTTGAGATGCACATTTTTTTTAATAGTAAGGATAAAATTGAAATAAATTTTATTAAAAACTCATGTTCATCTTATATGTTATTAAAAAAAATAATACGTATCACTTTTATAGAGTAAATTGAAAAAAATTTATCCAATCCATATAGAAGGAAAACTTTGACTGAGTTTTAATGTGACAGATCACTTTCAAAAATGAACAGAGCCTTGATGCCCTTGACATGGCATACATGCATCACCTCAATGCAAGCGATCTAAACGTAGCTTTAACCAATTGAAAATAATTCCAAAATCCACCTCTTGCCGTTTTGGCTGGTTCGGTCTATTCGGGAGCTATTATCATTTATCAAGCCCAATTCTAAAGGATAAAGTTTTCCTTTAAATTGGATTGAAGGAATTTTTTTAAACATACTTTATAAAAATAATATGTGTTTTTGAACATGTGCTTTTAATAGTAAGGACAAAGTTAGAATCGATTTTATTAGAAACTCATGTGTATCTCACACGACACACGTTATTAAAAAAAGGGACACATGTCATTTTTATAAAGTAAGTTGAAGAAAATTCCTCTAATCCAGTTTGGAGGAAAACTTTGTTCAATTCTAAATAGGCCTATAATTATATCTACCTTTTTCTTTTTTCTTTTTTTTTGGGACATGTCCGTACAAGAGAGAATGAGGGGGACTTGAACTAGTTATCTTCACTTCATTAAGCATGATCCTAGTCGATTAAGCTATTTTTTGGGGATATAAATAAAGAGGAGGACTCAAACTAGTGACATTTACTTCATTAAACGTAATCCTAACCGATTAAACTACCTCTTTAAGACATATATCTACCTAATCTTAAACAAATAGGTGAACCCGTGTAACATCATATCACCTCTCACCCGTGTAACATCAGAACTCTAAACTCAACACGTGTCGGTGATATTTCAAGAAGAATTATATCGAAACCTGAGATATTGTCGTACTCCGCCTTGCACGGTAGCTGGGGAAAAGGGGAAGAAGAGAAAGGCTCCATGAACACGATTATCTTTTTAGAGGTGGTCAGCCACCCCTGAGGAAGTGGGCGGACCAACCACTACTATTAAATGTGTAAAATTTAATATTCACCACAAAATGCTTTTTCATTATTTCACTTAAAAGTTAAAAACTTCAAACGGAGAGATCCTTTTCTATTTCTGCTTTGCATTTAAGATATGTATAAATATCTGTTTTTTTATCTTTTGCCCTAATGATCGGTTGATCCAACCGCATTTGCTGAAGGACTTATCCGGAATAAGTTTACCGCCCCAGGAAAGATAACATTTCGCTTAGATTTTGTTGAGACTGAATTTGTAATGTCTAAGCGCAATCCTGTCACTACAAGTCTACAACTATTTACCGAGGCAATATTTTCACCGTTGTAAATGGAAAATCGCACCAATAACTATAAAGAAATTTCTTTTTAAGCCTTTAAAAAATTTTAATCACTCACCTACCCTTTTTTTTTCCCTCATTTGTTAGAGGAAAGCAATTTTTTTTTTGACATGTTCACACAAAAGGGGGAGGGGGGATTCGAACTAGTGATCTCCGCTTCATGAGACGTAGTCCCAGCCGATTGAGCAAAACAATTAAAATTGAGAAATCCTACCTACTCTCTTAAGTGCACATTTCTGAACGTGGCAACGAAAATTATTATTAAATTCAAAAATTAATGATAATTTGTTGAAAGTGTGCATTTAAAAAGGAGAATATTATCCCCAAGAGATAGCTTAATCGATTGGAATTACGGCTAATGAAGCGGAGGTCACTAGTTTGAATCTCCTTCTCCCCTCTTGTATGAACGTGTCAAAAAAAATGGAAAATACTAAGTGTTTTCTAGTCCTGTGTGAATATTATTTTTAAAAAAATTAGGTAAAAAAATAAGAGGCAATTTTTTTTTTTTTTTTTGCTTTTTAAAAAAATAATATTTACCTAGAATTAAGAGCATTTCCAGCAGTAAGAGGTATTCTACATATTCAAAAAGTATAATTCTTTATTTTAGCTATCCATTTTTTAATGCCAACTCCAACAGATTTTCTATTCCATTAGTTACTTGCTTTAAAATATTATTTCTCTTTTTTTATTATTATATTATTGCAAACACTTAATTAAAGGGAAAAACAATCACATATATAAAAATCATTAATAAAAACAAAAATAAACGCATATGAGGAACATTCATCTCACATGCCGGTACTAATTCTTAAAATTAATAATAAAAATAAATATATGCAATATAACTAATAATTCTTAAGATTGGCCATGCATTCCCACATATGTTCCACCAGGTCGGATTGCAGCTGATAATGAATTTGACGGTCTCTAATGTTCAAATGCCTTTGAATTAACTCAACAAATCTAGGGATATGCTCGTGAGAAACTTGTTCGGGAAGGTGAAGATAATAAATAAATGCAGAAGAATAATAAAAGGGTTTGAGAGAAAAAGGATGAGATCGAATACCCAAAACAAAGAAAAAAAAAATATTGAAAATAATATTATATTATATTGAAAATAATATTAAATTAAATAATATTATATTCAATCTAGTGTGCTACAGTTTGTAGCTATTCACCGTAGCAGTTAAAGGTATAATAGCTAATATAAAGCTGTTCTATTGAAAAAAAAATGGCAAAAATAGCTAAATATAGCTAATATCTCCATTTTAACTACACTACTGAAGATGCTCTAAGAGAACAATAGAAAAATGGTAAAAATATAAAATGGACCCCCAAACTACCAACCCCTTATAAAATGGCCCCCTCCATTAAATGAAACCGTGAAAATAAATAGAAAACCCAAAACGACGTCGTTTTGAGATGCATAATTACTAAATGCTCTTGTTAGAATAAAAAATAAAATTAAAAAACCCCCCATAAAACGACATCGTTTTGCTTACCTTCAACAAAAACCCGTCTTCCCCCCGTGTTCTTTTCCACTGCATCCCTTATCCTGCCCAGCGACAAGTTTCTTTGTCACTCTCCTCCTCCTCATCATTATCCTCATATAAAGTGGCCTTAAGTTAATCATTTAATCAATATAATTGATCATATTGACCATGTTAAGACATCTAAGATTATCGCACAAAATCAAATAAGAATGAAAACACAGGATTAAATCTGTTCTCCCATCATCGACGAAGCCCATCATTTTTCACCCCACTTGTAAAACCCACCCTATCCCAAGAGCTTGTTGGAGCCCAGCCTATAGCTTGCCAGAGACAACACCGGAGTCTAGCCCAGCCGTCTTCGTGCTCTTCCTCTCTCTCTCTGACGGCAGCGTAGACCTTGCCAGAGCCCAGCCTAGATTTTGTCGGAGAAGACACCAGAGCACAGCCCAGACCTCTCCGGTGCTCCCTCTCTCTCTCTCTCACCAGTGGAGGCAGAGAACCAAAGCCAAGATGCTGGTGCCCCTCTCTCTCCCCCTTTCTCTCTCACACAAACCAGCAAAGAGAGAAAATTTCTCAGTCACCGAAAAGCCAGATCAAATAATTAAAATCTAGTGTCAAAAAATTGTTTCTATCTCTGGTTGTAAAACCCAGATCAAGTTTCAATCTCTATTTTTTTTCTTACTTAAAATGTACATAGAGTCAAATAATTGCTTAAATATTGCCATGTTATATATCTTTCTCTGATTTCAATGCTTCAACTCCTCCAATGAGAACTTGCATGATGCAGAATTAGATTCATAGCATGAGACTAAATTTCCATCATCAGTACTATTAATTTCCCTATCAGCACCCTTATAGCTCAGGATGTTGAATCTGAGTTCACTGGCTTTAGCTAAAACATGAGAAAGGTCAAGAACAAAATCAACCAAACTAGTATTGATGTACATATAACTCTATTAAAGGTGACAGAGAACTGGCTTACTAAATTTTTAAGTGTGGTATTTGCTTAGATTGGTGGGAGATTTCGTTGGGATTCAAACCCTAAAGAAGAAACTTGTCGCTAGGCAGAAGAAGGGATACTTTGGGAAAAAACACGGGGGAAGAAGGGATTTTGTTGAGGGTAAGCAAAACGAAGCCGTTTTATAAGTTTTTTTTAAAATTTTATTTTTTATTCTAACAAGGGCATTTTAGTAACTATGTATCCCAAAACGACGTCGTTTTGAGTTTCTATCTATTTTTACGGTTTCATCTAACGGAGGTGGCCATTTTACAAGGGATTAGTAGTTTTGGGGGCTACTTTATACCAATTGAAACTTTGGGGGGTTAAATTACAAATGACCAGTAGTTTTGGGGGGCCATTTTATATTTTTTTCCTAAAAAAATACTTAACATTTCTTAGGTAAAAATTCACCAATGGGATGCTGCCACGTATGATTCCTTAAATTTCGTCAGCAGCAAAGCACGCATGGTCAGCGAGAGAAAGTATGGACGGTTCCTTTCGGTCTCAATTTGACGAGATCCATGTCGTGCTGTCTTGGGGCCAATTTCGGAAATTCAAGTGTCTGTGCCTACTGCGCCCACATGCGCGGAGTGTCGTACATTCTTTGTTCTCTGTCATTTTATTTTTTTTAACATTTCCATGTAATAAAAAAGTCTTGCTTCTAATCACTCACACCCAAACGTAAACGACTCAGCAACCACACCGCCGTTGCACTTTGGTGACGTGTACGTGACAATTAGCATTTGTTTTTTTTTAAAAAAAAAAAAAAAATTAAATACTTTTTTCCCCTAATTTTTTATTCCATAAAGTTTAGTTTTTATTACATGAGATACATTGGCTTTACATAAAAAGGAGAATAGTGTTTTTAAGAGGTAGTTAAATCGGCTGAAACATAACCTAATGAAATGCAAGTCACTAGTTTGAATCCCCTTTCTCCCTCTTGTGTAGACACATAAAAAGAAGAAGAAGAAAAAAAATGGTACTTTCGTCTAAATTTTATGCAAAATTTAACAAAAAGTCAGGTCAACACCATTAAAAAATCGACACATGTCCATATATTAATTTAAAATAGAAAATAAAATTTTAAAAATTAAAATATTATAAAATTATAAAAAAATACAAGAAAAATTCCCTGTATTTTTATTTTTTCTAATTTTTTAATATTTTTAATTTTAAGATTTTAATTTTATATTATTAATTAATATATGAACACATTGATGTGATTTTTCACTATCAAATCGAAATTTAATTATAATTAATAAACAACACCACGTAATATCTAGAGATATGTTGGCTTGCATCTGCTGTTTATTTGCAAAAAAGTTGTATGGAAATGAACGGCAGATTTCGCAGATGGACCAAAGATATATAAAAATAAATTAAAAGTAAATAAATAACATTTTCCTAATATCATAATAATGTTAAGACGTAATGATCTGGTCCGAGTGCTTACACTGGAAGTTCCTCGCGCCCAAATATTTAGATAAAAAATTTAGGAGCCAGCGAATTGTATGCGGGTATTGGATTGTAAACGTCGCCAAAGATCTTCAATTCCTTTCTTCTTTTTTGGTCGGAAAGCATATTTTGAAATGACTTATTGAATTATGTGGAATTACAGATATGCCCTGGATGAATGGAAATAAATATCACGAGTTTAGTTTGATTAATCAAAGGGAAAATTGGTCAAGCTCCTTGAACTATGACTTATTATTATTATTTTTTTATCAAATTATATTTTATGATTTTAATTTTATAGATTTACTTCCTAAACTTCAAATTGTTATCAAATAGATCGTTTAATTCGCATTCCCCGTTAAATTAAAAGGCTATTATGTCATCCTCAATTAAAAGGCTATATATGTATCTTTTTATTTTTTTTAAAATGAAATATCAACAAATATATTACCAAAAAAAAAACCTAGAGGTCCGTTTTTATTTTTATTTTTATAATTTATATCTTTTTTAAATAAGGGGACATGTGTCAAAGTCGATTGACCAAGCTATTTAATGACAATTGAAATCTTAGAACATAAATGGACAAAATTTAAACTTTAAGAAGTAATTTGATAAAAAGTAATACATATGAGACTTCTATAGCATTTTTCATTAACTAAAGTTACATGGGGATGAAATATGGTCAAGAATTAAATATGAGTATTGCTAAGAGTATAATCGGTTATTTACAAACTGTCGTGATAGTCCATACCACTAAAATGTGGATTATAATGTGACAGTCCACATGATGTTTATCACGTTTGTAAACTAATGTAATAATTCACGTGACACTTACTACATTAACTATTAAAATATGAATTGTTACATAAAACCCAAATATTTCAAGCATTTTACATTAAATAGTAGATGACGAACTTTCATGGAGTGGATGACTCTTGCCACTAATAGAAGCTTGATTATTCTTCCAATAAAAAACGGAATATATATTTATTTATTTATTTATTTTAAAGGTTGAGTGTCCCTTCATTAGGATGACAAGGTCACGACTTAATGGGATAGAGCTTGGCAAAGTCACTCAAGCTGGTTTAATCAAATTAAAGCAATCATAATATAATATAATATGATGGTAATCAGTAATCTAAACATCATCAAAATTACAGATAAAATATAGTAACCCACTTGATTCAACATTTTACAAGAAAAATAAATAGAGAAAAGTTGTAACGAATCATATCTCCTATAATCAATGCAAGAATCATAAGGGCTATACATCAATTATGTATAATACTTGCTAGAAAAAATGGATTATTATGTGTAGTACTTATATGCACAACAATTTTGTGATTTTTTTTTAAAATTTTATTTTGTTCACTAGCTTCATATTAAAATACTTCCTTTTACTAACAATATGCAACAATCATTCTAACCCACTTGCTCGGGTCATTAGAAATTCAAAAGTAATGCTATTTGGAAAAGTTACATGCTAAAATCACAATTTTATTCTATTTTGTTGACATGACACTGTTAATAAGCAATTATTAAAACAATACAAAAAGTTATTAGCAGTGTTACATTAACAATATCAGATGAAAACATTACTCTTTGGAAAACATTGAAGATGCTACACCTTTTATTATAATTTATTACAAAATTTGCGTGATAATTAATATTTTATAGAAAATAAATATCACGTTAATTGTTAGATAATATGATGTTACATTTTAGTAGGTTACGTGATAAGTGAGGCGTTGACTGCAAAGTCTACACCCTACAGTAACGTAGTTGCTATTTAGAAAAGAGGGCAGTCCTGTAAATATAGGCAAATGTGTGCCTAAGAACACAAAAAAAATCAGATTTTTGTACCTAATTAGCTCACTAATGTCGGTTTTGGACATGAAGACCAAGGTTTGTGGAGAGCACGAATGTCCAACGAGCCCCTCCTTGCAAGTTTGCAACAGACCCCACCTGACCTCCGAGAAAGTAACAATAAAAAAAAAAGAAAAAGAATTTTAGAGAGAGAAAGGCACACACACACACCCCACACCAGCAACAGCTCTAGAGAGAGAAAGAGACAGAGAGAAGCTCGAACTTGCTTTTCGTATATAAGCCTCCACACCTCATTTTCTCGAAGAAAGAGAGAGAAACCAAAACCAACACAAAAAAAAAAAAAAAAAGGAAAGAGAAGAGAAAATCGAAACCTTGCTTGAACTTTGTATTCTTCTAATTATCGTCTTCTTCAGCTCAAATTGCCGTTGAAATTTGAAAGCTACCAGTCCGATCTGACTCACTGAGTCCGGTTCTGTTCGACTCGGTTCTGCCTCGGATGAGTTAGAGAGGAAGATCGCTACTTTGCTGCAATCGTTATGGTAACTACAAAGCAATAGGAAAAGAGAATATTGATCCGTATTTTTGTTTTTCTTCGTTTGGCTGTTTGGTTTATTTCTTTGCCTCGTTGATTGGCTGAGTTGAATCGGCGGTTTGGAATATTAGCTTGTACTTGAAGTTACTCTATTTTGTTTAATTTTTATTGTAATTATATTATGATATAAAAATTCGATGATTTCTAGTGTAGTTTTTAGGATTTTTGTTTTTCATTGTTTTCCTGAAGTTTGTTTATTGGGGAAAGAGTAAGCTAAAGCAATGCTGCAAAGTCAATTCATATTTCATCACATGCACTGTGAAATTATAGGTTTAGTATATGCTTTGTGGAATTTGAGTATATAGAAATTTCAATAGAGAAAAATGCTATTGAAAATTAAAGAAAACCCACTCTACTTATCAAGAATGAAGTTAAAATGGTTAATTAGTGTATAATTCCATGACTATGTGATTGGCATAAGTTCAAGGGATTGGCGCTGAATTCAGCTTTGCCGTAGGCAAATGAGATTGATTGAATTAGATATTAGGGAGAGAATCATTTTCATATATGATACAAGACGTTGGTTGAAATTAATGGGATTAGGTTCACCATTTTGCTTAAAAAGAAAATATGGGGTTTGATGGTTGTGCCTCAAGAGTAAGGGTTTTGAGTTCAAGTTGTTTGAATTGTGTAGCAGTGTTTGTGCATGATAGTGGAATTGCCACTTATCCAACACTTGTGACTTAAGAAATGGAACCTTGGGGATCGGTGGGTGGTAGGTGAGGCTGAGATATGTAACTGTCGTCTTGCAGTATCTACTATGTCAATGGTGGAAAATGAGATAGGGGATGCCATAGCGGTGTCTGCCATAATGTTGCCACATCAGTAGTTTGGCGATTGCAATTAGTCTTGCTAGTTGATTGTCTTTTCACGTAATCTTTGGTGGTTTGGAACTGCAAGGGTAACAATTGTTACTTTATTTTGAATGCCTCACATGCATGCTGGGTCACAAGCCTGAAGAAGCATTGTGTCAAGTAGGAGTGGCTTTTAATAAAAACAAAAGTTCAAGAATTCATGGTTTCTCAGATCATTGTTGTTATACAGTTAGAGTCCGACCAACATATTAGTATCTGCTATAGAAATTACTTTGCCAGTGATAAGTTCTTCATCTGATCCTCCTATTCATGTTTGTGTCTTGATGATATTGTTCAACAATTATCAATTAAATACTTTATATAGCTTTATTTATTTATTTTTATTTTTTATAAGCTAACACAAATTTATTAAAAAGTGCAAAGGCACACCCGAAGTACACATGAAGTATACTAGAAATACACCTAACTAGAAGAAGAAAAAAAATATTAAGACGTACTTTATATAGCTATCTCAAGCAGTTTGCACTGTGTGTGATTTGGATTATGATTCAAACATTTTGAAATCAACTCCTGTTTCTCAAATATGTAAACTCTTTTGGGTATTATGACATGTATTGGTCATTAATTTTGCTCATCACCTCTTTGGCATCTATCAAATCTTGAGGATAAGATAAAAATGTCACCAGTTCATGTTAATTCTTTCAACTATTTCCTTATGCATATACTTAGCAGAACAGTTGTATTTTTTACTTCGTTCAAGTACTTCTTGATGCTGGGATTGATGGATCTTCTTTACATGTATTATTTGCTGTATTTGTAGGCTGGACCAGATAACATCATTGTAGGTTCTCATGTATGGGTTGAAGATCCATCACTGGCATGGATTGATGGAGAAGTCTTCCGAATAAATGGTGAAGAAGTTCATGTGAAGGCCACAAATGGGAAAACTGTGAGTCAGATTAGCTGCTCTGTTTCATAGAATTTGTGTTGCTTAACTTCCAGACGCAAGTATTGTTATTGTGTCAACATTTTTTATGACAGATACATGTACTGTAACTTGATTACTACACTTGTTAGTGTCAAATTTATTGGTTTCTGGGTCGAATGGTACCAATAAATTCAGTTATTGTCCGATTTGATATCATATAAACAGTTCTGATCTATGGTTTTATAATTCTCACTGACTAGAAAAGATGATGCAGGTTGTCACGAATATCGCAAAAGTGTTTCCAATGGACACTGAGGCTCCTCCTGGAGGTGTAGATGACATGACAAAGCTTTCTTATTTACATGAACCTGGAGTTCTGCATAACTTGGCGACGCGATATGAACTTAATGAAATTTATGTAAGACTTTTGACATATTCTTCCTCCTCTTTTGTAGACTAATGTAATAAAGTAGATTTTGAATCAAATAAAAGAGGAAAGTTGTGGATAGTCTTATTATACTATTTTTTTACCATCTTCCCAGACATACACTGGAAATATCCTGATTGCTGTAAACCCATTTCAAAGATTACCACATTTGTATGATACTCACATGATGGAGCAATATAAAGGAGCTGGATTTGGAGAGCTAAGCCCTCATGTTTTTGCAGTTGCAGATGTTGCATACAGGTATTTGACATGTGCATTCTTAGATGTCATACTCTCTTTTGTTTTAATGCTTTTGTTGCTTACTTATGTTGAACAGGGCAATGATCAATGAGGGAAAGAGCAACTCAATTCTGGTTAGTGGAGAGAGTGGTGCTGGCAAGACTGAGACAACAAAGATGCTTATGCGCTATCTTGCATATCTCGGGGGTCGATCTGGAGTAGAAGGGCGGACGGTTGAACAACAAGTTCTAGAAGTAAGATTAAGATAAAAAAATTTATTTTTTATTTTATTTTATTTTCTGGCTTAGATATCTAGTTACTAAAACTATCTGCTAGCTTTGATAAATTTTTGGAGGATGGAATTGTTGCCTGACTTGATGTGTTCTGGTCAATTAATTTGTACAGTCCAATCCAGTTCTTGAAGCATTTGGCAATGCCAAAACTGTTAGGAACAACAACTCAAGGTGAGTATTTGTTCATGTGAGGTTTGTCAAAATAATCACTTCTCTAATGCTTTGTCCAGAGGCTGAACTGTAAATTGCGAACTAACAACTTCAACTTCCTGCAAAGGATGGCAAAAGTTGGAGAACCCATGAACATTGACAGTTATAAAATAACAAAATGTTAACCTCCATACAATATGTGAGGTGCATTCTAATGTCACTACATTAGCATATCAGGAGATTAGGGAAGGTTTAGATGAAAAGGTCCCCCCTTATTTCTCTTTTGCCCTGAAACAGTACCGGAAAAAACATAGGGGGTTGAATCTAATGGACCAAGGACCAGTTCATGGTTAAATTGTTTTCACTGGCTAGTCTGTCCCAGATTTGGAAACTCTGGGCTCTTAAATAGCGATTATTTTGATATATTATTGTACTTGAGCTATAATACAGTTTTTGTTCATGAATGTTGGTTATATGAGTTCAACTTGTTCAGAGGAGCTTATCTTACTTTATGTTTTCCTGGTATCACAACACAGTCGTTTTGGTAAATTTGTTGAGATCCAATTCGACAAGAGTGGGAGGATATCTGGGGCTGCTGTACGAACTTATTTGCTTGAAAGATCTCGTGTTTGCCAAATTTCAGATCCTGAAAGAAACTACCATTGCTTTTACCTTCTCTGTGCAGCACCACTTGAGGTATTTATGCTCTATTTTGTTTTTGAAATGTGCCCATGTTCTCAAATCAAGTGGCTTGACTGTATTTATAAGCTATCATCATTGTTTCTCTTAATTTTCAGGATAGAGAGAGGTATAAATTGGAAAACCCTAAATCATTCCATTACTTGAATCAATCCAACTGCTATGAGCTGGACGGAGTGGATGATGGTCATGAATATCTTGCAACCAGAAGGGCCATGGATATAGTTGGAATCAGTGAGGAAGAGCAGGTCAGTCAGCCCAGTAATTCTAAGAAATCATTTGTGTTGCTATTGCATTCAGATTATTTGTAATAAAAGTTTCCATTCAGGATGCCATTTTTAGGGTTGTAGCTGCAATTCTGCATCTTGGAAATATTGAATTTGCAAAGGGAAAGGAGATTGACTCTTCTGTCATTAAAGATGAGAAGTCTAGGTTCCATCTTAATGTGACAGCTGAACTGCTTAAGTACGCCCCTGTTTAATCTTTTTCTTCATTTGTGATGCATTTTTCTTAATGATTAATTAATGGAGTCATACACCTTTATTGACTTATGTTGTATGGTAGGTGTGATGCCAAGAGCTTGGAAGATGCGCTGATTAAGCGTGCAATGGTGACACCGGAAGAGATTATTACAAGAACACTTGATCCTGTTGCTGCATTGGGCAGCAGAGATGCCTTTGCAAAAACCATCTATTCTCGTTTGTTTGATTGGTAATGGGATTTTCTTAACATTGCCCCTTTGTGTTTGTGTGCACATGCGCCCAGAATATGATATAATCATCAATAGTAATACACAAAATTGACATGTCTAAAGAACAAACAAGTTAATGTGTTTCAAATCCTGTTTGCTCAGTATTTGGGTTCTAACAAGTTTTTCATCTTCGTCTACAGGATTGTGGACAAAATTAACATTTCAATTGGGCAAGATCCAAACTCAAAATCATTAATTGGAGTTCTTGATATTTATGGGTTTGAGAGTTTTAAACATAACAGGTAAGCAATCAACTTTTAATATCCTTTGCAATGTATCTAGCTGTATATCTGACAAATTTCTATGTTGAATAGTTTTGAGCAGTTCTGTATCAACTTTACAAACGAGAAACTGCAACAGCATTTCAATCAGGTATGGCAACTCTGACATAACTCATGCTCCCTATTTTGGATAAATTTCTACCCTTGCTTACTTTTTTGTGGTAATTGCACGTTTACAGCATGTCTTCAAAATGGAACAAGAAGAATATACGAAAGAAGAAATCAATTGGAGTTACATAGAATTTGTTGATAACCAAGATGTTTTGGATCTGATTGAGAAGGTGTTTTTATTGTCGCTTGCAGCATTGTGTTTATTTATATCGGTTCTGCTTATGTGAAGAATATTATTTGCTCAATACAATTTATATGCTTGTCATACTCACTACCAATTGCACTATATTTCTTTATAACCAAGTTTCACTTTTATCTTGTGCTTTTGATGTATCATTTCATTACAACCAATTCACTTATCTGCAGAAACCTGGAGGAATTATTGCACTTCTGGATGAAGCCTGGTAAGCATCTAATTATTTAATTTTACTTTAGCCATCATTGCTTCTAACTTCAGTGGGCTTGAATTCTTATCTTTACATGATTTTATGATGAAAGTCTCATTATGATTAGGGTGATATCCACACACACTTCTAGCCATGTTTACACAATTCAAATTGTTATTTTTTTGTACTAATTTTTGTTTGATTGTTAACACAGCATGTTTCCTAAATCTACACATGAAACATTTGCTCAGAAGTTGTACCAGACATTCAAAAACCACAAGCGCTTTATCAAACCTAAGCTTTCTCGTACTAGTTTTACTATATCTCACTATGCAGGAGAGGTAAACATACTTTCCCTGTTATATGTGTTCCAGATATCTGTATTTCGCTATGGTATTTGCTTAAATATTTCTATTTTTCCAGGTAAACTATCTGGCTGATCTGTTCCTCGACAAAAACAAAGATTATGTGGTGGCAGAACATCAGGACCTGTTGACGGCATCCAAGTGCTCTTTTGTGGCAGGTCTATTTCCTCCACTTCCAGAGGAATCATCAAAATCATCGAAATTTTCTTCCATTGGCTCTCGCTTTAAGGTATCACTGTTCTTATCCTAGCAGAGCATCTGGATTAAGTTAATGTATTAGGTGTTGCTTTAACTTATTCTACTGAAGTTCAAATGGCTTACAATTGATCCCTGGGTTACACTTAACTCAATTTATGATCCATAGGAAAAGAAGAAAAATAAATAATGACCCTGAAATAGAAGTCTATGCTTTGTGACAAGTAAATTCAGCTGAGCCTAGGGTAAAGATAATTTGAGTGCAGATGAAGATACTCCTGCATCTCAGGATCTGTGTAGACTTTAGAACAGTGCCAAATTTTTACTAGAATGGCATAATCAACCCCTGTCCAAATGATTATTCCACAATTGTAAACTCTGCCTAAATTGGAAAGTAGATACTAGATAGAAGTTAATATAATATTCAGATTTGTTTTGGGGAACTGTGGGCAATAAGATATACCTTCACCAAGTATGTCTGCTTAGTGTATCAATTACCTGACATAATCAATAGCATTGGCGTAGGATGGTCTAGTTTCACATGCATCTCAGAGAGAGCTAAAATCAATAAAGTATAGTTCTGAAACTTAGCTGACATAGAAGAGCAGGTTTGCGATCAAAATCTAACAAATTTTTATTGCCAAAATTTATGAAGGCTGAGAAGTTGGTCACAAATTCTCTGCATGCATTTTTTTCTTTCAGTGTTTGGATGTTCAATGAGAGGTTTGTTCATGAGGAAGGATCAATGTTGTTGAGGCTGAAATAAAGAAATATGAAAATCAACCTAGCATCATCTTGAGATCCTTAAGCACACCCACAGTTTTTAGGCAGCGTCAGACCCAAGAGAAGACGCGTTATGGAGCCGGCAATATTATTTGGCTTTCAAATGTTTTCTTCATTTACCTCAAAATATTCATGTGGCCAGCATGTGATTGCTAGCACCCCATAGGACTTGGATGTATCACTGGATTTAAAAGACCCATATAAAAATAGACCCAAGGATGCCCACTAAATAAAGCCTATACATAATCAAGACCAATTTAGCAGCTGCTAGGACAGAAAGAAATACTAATATAACGTTGACCCGAGTTTTATGACAGTAACTTCAGTAACATATTGGGTAGAGAAAATCCGAGCAGTATTGATGAATTTCCCGAACTTTAGGTATATCCTTATTGTGGCCATTTGACTTCTTCATCACTTTTTCATCCCATGACTTTTGAGGCTTGCAGCCAGGAGGTTTATTTATATCATCTCTTTTTTAGTACTTCATTTGAAATGATGTTGACACTGCCTTTTTCTTTTCGTTCTTTTCCTTTCGATGAAAATCCCTGTTTGCAGCTTTCAATTTCTATTGCAAAAGCATGCAAATCTCTGTTGGTGGATGATAACCTTGTGTTATCTACAAACTTATATTTATGGAAATCAATAAGAGGGAAGGCCATAGGATCTGGTCTAGAACATAGTGTTTTTTTAATAGAATTAGTCATGTTGTTGGAGTATATAATGACTCGACTGACATGCCAGAACATGACATTGTCATGTTGTTGCACTTGATAAACATGATGTTGCTTAGAGTCTGTTTTCAAAATGCAACAATACTTCTAGATAGAGTGGCACAATCTTTTCAAGCTTGTGGGTATTGTAGGAAACTTCTTGATACATTAAATTGTATGCATGCCTGAGTTCAAATTTAAGTGTGTAATATGTAGTTGACATTCTTAACTCAAATTTCTGGATATCTGTTGTTCTCTGACAATTAAGTGAGACGTGTTCTTAAAAATGCAGTTACAACTTCAATCTTTAATGGAGACCTTGAGTTCAACAGAACCTCATTATATCAGATGTGTGAAGCCCAACAATGTCCTCAAACCTGCTATTTTTGAGAGTCTCAATGTTATCCAACAATTACGTTGTGGTGTAAGTATAATCGGACTATACCTTTTGCTTCATTTATTTTTTTGTGTACATAATTTATTTGGTGAAACCTGTAATACTCAACATTTTTGTTTATAATCCTGTCCTGTTTGTAAATTTCATTTGTTTACATTATTTGTTGTAGGGTGTTCTTGAGGCAATCAGAATTAGCTGTGCTGGATATCCTACTCGACGAACATTTTATGAGTTTCTTCACCGCTTTGGTGTTCTTGCTCCAGAAGTTTTGGAAGGAAAGTAAGTCTATATATTTTGTTTTCTAGATTTTATGGCTCCACTGCCTAGTTCCCTTTATCTAAGTAACAAGTGTGAATCGCACATCATGTTTTTCTTTCTTTGTGGCTTTATCTATTCTTCTTTAAATCCTTTTATTCTCAGTACATACCGTTCTTGCTTCTGAAATATCTCTTATTACTTCTTCATGAACAGCCACGATGAGAAAGTTGCATGCCAGATGATTATGGATAAAAAAGGATTGAAAGGTTATCAGGTAATTCACATATCTCCTTGTGACTTATCTTGATGATGCAACTACGTGGTTATGGGTTGGGTTAAGACAAAGAGGCCCTTCCCAGATCCTGTCTGCCATGGGGACAACTTATCCCTGTCTGAAACCTGCATCATGGCAATGTTGGGTTAGATAAGATCACAACCTGGGGCCGATGGAGCCAGTCCCCATTTGGGTTTCTGATTTTATTCAAATATTCTGAAACTACTTTCTGATTGCCTGTTTCTTGCTTGCATGCACTGCTAAACACCTATGTCAATCATGAATAAAATGAGTGACAGAGAGATGATACCTTACAACAATTCATCGCATGCCATTTCCTGTTCTACTTTTGACAGTAAAAATGTGACTTCCCTTCACAGTATGAAAGTTCAAAAAGTCTAGAAATTCTCCATGAGATAAGGTTAAAATTAGTGTATGCCCACAGTGAGTTCCAACATGGATTGACTAAGACCCAAACCTGTACTTTACCTGATGCTAGTAGGTAGGTGTGGACCATCCTTGCTTCTACCTTGATTTTCAGTCTCGTGTCCCTGCCCTAGTAGGGGCTGGCCAGGGTGGGCTGCCTGACTCAACTGGCCCACTGTCTTAAGAATCTTTATAGGCTGACAAATAGGGTCTATGAACAAAGACCATAGTCGACTGCTCGTCCTCATGGTATGATAACTAAAAGGTAAAGACAAGTTGATCTTCCCCGCCTCATAAGTAGCAAGTGTTATTGGATCTATGATGTCAGTTGGGAAAAGGTGTCCCTTCTCTGTGTTTACAATGTGCCCAATGTTATAAGGATATTGCTACGGTGCCTTCCCTCAAGGTTGGATTGAACGTTGATTTAGTTAAGGCCCGAGGACCCAACCCAAGTTAAATGTCTTCTCAAAGTGAAGCACATGTTGAAGTTGTAATTTGAGGTTTCCAAATGTTTGTTCTATTTCATATATACATGTCTTGCTTAGTTATTCATCACTAATCAGCATTATGTGCAAGGCATTTTGCCATCTGTGTATTTCCGATGTCATACTTTATTGGCTTCACAGATAGGCAAGGCAAAAGTCTTCCTAAGGGCTGGTCAGATGGCTGAGTTGGATGCAAGAAGAGCAGAGGTGCTTGGAAATGCAGCTAAAATCATTCAAAGACAAAGTCGTACATATATTGCACGCAAGGAATTCGTTGCGCTACGTAAAGCTGCAATTCAATTGCAGTCGTGTTTGCGAGGTATCTTCAAGTTCTCTTTGAATCAATGCTGCGTAGGACGTCCATTCTGAACATCTGGTCGTAGTTAATGACATATTTGACTTCAGATGCTTTTTTTTTTTCCTTTGCAATTTATATTAGTTTGGAAATTCTATAAAATATAGTATCTTGTCCTTTCTTCTAAGGCCACATGTCTAATCATCTTTTGAAACCACATTACAATGTAAACCTCCTCTAGTATTTTCCCTGGTCTTTCAAAATCAACTAACCAAGCTCAAGCTCAAACCACACCCAACCATTATTTTTTTTCTGATCAATGGAGTATGGTTTTCTTCTTTTCACTCTTTTGTGCACATGTGCTTGTGTGCGAGTTAGTTGCACGTGTGCATTGGGGGGAGGGTTGGTTCGATAACAAGATTGGATGTAATGCTTAGGACAAAAATAAAAAGAGTAAGATGGGATTCAAATATAGATAATTATTTATGGTGCATAAAGCTTCTATAGTTTGTCATGACATATTTTCTCCAATTATTGTGGAGATAGTCATGATGGCATTATTTAAATAGAAATATTAACATACCATAGTTATAACCAAGGGATATATACACCTTGCCACCTTGTATATTTTATTATTATTCTATTAACTGCTTCTTTTAGCCCATCAAACTCCAGATCCAAATTATAACCAATTTTATCATTCTCAATTTTAATTAGGTATATTGGCTCGCAAACTCTTTGAGCAACTACGCCGAGAAGCGGCAGCTCTGACAATACAGAAGAATTTCCAAAGATACATTGTCCGGAAATCCTACTTAACAGTGTGGTTGTCTGCAATTACATTGCAGACAGGGTTAAGGGCAATGACTGCTCGCAATGAATTCAGATTCAGAAAACAAACTAAGGCAGCAATTATTGTCCAGGTCCTGTCATCACTAATCTTCTAAATACATTTATCTTAGATTGCAGAAAAGGAGATCTCACAAGTGTTATATGCATGCTGCAAAACTAGTAACTACATAGAATTAATAAGTGAGTGAAACTTGTTAAAAGAAATTAATAGTGAGTGATTGATCTCTGTTGGCGGATTGCAGGCTCATTTCCGTTGCTACATAGCATATTCTTATTTTAAGAGTCTCCAGAAGGCTGTGCTAGTTACTCAGTGTGGTTGGAGGCAAAGGGTTGCCCGGAGAGAGCTCAGACAACTCAAAATGGTATCATATTTTTTAAGATGTAATGCTTCATCAATTGTGTACGAGGAATATATTCAGGTGGTAACCATTGGTGTAAATTAATTCAGGCTGCAAGAGAAACTGGGGCACTTAAAGAAGCAAAAGACAAACTAGAAAAGCGCGTGGAAGAACTTTCATGGCGTTTGCAGTTTGAGAAGAGATTAAGGGTAATTTTTTTATTTATTTATTTAATATTGTAATTCAGCATCAAGTATGGTATGTATCTGGATTGGTGATACTATCTGCACCACAACTAGCTTGCATTATGATTTAATTTTATGTTAAATTGAACACAGACTGATTTGGAAGAGGAAAAGGCCCAGGAAATTGCAAAGTTACAGGATACTTTGCATGCAATGCAAATTCAAGTCGAAGAAGCAAATGCCAGGGTTATCCAAGAACGAGAAGCAGCTCGGAAAGCTATTGAAGAAGCACCTCCAGTCATCAAGGAGACTCCTGTTGTAGTCCAAGACACAGGAAAGATTGATTCTTTAACTGTGGAGGTGGAGAGTTTAAAGGTATCCAGCTAGCTTGGATGATAATGATTGGTGCATATAGATGGTTTCCTTCTATGTGTTCTTTGAATTTGTGATATCTATATGCTAAAATGAAGAAATGAAACAATGTTTTCCTAAACTGGAACAGCAAAGTTATTGAGTCTTGAGGGACATGTCTATTTAATGAATAAGTGACTATAAGGTCCAATTGCTGGAGCTAGTGCACGTTCTTTCATAAAATTAAATTTTCTGTAATTAGCATTACTTAATTAAATTTGGCTTAATTTGAGTTGATCAAGCTGTCCATTTTCCAGTGTGCTTGGAAGCATTTGAAGTTGAAGTGGTAGTCATAATAACAACTTTTGGTTTATTGCTGTTGTCCTTTGGTTCGGGTGGTAAGGGGTGGGGTGGCGTTTAGCAGTGTTATATTTGACTCTTAGAACCCAAAAAATGTGATTATCATTCCACCACTCCTTGAATATCATATCATCATCTCATTATCACGTTTAACAATATCTTTCCACCATCATTACTTATCAAAAAAAAAAACAATATCATTCCATCACTTCTTTTATATTCTTTTCACTTGGCCAGCAGCTTGGCTCGCTCTTTTAGTAATTAGCTATCTTGATTTCCTTGTTCTTTTTTCTTCTTCTAGTTAGGCGGTCCTCTTGTATACTCCCTGTGTACTAAGGTTGCACGCTTTGCGCTTTTGATACATAAACATTACTTATAAAAAAAGAAAAAGAAAAAAAACATTTTTTACCTTGAGTGACTTAGAGATGGAGCCTGTGGGTTCCACCGACTTAATGAACCTTTCTCACTGTGCAGGCTTTACTCCTATCAGAAAGACAGGCAGCAGAGGAGGCCAAGAAAGCTTCTACGGATGCTGAGGCTAGAAATGCTGAGCTGGCAAAAAAACTTGAAGATGCAGAACAAAAAGTGGATCAGCTTCAGGAATCTGTGCAGAGGTTTGTAAGCACTCGTTAGAACTAAACTGTATAGTTCTCAAGTATTGTTGTCATAGTGATTACAGTAATGACCTCATACCTGATCGACTCAACCCACCCTTATTTTCTGTCTGTGTAGTTGAGTCCAGCTGCATTAGTTGGATCCTAATTGTCCACTATGTTCAAGTTATTTGGTCTTTTGGGCTTGTATGCGGTATCCTTGGGGTTAAAACTAAAAGTACTAGTTGAACCACATGAGAGAGAGAGAGAGCATCCCATGTGTATCTGCATGCATGCGAGTTCGAGCAAGAGCATCCGATTCTCTCTCTTGCCTGCATAAACATATTTGTTTTGCTAAAATTTTAAACTTTTTTTCTGAAGTTGGCATATTTATTAGTATTCAGGTTAGAGAGAGAGCGAGAGAGAGAGAGTGAGAGAGAGAGCATCCCATGTGTATCTGCATGCATGCGAGCAATATCATCCCATTTTCTCTATCTTGCCTGCATAAACATATTTGTTTTGCTAAAATTTTAGACTGTTTCTGAAGTTGGCATATTTATTATTATTCAGGTTAGAAGAGAAACTTTCCAATTCAGAGTCAGAGAATCAAGTACTTCGACAGCAGGCACTGAACTTGTCACCAACTGGGAAAGCTTTGTCTGTGAGATCAAAGACTACGATTATTCCGGTATCAATGGAATTTTCACTATTTATTATAATTTCCTTGCATTATAATATACTAATCAATAGAAATACGTGTTGTTTCTTGAATTTTACAGAGAACACCAGAGAATGGGAATGTTCAGAATGGAGAAGCCAAGGTTGCATCAGTAAGAGGACATCGTTCCTTCTGATAATATAATAAAAAATTTAAGGATGGAAGAACTGTTAATTCTTATGGTCTCTTATTTGTTTCAGGATATGAATCTTGCTATATCAAATGCACGTGAACCTGAATCAGAGGAAAAACCACAGAAATCTCTTAATGAGAAGCAGCAGGTAAGTGGCCATTGTCATGCGTGAACAATATGTATCTCAGATGCATAGTTAAAATCTTGTTTGGTATTTCTTTTTCTTTTTCTGATTTGTTTCTTGTACTCTGCTTTTGTGGTACAGGAGAATCAGGAGCTTCTGGTCAAATGCATATCTCAAGATTTGGGATTTTCTTCAGGCAAACCAATTGCTGCTTGTGTCATATACAAATGCCTTCTTCACTGGAGGTCGTTTGAAGTTGAAAGAACTAGTGTTTTTGATCGTATCATTCAAACGATAGCTTCAGCCTTAGAGGTAAGTTTCAGTTTTTTCGGTTTTGTGAGATATGTATCTGTCCATTTACCGAATTATATTCAAGTTTCAACTCTTCTATGCTGAAATTGATCCAAAATAGCATTTCATGTTTCTAATGCTGGTGAGTTTTATTTATTGAAGGTCCCAGATAATAATGATGTGTTAGCCTATTGGTTATGTAATACATCAACTTTATTGTTTCTCCTACAACACACCCTCAAAGCAAGTGGAGCAGCTAGCTTGACTCCACAACGGCGGAGAACTGCAACAGCTTCTCTTTTCGGAAGGGTGTCTCAAGTATGAATCGATCATAGAACCTCATAAATGTTTCTTCTGGGGTTTTATTTCTTGTCGTTTCTTATTTTTTTTTCTTCCTATTTTTCCTTTTCCCTCCGTGTGAATTCTAGGGTTTAAGGGCATCTCCTCAAAGTGCTGGGCTCTCATCATTTCTCAACGGACGAGGGCTTGGTAGACTTGATGACTTGCGGCAAGTTGAGGCCAAGTATCCAGCATTATTGTTTAAGCAGCAGCTTACCGCCTTCCTTGAGAAGATATATGGAATGATAAGAGACAATCTAAAGAAAGAGATCTCTCCTTTACTTGGATTATGTATCCAGGTAGCTCTTAATATTATTTAATTGTGCATGCTAAAATTGATATTACTTTCACTAGATTGTAAAAGGCAACTGACTGAAGCAGTCTAATGATGGCTTGTTATGGTGATCTAGCAATCATCAATATCAGTAGATACATAATATCCACTATATTTTCAAGTTCTTGTATTAGCAAAATTAGAAACTTTCATTTGAACTCCTTTGGACATCCCTTTTTAAAAACCATGGTTTAGATGAAGAGGCCACTCATGAAATCCTCAAAGTGTCAAAACAAAAAGGAAAATTAAGAGTTTTTTTTTTTCCACCTGTGCCATGAAATCACTCACAACACCAACACGCACATCTCCTTACTTGGCATTATATATGCAGACACTCCAAAAGTGGTTGGGTTAATGACTTTTGATGTGTTGATCCCACTTCTTGAGGGGAGGGCATAACAAGTAGGATAACAAGCAAAAAATCTATTTGTTTTCATTTGTTTGTTCAATATTACACAGGCACCCAGGACATCACGAGCAAGTTTAGTGAAAGGGCGTTCCCAAGCTAATGCCGTTGCTCAGCAGGCTTTAATTGCTCATTGGCAGAGCATTGTTAAAAGCTTAGACAATTTTTTGAAGACAATGAAAGCAAACTATGTGAGTTTCTGCAGTTTCACCTAGAATGTCTGTAATTGTTTTCTGATGGAACAGTAATATTCTCTAATATGCTCTGGCTTCACAGGTGCCCCCATTCTTGGTCCGTAAAGTGTTCACTCAGATATTCTCATTCATCAATGTTCAGCTATTCAACAGGTAGATGTGTCCACTCTCTCTCTCTCTCTCTCTCTCTCCCATTGCATTTAGTCTTATCTTGCAGTCATAAGCTACTAGTCAATTCCTATAAAAAAACAAAATTTTCCTTCTTGCTGCAGTCTTCTTTTGCGGCGCGAGTGCTGTTCATTTAGTAATGGGGAGTATGTAAAAGCGGGTCTGGCTGAATTAGAACACTGGTGCTACGAGGCTACTGAGGAAGTGAGCATTATGCAAAATTGTGTGACCTTTATCCCTTGCACTCTTTCATATCTCTTACTGAAATCCTCTCGTTTACAGTATGCAGGCTCAGCTTGGGATGAACTGAAGCATATTAGGCAGGCTGTTGGATTCCTAGTAAGATTCATTTGTATAGCCTTCCATACCAAATAACTCAATAGTTGTTATTTTATTTTTTATTTGCTAACCGGCTCTTTTCTTTCAATTTCTTAACAATTCAGGTCATACATCAAAAACCAAAGAAGAGTTTGAATGAAATAACTAAGGAACTTTGTCCTGTTAGTGCCTCTTCACTCTAAAATTACTCAATACTTAACTTTGATTCATGTTGCTTTTCTTGGTTATTTTTCTCAATGTTATTGCTTGCTCCTTGCCTGCTTCTTCAGGTGCTCAGCATACAACAGTTATACAGGATCAGTACAATGTATTGGGATGACAAATATGGCACTCACAGTGTGTCTTCAGATGTAAGTTGAGTTTGACTAGCAGTGAATAGTTTTTAGTTTTAACCTATTTCATTGCCTTTGGGTTTCTGAAAGTTCTGTTTTTCAGATATGTGTATGTCATACAGAAACTCTTCTCTAATTTTACAGGTTATTTCGCGCATGAGAGTTATGATGACTGAGGACTCTAGCAATGCTGTTAGTAGTTCGTTCCTATTAGATGATGACTCAAGGTACTGTTTTTACATTTTACCCTCCTTCTCAGTCGATTTTCTGTCTCCACTGGTATCCACAATTTATTTTCTGTTTATTTACATTATATGCATATTAATGCAGCATTCCATTCTCCGTGGATGACATTTCCAAGTCAATGCAACAAGTAGATATAGCCGACATCGATCCTCCTCCCTTAATCCGTGAAAACTCAGGGTTTGGGTTCTTGCTTCCACGCGCAGAGTGATGTTCATAATTTTGGTTTTGGCTGCTCAAATCTTGTTCTCATCGCTGCCCGTGGGATCCACCGCACATCAGTCATCAATCGATGTGCTAAAACATGTGCATATAATCTTTTTGCTTTTCATTATTCACGTGTATAGTACATACTCCATCAACCCGGAGGTGTCTTGGTTTATCTTCTGGGTCAATTCATTTTTCCCCTTGCGTTATATCAACACCAGGGGTATTTGTTAAGAAGCCATATCACGATTAATGTGATAATGTGCAGTTTAATGGGGCATCGGCGTTTGGTACCCGTCGTACCGGCATCGGCCTTTCCTTTTTTCTTTTTCTTTTTTTCATATTCTTATTGGGTTTTAAGGTCTTGTAGTGAGGGTTTTTATTGTAATTAGCAACTGAAAATACATGTCATAGGCCAATATTTGTTGTATGTGAAAGCAATTTGTTTTTAAATGCGATGTAATAGTTCTCAAGAGGTAGCTCAGTCGGCTATGAACCACGCCTTATGAAGTGGAGGTCACTAGTTCGAATTTTCCTTCCCCTACTCTTGTGTGGACATATAAAAAAAGAAAAAAAAAGAAAAGAAAAAGAGCAATGTAATAACCTTTTTTCTTAAAAAAAAATTATTTTTTATGACTTCAGATAGAATCTTCTCATGTGTATCTTGGAATTATTGAAGATGTTTCTCTCCACACACGTTTGTCCTGTGTAGTCTCAGCTCGCAAACCTCTCAAAAGGATGAACACCAACACCATCACAAATAAATAACGAATCGCAAGTGAATATGGCAGCAAAATAGTACAACATTATGTACAAATAAGTTTTCTCGGAGCATTTATATTGAGCTCTTCAAAATTTTTCTTAGTTCTAACTCTAAAATTTACTTTTTTAGAATTAGATTACTTTTTAAAATCACTAAACATCAAATTCTCTAAATATTTATTTACTTTAATTAAATATTTGTTATTGGTGAAATATCGTCAAAGTTACAAAATTTGTCTCTTCACTATTTTTATTATTTTTTATTTTTACATGTCTACACAGAGAAAGGGGGAGGAGGAATTCGAATTAGTGATGATCGCTTCAGTGATTTCCAGTCGATTGAACTGCATTAAAAAAATTAAATAACTTTTATTATTTGTTGCTTTATATTTGAGGAGAGAAGTCAATGAGAGTTTATTGAATAACATTAGTTTTGGTTTTTTTGGTGAGTTCTGTTAAAATTTTAGAAAAAAGAAATCAAAAGTAAATAGTTCAACGTTAATGCTCTCAGATCATAAGCTATGGCATTTTTGTCACGAATTGAATATTATAATTAAATTACATTGGGTCGTCACAACTTGAAATTGACATAAAAAAAAAAAAAGACAATTTTTTCCCAAGAATTTCTTTCAACCTATTCTATAAAAGTAACATATATTCATTTTATTAATAACATATGAGATGCACATGAGTTTTTAATAAAATTTATTCTAACTTTGTCTCTACCTTTTATTAAAAACTCATGTGCATCTCACATGTTCAAGAAACATGTGCCACTTTTATAGACCAAGTAAAAAGAAATTCCTTTAACCCAATTTAGAGAAAAACTATGTCCAAAAAAATATGTAAGTAAATCTCTTGATTAATGACAAGATAAAGAGACATTTTCTATTGGTAAGGTTCTGTTTTAATCTAAAGGAATGCCATTATTGACAAACTAAGTTTTCTAACTTTTCTCTCCAATTGGATTGAGTTAGAACATACAAAAATCACATGCTCTAAACAAATATCAGTTTAATAAATTAAATTGGAGGAAAAAATCTTTTACCACATCAAGATCTTATCTCGGTATGCTGACATAAGAAAGATTTAGTAGTCAGTGAATATATACATATATATTGAAAATAATGGTAGAAATTATATTTTATCCCACAAGAAGATTTAGTAGTCAGTGAATATATACATATTGAAAATAATGGTAAAAATTATATTTTATCCCACAACTAATGCATTAACTTGCATAATGCTGATATGACAATCCCAACCAACCATTGAATCAAGTCTTCGTCAATTTCTGTAAAGGTGCTTATAGCAAATGAAAATTATTCACATCCCCAAAATTGAACTTAACAAACTAATCATTAGCATTGATCTGTTAAAAACACACATGCAAAACTATATAAAAACAAGTTCTATCAAGTATGACTAGTTTGTCTCTGTGACTACTTGGAAAATCACCGAACTGTCAGGACTGGTCGGTCTCAGTAGAGTTGTTGGTTTTTATGGTATTTTCCATCACATTTGAGGATTGATCATGCTGTTGTGTTGGGTGCATCTCAGATTTCTTCTGCTCCTTGAGAATCACCTGCCTAGGCATTACCTCTAGCAGAAAGCTTCCACCATACCACACAGATGCAGAAACCTTGAGAATTTGGAAAATCATATGCAATCTATATGACAAGAAGATGGGGACAGCGAGTGCCATGGTTGCTACAGTAAATATGGCTTGGAGCACAATGTACATGAACAAGCGATTCTGATCCCCAAGCAAACCACTTAAGCGCCACCACAGATTGTTTGCTTTCTGTGCTTTTTTTGAGAGTTCCCTGCCAACCCAAGAACTCAGCAAAACAGAAGAAGAATTGGGGAAGGGGAGTGCAAAATATTATCCAACAAAAGAAAGCAGCAAATTAAACTTTGTGAACAGTTCTAACCATACAACAAATGATTAACCAATAGCAGGATTCTTTGAGAGAGAGATGGAGAGTTGACTACCTGTAAGAAGTCATGACTTCAGGATCTCTTAATAGCCTTTGTCGACGCAGGACATCAACAATGAGAAAATAGAGAATCTGCCAAAGGGTATACGCAATTAACGGAACCACAAACAGCCATGTCCAAAGATAGGATTTGTCTTCTACATATGGCCAAGAAACCCTGCCAGAAGTTCCTTCTGGGTGCATGGCTGCAAAGGTTGATGGATCCCACCATCGAATGGTAAAGAAAACTATACCTGAAAAGAAAAACATTGCATTAGGTATCTTAGTACTTACTAATTAACACTACAAGGGATGTACTATACATGATAAACTTTGCCTATCTTTTGGAGGAACCCAGTAGACTAGCTGTAGCTGTATTTGGTTGTCTGTTTTTTCTTTTCCCGCAATAAAATCATTAGACCATCGTTGTCTAAAGGTACCGTATAAAGAAAGACACCTAATAAAAGAAGGTTCAGCTTACCGGGTAAAAGATGTATAAGGACACTAACAAGTTTGTCAAGAGAACTGAAAACCAAGCTACAGCGCCAAACGATCAATGCCCATGCTAACGGCCCCTGCAGTACAATCCAAATGAGATAACAAGTGCACAAGTAAATCATTTTCCAATAAAGGTGCAGAAACCCTTGGACTACTCGCTCACCTCAGCAAATGAGAAACAAACCATAAAAAGCTTTTCATTCCTTGGATACAAAAGAAGGTCGACCAAGAATATTGTATTGGCATAGTAGCAAAAATCCTGAGACACAAGAAAATTTATGTTAACTTTCTTAGGGTACTTCAATAATGAAATTTGTATGAATGTGTGTATAGCAGTCTCAAATTTTGAGATCTTAATGAGTATATAAGATGATCTCTAGAAGCTTTGGATTAAAGGGGGCAAAGATAAAATTATGAAGTGGCTAACTAATGTAAAACGGATATACATAGAGACTTGGAAGTTCCACTACACCAAAATCTTTATTCAAACTCCCCTCCCATTTCCTATCCTCTTTCTATCTTCTTATATGGTTTTTGGTTCCACTATGAAGTTAAGAAACAATACAAACGATGGGAAAATGAAAGAAAAGATAAATCAAATTCAGTTATTTCTGCACATTTTTTGTTAAATGTTATGCCAAGAATTCTTTTCCCAGTAACTCAACCCGAATCTTTGTTGGTCTTCTCATCACCCTGGCAACAGACCTTCAATTTGTACGTACAAATCATGGGTGCAATCTCATGATTTCACACAAATATATCACTTTACTTTAAATATGTCACCACCGAAACTCAAAATTCCATTGCCTAAAGAGCCAACTAAGCTTTACAAATCAATAAATAAATGAATACATAAACTTAAGCCATACAAGAAATTCTTAAAGAGATGGTAAAGCTTACCAAAAGATAGTAATGCCATTTCTTGAACCGATAGTATATCCACCGGAGAGGAACAAAGATTACATAAAACAAGCAATATACGTAGCCAATATCTTGGGGTCCTGATGAAGAAGAATTAAAGAACAGACCAAACAAATCAAAATAAGGTTCTCACCAGCAATAGTAGTATCAATCAAACAACTATACTCACTCGCTCCCAACAGAAAGCAAAACCCGCCAAAACTGAGAACTCCCATAAGATGAGTAACCTAGATATCAAAAGTAGCATCCAATCCAAATATTAACACCCAAAAATGATTAAACGTGGTTTATGTACATCAATGAATCAACCCCATCAAATTAATTATCTTAGAAATGGAGAGGCCACCTTGTTAATGAATCTTTCGTGTTCCTCGGCCTGTTTGGCAATCTTAACGGCCTGTTTGGACAGGATCTCCTTCGTCTGTACCGCTTGTTTCGACAACATCTCCTTGGTTTGGGCCACTTTCTACAAAACAAAACAGACCCAGATCGCAAAAACCAATAGAAAACACAACCCACGATTCAAAACCAGTAGATTTCACAGATTTACCAATTACCTTAGACCGATCCTTAACCCTCTGATTCAACTTCCCATTCATGTCCTCCGCAGGCTCTTCGCTGCTCGACATTTTTGCTATGCAAAAACCGTATCGCAGAGACACAGAGAGAGAAAGAAGGTTGTTCTTTGGTGTATTATACGGAGCAGACTGCAGTGCCTTGATGGGAAAGACTAAAGAGACGAAGCTCTGTTCTTCCACGGATAAAAGATCTCTTTGAACAATGTTTTTGTTTGTTTGTTTTGGTAACACTCTTTAAACAGTCTTTAATATATACATTTCTACTCTCGAGAAGTATATACATTTTTTTTAAAAAAAAAAACTAAATTATATACATTTATAAGGTTTTGTTTGTTTTGTTGACAACAGATTTTATGATGTTTGATAGTTGGTACGATAAAAACAAGATTAAATTAAAAATATTTTTGATTGACCAGAATTTGTTTTAATTTTTGTAAAATACTTTTTCTTTTGTAAATTATAGAAGTTTAAATTTTTCTTCGATTTGTCATACTAGTAATGTAAAAAAAAAAATATTTTTTCTCGTTAGAAAAATTTTCCAACCATAATAAGCATTTAGGTCGAAGTCCAAGTCGAACCCAAAGGATCCTAGTTTTTCTATATAAGTACCTTGTGAAATCACATTCACCAAACGAACTACATAACGAACTACAAAAAGGAATAAAACAAAGGAGGATCTGCACTAGTTGTTTTAGCTTTACTATGTATTTTCCGTTGTTCTTGTTGCTTTTTGTTTGGGGTTTGTGTCACCCTATCTTGACATGGTTTGAAATATTTTTTTACTTTGACTCGTCAATCTTTGGCAGTGTCCTCTTTGTCTTTTGACAATATTGTCCTTACAGCAACCACTTCACGGCGGTTGTTGTCATTACCTCACGGGGTTCCTCACCATGCACCATTGCCATTTGCAACTGTCTTGTGCGGCCTTTGGAGAGGCCCAAATCGTTTCTAGTGTTTTTTGAGACTATTAATTGATTTACTACCTACTGGTTTATGTTTGTATTTATTTTGATATTGTCTATACTTTTTGAGTTTTGTTGGTAGGGTGCATACTCTTCTTTTGTTGTACCATTCCTTATAACCCAATATATATTAATAAAGTGAAATTGTTAAATATTGCTAATGTGGGCAATTCGGGAAAGTTGCACAGTTGAATTGTTCATGCGTCAGATAGACGCCACGTAAGCGTTACGTGTGGGCCGCATTTGCGGAGAGAGCAACACAGTTGCAGCAAGTACCATATCTTTGTACGTGGCACGAAATGATTTGTAACTTTAATAAGAGATTACAGAGTAGAGTAAAGCTAGATTCGTGGGAAATGTTGACTATAAAATAAGAGGAAAAGGATCCTCTCCAGTCCTTATGGACGGGAGAGTATCCAGTTTGCGGTCAAAATTTGTCTATAAAGATCTAAGGTTATAAATAAGACAACTCATCTCTTAATAAAAAAAATAAAAAATAAAAAATAAAAAAGATAACGTGAGTTAAAATAACGTTAGTAACGGAACCGTGAAGTGAGAATACGTTAGGTCTGCAACTTCTACAGAAAAGACAGAAAACAAAAGTCTCTCGTCGAAGAAAAAAAAAANATTAATACGGATTTAGGGGCAACTTTTCTTTGCTAGGGTTGGTAATGATATGACAAGTAGGCATATTAATAACCAGCCATAAATAAAATTTTAGGCACGGCCACACCGGGTTGTCCCTCTCTCTCTTTGTTGGTTCCGTTCTTGCTTATAATACTCTAATTTTTATTATAATTTACATGATAGTTTATATTTTATAAAAATGAGTGTTATGTAGATTGTTACGTAGCAATTCACATATTAGTAGCTGACATTGGTAAGTATCAGGTGGACTGTCATATCAATTTTGTAACTGAATACTATGTGAACTGTCACATCAATTTATAATAAACTTATTGTTAAAAAAGTAGTACCCTGATGAGCGTTTCATATATGGAATTATATGTTGACCATCTTGAACAACAATATATAACAATAAAATCAAGGGAGAATTGTTAAACTGGTCCATGTAGTTTAACTACCTTCTCTGCCCGATTATGAGGGTGGTCAAACTACATTCAAAAATTGGTTTTTGAGGTACCTCCCAAACCATTTTTATAATTTTTTGATAAGTTTTAGTTGAAGATAATTTTGTAATTTCATGAGGGTTATGTTAGGAAAATAATTGATTTTTTTTTTTTTTACGAAAATAATAATTTTATTACCTAAGCATATCACGGATTCACAATGATTTATAAGTTGGTCTTGAAACTACAATGGTTTTTTTGTTACAATGTAAAATGTTAATACAAAAAATCAACTAGTGACTACCCACATTTAGTTGTTGATCCGGGATCCTTACAATACAATCAAACGTCAGAGTGGCACGTGCAAAGGGGGATGAGGGGGGCGGTGCCATCTCTAATGTTTAAAGATATGAGGTGAAAAATGGAAGAGATAGATGAAAAAAATCAAGGGATAAGAGCATGCCTGGGTCTAATTTCTTACTGACCTTATATAGGTTAAATATTATTTATGTTGTGTGCTTCGTAAGAAAATTGTCGTCCAAACGACCATTAATTTCGCATTTGATTGTGTTGGTGATTTTGATCCTCCTTACTTTAGTAAATTATTCTTTCATAAGTGATTGTATTCATTACTTTTCATAGATGACAGTTACTTGATATGGAATTTCCCTCCTAAACATATGTTTCACGCAATGTTGAGTTTTGGTGAGCTTGCTAGTAGCCTTGTCCTCTAAGGCCTCATTCGAGCCGACTATCTTATGGACTTGGCAGACTGTCAAATGGGCATGTGAGCTTGACATGCTATTGGATGGGCTTGAGAGGCTGAGACATATACTTTCATTTAGGGGTGAAATTAGCATTTGGAGTTTTGGATGGCAAAATTAAAAATTTTAGGGGTAAATGTAGTTCCGGGGGGGGGGGGGAAATAAAAAAAAAAACCTATTTTTTGTTTATTATGACCTATAAAGAGAATTATGTTAGTTCCAAAGAGTAGCTCAATCGGCTGTGGATTATGTCTCATGAAGCGAAAGTCTTTACTCTTTAGTTCGAATCCTTTCTTTTTCTTCCTTTGTGTGAACATGTTAAAAGAAGAAGAAAAAAAAAAGAAAAAAGAAAAAAAAAGAAAAGAGAGCATTTTATTAAGAAAAAAAAAGAAGCATTTTTTTTTAATGTAAAAAAAAAAAAAAAAAAGAAGCATTTTATTATAATGTGAGATGCCCCTTCAAAGTATGAACAACAGGTTGGCGCGTGATTTGAATATTGAGAGTGGGCCATTTTTCAGATCCAAACAAGTATAGACATCAAAAAATCAAAATGCTTCTAAGCATCATCTCTCCGGCCCTCCTTTATATCATCCCTTTGTTGCCAAATGCTTGTCAGTATTTTGAGAGACAATTGGAAGACAAAAATACACTTGAAATTTGGGTGGGAAATCTGAAATGCTTTTTCAAAGGAATGCTCATATTTTGCTATATATATATATACACAACATAATATATATTTACAAGTTAATAAAACGTGCATACGTGGATAGTTGTGTGATAGTTCATATGACACAATATCATTACCATATTAACCACTAAAATATAAACTATGACATAACAATTTACGTGTCACTCATTTGTATTAAATTTGAATTGCTATGTCATTTTATACCCCAAATAGTTTTATTGAAAAATAGGGTGAAAGGAATATATATGTTATCTCTTAGAGATTGAGTTTACTGTTAAAATATTAATTAAATAGTTAAATATTAATTACTTATTTAACGTAAATATACATAACCCATGGCAACTAAAATAATGTGTTACTAAAAATAAAGCAAAATAAAAGAAGATAATGGAAATTAATTTTATACTTAATAATTTGATTACATGTTTAAGGCGCGTTTGATTATAATTTATGCACCCAAAAAAAAAAAAAAAAAGTAGTAGGTGGCCAAAGCACGTTATATGCAAGCAAAGTATTTGGGGACAGCTAAGCCCTCTATGCTTTCTAAAGAAACAGAAGACAAAAGATTTATACTGCTTGAATCGCAATGGGTGCCACATTATTTGGTCAAATCATTGTTTCTTCCACAAAATTTCTGCATATTTTATTTACACCCCTAAATGTTATTAGGGTTGTTTTAAAGATTTTAATCACAATGAATGAAGAATACTAGGTGAGCACCGCTAATCATCACTAATAAATGTTAGATAGTTAAAAGAAAAATATTTATTTACTTATTTAATTTTTTACTCAAATCTAACACAAATTACACCATCATCACTAATAAATGTTGCACGTAAATATAGAAAGTACACAATCATCACCTATTTTTATTATTATTATTTTTATAATGGGGTTTATATATGAAAAATATTTGGTGTTTTGAATTATTTGGTAATAATTTTGAAAAAATATTTTTAGTTTTGAAAACCTGCGATTATCAAAGAAGGTCTCTTGCTTGAACTCTCAATCATGTGCAACAATAATATCCAGGGTATCCACAAGGGCGTGTTTGGAAAGTATCGCAAAGGTTTGGCAACGATCGAAAAAGGAGAAAAGCACTAATAAGGGAAAGCAATGTAAATACCGAAATATACGGGTACCAAATCTAAAATGGCTTATCTATACATAATTCCTTTTTATACCATGTTTGAAAGTGGCAGCGGCAATTCCCAGGGAGAAAAGAGAGGGAGAGACAAGCGCGACCCGTAATACTCTTTCTGTGAGATTTACGTTTATTTCTTTTTTTCTATACGTGTATTTGAATGTTTTAAATTCCATTTTCATGTATTTACGGAAGTCCAAAGTTTGAGTTTTTTCGGAAGGAGAGGCCATGGTTTCGATTGGGTGATTTTAGGGTTTGGAAATTCTGCTTCAACGGAGATTTTTCTCATCAGCTAGCTCCGTACGGTAATTGATTCTAAAGTTTGTTCAGCTTTTGTGGATTTTTTTATTTTATTTTAATGTAATTAATAGTGTTGCATAGAGATATAAAATGTTGAGTAATTTGCAGTCAAATCCAACGGAGACTTTGTTATTACGTTTGAATTTTGTTATGATTTAGAATTTTTTGATTGTTGTGACGAATTTTGAGTTCTGGGTTTTGTTTAATCTGATTTTTGTTTTTCATATTTTGGGTTTTTGTGGAAAAAGAAGATGTTGTCGAAAGTTGAAGCTGGGAAGAAGATTAGTGAGGATTCAGGTAATGCGAAGTTGTTGAATGAGATTGAAGCTATAAGCAAAGCCCTATACCTGGATAAAAACCCATCGAGGAGTTTGATTTCTAAGGCCAATACTCGGTCCAAATCAACCGGAAAAACCCACTTACCTGATCCCAAGTCAAAGCTAAAACTTGGTGAGGACTCATCACGCAAGGACAAGAAGTCCATTTGGAATTGGAGGCCATTGAAGGCCCTTTCCCATATCCGAAACCGTAGGTTTAACTGTCGTTTTTCTCTACTAGTCCATTCCATCGAAGGGTTACCCTCAAGTTTTAATGATGTTAGTCTTTGTGTGCATTGGAAGAGGCGGGATGGGGTCTTGGTCACGCGTCCATCGAAGGTTTTTCGAGGCATCACAGAGTTTGAAGAGAAATTGACTCATACATGCTCTGTTTATGGTAGTAGGAGTGGACCACACCATTCAGCAAAGTATGAGGCGAAACATTTTTTGCTCTATGCTTCTGTGTATGGTGTGCCGGAACTTGATTTGGGGAAGCATCGGATTGATCTCACAAGGCTGCTGCCCCTGACTTTGGAGGAATTAGAGGAGGAGAAGAGCTCAGGGACATGGACAACGAGTTTTAAATTGTCAGGAAAGGCTAAAGGTGCTATGATGAATGTTAGTTTTGGGTATTTAGTGATTGGTGATAATCCCAGTGCACCTGGAAATCCTGAGGTGTTGAGTTCAAGGCAGAATAGTCGGACTATGGCTAAAGCAGAGATGAAACTTGGTCAAGGTGGCGGCAGAATGCACTGTGCCGAAAGTCTTCCTGGCATAACAAACCAGCTGTATCGTGCTGCATCACGGTCAGTGGAGAACATAAAAGATCTTCATGAGGTTTTGCCAATATCAAGGTCGGAACTTGCCAGTTCGGTGGATATTCTATATAGAAAATTTGATGAAGACGTGTTGGTTTCTCCAGTTGATAAGCCTGAACTTAATGCTTTTACTGAACATATTGAGCCCGCCAGACCAAATTTGAATCCTTTGTCGGACTCTGGTAAAGAAGTTGTTGAAACTGAGTGTGAATATGATGAGTTTTCTGTAATTGAACAGGGCATAGAATTGTCATCAAAGGAGTCTCTGGAATCAGAGGAAGTAGTTGTAAAGGCTGCCAATGTTGCTCCAGTAGAAAGTCCTGACATTGAAGTTGACACTGGTGTACAGGTAGCATTTGAGGAGAGCACTGAGCTTGATCCCAAGGATGAGGAAAATGGTAGATGTGACAATGAGCTTGCATTACATGAATGCGCTTCAAATGAGGATGACATATGCACCAAAGAAGCACTCATGCAAGAGTTAGAGTCAGCTTTAAATAATGTGTCAGAATTGGAGACAGCAGCACTAGAATCTCCCGAAGACCATGAAAACTACATGGAGTTTGAATCGGATTATAAAACAAATGGTAAAGGAAAGTCACTTAGCTTAGATGATGACACTGAATCCATCGCAAGTGAGTTCTTAAACATGCTGGGAATAGAACATAATTCGTTTGGCTTGAGTTCTGAGAGTGAGGCTGAATCCCCAAGGGAGCGTCTGTTAAGACAATTTGAGGAGGAGGCTCTTGCTGGGGGTTGTTCTTTGTTTGATTTTGATGTAGGCAGTGAGGACCAAGCAGAATGTGACTACAATGCTCAGACTGATTCTGCGTGGGGAAACTTGTCTGAGGGTTTTGAATTTTCATCGGTGATTCAAGATGTGGAAAAGGAGCATCAGATAGCAACTCAGGCTGAGAGCAGCAAAACAAGAGCCAAAATATTGGAAGACTTGGAAACAGAAGCCTTAATGCGTGAATGGGGCTTGAATGAGAATGCTTTTCAACATTCTCCACCAAAAAGCACTGATGGATTTGGAAGCCCAATTAATTTACCTCCTGAAGGGCCAGTTGAATTGCCTCCTCTTGGAGAAGGGTTAGGTCCTTTTCTTCAGACAAAAAATGGAGGTTTTGTTCGCTCCATGAGTCCCTCTGTTTTCAGCAATGGAAAAAACGGTGGGAGCCTGATTATGCAGGTTTCTAGTCCAGTCGTCATACCTGCAGAAATGGGTTCTGAGATAATGGAGATATTGCAGTGTTTGGCCTCAGTGGGAATTGAAAAGCTTTCTATGCAGGCCAATAAGTTGATGCCTTTGGAAGATATCACGGGAAAGACAATACAGCAAGTGGCATGGGAGGCAGCACATACTCTGGAGGGATCTGAGAGGTTTGTGAGACAGTTTTAATTTTCTTGGGAGTCATATACTTGGCCTTTCTTTCGATTTGATGTCGTTTGGTAAAATGCTATCTTGATTGTACATTATCTCTTCTTGGCGCAGGCAACCTTTATTGCAGCATGAAGCGGTGGTTGAACAAGAAATGTTTGATGGGCAAAAGAGAGTTAGCAGGAGGTCAGCCGAACCCAGGTCTAATAACTCTAGTTCTGGCTCGGTAGGCAATAAAATGGGGCCAGAATATGTCTCTCTAGAAGATCTTGCACCTTTAGCTATGGATAAGATTGAAGCACTTTCAATGGAAGGGTTGAGAATACAATCTGGGATGTCAGATGAAGATGCACCAGCAAACATCAGTGCAAAGTCAATTGGGGATGTTTCGGCCCTTCAGGGCAAGGGGATTAACATCAGTGGGTCCGTAGGTTTGGAGGGAGCTGCTGGATTGCAATTGTTGGACATAGAAGATGGTGGTGATGATGTTGATGGATTAATGGGCCTCTCATTAAGTCTTGATGAATGGATGAGATTTGATTCTGGTGAAATTGATGATGATGATTGTATCAGTGAACGCACTTCTAAAATCCTTGCTGCCCATCATGCTAACTCTTTGGACTTGATCCGTGGAGGTTCAAAGGGAGAGAGGAAACGAGGCAAAGGCTCTAGCAGAAAGTGTGGTTTACTAGGGAACAACTTCACAGTAGCCCTAATGGTACAACTTCGTGATCCACTACGAAATTATGAGCCTGTTGGTGCACCAATGCTTGCTCTTATTCAAGTAGAGAGAGTATTTGTCCCGCCAAAGCCAAAAATATACAGCACAGTTTCAGAAGTGAGGAACAGTAATGAGGATGACGAGTCTGAGTCAGCAGTAGTGGAAACAAAGACGGAAACAAAAGAAGAGAAAACTTCTGAAGAGGAGGGCATTCCTCAGTTTAAAATCACTGAAGTCCATGTTGCCGGTCTGAAGACCGAGCCTGCAAAGAAGAAGCTTTGGGGTACCTCGACCCAGCAGCAATCTGGTTCCCGCTGGTTGGTTGCTAATGGAATGGGGAAGAGCAATAAGCATCCCTTTATGAAGTCAAAGGCTGTTGCTAAGTCCACCACCCCGGCGACAATGAAGGTGCAACCTGGTGATACCTTGTGGAGCATCTCATCTCGTGTTCATGGTACTGGAGCTAAATGGAAGGATTTGGCAGCATTAAATCCACATATACGAAACCCCAATATTATCTTACCAAATGAGACTATCAGGCTGCGATGAGTGGAGCATGTAATTTGGATCTTGCCTGAGATCTGTTTCAGCCTTGATAGGAAGCAAAGGTTGGTGAGTTTTGATTGTGGGGTGTTCCCTTGTATCTACTTCAAATGTGGTCATCTAATACGTATGCATGCACTACGAGATAAAAGATGAATGGTTTTGCTCTATCTTCGTTTTTCTTCTGTAAATCCATTTGTAATTATGCATGTTTGAAGTGTAATTTATGCACTTTTGAAGGAGTAGTAGTATTTTCTTTGACAGTAGCTGGTACTTGCATGCAAGAATAATACACAAGTTGTGGACTTTGTAGAAGAGAGGTGTTCCAATTGCTTTCATCTGCAATTTTTTTTTTTTTTTGGGCCAGCCTCCGAATTCAGTGTGCTGAAGATTGAAGACAATTTGTATTAGAGCAACTTTGATGCGTTTCTTTCCCTCTTGTCTTCTGTCCTTTGTTCCTTTCTTTCTTCTTCTTCTTTTTTGCAATTTTTTATTTTTTAATTTCAAAAAGTTCATGTTCTTTTTTGGAGGCCAATTTTGTCCATGTCCTTTTTTTTCTTTTTCTTTTATTTTTTAATACAAAAAAAGTGTTTAAGGCAGAGACCCAACCAAGTCCAAGGAGCACTACTACTAGGATCCATGAGAGGCCTAAGAAAGCCTAACAAGAGGCCTACTAATACAAGAGCCCAAAAAGCCCATCAGACCTTGATTCGGTTTCCTGACCGGAGGCCCACTGATGACCTCTTTCCTATTTCGTAAGGGAACATCAGCCGCCCTATCCGGACGTGGAAGATTTTCAATTAAATTATTGAGAAATACATGAAATTTTAATGAAGTCTCCAAAATTTAAAGACTCACAATCAAATTCTCAAATAATTAATAAATTAAAAAATCTTAATCATAATCAAATCCTTCCACCAGTCAACATAACCGACTGTTTTGACAAAATAATCTTGGCTGATGTGATGTGTCATGTACATGAATTATTGCTGTACGTGCAAGAGTCATATAGTCATGTAAAATTAAATTATTTATGGATTTAATTTTGAATTTGGTTGCAATATTTTCAAGTGCATTCATCAAATCGTTGAAATTGTAGTTGTTGGAGAGAGAGATGAAAAATGAAAAGATATTTTATTAATTCCAATGGACCTTTTAGGATCGAGGATTACAACAGAAATAATGTTGGTTGGGGACTAAATGGTAATCTCATACAAGTCCGCCTTAAAAAAAGAAGAAGAGAAACAAAAGAAACCAGATCAAAAGGTTCCTCCGCGGCCACCACTGGTCGGAGTTGGGACTCTAGGAGACCTGACCTTCTCAAACCAACCCCAATACTCAGGATTACACTGCATTGGAGAAGACAACGACAGAGGCCTTGGAGTGAATGGACCTGCACACCCTTTCCAATTTGTCAAGCACTTCACCACCACATCTCCCAATTTCCCTCCATTGATCGCCTCATATACCTTCTCTATATCCTCCCCTGGACTCACCTTCTTCGCTCCGCTCAGCAGCTCTGTCCCCACTTCACTCCTCACTAACCGATATATCGGATATGTCCTGCATTTCTTTATTCTGTTCGCCACCGGAAAATCTCCTTTCTCAAATCTCTCCCGCGCTTTCGTCACTTCCTCTCCAAGCCTTGCTTTCAGTTCGTCTAGGAATACTGGAATCCGCTTGAAGATTGAGAACCCCTCGTCACTCCCATTTTCACCCTTGGAAGGATCTTCCAGTGCTTTCTCTACAAGCACTTCTCGCAGTTGGGACAAGAGGGCATAAGAGGGATTTGTGGGGTCGTCCAGATAAGAGAATACCGGCAGGTGCTCAATTACCTGCAACAGTTCTTTCTCACAGAAGCGAGATTCAAGTAGCGATCCATCTTCGGCAGTGTAAAGGGTCTTCCTCACAACTTGGAGGAGGACATGTTTGACAACCTCCCTCATGTTCTCCTCCAGATGTCTCAGATCAACTGCCTGGCAAAGGGCCACCATGTATGTGGCAGACATAAGCTTCAGGATCTCAATGGCTTCTGCACTCTTTCTGGCTGAAATCAAACCCAGAGAATTTACATCTTGATTGTGTTGTTCGGCACTCTGTACGTGTGTTGTCACAGGGTTGGCCAGGTACTGAAGCTCAGAGCAGTATGCAGCCATGGCTATCTCTGCCCCTTTGAACCCATAATCCAAGCTTGGATTAGGCCCGCCGCTCAAATTGGAAGGCAACCCATTGTTGTAGTAGTCACATACGAGCTCGGAGAACTGAGCAAACATGAGTTTCCCAATTGCTGCAACGGCAATGCGGAGATTGTCCATGGAGACACCGATTGGTGTACCCTGGAAATTCCCTCCATGGAGAGCAATATCACGAGCAACGTCGATCAACGGGTTGTCGTTCACTGAATTGATTTCCCTTTCAATTGAATGCGTTGCCATGCGAATAACTTCGATTTGGGGTCCGAGCCATTGGGGAGAGGTTCTAAGTGCATACCTGTCCTGTTTTGGCTTCGACAATGGGTCTTTCTCGTGACGAAGATTTGCTTCCTTCATGTAGTCGCTTTCATCCAAAAGGTACTCCATGATAGCAGCTGCTTCAATCTGCCCAGGATGGTGCTTGAGCTCATGCGTCAGTGGGTCTGTGAACTCGGGCTTGCCGACCATAACTTCGCAGAAGAAAGCAGAGAGAACTTCTGCGAACAGAGCCAAAACATTGGCATCAAAACAAACTGTTGCAGCCACAGCCGAGCCAACAGCTGTTCCATTTACAAGAGCTAAGCCCTCCTTTGCTTGGAGCTCGAAAGGAGCTGGAATTTCTGCCCTCTTGAGAGCTTCCAAGGCTGTGATTTCTTCACCTTCAGGGGTGACCACTTTGGAATTATGGCGGCCAGTCAGTAAACCAGCAATATAAGATAGCGGTACAAGATCCCCCGAAGCCGTGATAGTCCCCCTTAGAGGCAGCTTAGGGATCAAATTTTTGTTCATCAGCTTGGCCATGCCTTCGAGTACCTCCCATCGAATACCGGAATAGCCCTGCATGAGTGTGTTTGCGCGAACGAGCATAGCTACCTTTGAATAAGTGGACGGAAGACTCTCTTTCCCGATCACTCCGGCATTAAGGAACCGTATAAGCTCTGTCTGGAGGTCGGTAGTTTTGCTGGTGCGCCGGTGTGACGTGGCTCCGAAGCCAGTGGTAACACCGTACGTGTCTGTTCCCCGGGAGATGTTTTCAGCAACCCAGTTGGCGCTTTTGGCTACACGTTCACGCGCCGCGGCTTCATCAAGGTTAACCTTGACTTCACTGCGGCGAGCGATTGCAGTGACCTGAGCAACAGTGAGGGAGGTGCCCTGGATGTCGACGGTTTGCACCTTTGAAAATTGGGACACCATGCGGCAGACTTCATCAAAATGGGTGCATTGGAGGGCCTCTGCAGCTTTCTTCCAGTGTAGAGGGGCTGACAAGTGCGAATTTTCCGACACACAAATGAGGTTCATGGTGTCTTTTGAGAGAGGAAGAGGTGGAGGAGTTGGACGGACATGTTTGACTGGGCGAGCAAGTCCGTCGGTTGCCATGTCTTCAGGATTTGAGAAGAGATTTCAGAGGTGGGATTGGTGAGTAGTAGTTGTCATGAGTTTGAGAGGGAAGTAGTTAGTGGCATCTATTTATAGTAGTCACAAGTGCTCAAGGGGCGGCCTGCATCAACGTTAATAATGTCTTAGTCGAAAAAAGGGGTACGTTTTGGTTGGTGAAGATGGAGGAAGTTGCGTGGAAGTTTTTGGTTGGTGGGTTTCTGCCCAGTACTCCATAGAAGACCATTGACTCCGAGGAGGTGCCACTCACTCACATAATCCCCCGGCACCCTTTGCCTCATTCAAATGGTTGGTGGGATATATATATATTTTTTTTCTAAAAAAAAAAGAAAAAAGGTTGGTGGGTTTCTACTTTCTTTACCAGGTCTCTTAATTGGTTCATTTCAATTCACCAACCTCTTTTGTCCGTCTCTTAATTGGTTCATTTCAATTCACCAACCTCTTTTGTCCTTTAGTTTATCCATACTAAATTATTTCAAAGTGGAAGCCTTTATTAATTATCACGTGAAAATTATGCATTAATTCTATCTAATTCATTCATATATCTTAGTGACAATTTCCGTCGTGATAACAAAAAGCATTGCTAGCCGTAAGCTCACGAAAAGATTATAAATTTATAGTAAATGGGATATCAAAAAGGGGGCAAATTTTGAACGTTTGATACCAAGAAAGAGATGGGAGATGTCTCTAAATAGGCACTTAATTCCCAATGCCCACATTAATTTGAATTTTTAATATTCACAATAATACTTTAAAACGTATTAATCGATCATATTAGGGTATTCACAATTGCTATTTTATAACTATTTTGAAAGCCTAAAGACTCATTCAACTGGTCAAACAAAAAATTACATCCAACAAAGGATTTACCACTTCAACTCGTAAAATTTTTTAAAATCACATACAATATTTTTGTCTTCAATTGGATACGTATCTCTTCTGAATTATTCTCATGAACTATTCATTTAAAAATAAAAATAAAAATTGATATTTGTCAATTTCCCGCCCACACGTCATTTGAGAGTGGAAGAAGCATTTGAGACACCCACGTGCCACTTGGGGCAGTGAAAAAACAGGCACGTCTGCTTGCCTTCATGAATTTTAAAGCAGTCTCTTGGTCCATTTCGACCTTCGGGTCACGTTTGAAACACCAAATGATTATTTTATTGAGAAAATAAATAATTATTACTGAGTAAGTGGGTATGGAAGAAACTGGAATGAAATTAATTAATAATTATGTATTTTACTCTTAGCCTTGGGTACAATATGATATGCTGATTGCTGATTATTAGAATCATGTAGTTGCTCTTTCAATTCTGATTGGGTTATAGTATGATATATACAACTGTATCAGTCTATTGGGATATTATTATTATTATTATTATTATTATTATTTTGTATTGATTAGAAAAAAAAGGTGGCTACTACTAATAGAATTGAGAATTTTTATTTCGGGAGTTAAACTCTCACCTTAATATATATCCAATTATTTTTAAAAATTTAATTATACCAGAGATGATAAATTCAAGATTGATGCTTATAATTTACTCCGGTGTCTCTTGACTTTGGAACATAATCATTTCCGGTTCAAATGAACTAGAAAATATTTAGTTAGTTATACTTAAAAAAATATTTTGATCTTTTTACTTTATGAGAAAACAAAAACATTTATTTACTATAACTAACTTAATATTTTTTAATTCAAGAGAACCGTAGAGAATATTAGCATTGTTCCAATTATTGGTGTACCTACTCCTTATTTGTTCGAATTAAAAAAGAAAGAAAGAAAGAAGCTTTTACTGCATCCAAGTACTCCAAAGAAGACCATTGACTTAGAGGAGATGCCATTGCCACTCACATGCCCCCTGACAGTAGTATTGCTTCTTGGCAAGTTTGGTGGGTGTCTTGGTTCATTTCAACCAAGAGTTATTAACCCCTTATTATTGTCTTTTAGCTTTGCCTTTTATCATGCATGAATCACGATTTGTACGTGGGACTTAATTAGCATCATCAAATTATTGGCTGATGAAAGGAACATATAAAGTCAATAAAATCTTTTTTATAGAGAATAATAACAAATAAAACTAGATAAATGAGAGTAAGAAAACGTATATGAGTGAATTATAATCCTCTCTATTTCATTTAAGTTATATTTGAAGGGTATTTTTGTCCATAAAAAAATAATAAAAAAAAAACAAAACAAAAAAACTCTTTAATATAACTAATTAAATACTCTCTGATTCAAATCAGCTAGAGATGATCATGTTCCATAATAGGCAAAGTATATCAAAATGTACCATCCACAGCGTGATAGTAACCTTAATTTATGTGTGCTTCTCTTAAGCCTTGTTGGACTTTGTTAGCTAAGACCCAATATTAGTACGTAGTATGGTCCTTTAATTAATAAAAAGGATAGTGCCTGTCAAGATTGACCATAAGAGAAGAAGAACAAGACCGACCAGCAGGATGGAGTATTTTTCTCTTTTTTGTTTTGTGTTGTTGTTGTTGTTTTCACTCTCTCCCTATCAAACAAGATTCCAAATTTTTAGTTCAATACAGACTTGCTTCTCTGTAGGAAATGCTATATTTGAACTTGGATCCACTGCATCCCTTGAACTCTTCTTCTCACCAATAGATGCTTCATTTAAACAGTTTCTTGGTGAAATAAAAGCGTTTTTTGGTGTGAGCCCGTAAAAGATGACTCTCATATGCAGTTAGTATGTATTTAAATAATAGCTAGAAATGAAAATATGATCAAGTTTTTGGAAAGAGACCAAAAGTCCTATTATTTGAACGTGGGTTGCTTTTTATAAAGGTCTACCATCAAGTGCTAAGTACCATTAGCTCCTCCACGATGAAAGTTTTTAGAGTGGTTTATCTCACGTCTCTTCACATTATAATGGATGCTTTAATGTAGCTACAAATCTAGTAATGTGAATGAGCAATAAGCATAATTCTAATTCTCCATTCACGGTGAACTAGAATATATTGTTGTTGGAAGTTGCTACACTTGGTTACTATGGATGAAGAGCTATTAAAATACAGATTATGAATTTGGCCAAGACGTACACTATAATGGTCTAATGTGACAATCAAATTACGATCAACATCTCTAAATCGAACCAAGCACATTGACATTAGATATCACTTTATTCTTGACTTGGGTGAGTCTAAGACTTTGCTATAGACTTTGTTCCTACTAGAGGCCAATTAGTTGTTTGAGGTCTACGGTGGGTCGATAAGGAAGTTACGTAATAGAAGATTGGCCAATGAAAAGCTAGAGCTACTAAGAAAACAAGGAGGTAAGGAATGAATGTATACGTTGAATTTTCTATAGTAAATAATCATTTGGGATTGACCATCTCAAAATAGTTTGGGGAAACTTCAGTTTGTCCCCTCAAACTTCTAGCCGATTTTAAAAATACCCCATGAACTTTCAAAACTCTCACTTAGTCCTCCTGAACTTTGATTTGCTCTCATTTAGAAACCATCTATTATTTTTCAATGTTAAACTCAAATAGTTTGACTTTTTATGCCCATTATACCCTCACGTTAAAACTACAACGTTTTGGGCCCCAAACTTCAGTACTCACCCAGCCTAAAACGACATCATTTTGGGCATTAAAATTATATATATATTTTAAAAAAAAGAAAGAAAAGGAAAAATATTTTTTTAAAAAAAAGAAGAAGAAAAAAAAAATCGGGGTGGCTCCACGGCCAGTCTGGGGGTGGTCGAACCACCCCATGGCCAAGGAGACCCCAAAAAGCCAAAAAGTCAAAAGAAGAAGAAGAAGAATGGGTTTTGGGCTTTTGGGGGTGCCGGACCACCCCAAGGGCCTGGGGTGGCTTCTAAGCTATAACCCATATATTTTTTTCTTTTTTCTTTTTCTCTCTTTCGTTTTCTAGGATTTTGAAGAAATATTAAGATAACCCAAAATTGATATAATATTAATATAAGAGATGTGATACAGCCACAACATAAACCTAACAAATACCAAACTTCTCTCCTACGTGTCATTTAAAAAATTAAAAAAAAAAAAAAAAATCAAAACACCAAATTTTATTTTATTTTTTTAATTTTTTTTTAAATGACATGTAGGAGAGAAGTTGGGTTTTTATTAAATCTATGCCGTGATTTTATCATTTCTTTTAGGGTTTGTTAAGGGTTCTCTCTATAATGTTCTCCTAGGTTCTCTCAGACTTACGTAAAACATGATTTAAGAAAAAATAAAATTGTAATACATTTTTTTTT
>CM017321.1:45580862-45595235 GCA_006937295.1 Carpinus fangiana | reverse complement strand
GAGAAGTGCTTGTAGAGAAAGCACTGGAAGATCCTTCCAAGGGTGAAAATGGGAGTGACGAGGGGTTCTCAATCTTCAAGCGGATTCCAGTATTCCTAGACGAACTGAAAGCAAGGCTTGGAGAGGAAGTGACGAAAGCGCGGGAGAGATTTGAGAAAGGAGATTTTCCGGTGGCGAACAGAATAAAGAAATGCAGGACATATCCGATATATCGGTTAGTGAGGAGTGAAGTGGGGACAGAGCTGCTGAGCGGAGCGAAGAAGGTGAGTCCAGGGGAGGATATAGAGAAGGTATATGAGGCGATCAATGGAGGGAAATTGGGAGATGTGGTGGTGAAGTGCTTGACAAATTGGAAAGGGTGTGCAGGTCCATTCACTCCAAGGCCTCTGTCGTTGTCTTCTCCAATGCAGTGTAATCCTGAGTATTGGGGTTGGTTTGAGAAGGTCAAGTCTCCTAGAGTCCCAACTCCGACCAGTGGCGGCCGCGGAGGAGCCTTTTGATCTGGTTTCTTTTGTTTCTCTTCTTTTTTGAAGGCGGACTTGTATGAGATTACCATTTAGTCCCCAACCAAGATTATATCTGTTGTAATCATCGATCCTAAAAGGTCCATTGGAATTAATAAAATATCTTTTCACTTTTCATCTCTCTCCAACAACTACAATTTCAACGATTTGATGAACGCACTTGAAAACATTGCAACCTAATTCAAAATAAAATCCATAAACAATTTACAAAGTCAACAGTAAGTCTTCCGCCCGACCAACACAAGTCAAGCTGCAAGTTCCATTCATTTTAGTTTGTTTCGAACACAAGTCTAAGCTCAAACTTATCAGACCGCTAGATAGTTTGTTTAAGCTCATTTCATTTATTTTTAAATTAACTCAAATTATATCATTGGGGGTGGTCCGACCACCCCCAATGGCCATGACCCTTAGTTTTTTAAAACTATTTTTTTAATTTTTTATTATTTTAGTTTTTATTTATTTTTTAAATATTAATTAATATTTTTTTATTAAAAGGACACATGGCACATTTGTTGCACTAAGATTTCTTTAAAGAAATTTCAGCCATGAACTGAATACCCTCGGATCAATAATGGACTGAAAAATATCCAGTTTATGGCTAGGATTTCTAAGAGGATTTCTTCTTATAAATCCTATAATTACAAATGAGACACATGTCCCACTAACTAAAAATAATAATAAAATATTATTTTATATTAAAATAAAATAAAAATAAAGGGGTGGTTGGCCACCCCATTGTGGGTGGCCGGACCACCCCATTGGGGGCTGGGGGTAGCTTTGGCTGGTGGCCAAAGCCAACCCATGGTCCATGGGGGTGGTTCGGCCACCCCCAATGGCCAAATCTAAAAAATGAAACAAAATCGTTTGGCCTTTGGGGGTGGTCCGAAAAAAGAAAAAAAAATTGTTTGGCCCTTGGGGGTGGTCTGATCACCCCAGACCGACCAGTCTGGGGAAGCTGGGGTGGCTGAAGCCACCTTGAAGCCCAATAGGGGTGGTCCAGCCACCCCCAAGGGCCAAATGANGTCGAGCTTGTCGAGCGAGTCGAGCCTTAATCGGGTCGAGCTCACGAGCCCCGTCGAGCTTAGTCGAGCGAGCCGAGCTTGGCTCATTTACTAATCGAGCGAGCTTGTACAGTAACGAGCCGAGCTAAACAGTGTCGAGCTCGATTTCGACCCGAGCTTAACCGAGTCGAGCTCGAGCGAGCTCACGAGCCGCTCGGCTAATTTGCAGCCCTACCCCCAACTAGGGTGGCCAACTACCCTTTTATTTTTATTTTTTCAATATAAAATTATTATTTTATTATTTTTTTTAGTTAGTTAGACATGTATCTCATTTGTAGCTATAGAATTTCTAAGAAAAAATCATAACCATGAACTGAATATTCTTCAATCCATTTCCAAAATGGGTTGGAGACGATCTTGTTCCCATTTGGACCAGCCTCTTGGTGTCTTTAATCTTTTTGCTTTGGGTCACATTTGAAACACCAAATGATTATTTTATTGAGAAAATAAATAATTATTACTGGGTAAGTGGGTATAGAAGAAACTGGAATGAAATTTTAATTAATAATTATGTATTTTACTCTTAGCCTTAAGCTTTTTTTAATTAATATAGTATACTGGCCGTAAGCTTTTTTTATTTTTAAGGAGGCGCTCTACTCGTAAAATAATTAAGGTACAGATATATATATATGATACTTTGACACTCAAGTCAATAAAATATTTTTTTATAGAGAATAATAACAAATAAAACTAGATAAATGAGAGTAAGAAAATGTATATGAGTGAATTAGAATCATCTCCAATTCATTTAAGTTATATTTGAAGGGTATTTTTATCTACTCAAAAAGTGAAAAGACAAAAATATTATTCAATATAATTAATTAGATACTCTCTAGTTCAAATAAACTAGAGATAATCATGTTCCATAATACGCAAAGTATATCAAAATGTACCATCCACAGCGTGATAGTAACCTTAATTAATGTGTGCTTCTCTTAAGCCTTGTTGGACTTTGTTCAATATTAGTATGTAGTATGGTCGTTTAATTAATAATAAAGAGAAGGCCTAGGATAGTGCCTGTCAAGATTGACCATAAGAGAAGAACAAGACTGACCAGCAGGATGGAGTATTTTTCTCTTTTTTGTTTTGTGTTGTTGTTGTTGTTTTTTCACTCACTCCCTATCAAACAAGATTCCAAATTGTTAGTTCAATACAGACTTGCTTTTCTGCAGGAAATGTTATATTTGAACTTGAATCCACTGCATCCCTTGAACTCTTCTTCTCACCAAGAGATGCTTTATTTAAATAGTTTCCTAGTGAAATAAAAGGGTTTTTTGGTGTGAGCCTGACTCTCATATGCTTAAGTTAGTATATATTTAAATAATAGCTAGAAATGAAAATATGATCGAGTGTTTGGAAAGAGAGCAAAAGTCCCTATTATTTGGACGTGGGTTGCTTTTTATAAAGGTCTACCGTCAAGTGCTCAATATCATTGGCTCCTTCACGGGGAAAGTTTTTAGAGTGGTTTATCCCACGTCTTTTCACATTATAATGGATGCTTTTATGTAGCTACAAATCTAGTAGTGTGAATGAGCAATAAGCATAATTCTAATTCTCTGTTCACGCTGAACTAGAATATATTGTTGTTGGAAGTTGCTACACTTAGTTACTATGGATGAAGAAGCTATTAAAATACAGATTATGAATTTGGCCAAGACACTATAATGGTCTAATGTGACAATCAAATTACGATCAACATCTCTAAATCGAACCAAGCACATTGACATTAGATATCACTTTATTCTTAACTTGGGTGAGTCTAAGACATTGCTCTAGACTTTGTTCCTACTAAAGGCCAATTTGTTGTTTGAGGTCTACGGTGGGTCGATAATTAAGGAAGTTACGTAATAGAAGATTGGCCAATGAAAAGCTAGAGCTACTAAGAAAACAAGGAGGTAAGGAATGAATGTATACGTTAAATTTTCTATAGTAAATGATCATTTGGGATTGACCGTCTCAAAATAGTTTGGGGAAACTTCAGTTTGTCCCTTCGAATTTCTAACTGATTTTAAAAATACCTCATGATTTTTCAAAACTCTCACTTAGGCCCCCTGAACTTTGATTTGCTTTCACTTAGAACTTATCTGTTAGTTTTCAACGTTAAACTCAAACAATTTGACTTTTTATGCCCATTATACCTTCATGTTAAAACTACACCGTTTTGGGCCCCAAGCTTTCGCACCCACCAAACCCAAAACGACACCGTTTTGGGCATTAAAATTATATATATACATATATACATTTTAAAAAAGATATATATATATTTTTTTAAAAAAAAAAAGAAAAAAAAAATTGGGGTGGCTCTAGCCCTTGGCCAGCCACCCCATTTTTGGCTAAGAGGGTGGCAGGAGCCACCCCCATGGCCGGTCTGGGGGTGGTCGAGCCACCCCATGGCCAAGGGGGTGGTCCGGCCACCCCAAAAGGCCAAAAAAAGAAAGAAAAAAGAATGGGTTTTTGACTTTTGGGGGTGGCCGAATGTAACGCCCCGAGAATTAATTAATTGGTAATTAATTCAACGGTTCATCTCCCAGCCTTGTTCCACTCCGAACAAGACCTCCGGGACCTCTACTCCTCAAAAACAGAGGATACTAAGCAGCGAAAGTAATAAAATACAATAAACATTAATCAGTATAACCAGAGCATCTAACCAAAGATCATTAAAGCAGCGGAAATCATACTATAACATCAGTATAAGGGATCTATGCTAAACCTTAATATGCAAGCAAGCATGCATCAAGCCCTAATGTCTACAACATAACTCAAAAGTACTAGTTACCATGAGTACCCACTTAAGTTTACAATAAGTCCTCAAGCATCTCCTAGATCGAATCCTCCATAAGAATCGGATGTTTCACGGTATCCACTATCTAGAACAGCATAATCGTACATATGGAGAAAAAAGAGAAATAACACAAGAGTAAGTCTGACGACTTAGTGAGTAGAAATCCACATGACGTACCCATCATTAATTTGTGAATTCTTTTATTTATAAAACACATGCAACATTATGAGATGACAGTTATTATGCAGGTGGTATATATATAATATAATATATGCTTATAATCATGAGTAACAGTAATAGTTTAACAATATGATCTACCTGAGATATTACCCCTTCTCAGAAGGGTTGATGCTGTCCCAAGAGACCTGTAGTACAATGTCGATGCCCCAGTCATTGCACGAAACATATCGTACGTAACACTAGTGGCACGATCGGGTCCGACCCCGAGTGGCCCACACCGCTAATGACGTCTGTCCTATAGTGACCATTCATTGGGAATGGCTGCATCATTGGTCACGAGTCATTGGATCCAAAGCCCCCACACACGCACACATTGACCATAAAGCTAACATATATAGTAAGCCCATTGCCATTACTACCGCACATACCGGTGTACCATGTCATACGATGCAATTATCTTGTCTTTATTTTACATGCACAGTTTTACAAGTCTCTTTATTATCTTATTAACAGACACACGTTTTCACAAAAGAGAGTTACCCGTAGTTCCAAAATGTATTTCATGAGAGTTGCAAAACATGCATGTTTGACATCTATATAATATACGTGCAATGGAGGAAAAGTAACAACAAAGCATCCATGTGAGTTTGTACTCACCTGAGCTGTAAACCTCCTCCATGTAATTCCCTTGAGGCTCCATAAACTCGAATACTGAGAAAAGACCTATTATCAGTTCTATTTCTACTAAAACACAGTTCTATAACAAGGAAACATGAGCTATGGGACAGCTGGTGAAAATAGGGTTTCCCTGTCACACTCTGGCCGTACTGATGTACAAAAATAAAAGTACTCGCAATAGCACGAGTCGTTTGCTGTAAAGTTTTGTGCAAGTGCGAGGTCGATCCATAGGGAATTTGTTTTTATGCAATGAAATTGTTTCTCTATTTAAATAAATCCTATTTTAACCTAGATCCGCAATTGGTCGTGCAACAGTGATAAAAACTAAATTAAACGATAATTTAAACAACAATCAAAGTAAAACACTAAGGTTTCTGAATCCGCCTTGCCAAATCAAATAGCATACTCTCACAATTTACACACACAATTGACAATCAAACGCATTTTAACAGATTTCAAAAATCATAAACATGCATGTAAAATCATTCGATGAATCCATCCGTTAAAGAATTACAACGAGTATTTAATTGAGATCAAATCATCCACCGTATCCGTAGATCACGATGGATATTAGTCTCAATTTCAATCACTCGATGTATCCCCAGACATAACACAACGAATATTGAACAATGCATGAAATCACAAAAGACGCTCAATCACGTAAAGTAATAAAGCAAGAGAATTAATTTTGAACAAATAAAATATCAAATTGTGTGTATAAATTCACGAGAATACAACTGTTTATCATTGACAATGCTTCATCTTTAACCTTAGTTGAAGGTTTAGCCTCTCATGACAACAACAGACAAGAAATTATCAATTGAAATCATTGAGAAATTAAACTTACAATCAAGAAACGTTCACAAAGGCTTAGGCATGACAAAAGTCGTGTTTTTGCTCTCTACGGCGCCTCGCAACGTGTTTACAATGAAAAAAGAAAGTATTTATAAGCTAATTTTAGGGTTTCAGTGTTGCCAGGTCGGCCGAGTGCGATCGATCGCACTCTAGTTGCGTTCGATCACACTCGAGCATGCATTTCCAGTGCTGATGGGCACAAGTGCGATTGATCGCACTATATGTGCGATCGTGCACAGATGCTTCAGAATTTGTCAAATCTTGTGAAATATGAATTTGTAGGTCTTCGAGTTAGCTTTCCAATGACACTAAGATCACTCCAATCGGAGTTCTACAACTCTAGATATGACCGTTTTGGTGGGACTCATTGGGTGCGAATCATCGCTCAACTCAAATTTGCTTCCAATGCTCCCCGAACTGCCTTAAGTCCCATAATTAATGTAGTTAGCCCCAGATGTACCTTAGCAACCTGTAAAACACTAAAACACCAAAACTAACCAAAAATATCAGAAAATAACAAAACTAATGGTTTAACAAATACAGGCTAAGGGGCCCAAATATGCAATATTTGGCACTCATCAAATACCCATAAGCTTACATTTTGCTAGTCCCTTAGCAAAACAAAATGAAAAACATAACAAAATCAAGAAACATAAGTCCGCTGTCGTGGGAGAAACGGTTGCATTTAACATATGCAACAAGCCTTTTAAACCCTTAGGAATTCCCTAGAGGACGAGTGAAGTCTCGTGAGGGTTTTCCAGGAATGACCCACAAACATTTTATTGACACTATGTTATTGACAGACAAAGCCTTTTACTTAAACATATGGTTCATACATCATTAGCAAATTTAACAAGTTGAACATATAAACTAGGGCCGACAATTTTTACACGACCCGCGAAAACGACACGAACATGACACGAATAAACAGGTAATGGGTTTGGGTTAATCGGGTTCGGGTCTTAATCGGGTCTACCCGTTTAAGACCTGCGAATTTTCGTGTCTGACGGGTCTACCCGCCATTAAACGGGTTTGGCGTGTAGACCCGGTAGACCCGGCTAATATTCGAGTCTGACGGATCTACCCGCCAGACCCGCATTTTTTTTTTTTTTAAAGAGAAAAAGAAAATAATAAATTAATTAATAACTAAAAAGTTAAAAACGGGTAATGAAGATTCTGTTTGAGCTTTTTTTTCTTTTTTATTTTTTTTAATGTTGTTTACTCTTAGTCATTACATGCTTTGTGCCCTACTGGTGTAATGAAGATTCTGCATATTCTTTGATCAGTCTTACATCATTCGTATATCCATATGCTGCAATTTTCAGAAACAGTGCTCTGAATTACTGTAATGCTAGTATGCTTATACCTACTTTTTAATATACTTTTGTGTTGTAGCTTCTTGGATGTAATTAGTCTTTTAATCACATGTTTTCTCACCTAAAAGGAGAGTGCCTAGATATATTAATCAAAATTAATATTAATTCAAAATTGTAAATGGTAATAATACAATTTTAATTAAAAAAATAGCCTTTTAGCCTTTTAGGGGTTTTAGGGTTTTTTAATCGGGTTGGGTCGGGTCGTGTTTACCCAATAAGACCCGGTTAAGGTAAATGGGTAAAACGGGTCGTGTCGGGTCGTGTCTACCCAATAAGACTCGGTTATTGTAAACGGGTCGTGTTGGGTTACCTGTTTATTTTCGTGTCGTAATCGTGTCCAACCCGATTACCCGTTTATCTAAACGGGTCGTGTCTGGGTATAGCCTAATCGTGTAACGGGTACCCGCGAGTCTAATCGTGTCGGGTCGGGTTACCCGTTTTGTCACCCCTAATATAAACCACATCATCCAAACATCAAAACACCATTCAACTTATGACTGGAAAATTGAAACAACATATGCTTCAAGAAGTGAAAAGTGAACTAACACAAGGTCATGCAGTTTCAATCATTCTCAAAGAAAATGTGTACCCAAAAATTCATAGGACTGCACTATGATGAAAACAACCAAGGCTTGTAGACTGTGCAATGCTTGGCTCCCTTAAGCTTCTAAATGACTTATGTAACGAGTGTTGGGCCAGTGACTCCCAAACCAGATGACTTTAGGGCACTAGATGTAAAGACATCCCTAAGGGCTTAATTACTCAAGTCAAAAAGAGCTACGAAGCCTAACTAGCCATATAATCACTCAGCTGGACTTTCTCCTCTTTTTACGCGAACACTCACTGCTTGATGAGGCAAGAGGTCCGGTTACTCAATGAGAAGCTCAACCTTATGATTTTTTTCTTATTATTTTTTTCTTATTTTTTATTTTTTAAAGCCAAGGTTTTCCTCACCACATCAACCCACAAATCTCTAGAGACACACTCTCCTAAAGTCAAATCTCATACCCCACGGAGCCTAATGCTAGTGTGCATGTGAAAAATCTATCCAACACATGGGGTCTCTTTTATCCAACATATGAGTCAAACATTAGGATTTCTAATGATATGCAATGTTCAAACAAGTTAAACATACCAATGACATGCAATCCACAGTTATGATGTTAGGTCAAGATCAATCAACAACATAAACAAATAAAATGACAGATATGTCTACCCCACGCCTAAACTAAAATCTCACATTGTCCCTAATATGACCAGAAATACAATACCAGAGGGATGGCGCAAGTCAGGCATAACGTAAGAGAACGCTTCCCCAAACTTGAACGGCAGACACTCGACCTGAAAAACACATAAAAACAGAACAAAATGCACAAACAATATCAAATAACACAGAAAAATAATGAGGGTTGCCTCCCACAAGCGCTAAGTTTAAAGTCTTCAGCCAGACTCTCCACAAGAGAGGACAATCACTTTGAATAATTCGGATCTTCCAATAGAGTCGTCTCCACCTTTCTACTTCTCAACTCCAAGAATGGTTTTAATCTTTGTCCATTGACCTTAAAAGTGTTACCATTCTTGGGATCCTCAATCTCGATGGCCCCATGAGGAAACACTGACCGAATGATAAAGGGGTCGGTCCATCGAGATTTCAGCTTGCCTGGGAATAAATGCAATCTTGAATTATAAAGAAGGACTTTCTGATCAGGCTCGAAAGATCTCCTCAAAATGCTCTGGTCATGAGCCTTCTTCATCTGTTCCTTGTACATCCTTGCACAATCATATGCATCACTCCTCAACTCCTCCAATTCATTGAGTTGGAGCTTTCTTTGTGAGCCAGCTTTCGAAAGATTGAAGTTCAGCTGTTTAATGGCCCAATATGCCCTATGCTCCAACTCTACCGGAAGATGACATGCCTTCCTCGTACACAAGTCGATATGGTGACATCCCAATCGGGGTCTTGAATGCTGTTCTGTACGCCCACGGTGCGTCACTTAATCGCAGAGACCAATCTTTCCTATTGGGATTCACAGTCTTCTCCAAGATATGCTTGATCTCACGATTAGAAACTTCGACTTGTCCACTAGTCTGTGGGTGATAAGGGGTGGCAACCTTATGGGTAATGAAATACTTCTTCATCAACTGCTCGAAAATCCGGTTGCAGAAATGCTTGCCTCCATCACTTATAATTACTCGAGGCGTACCAAACCGAGCAAAGATAGTGTCTCTAAAAAATTGGACCACAAATCTGTGCTCATTAGTCTTGCAAGCAACGGCCTCCACCCACTTGGACACATAGTCCATAGCAACCAAGTTGTATAGATTGCCATAGGAGTTCGGAAAAGGTCCCATGAAATCAATGCCCCAAACATAAAAAATCTCAACAATCAAAATTGGGTTGAGGGGCATCATATTTCTTCTAGAGATACTCCCTAGCTTCTGACAACGCTCACAAGATGTGTAATAAGTATGAGCGTCTCTAAACAAGGTGGGCCAGTAAAATCCACACTGCAAAATTTTTGCAACTGTCTTTTTAGCACTGAAATGGCCACCAAATGCATGATCATGACAGAAGGAGATGACATTGGATTGGTCATGCTCAGGTATGCATCTCCTAATGATTTGATCAGGACAATACTTAAACAAATAAGGATCGTCCCAAAAAAAGTATTTCACCATGGCCAAAAATTTGAATTTATCTTGTCGCCCCCAATGCAAAGGCATTTGGCCAGTGACAAGATAGTTCACTATGTCAGCGAACCATGGTGCGGGATTCTGAGCAATGTGCATCAATTGCTCATCAGGGAAGGTCTCAGAAATGGGGATGGCGTCCTCGGTGTAGCCCACAGTCAATCTCGACAAATGATCCGCCACCACATTTTCGGAACCCTTTTTATCCCGAATTTCAATGTTGAACTCTTGAAGAAGCAAAATCCACCGGATAAGATGAGATTTAGCATCTTTTTTAGAAAAAAGATACTTCAATACAGCATGATCCGAGTAGATGATGACTTTAGATCCTAACAAATAGAATCTGAACTTGTCTAGCGCAAAAACGACAGCCAACAAGTCATTCTCAGTGGTGGAATAATTGATTTGTGCGTCGTTCAGAGTTCTACTTGCATAGTAAATGACATGGGAGAGTTTGTCAATACGCTGCTCCAAAACAGCTCCAACAGCGTAATCTGACGCGTCACACATTATCTCAAAAGATGCACCCCACTTGGGTGGCTGAATGACTGGTGTGGACGTCAGAATCTTTTTCAGAGCCCCGAATGCTTGCTTACACTCCTCATCAAAAATAGACGGGGTCTCCTTCACCAACAACTTGCACATGGGCCGGGCGATCTTACTGAAGTCCTTTATGAATCGCCTGTAAAATCCTGCATGGCCCAGAAAAGAACGAACATCTTTCACCGTACATGGGGGTGGAAGGTTGGAGATCAGATCCATCTTCGCTTTGTCAACCTCAATCCCTCGTTGAGATATGACGTGCCCCAATACAATACCTTGCTTTACCATGAAATGGCACTTCTCCCAATTAAGCACAAGGTTCTTTTCTTTGCATCTCACCAAGACCAGCGTGAGACGATGCAACAACTCTTCGAAAGATGAACCGAAGACCGAGAAGTCGTCCATGAAAATCTCAAGGAAACATTCTACCATGTCAGAAAATATACTAATCATGCACCGCTGAAAAGTAGCAGGTGCATTGCATAACCCGAAGGGCATGCGAAGGTACGCGAACGTCCTAAAAGGACAGGTGAAAGTCGTCTTCTCCTGATCTTCGGAGTCCACAGGGACCTGGTTATACCCAGAATAACCATCCAAAAAATAATAGTACTCGTGCCCAGCCAATCGCTCCACCATCTGATTGATAAACGGAAGTGGGAAGTGATCCTTCCTGGTGGTGGCATTCAACTTACGGTAGTCAATACAAACTCTCCAACCTGATTGAACACGAGTTGGCACCAACTCGTCATCTTTATTCTTGACTACCGTCAGTCCAGCTCGCTTAGGCACGACATGAATTGAGCTCATCCATTTGCTGTCAGAGATCGGATATATGATCCCAGCATCTAACAGCTTAATCACTTCAACTCTATCAACTTCCTGCATGGCTGGGTTGAGCCTTCTTTGTGGTTCCCTCGATGGCTTGGCTTTCTCCTCCATATGTATCTTGTGCATTACCACCGAGGGGCTGATCCCCTTTATATCCTCAATGGTCCAGCCGATAGCTTCCTTATGCTCTCTTAACACGTCCAATAACTTCTCCTCTTGAGCATCCACTAAATCTGAAGCTATGATCACGGGTAAAGACTCTGCTGGACCTAGGAACTTATACTTGAGGTTTTCAGGTAAAGGCTTTAGTTCCTTGTTGGGAGGATTGGGAACAATAGTGTCCTCCTTCTCACTACTCACCAGAGGAGTAGTCTCCAACATCGCATTTGCTTGCTTAAGCAACTTGTCCAAGTCCAGGTCCTCTCCAAACTGAGCAAAGCATGCCTCCAGGGGGTCCTCCATGTTTGATTTCTCAACAGCCTCTTCCATGATATCCTCTTCCATGATATCCTCTATCAAGCACACTTGCTGCACTTCATCATATTCCAGTGGTTGTTTCCTGATATGGAAAATGTTCAACTCCACTGTCATATTTCCGAAGAAAATCTTCATGACCCTCGTCCTACAATTAATTAGGGTGTTAGCCGTAGCTAAGAATGGTCGCCCTAAGATCACCAGTATTTGACTCCCTAGCTTATGAACTGGCTCTGTGTCAAGCACAATAAAATCCACGGGGAAGTAAAACTTATCGACCTTGATTAGCACATCTTCCACAATTCCCCGTGGAACCTTCACTGACCTATCAGCTAATTGCAGTGTCATAGTAGTAGGCTTCAACTCTCCAAGCCCTAACTGCACATAGACTGAGTAGGGTAACAGATTAACACTTGCTCCTAAATCCAATAAGGCCCTCTCAATCTGGCTGACTCCAATCATGCAAGTAATGGTAGGACATCCAAGGTCCTTGAACTTGATGGGTAACTTGCATTGCAGGATAGAACTAACCTGCTCGGTCATGAATGCCTTCTTAAGGACATTCGTCTTCCTCTTTACAGTGATCAAGTCCTTCAAGAACTTGGCATAGGAAGGTATTTGCTGGATGGCGTCCAAAAACATAATGTTAATCTGGACTTGCTTGAACACCTCCAGAATGTCCTCAAATTTTTCTCATTTCTTGGGCGCTTGTAGTCTTTCAGGGTAGGGCGCCTTAGGTTCAAAAGACCTAGGAGGGTCCTTCACAATGGGAGTGGCTGTAGATGGTTCCGCATCTCTTTCCTCTTTGCCACTCGCTTCCTCTTCTTGCCCAGCAGTGTCAACTTCTGGGTCCACCACATGATTCTCCACTTGTCTCCCTGACCTCAGTGTGACAATCGCATGCACATGCTCCTGCCTGAGCACTGAATTGGAAGAATTTCCAATTGCAAACGCCTTAGGATTCGGCTCGGGCTGGCTTGGGAACTTTCCTTTTTCTCTTTCACCCAAGTGATTAGCTATTTGTCCTATCTGATTCTCCATCTTTGCTATAGCTTGGGTGTTGACCATAGTCGCATTCTTCACCTCCTGGATAACCTGGCTATTGATCATGGTAGACTTCTAGAGTTCTTGCATCAGCTGGCCATTTGATTGGATGAATGTCCTCATTGTTTCTTCCAAAGCTAATTGTGCTGATGTGCCTGAAATTCGGGAGGATATTAGGTTTTAGCATTCTGAGGTGCTCCACCCTGATTTTGCTTCCACGAAAAGTTTGGATGGTTCCTCCATCCTGGGTTATATGTCTCTAAGTAAGGTCCAGTTGACTGCTTTCTGTAATCATTGAAAGCGTTCGCTTGTTCCATCGGGTACTCAGAAAATACCGGAGCAGATGGACAATTCTGTGCTGAGTACATAGGACTCGCACAGATGGAACAGCTATCAACAGTGTAAGTGTTGGCAGCATTGATGGATGGACCTACAGCGAGAGCGTCGAGCCTCTTGGTGAGCGCATCTATCTTCATGTTCATTTCAGTCTCTCCCTTCAACTCATAGATGCTCCCTTTCTTTGGGATGCGAGCAGATTTATCCCAACAGCTCGTAAAATCTCAAACTTGTGAGCTGTCGGACAGCTTGTCCAATGCCTTGTACGCCAAATCTCCCGTCAGGCTTAAGAATGCCCCCCCGTTCATTGATTCAATCATGCTACGGTTGGGCTGAGACAGCCCTTGGTAGAAAAATTGAACAAATCTCCACTTCTCATATCCATGTGGAGGGCACTTTATCAACAAGTCTTTAAAACGTTCCCAGCTCTCGAAAAACTTTTCATCCTCTTCCTGAGTGAACGACCTAATCTCCTTTCTGTACTCGTTCACTTTAGACATTGGGAAAAACTTATTGTAAAACTTGCTTAACAGGCTTTCCCAAGATGTAATAGACCCAGGCGTGTTGGAATCCAACCATGCCCTGGCTCTATCGTGAAGAGAGAATGAAAAAAGCCTAAGGAGAACCGACTCTTCAGAAATGTTCTGAAACTTGAACGTGGCACATATGTCCTTAAATTTCTTGACATAGCCATAGGGGTTCTCATGATCAAGTCCATGGAAAGAAGGTAAGAGTTGGATGACATGCGGCTTTAAGTCGAAATGGATGGCATTGGTGGGTGGTAACACTATACATGAATGAGAACTAGTTGCAACAGGTGCGAACAGTTCCCTCAATGATGTAGTGAAATCCACGTGCCAAGCTCTGGCTTGCTCTCCGTTTCCCGCTCTCACATCCTCATTCTCGAATATGGGTTGCTCCGCATTCTCAGGTATGTTCTCTTGTTGGTCTCCCATCTCACCTCTGCTCTCTCTCACAACGGTTGCTCTCCGTGTTCTCCT
>CM017321.1:45554172-45579361 GCA_006937295.1 Carpinus fangiana | reverse complement strand
GCAGAAGTTCTCTCTGCTTTCTTCTGCGAAGTTATGGTCGGCAAGCCCGAGTTCACAGACCCACTGACGCATGAGCTCAAGCACCATCCTGGGCAGATTGAAGCAGCTGCTATCATGGAGTACCTTTTGGATGAAAGCGACTACATGAAGGAAGCAAATCTTCGTCACGAGAAAGACCCATTGTCGAAGCCAAAACAGGACAGGTATGCACTTAGAACCTCTCCCCAATGGCTCGGACCCCAAATCGAAGTTATTCGCATGGCAACGCATTCAATTGAAAGGGAAATCAATTCAGTGAACGACAACCCGTTGATCGACGTTGCTCGTGATATTGCTCTCCATGGAGGGAATTTCCAGGGTACACCAATCGGTGTCTCCATGGACAATCTCCGCATTGCCGTTGCAGCAATTGGGAAACTCATGTTTGCTCAGTTCTCCGAGCTCGTATGTGACTACTACAACAATGGGTTGCCTTCCAATTTGAGCGGCGGGCCTAATCCAAGCTTGGATTATGGGTTCAAAGGGGCAGAGATAGCCATGGCTGCATACTGCTCTGAGCTTCAGTACCTGGCCAACCCTGTGACAACACACGTACAGAGTGCCGAACAACACAATCAAGATGTAAATTCTCTGGGTTTGATTTCAGCCAGAAAGAGTGCAGAAGCCATTGAGATCCTGAAGCTTATGTCTGCCACATACATGGTGGCCCTTTGCCAGGCAGTTGATCTGAGACATCTGGAGGAGAACATGAGGGAGGTTGTCAAACATGTCCTCCTCCAAGTTGTGAGGAAGACCCTTTACACTGCCGAAGATGGATCGCTACTTGAATCTCGCTTCTGTGAGAAAGAACTGTTGCAGGTAATTGAGCACCTGCCGGTATTCTCTTATCTGGACGACCCCACAAATCCCTCTTATGCCCTCTTGTCCCAACTGAGAGAAGTGCTTGTAGAGAAAGCACTGGAAGATCCTTCCAAGGGTGAAAATGGGAGTGACGAGGGGTTCTCAATCTTCAAGCGGATTCCAGTATTCCTAGACGAACTGAAAGCAAGGCTTGGAGAGGAAGTGACGAAAGCGCGGGAGAGATTTGAGAAAGGAGATTTTCCGGTGGCGAACAGAATAAAGAAATGCAGGACATATCCGATATATCGGTTAGTGAGGAGTGAAGTGGGGACAGAGCTGCTGAGCGGAGCGAAGAAGGTGAGTCCAGGGGAGGATATAGAGAAGGTATATGAGGCGATCAATGGAGGGAAATTGGGAGATGTGGTGGTGAAGTGCTTGACAAATTGGAAAGGGTGTGCAGGTCCATTCACTCCAAGGCCTCTGTCGTTGTCTTCTCCAATGCAGTGTAATCCTGAGTATTGGGGTTGGTTTGAGAAGGTTAGGTCTCCTAGAGTCCCAACTCCGACCAGTGGCGGCCGCGGAGGAGCCTTTTGATCTGGTTTCTTTTGTTTCTCTTCTTCTTCTTTTTTGAAGGCGGACTTGTATGAGATTACCATTTAGTCCCCAACCAACATTATTTCTGTTGTAATCATCGATCCTAAAAGATCCACTGGAATTAATAAATATCTTTTCATTTTTCATCTCTCTCTCTCTCCAACAACCACAATTTCAACGATTTTGATCAATGCACTTGAAAACATTGCAACCTAATTCAAAATAAAATCCAAAAACAATTTACAAAGTCAACAGTAAGTCTTCCGCCAGACCAACCAATATGATTTTTTTTTAAAAAAAAAAATGAAATTGTGTAGTTAAATAATAACAAATATTTAACATTTATTATTTTTATTCACATTAACAGGCTTGTAATCGGGGTGAAGTATTAACTATTCAAGTTCCGTTCAACAAGTCAAGTTTGAATTTATCATACCGCTAGATAGCTTGTTTAAGCTCGTTTCGTTTATTTTTTAAATGAACTCAAATTATATCAAAGTGTTGATTCAAACGTAGAAGTCTTTCTTATGTGACCATTCTGATCCCCAAGGTTCGCGCAACAGTCCTCACTAGGAAAAAAATGAAGAGTCCTTAAACATCAATACTTGATCCCGCAAAAGATGACTCTCATATGCTTAAGTTAGTATGTATTTAAATAATAACTAGAAATAAAAATATGATCAAGTTTTTGGAAAGAGACCAAGAGTCCCTATTATTTGGACGCGAGTTGTTTTTTATAATGGTCTACCATCAAGTGTTCAATACCATTTGTTCCTCAACGATGAAAGTTTTTAGAGTGGTTTATCCCACGTCTTTTCACATTATAATGGGTGCTTTTATGTAGCTACCAATCTAGTTGTGTAAATGAGCAATAAGCATAATTTTAATTCTTTGTTCACGCTGAACTAAATATGTTAGTGACAATTTCCTTCGTGATAACAAAAGGCATTGCTGTAAGATCACAAAAAGATTATAGTAAATGGGATATCAAAAAGAGGGCAAATTTTGAACGTTTGATACCAAGAAAGAGATGATTCAAGCAAGGAGATGTCTCTAAATAGGCATTTAATTCCCAGTGCCCACATTTGAATAAACGATCCGATGAAATTGACCTTTTTTAATATTGACAATAATACTTTAGAACGTATTAACCGATCAAATCAGAGTATTCACAACTGCTATTTTATATCTATTTTTCTTTTTGTTAGATCACTTTGAAAGCCTAAAGATTCAAATGCTCAAACACAAAATTACATCCAACGCAGGGTTTACCACTTCAACTTGTAAATTTTTTAAAATCACATAAATTATTTTTCGTCTTTCAATTGGATACGTATCTCTTTTTAATTATTCTCATGAACAATTCATTTAAAAAAAAAATTGATATTTGTCAATTTCCCTCCCACACGTCATGACGTCATTTGAGAGTGGAAGAAGCATTTAAGACACCCACGTGTCACTTGGGGCAGTGAAAAGACAGGCACGTCCGCTTGCCCTTATGAATTTTAGAGTAAATGTAAGGTTGGCGTGAGTGAACAAAATAGTATTCACATCAACTTTATTTTAATGATAAAATATTATTAAAATATTATAAATTATTATTCAATTTTTTAAATAATATTTTAATATTTTATAACAAAATAGTACACGCTATGAGTATTGTTCACTCACGCCAGCCTTACATTTATCATTACTCTAAATTTTAAAGCCTTGTCTCTCGGTCCATTTCCACCGAATGGGGGTTCTAGATCTTCTTCAATCTATTATAGATAGGAGGGAATCCAGTTCATCGTTGAGATTTCTTTAAAGAAATCCTAATGGCACAAATGTGCCACTTGTCTTCTTAATAAAAAAAATAATAAAAACATTAATTAATATTTTAAAAATAAATAAAACTAAAATAATAAAAAAAAAAGGGTTGCCGGCAACCCATTGGGCGCTGGCCAACAATTTTTTTTTTTTCTCAATTTGAGCCTTGGAGGTGGTCCATAGGGGTGAAATAGCTGTTACGGTTAGCGGTTAGTGGCTAAAACCGCTAACCGCCCGGTTAGCGGTTAACCGCTTTTTCTACTAACCGCTTTTTATTAGGTTTTTTTTTTGGCTGGTTTTAGGCCCACTTTAAACCCTTGTTTTGCTCACTTTAAATATTTTTTTCCTCTTTCATGGCCATTTTAGCATTAAAAATTGTTGGTCCTTCTACAACATATAACATACGAATAAAATTACAACAAAATTATCATTTTGGGTTAGGAATAAAGAAATATATAGAAGTGCAAAACTACGTCGTTCTGCACTTCTATATTATAAAAATAATAAAAATAAGGTAGGAGGAATCAAAATCAGGACTCCTGAGTAAAATAAGCGCACAATAACCACTAGACTACAATAACTTATTGTTATTTATTATATGAAATATATATAATATAAATATATATTATATTTTAAAAAAAGGCGGTTAGCGGTTAGGCGGTTTTTCAAAATCCACTAACCGCTAACCTCTAACCGCCTAGGCAGTTAACAGTTTTTACTAACCGCTTTCAAAGCGATTAGCGGTTAGTGCGAATAGCGGTTAGCGGATGCGGTTAGACAGTTTTAAATTTCACCCCTAGTGGTCCGGCCACCCCACCCCCAATGGCCATGACCCTTAGTTTTTTAAAAATATTTTTTAATTTTTTATTATTTTAGTTTTTATTTATTTAAATATTAATTAATATTTTTTATTTTTTTATTAAAAGGACACGTGGCACATTTGTTGCACTAGGATTTCTTTAAAGAAATTTCAGCCATGAACTGAATACCTTCTGATCAATAATGGACTGGAGAATATCCAGTTCATGGTTAAGATTTCTAAGATTAAAAATGAGACACATGTCCCACTAACTAAAAATAATAATAAAATATTATTTTATATTAAAATAAAATAAAAATAAAGGGGTGGTTGGCCACCCCATTGGGGGTGGCCGAACCACCCCAGTTGGGGGTTGGGGGTGGCTTTGGCTGGTGGCCAAAGCCAACCCATGGCCCATGGGGGTGGTTCGGCCACCCCCAATGACCAAATCTAAAAAATGAAACAAAATCATTTGGCCTTTGGGGGTGGTCCGAAAAAAGAAAAAAAAATGTTTGGCCCTTGACTACCCCCAAGGGCCATGGGGGTGGCCTCGGCCACCCCAGACTGACCAGTTTGGGGAAGCCAGGGTGGCCAAAGCCACCTCGAGGCCCAACAGGGGTGGTCCAGCCACCCCCAAGGGCCAAATGATTTTTTTTTTCTTTTTTTTTAAGATTTGGCCACCCTAGTCTGGCACCCCACCCCCCAATTGGGGTGGCCAACTACCTCTTTATTTTTTAAATTTTTTAATATAAAATAATTATTTTATTATTATTTTTAGTTAGTGAGACATGTGTCTCATTTGTAGCTATAAGATTTTTAAAAAAAAATCTTAACCATGAACTAAATATTCTCCAATCCAAAATAGATTGGAGAGAATTCTGTTCCCATTTGGACCAGCCTCTTGGTGTCTTTAATCTTTTTGCTTTGGGTCACATTTGAAACACCAAATGATTATTTTATTGAGAAAATAAATAATTATTACTGAGTAAGTGGGTATAGAAGAAACTGGAATGAAATTTTAATTAATAATTATGTATTTTACTCTTAGCCTTAGGTACAATATGATATGCTGATTGCTGATGATTAGAATCATGTAGTTGCTCTTACAATTCTTATTGGGTTAGAGTATGATATATACAACTATATCAGCTATCAAGATATTATTATTATTATTATTATTATTATTTTCTTGTATTGATTAGAAAAAAAAAAAAAAGCTAATACTAATTCTCATTTCGAGAGTTAAACTCTCACCTTAATATATATCCAACTATTTTTTAAAAAAAAAATTCTTAAAGTCACTTAATTATGACACATATGACAAATTCAAGATTGATGCTTATAATTTTTTCTGATGTCTCTTGGTTTTGGAATTCAATCATCTCTGGTTCAAATGAAATTAAAAATATTTAGTTAGTTATATTTAAAAAAATATTTTAGTCTTTTTACTTTTTGAAAAAATAAAAATATTTTTTTACTATAACTAACTGAATATTTTTTAATTAAAAAAAAACATAGAGAATATTAGCACTGTTTCAATTATTGGTGTACCTACTCCTTATTTGTTTGAATAAAAAAAGAAAAGAAAAAGAAGCTTTGACTGCATCCGGCCAAGTACTCCAAAGAAGACCATTTACTTGGAGGAGATGCCATTGCCACTCACTCACATGCCCCCTGACAGTAGTATTGCTTCTTGGCATGGTTGGTGGGTGTCTCGGTTCATTTCAACCAAGAGTTATCAACCCCTTATTATTGTCTTTCAGCTTTGCCTTTTATCATGCATCAATCAGTCTAGGGGGTGTCAATGCGGTTACGGTCAGTGATTAGTAACAATAATCGCTAACCGTAACCGCCTTAGCGGTTATTAGATTTCACTAACCGTAACCGTTAATCGTTTAGCGGTTAGTAAAATAGATAATCACCTATTAACCGCTTCTTTAAAATTGGGCTATTTCTTGAGCTTTTTGGGCTTTTATTACTACATTATCATACACTCATACTATGATACTAAGATGGGTAAATTTATAAATAGTTTCACTCCTTATGAAATTATTATCATATTTACTTATAAACTTTTTTTAATTGAACTTATTATCTAATGGTAATGCTCAAACTCCTAAATCTTAAATTCTTAATGATCTAATAGTCAAACACTCATACTTAAATTATATGATCATATTATCTCACAGATCACAATTCATTTTAATATAATAAAATTATCTTAGATCTAAGAATCTAAGATAATGTGATATATGTTTTATAAATATAAAGTATCTAATAATTCTTTGATTCAATTGTGATTATAAATAACACATTGTTTAATGAATTCAATATTAATTACTTAATTTAATATTATACGAATCACATTATCGTTGTACATTAAGAATATGATTAACTTAAATAAAATATTTGAATTGTCATTGAATCATATGATTAAGTATTGATCTTATACATTTATATTATTCAATATGCATAATTGCATATATGTATAATTATTTAATATATACTAAATTACAAAATATTAGAATAAGAATGTATGATATAAATACTTACAAAGCTAGTTAATTTGTAACTACAAACTAATTAATAATTATGTTACTTATGTAGTTTATATTACTTGTTGCTAACATATTTTATATATATATATATATATTATTACATAACATATCATATATTATTACAAAGTTACAAACATATCATATATATAAATATTATATATGAATAATTTGTTATTATATAATCATATAAATTATAATGATAATACATTAATACTTCAATTGTGGTTATAAGTAACACATTGTTTAATCCAATGTCAATTAATTAATTTGATATTATACGAATCACATTATCATTGTACATTAATAATATTATTAACTTTAATAAGTATTTGAATTGTTATTGAATCATATAATTAAGTATTAATCTTTTACATTTATATTATTCAATATGCATAATTGCATATATGTATAATGTATAATTATAATTTATAATATATATAAACTTATAAGTTGATAACATACATTGGAACTAAGTCTATAGATACTTAATTGTTCATTATTGTATTAATATGAACTTGCATACTTATAACTTATGACTTATGAATATGTATATATAATTTGTTATTATATAATCAAATGATTTTATAATTAATTGATCATGTAATATAATCATATAAATTATAGTGATAATATATTAATACTCAAATAATGATTTAATTATCTAAAACAAAAATGTGATTTAATCATTAATGATCAATTGATTATATTATATGTATAAATATTATTATAATTATAATTATAAAAATATAGTATATAAAAAGCGGTTAGCGGTTACGGTTAGTAAATCCTATAATCGCTAACCGCAAGGCGGTTATAGCGGTTAGGCAGTTAAGCGGTTGGCGGTTATAGCGGTTAGCGGTTGGCGGGTGGTTAATTACCGCCCGCATTGACACCCTTATGAATCACGATTTGTACATGGGACTTAATTAGCATCATCAAATTATTAGCTGAGAAAAAAGGAACAGTATACTGGCCGTAAGCTTTTTTTTCTTTTTTTTAAGGAGACGCTCTACTCGTAAAATAATTAAGGTACAGATATATATATGATACTTTGACACTCAAGTCAATAAAATCTTCTTTTTATAGAGAATAATAACAAATAAAACTAGATAAATGAGAGTAAGAAAACGTATATGAGTGAATTAGAATCCTCTCCAATTCATTTAAGTTATATTTGAAGGGTATTTTTGTCAACTCAAAAAGTGAAAAGACAAAAATACTCTTCAATGTAACTAATTAGATACTCTCTAAGTCAAATAAACTAGAGAAGATTATGTTCCATAATACGCGAAGTATATTAAAATGTACCATCCACAACGTGATAGTAACCTTAATTAATGTGTGCTTCTCTTAAGGCTTGTTGGTCTTTGTTAATTAATGTGTGCTTCTCTTAAGGCTTGTTGGTCTTTGTTAGCTAAGACCCAATATTAGTATGTAGTATGGTCCTTTAATTAATAATACAGAGAAGAATAGTGCCTGTCAAGATTGACCATAAGAGAAGAAGAACAAGACTGACCGGTAGGATGGAGTATTTTTCTCTTTTTTGTTGTGTTGTTGTTTTTTCACTCTCTCCCTATCAAACAAAATTCCAAATTTTTAGTTCAATACAGACTTGCTTTTCTGCAGGAAATGCTATATTTGAACTTGGATCCACTGCATCCCTTGAACTCTTCTTCTCACCAAGAGATGCTTTATTTAAACAGTTTCCTGGTTAAATAAAAGGGTTTTTTTTTTTTGTGTGAGCCCGACTCTGATCATATGCGTAAGTTAGTATGTATTTAAATAATAGCTACAAATGAAAATATGATCGAGTGTTTGGAAAGAGACCAAAAGTTCCTATTATTTGGACGTGGGTTGCTTTTTATAAAGGTCTAGCTACCATCAAGTGCTCAGTACCATTGGCTCCTCCACGATGAAAGTTTTTAGAGTGGTTTATCCCATGTCTCTTCACATTATAATGGATGCTTTTATGTAGCTACAAATCTAGTAGTGTGAATGAGCAATATTTAAGCATAATTCTAATTCTCTATTCACGCTGAACTAAAATATATTGTTGTTGGAAGTTGCTACACTTAGTTACTATGGATGAAGAAGCTATTAAAATACAGATTATGAATTTGGCCAAGACACTATAATGGTCTAATGTGACAATCAAAGTACGATCAACATCTCTAAATCAAACCAAGGACATTGACATTAGATATCACTTTATTCTAGACTTTGCTCCTACTAGAGGCCAATTAGTTGTTTGATCGAGGTCTACGGTGGGTCAATAAGGAAGTTACGTAATAGAAGATTGGCCAATGAAAAGCTAGAGCTACTAAGAAAACAAGGAGGTAAGGAATGAATGTATACATTGAATTTTCTATAGTAAATGATCATAAGGGATTGACCGTCTCAAAATAGTTTGGGAAAACTTCAGTTTGTCCCCTTGAACTTCTAGCTGATTTTAAAAATATCCCCTGAACTTTCAAAACATTCACTTAGGCCCCCTGAACTTTGATTCGCTCTTACTTAGAACCTCTCTATTAGTTTTCAACGTTAAACTCAAACAGTTTGACTTTTTATGCCAATTATACCCGCACATTAAAACTACACCGTTTTGGGTTCCAAACTTCAACACACACCCAACCCAAAACAACACCGTTTTGGGCATTCAAATTTTATATATATATATAAAGAAAAGGAATTTTTTTTTAAAAAAAAAAAAAAAATAGGAAAAGAAATAGGAGTGGCTAGAGCCACCCCATTTTTGGCCTTGCCACCCCCATGGCCGAAAAAAAAAAGAAAAAAGAAATGGGTTTTGAGCTTTTGTTTGGGGGTGGCTCGAGGACCACCCCTAAGGGCCTAGGGTGACTTATAAGCTATAACCCAATTTTTTTTTTATCTTTTATCTTTTTCTCTCTTTTCGTTTTTTAGGATTTTGAATAAAGATTAAGATAACCCAAAATTGATATAATATTAATATATAAGAGATGTGATATAGCCACAGCATAGACCCAATAAATATCAAATTTTTTTCCTACGTGTCATTTAAAAAAAAAAAGAATAAAATTGAATTCAAAACACCAAACTTTAATTTTTATTTTTATTTTTTAAATGACGTGTAAGAGAAAAGTTGAATTTTTATTAAGTCTATGCTGTGACTTTATCATTTCTCTTAATATAAATAAGTTAATTCTAACTACTACAATGATCACGAGATCCTCGCATACCAAATCCCATTGGGGTGATCATGAAAAATCTCAACTTTCTTTTTTAACTTATGAAGTGATGATTGGTAATTACAAGGATACTGAAAATAGGCTTGTAATTTTCTTTCACAATAATAACATAAAATTATGAGAGAAACAAGCGTGTTTGAAGAGGTCGGACATGTAAGTTCAGCTGCCCGTTGGGAATAACAAGGAAACCCAAAAAAACTGTAGACACAAGTGTATGAACAATTGATACCACTTATATATATAAACGTTTTTCTTTTGTTTTTTTAGGATATAATGGGCATGAAAATACAAAATGTTTGAGTTTAACATTGAAAATTAACAGAGTGGTCTAAAGTAAAAGCAAATTAAAGTTCATGAGGCTTAAGTGAGAGATTTAAAAGTTCAAGAGAAGTTTTTAAATTTAGTTGAAAGTTTGAGAGGACAAATTGATCTGAAAACAAATCAAAATTTAAAAGGCCTAAGTAAGAATTTTGAAAGTTCAAAGATTTAGAGTGGGTCACCAAATATCATTTGTCACATTGTGCGAAGAGTTTCCCTTTTGGTTGGTTTAATTTTTAATTAGTGGAATATGTTAGCTCAAATTGTTGTATGACAGTGCATTCGCGTGCTTGGGTTGGATTCAGGTCCCTTCAAATATAATATTATAAAGGATTCGGCTATAAATATAATATTATAAATGTGACACAAACACTAGTGTGCATAATCTTGTGTGGTGAAATACCAAACTCAACACCGTGCTTGTCCGGCTGGTCAATCTTGGCATGCATTTTCCATCTCAATATCACTTATTTGATCACCAAGGAAGCACGTGCTATAACCCCACAACAAGAGTCAATGGTCTTGTATGGAGTACTTGGAAGTAGTGACCCGCACAAACCCCACCAACCAATTGACCATATCGGCATATCCTATTATCCTTCCATGCAACTTCAATCTCCACCAACCAAAACGCCTCTTTCGTCTAAAGACATTATTAACGTTGATGCAGGCCGCCACTTGAGCACTTGTGTCTACTATAAATAGATGCCACTAACTACTTCCCTCTCAAACTCATCGACAGCTACTACGCACCAATCCCACCTCTGAAATCTCTTCTCAAATCCTGAAGACATGGCAACCGACGGACTTGCCCGCCCAGTCAAACATGTCCGTCCAACTCCTCCACCTCTTCCTCTCTCAAAAGACACCATGAACCTCATTTGTGTGTCGGAAAATTCTCACTTGTCAGCCCCTCTACACTGGAAGAAAGCTGCAGAGGCCCTCCAATGCACTCATTTTGATGAAGTCTGCCGCATGGTGTCCCAATTTTCAAAGGTGCAAACCGTCGACATCCAGGGCACCTCCCTCACTGTTGCTCAGGTCACTGCAATCGCTCGCCGCAGTGAAGTCAAGGTTAACCTTGATGAAGCCGCGGCGCGTGAACGTGTAGCCAAAAGCGCCAACTGGGTTGCCGACAACATCTCCCGGGGAACAGACACGTACGGTGTTACCACCGGCTTCGGAGCCACGTCACACCGGCGCACCAGCAAAACTACCGACCTCCAGACAGAGCTTATACGGTTCCTTAATGCCGGAGTGATCGGGAAAGAGAGTCTTCCGTCCACTTATTCAAAGGTAGCTATGCTCGTTCGCGCAAACACACTCATGCAGGGCTATTCCGGTATTCGATGGGAGGTACTCGAAGGCATGGCCAAGCTGATGAACAAAAATTTGATCCCTAAGCTGCCTCTAAGGGGGACTATCACGGCTTCGGGGGATCTTGTACCGCTATCTTATATTGCTGGTTTACTGACTGGCCGCCATAATTCCAAAGTGGTCACCCCTGAAGGTGAAGAAATCACAGCCTTGGAAGCTCTCAAGAGGGCAGAAATTCCAGCTCCTTTCGAGCTCCAAGCAAAGGAGGGCTTAGCTCTTGTAAATGGAACAGCTGTTGGCTCTGCTGTGGCTGCAACAGTTTGTTTTGATGCCAATGTTTTGGCTCTGTTCGCAGAAGTTCTCTCTGCTTTCTTCTGCGAAGTTATGGTCGGCAAGCCCGAGTTCACAGACCCACTGACGCATGAGCTCAAGCACCATCCTGGGCAGATTGAAGCAGCTGCTATCATGGAGTACCTTTTGGATGAAAGCGACTACATGAAGGAAGCAAATCTTCGTCACGAGAAAGACCCATTGTCGAAGCCAAAACAGGACAGGTATGCACTTAGAACCTCTCCCCAATGGCTCGGACCCCAAATCGAAGTTATTCGCATGGCAACGCATTCAATTGAAAGGGAAATCAATTCAGTGAACGACAACCCGTTGATCGACGTTGCTCGTGATATTGCTCTCCATGGAGGGAATTTCCAGGGTACACCAATCGGTGTCTCCATGGACAATCTCCGCATTGCCGTTGCAGCAATTGGGAAACTCATGTTTGCTCAGTTCTCCGAGCTCGTATGTGACTACTACAACAATGGGTTGCCTTCCAATTTGAGCGGCGGGCCTAATCCAAGCTTGGATTATGGGTTCAAAGGGGCAGAGATAGCCATGGCTGCATACTGCTCTGAGCTTCAGTACCTGGCCAACCCTGTGACAACACACGTACAGAGTGCCGAACAACACAATCAAGATGTAAATTCTCTGGGTTTGATTTCAGCCAGAAAGAGTGCAGAAGCCATTGAGATCCTGAAGCTTATGTCTGCCACGTACATGGTGGCCCTTTGCCAGGCAGTTGATCTGAGACATCTGGAGGAGAACATGAGGGAGGTTGTTAAACATGTCCTCCTCCAAGTTGTGAGGAAGACCCTTTACACTGCCGAAGATGGATCGCTGCTTGAATCCCGCTTCTGTGAGAAAGAATTGTTGCAGGTAATTGAGCACCTGCCGGTATTCTCTTATCTGGACGACCCCACAAATCCCTCTTATGCCCTCTTGTCCCAACTGCGAGAAGTGCTTGTAGAGAAAGCACTGGAAGATCCTTCCAAGGGTGAAAATGGGAGTGACGAGGGGTTCACAATCTTCAAGCGGATTCCAGTATTCCTAGACGAACTGAAAGCAAGGCTTGGAGAGGAAGTGACGAAAGCGCGGGAAAGATTTGAGAAAGGAGATTTTCCGGTGGCGAACAGAATAAAGAAATGCAGGACATATCCGATATATCGGTTAGTGAGGAGTGAAGTGGGGACAGAGCTGCTGAGCGGAGCGAAGAAGGTGAGTCCAGGGGAGGATATAGAGAAGGTATATGAGGCGATCAATGGAGGGAAATTGGGAGATGTGGTGGTGAAGTGCTTGACAAATTGGAAAGGGTGTGCAGGTCCATTCACTCCAAGGCCTCTGTCATTGTCTTCTCCAATGCAGTGTAATCCTGAGTATTGGGGTTGGTTTGAGAAGGTCAGGTCTCCTAGAGTCCCAACTCCGACCAGTGGCGGCCGCGGAGGAGCCTTTTGATCTGGTTTCTTTTGTTTCTCTTCTTCTTCTTTTTTGAAGGCAAACTTGTATGAGATTACCATTTAGTCCCCAACCAACATTATTTCTGTTGTAATCATCGATCCTAAATGGTCCATTGGAATTAATAAAATATCTTTTCATTTTTCATCTCTCTCCAACAACTACAATTTCAACGATTTGATGAATGCACTTGAAAACATTGCAACCTAATTCAAAATTAAATCCATAAACAATTTACAAAGTCAACAATAAGTCTTCCGCCCGACCAACCAATACGATTTTTTTTTTTTTAAATGAAATTGTTGTAGTTAAATAATAACAAATATTTAACTTTTATTATTTGTATTCACATCAACAGGCTTGTAATCGTGGGTGAAGTATTAACTGTTCAAGTTCCGTTCATTTTAGTTCGTTTCGAATATAAGTCAAGCTCGAACTTATCATACTGCTAGATAGTTTGTTTAAGCTCGTTTCATTTATTTTTTAAATGAACTCAAGTTATATCTATCAAAGTGCTGATTCAAACGTAGAAGTCTTTCTTACGTGACCCATTCTGATCCCCAAGGTTCGTGCAATAGTCCTCGCTAGGAAGAAAATGAAGAGTCCTTAAACATCAAAACTTGGGCGGTAGTTGCACTCACTTGTTGGCAAAAGCTACAAAAGCATATTCTACGCTTGTTTAACAGGGAAAATGCTTTCTTACACAAGTGGAAGATACAGACCCCAATCAAGAATAAATGGAAGACACTTCAGAACCTGCAAACTACCAAATATATAGCATATCCAAATAACAAGAGACCAAAGTACTGAGAATACAAATACTGTGCTAAAATGGCACAACACTGAAACCTCTGACTAACTAAATAGTTAGCTAAGCCCAGCATGAGAGAATTACAAAGGGTGAGCATTAACCCACCTCCCTGTGATATCAAGGACGCGCTCTCTTATTGCTGCACGACGGGCACTTGTACTGCTTTATGTGCTCCGCCCTTGCAGGGGTGATCTTCACGCACTTTCCATGAAACCACTTCTCACATATGTCACAACATATCCAGAACTCATCTGCAGCGTAGTTCTCCCCACATGCTCCGCACAAGGTCTCCCCGTGCTCTTCCTCATCTTCCTCGTCCACTACCTCATCCTCATCCTTTGCCAGCATTACCTTTGAATACTTGCCAGATTCCAATCCTCCTCGCTGTTTTTTTTTTTTTTTTTGTCAAATAAAAGAAATAGTAAAGCAGCAGAGAAAGGAATAGCAATGAAGTAATTATTAAGCCGTGGATTATAGATTAAACACTAAATTAACATCCAACATAGAAAGTATTCAATGCAAACACAGATTCCACTGTCCAGCGGCAACTAGATGAGGAAACTCATTTCAAGTAACGACACCTATTGAAAATATTATTCAGGACTGGTTGATACATTTAGATACACAAATATAGTTTCTTTAAATGAACTCAACTCAACTAAGCCTTGTTAGAGCATATCTAGGAGTTCAAGAATTATAGTCACAGTTCAATTATTAGTCCTCAACTGTTACTATAATTCTTGAACTCCAAGATATAATCTAACAAGCCTTACTATGTAACACGGATTATAATAACACCCAAAAGAAAAAAGAAATCACTTAAGAGCATATATTAGAACAATGAGACATAGACATGTTGAAAAATTGAAAATCACATGGTTCCATAATGCTAATTCATCGAATCCAATAGTAGATTTCTATTGCAAACTTGAATCTGTTCATTACTAGCACACAGAAATACTTCATACAAAAATTCTAAGGGCATGCGGCCATATTATTTAAATAAATCCTTATTTCTTGTAAAATCACTTTAAAAGTGCACTTTATCAAGCAGCAAACGATTCACTTAAACTTACCAGGTCCCTCATGGAACAAATAACAAAAAGCAACTGAATCAGGTTCTGCATTTCAAGCATCAAATTATGTACAAATAGAGATCAGAATGAATATGAAACTCCATTGAGTATAGTTTGCTAACAATCTCTGAACAGGTTTTCTAAATTCTTCAATTTTCCTTTTAGCAAACATGCCCTAGGCCTAACAGAGGGAAGTACGACACAGTTGTAACATGTGAAGAACACCTACCAATTCTCAAGCACATACAATGAAAATTAACCATTAGAGTAAGAATTATGAATTATTCATCATATATTCATCAAGACACATGATAAAAATCAACTAGACTCATAGACACACCTGGAAAACATGAATGCTAGACAAAGGATATATGAGCTGACGTTAGCCTTGATGCATATGGAAAAATTATTTCAGACAAAGCAATGGAAAAAATCATAGTAGTAAAAAATAAAAGCTGAGAAGCAAGTATATCTTTCTTTACCCCTTTAGACCCTGACTTGGATTTGTTACTGCTATGATTTGAAACAGACTTCTCCTTCGGCTGTTTCTTTGTAGATCCAGTCACAACCTCAAATATTGTTGGCAGATCATTTATCATAGAAAAGAGACGTTTCCTGTGTCAGAAATTTCATTTTACTGGTAAATAAGGAAATATTAGAAACAACCTAAGCATCACCTGAAAACCATTAGCTCTTAGCCACAGTTTAGAAACCAATAGTCCATTTCAAAAATCAACAATCATGTCATTATCCATTATTTCCTAGTCCTGGGTTCTAAATAAATGGCAGATTACACTCACTAACAAACAGAAAGCTCAATCGCAAAGAATGCGAAATCCACAGACACACACACATGAGAAACTGAAAATGCGAAGAAATTTTGTAATAACAAAAGCAATCCTTATCATGATGAAGCTGTTATGATAATTGTTCTTCTCTTATGGTCTTTATTTTTAAGTCAGCCAAAGCACAATCACAATGGAAGCAAAAAAGTATTTGATAAAGGCTAAGAACATAACAGTTGAAGTTGTGAAAGGCATATTTTAATAACGAGACAAACTTTGCATGATATCTCATTGATCATTTCACATAACCTTCACAATTATTATGCATATATAAACTACATAATTCCTATAGATTCCAGTATTTTGGAAGCATAATAGACAAGTGATAGATGGAAGAGGATATACCTGTCAGCTTTATCAAAACCAAATCTGGCACCAAAATAGAATGCCACTGCAAGTAACCATGCATCACTGTGAACAGCAACCAGAGATAGCCAGTCCTTTTCTTGCATGCCGTCTCTGGCAAAGTTGATCCCTAATGCAGGTTCTGGGAGCTCCGGAGGCACTTCTTCAGCAGGTAAATTAACTTCCCACTGTTCATTAGGGAATCCATAAAGGCAAAGATTCTCCTTCTCTGAAGGTGCACCAGTTAGTCAAGTACAATAGGCATCAGGAACCGTCAGAAGGTGGACACAACAAGTAAATAATAAATTCAGTGTCCTTTAGCATATTCTACATATATAACCCATCACAAAATTGATCATACACACCAAGGCACATGCATCTGCGAAACATTGGATTTGCATAAGAAATGTTAAGTGTGAGCATCCTTATAGAATGACCATTTAATCCAATATCAAAAAGTACTAGGATACAGAGAATGCCATGGTAGTCGATTGATGTCTCAAAACTGTGAACCTAATTGAGTAACTGACAGCAATGTAGCTACTTATGAACATGGTTTGCTAATATAATCACCACGAGAATCAACATATAATTAACTATTGACCCAGGCAGTTCCAGACCCAAGACACTAGGTTTGGATTGTAACAACTGTAATCCTATTTTTTATTGGAAGAAAAATAGAAAGCTTAAAACAAAAGATTTAAAGTTCAATAACAACTTCTGCTCCCAAAACTCGATTCTTCATTGTGCAATTTCTTAGCCAAAACAAATGAATCTGCTATACAGAGTATCCAAACATCATGAAAGTAACAAAGCAAATGAATGGAATACAACATGGAACACGTTTTAGATGGTTCAAGAAGCTTGGAATTTTAAAATGTGATTAAATCTTCAAAAGTTTATATCATGGACGAGTATTAAGTACTATTTATAGCTCAAATTGGAACTTTGATGAGGAGCCATCAGTATCAAGATATATCTAGAAAATGTCCAATCAAGCTATATCATTGTGGTTGAAAAAAATTTAACAAGTGCCTATGGAATCCAAACTCTCGAGGAGATGGCCTCTGCAATAACTTTTTACTTCTTTGATAAATAAAATAGTCATATTAGGTTTATAGTGCCATCCATCAGAAAGGTTATTTTTACATACAAATGGGAAGAACCGGAAGAAGATTAAATTTGAATAAGAAAATGCGGATAACTATGTTTCCTGATAACTACAAGAAGAAAGTTAACTGAAAAGCTTGAGTTTGTGATATTAAGGAAAATGCACAACCAAAAAAAGTATCGAAAGCAGGAATGCTGAACCAAGAATATCAAGAATCATTACTTATCAAAAAAAAAAAAAAAATCAAGAATCTTACAAAAATTTCACGAAAAAGAGCTGTGAGGAGAATTAAGTGAATAACGAATGAATTTTTTTTTTTTTTTAAATGATATATTGAATTGCAAACATCCATGACTCCAGAAAATAAAGAAACGCATTAATCAAATCTGGCATTTGCTTGCTATATACAATTCATTAAAAGAATGCATTTTTAGGGCACTTCATTTGTAGTAAACACAGTCAGCAAATAAACAGCATGTTCCAAGCTGCAAGCTATCGAACAAGGATCATAATGTTAAAGCAACAGGCATCCGAAGAGTTGCTAATGACTATCTTCGCTTATTAAACACATGCAAATTACGGCGACAACCACAAACTTAATGTTTAAGACAAAGATTGCAAGCATAAAACTCAAGTAACAAAATTTAAGTTCACCACAACAATTATTTTGGAAAAGGCAACGAACTGACTAAAGTCTTCTACGCTTAAACACATTGTAATCTCAAACCCAACTTCAAACACGCACGCACAAACAGAGATGCAAGGAAGAGGGAAGGTAGAAACCCTAACCAGGATCGCACTGCTGATAAAATTCTTCGACATCTACAAAACCACACCAAAAAAAAAAAAAAAAAATCAGAGCCATTACAAACAAGAATCTGCAGAATGAGGAAATTCGCACCCGAAAACCCTAACGCTCTGAAAGGATAAAAAACTGAGAAAAGGAGAGTTAATTCAAAGTGCAAGTGCGAGACCAGTGGTGAGGGCCTTAATCATGCCGGCTCGACGTCCCTTGAAGTCTCTGAAGACTTCCTCCACTGTGCGCGGGTTGTACTGTCCTCCTCCGTCCATGTGCGTACAGTTCCAGAGCTTGAAAAAGAATTAAGATAACAGAGATTTGAAGGAGAAGAAGAGGGGACAGAATGGGTAATAGGGAAGTTCTCAAGGGCTATTTAGATGCGGATGGCATTGAGAGCCAAAAATAGCCATTTCAGTAGCAGAGGGTAGGGAAAGGCATATACACGGTCAAATAAAACTAAAAAGAAAATGAAGGGGGGGAGGATCCGGTGCGTGTAACACTAGCTTTGGCTTTACTCTGACGGTGTGACGGGGCGTCCGCTTATTGGCTAGACTTTGTGGTGGTGAATGCATCCTACGGTCCTTCCGGGGCCTTTTGACGGATTTTAAATCGAAATTTCAAATTGGGTTTTGGGTGATGAGAGATGGGTTCGGACTGGCGGGGACAGTTTGAGGAAGAGGGTGAGATGATAAGGTGCGCTCCGGGTGTTTTAATAGGTGGTCCATAAGGCCAGACTCGCGTCTCCATCATTTAGATTTGAGTACGATCAAAGGCAGGCTGATGGATCCTACGGCTACTATTAGATCGCCAAGTGGTGGGGAAGGGGTGGGTCCAGATCTGCCGCAGACACGTGTCCTGGTGTGTCACCAGAACCAGAAATCTCTGAGCTCCGAGCATCACCGTGGCAGCAGCCAGCAGTGAGTCGATGGCTCTGCGTATAAATATAGGATCTATGGCCTGGGAGATGAGAATTGCTTTCGGATTGAACGTTTACGCAACTGCAACTGGGAAGCAGCGATACCTCTCAAGTCAACTGTGCCGATCCATCCACGTGCGGCTTCGGGCCTCACCTCAGTATTCGACGGTTAAAAGTATAACGTACCGTCTTCGGTCTCAAGATCTCTTTACAACGAAAGTTCTGTTTATTTTAAGAGTGTTTTATATATATATATATATATATATATATCATATAAACGTGAGGAGCTTCTCGGAAGAAATAGGCAACGAAGAGAATTATATTTATAGGACTGGCATATCCCAAATAGTTCTGGTTTCTACACTCAAACCATTGCCAAATAAGTAGTGTCTAGTCTCTACACTCAAAACTGCCCAATGCAGAGGACCCGGAGCCCCCGGCCCCCTCCTGTTTGTAGAGAATCTTATTTCCTTCCAAGTGAGCGGACAGGGAGGAGAAGTTGACGTGGACATGAGGATATGAACTTGCCACAAAACAAAAGTTTCTCCCGGTCCAATATCCAATGCCAGCAACGCCTTTTTGATTGCTATGGTTAACAAAATTTCTTGTCTATACAACATCAGCCTCTTCTTTGTCACGTCATTGAAATTCCCAAATATTTGTCCTCTAGGATATAATCAGATGAGAGAGAACACTCTACTCTACCGACTACCGGTATGAATTTCTCATATGGGAATTATATACTTTATTTTTTTGGATAAGTAAAACTATTTTCACATTAATGTCGTATCAAAGTACTTTTTTATACGAATAACAAAACGTACCCTCCAAAAAGCATTAACAACCGAGCCACTTGCTATTTTCTGTTACATAACCAAAAGATTATAGGCACAATAGGCCTTTCTCATGCTTGAATAAAGATTGCATCTTGTCTTGGAGACATTGGAGCTCTGGTAAATGGTAACCCTGCGGCTCAGATTACTAGCAGGACTTGAGAATCTAGTGCATATACAGCAAAGAATATATATATATATATATATTTTTTTTTCCCTTCTTGCTGAATACATGGCAAAGACAATATAGATCAAACTAACAATTGTCTAAGCGAAATAATGCCATGGTACACAAAAAGATACAACAGTCCAGCGCATCAAACTCTGGATATATTTTGGAAGTCAGGAAATTCTTATTTCATACAACGAGAATCAGTCAGTACTGACTAGGTATTTAATGTGTGTCAAAGTCCCACAGTATACAAGGGAATTCACATTTCTTCTAGTTTCTTCTGAAGTTTGTAAAACCTACAAAAGAAAAAAAAAAATCTCCCAGAGGAAAACCTGGATGGCTACAGCAGGTCTTGGCAGGCAGCAACTCCTCACAGAGAACTCTCGATTGCTGCAGCTTCAAAAAAACAGGTAGAAATCTTTTGAATCCTTGGGTGAGCCAATCAATATCACCTCAAAAGTCAACATGTCAAACCAATCACCTCGCCTCGAAATCTGGAAGAAGAATAAAATAACTACGATGAAGTGCAGAAAGGATCAAGTTTGAGCGTGTAAATATTGGTGTTTGTGGCCAATACAAGGACTACAAAAGTTGTTATCACAAAGCAAAGGTTTGAGGGGCTTGATGACTTGTCACTTATAAGACAGCTAAAGCCTAAATGGCTGATAGATAAAACATGAAAGGCAGTTTATTATAACAAAGCTCCAAGAGAAATACTACACAAGGTGGCCAACTTTTATATGGATAAAAGTTTCCACTCATAAGGGTCAACTATGTAGAGTTAAAACACTAATTAGAGGCAATGAAGATGCCAAACGACCCGAATAACCATTTGCATTTAGATTCTTAGAACAGAGGTACCACAGTAATCAACAATGCACCCTTTTATTAGTTGTCCAATCATCAAACAACATCACAAACCACCTTCTACGGCAGCACCGTCCTAGGCCTTTTGGCCAAAGAACAATAGGACCAGATCTGTTCAGATCCATTTCCCTTTTTTTTTCTTAGTCTTAATCTCTTGGTGTTTGTTGGGGTTCCCCCACCCCCTCCTCTTGTAGCCCCCCCTTTTTTTTTTTAATGTTAATGTAACGGTCATCAAAAAAAAAAAAAAAGAGAGACGATGAAGATGCCAAAGTTTCAGGACACCAACAAGATAGCAAACCCTTTCATTGGCCATCGACACATGCTATATACCTAGTTATAAAGCTCGTGCAAGTAAAGAAAAAGACCAAAACAATAATGCCAGGTCGTGCGTGGTGAAACCAGTAAGAATTTTAGAACTCAACCCAAACTGTATCACCCAAGCTCTACTGGATGAAATACACACCAAAACCAAGTCATGCAAAGCCCTTAACAGAGCTTGCAAGAAGAATCTAAATCAGAGGCCAAAACTAATCAAAGAATATGTTATCTCTCTCTCTCTCTCCTCTCTTGGAAGTGAAGAGGTAGTGCTCTTAATAGTAGCACTTCAGAAGATATCAAAAAAAAATTACCATTGTTATTGCGGGATGAGCCATTTTCTTTTTTCTCTGGAACATGTTGTTCAAGGAACTGCTGAATCGTTCTCCAGTAATGATCGCCACCAGACAGCCAAGTGTCCATATGCATGCCATTAGGAAAGTCCACAAAGAGGCATCGACTGTTATGAGTAGCTGCTTTAGCATACAGAATCTGCATGTGGACTGGGGGAACCATCTCATCTTGCAATCCAGATACAAAAAGAATTGGCTGCTTAATCTGCAGTTAAGAAGGCAAATTATGGATTGATGCATAAACTTGTAAACCAGTAAGAGAAGATTAAGGTGGTGATAGAGGGAAAGAAGGGAGAGAAAAAAGGTCACTGCACATTGTCACTTTTTCCAGACATTGCAAATGAAATTTGGAAATTAGGTATCACAACATCAAAACTTTATATTGTTTTGGCACTAACAATGCAAGAATCCAACACGCATGAAGTTCCAGATCTGGAAATTTTTGAAAAATTATTATTGGTGCATGCATCAATATATTTAAATATTATGATAGATGTGGACTGTACAATGCATTTTAAACAGATGCCTGCTGAGCCTAAAAACACTTTTTTCCTCTAAGCAATCTGCACTTAGGATCAAGTGCAGTGCCTGCTCAATCACATATCATGATAGTTAACATTTACAAAAATGGAGAAAAAACACTTAGATAGGTGACTACCAAATCTCCAACATGGTATTCTAGTCATTTGTGTGCGTGCAACACATTAAGAGCTTCATCCAACATGTACCTGGCCAACGATATCAATTGTACTCCATGGAGACCGTACAAGAAAATTAAGAATTCTAGGACCTTTCGAACTTTTTCCAATGAACCACTTCAGGAAGGGCAATAAAACTCCAGCCATGTCCAGAATAGATGTGAAAGTGTTCTCGAGTATTAGTGCACCAACCTGCAACACAGAGACAGAGACGGGCCAGAAAGATAATGTGCCTGAAATACATAAATATATAACTTGAGGAGCTCAAAACTTGGGGGAATAAAAAATCCACAAACAGTAAAAGAAGATGTACATTTGGAATAGAAACTTGATTTTGATAAGTTGCAAGTATTTGAAGCAATTGCACAAAGTAATCACAAATCAGGAACTCAGACCAAATATCAAAGGAAAGTGATGATACATGATAAAGGTGCTTGCCAAAACACATGATGAAATAAGATCCCTTCTCTTTTTATACTAATAGTGTTGGCAAGATCATCAAGCTTACTTATATGAGTTACATCCATAGACAAGATGCACAATAAAGTTACTCGAGCAACCAAAAAGCAGGGAAACATAAAACTCCCATAAACTGGTCATAATAAATGCCAATCCCGAAGTAGAAATAAATAACACAATTGAACATTCATGTTTCTGCCAGCAATATCTTCATTAGTCAGACGATCAAAAGCCAGGTGTTAATTTTTCAAGCTAGCAACATGATCCTTGTTCACCATTCCACTGTGGACGTACCTTGTCAGGGTTGTTTTTGGTAAGTACGGCCCCGACTGCACCCCCAAGTGACCTTCCAAACACAACAATTCTAGATGTGTCAATGTCAGTCCTCTGAGAAAGATGATCCAATGCAGCCTACCCAAAATAAAGAGAGAGTCATACATTAGCAGTAGAATTTGGAAGTTAAAAAAGCCTCTTAACCAAAAATCACACCTGAGCATCTCTTATGATTCCATGCTGGGAAGGATAGCCATCACTAGCTCCATAACTGTATTAAGAAATAAAGGATTAATGTTAATTCAGTCAAACAAGCAGCACAGACACCATTCCAGATTCAGCTAGCAATAACATAACAAAGCAACAAGAGAAAATATCCATATAAAACAGCAAGTACATACCCTCGGTATGAAAGCATAAAAACGTTGCAATTCAACCTCTGTATCATTATTCGGACCATTTCTAGACGGTGGGCAATATCTGAGGGCAGTAGTCAAGGTGAATTAAAAGTAACAGAACCCAGTCAAAAATAAAATAACAGACAACCTAGTACCGACATAAACTAATGGAGAGGCACAAATTGAGAATAACAAAACCCAATGGTAACTAAACAATCGATCAAGAGATACAAACAAGCATTTATAATCTAATGCGTATCTCCCCAAATTATATTAGTTGTGCGATTCTGACTATTAGGATACTTCCAGCATTTTCTTGGAAGAATAAAATGGTGGGACCTGCAAAACAATAAGCACTGCCACATAAGCCTTGAAAATATAAATCACAAAGAATGCAGCTACTGAGGATGAAGAAAAGAAGAAAAAAAAACAGGGAAAAAAAAAAAGTTTTATGAGATGACCCCGTCAAAAGAACACCAATAATGTTACAAACAGGATGACAGAAAAAATTGAACATTTTACTGAATTTAAAAAATACACAATTGCATCAAGTAAAACCATATAAACCTAATTATATGAAAACCTCATAACCACACTAAACTTTGGAAGTGATTCTGCCTCAATCAAATTCCACAAAAACTAAGTAAATCGAGTTTGAATGTAAAGCATTTTTCATCTGCGCCACATTTTTCAAAGCCAGTCAATATTCATTTTCCCCAGTTAAGCTACAGAAAAAAATCATTAAACCCTAACCCTAAACCCATTACAGCGAAAGCAGAATCCAAAGATCCAAACCTAAGCCAAATCACATTTATTCGCACAAGATTTGCATATGAATTCATTTCAAATTCCTCCAAATTGAAACCGTCGCTTGCATGAATTCGAAATCCAATTTTCAATTCCATATTCAATAACATTTTTTTTTTAAAAAAAAAAAAAAGGTAAACCAAACATTTAAAGCCGGAACTCCAATTCCAGCTCAAAAACTCGAATTCAACGCGACCTGAACAGTAAACCCGAAACGTAAAGCTATAACACCGAATCCAGAATCCAATCAGGCGAACCAATCCTACAAGCCAAACCTCGCGCGAGTGAGAATTGAACTCGCACGAATTCGAAAATCCAAACCTCAACTCCACAATCGACATCCACCAAATCCGAACACTCCAGCTCCAGCTCAAGACCTCGAATTCAACGCAACCAAATGCAGCCTCAACATTAACCTCGAAACCCTAACGCACTCAAACAGCGACTAAATCCTTCACAAGAAGGAATTTCTTGAATATCAAAGAAAAGAAATCGGGTTCGGATCAGACCTCGGCACTCGGGGAAGAGCTTGATGAACCACGCGTGGAGGCGGACGCCGTCGGAGGATTGGAGCCAGATATCCTCGTAGATGAGTCGGAGCCGGGCCGGGGTGAGCGGGTAAGACTTGGTGAGACCCGGGAGGACCGGCACGTAGACCAGCTTCTCCTGAAAGGCCACCAGCAACGCCATCCCGGCCACCACTATGCCCCCCACGCCGTACAGCAACGCGCTCATGTACGACACCATTTCCCTGCGTTTTGGCCCTCTCTCTTTCTTTCTCGCTTTCCGGTCCTCGTTTACACTCGACTCTTTTTCACTAAGTCCTTCGTACTAATAATAGAGTGTTTTTTTTTTTTTTTTTTTTTT
>CM017321.1:45308098-45553663 GCA_006937295.1 Carpinus fangiana | reverse complement strand
CCAAAGTTTAGGGGTAAGTGAAATTTCCCCTTATATATATATAATTTATCTGTTTTTAGAGCTTTTAAAAATCATGTGCATTTTTTAATATGATTGACATGTGATTTCCACATTTACTTAAAAATTAAGAAATTTATATGTTAATTTAATAGATGAGATTATAAGAACTTTAATTTTTAATTATTTTTTAGATTTTATTATCTAGTATTTATCACCACTACTAAATCTTAGATCGTTAATTCTCAATTCGTGACTTGCTCATCTTTCAAAGCTTCTCTAGAACCTGTGTTCTCCATTTTTTTTCCTCTCCTAGCTTTTCTTCCCTTGTTTCCTTCTCCTAAGTAATGGATAATCCCAACCTTGGAAATTGATTCTCCCGGTGCTCAAACAGTCAAACAGCAGCTTTAAATTGGTTGCGCCCATCCCGTGACATATAGGGCGGCAGCAAGAGTTATCTCGATTCTCGGGCTACATTCTTTCCCTAGTCTCTCCTCTTCTTTATATTCCTAGTTGTAGTGACACTGGCAATGATCCACCTCCTTCTCTTCCCTCCTAGTGAGGGCTTTTGTTGTTATGTGTGTTTTTCCTTTGAAGCAGGTTTGTTAAAAAAAAAAAAAATCACCACTACTAGAGAATCAATTAATTTTTCTTTGAAGTAGCGTGGGCTCTTAATCTTTTCATCAGCAAGTAATGTCTAACACGTAAAATATTTAATTGAAATTAAGGTTAAATTGTGGAATCAAGACTCAAATTCCAAACCTAAATTAAGTCATCTAGAATTTTGAAGAACGTAACGCAACAATGGACCAAGTTCTTTAGACGAGCTGAAAGAGCATATTTTCTCTTATGGTTGTTAAATCAAGCCTTATTTCAAAATCTTAAACTTGTATGAATAAGTCAATTAAATGATTTAATTAATATTCAAACACGCATTGGATCGGATTTGCCCTCAATAACTGAAACCCAACGCGTAAAATATCTAATTAAAATGAAAGGTGAATTTTAGAGTCGAAAATCAAACTCTTGACTTTCACGCTGATACTATGTTAAATTATTATTTATCTTAAAAACTTAAACTGATAAAAATTAATAAAGTCAATTATTTAATTAATATTCTAATAATGATCACCCATTTATTCAAAGAGTTGATCACCCAATGATAGCAACAACTAAAGCAACGTATTAGCAAACTAGAATTACAAGCACAAAGCAAGTTGCAGAGGTCTTTGTACATTGCAGCATATTAGTACATTTTGCAAAGCAAGCATGAAACATACAGAAAGTGACAGCCAAGGATGAGTTGCCAGACCAGTGAGATGGTCTTGTGTATTCCCATGTCTCACCGGACAACTGAAGCAGGGTGTCGGGTGCCACCGGACATGAGGCATCCATTGCATTGCATGGCTCCACCCATGTGGGGAGCGATGCATGAGTACCTGCGTCCCGGCTGCTGAAAGATGTTGTCACCGTTTCCGTCGGGGACACGGTTGGTGTCAGAGCAGGTTGTAAGGGAGGCAACATGTTGACCAGTTCCAAATTGATGATTATCACACTCGGATATGCTTTCACTTGGATGAAAGACATTAGAGTCAGAGACACAATGGGTGCTACTAGTGCTTGACCGATCGGAATTTTTGAGCTTTCTTGTGCTGACAAAGCGGCCACCAGATCCCCTAACCCGATTTATCGCATGTCGATGCCTAGACTCATGCAGATATGGCTGCATTAAATTAGAAGGGATGCAGATCAGTAGATTTTCAGCAATTTCTAAGTTGTTTTTCGGCCATTGTCTTCATTCGAGATTCAAATCAAGAGTACAGATTTTCTAGAAACAAAACATACAGTTCCCGGAAGAACCAAATGCAGCAAACGAATTCAAATGAATGCTCAATTAGCGGACATAAATACCTTCCGAGTTTTGACAAGTTTGTTTTGGGCCTCAAGCTTTGCACGTGACTGTCTCCTTCTGAGGATTCCATGGTACTGTTTCGGATTGACATAAATGGGTCCATCATCTGTAAGATCAAGCGGCAGTGGGACTCGTGCAGGTGCTATCCCCACCATCTGGGGTTGAATCTGGTCATTTTGGAATTATATATAAATCATATCAAGCAACAATCACAAGCAATTGTTATATCCCCACCATCTGGGGTTGAATCTGGTCATTTTGGAATTATATATAAATCATATCAAGCAACAATCACCAGCAGTTAAAGACAAAGCTCAGCCCAATGTAATTTGGCTAAAACGCCTTGCAATAAAAGAACGGAACATAAATTGGTAGTGAATACAAATAACAACACATCATGCAACAAATAAGAGTATACAGCTTCCTACTTTATGTATTATCTCCTAGATAAAACTAACAAGGGGGACAAGGCTCCTCTCCATTTCAAATGAAGATAGTATCCGATCCATGAAATGGAGAGGATCCTATTCCCTAACAAGGTAGCAGACTGGCATCTACAGATCAAAGGGATCCCAAGATGAACTCAATGGAACTTACAATAGCCTGTGGCCCATAAGGAGTGAATAGTCCACCAAAGCATGGCTCAACAAACGGATACGAAACTCGAGCCTGAAATGGGAGAAGAAGCCACAGTCAAGAGTAATAGCCAACAAACAGAATCCATGATCTAGAGCTCAACCTACCATCGCATGGCTATGACCAACTTGTGAAGGATTGAACATCATATCTGAATTGTTCAAGAAGAAAAACGGCTTCATTTGACCTTCCACGCCCTTGACACAACCTTCATCTTGATCTGGTTGCATGCATAAACAACTCGTTACAAGTTAGACTATTGCTTAGTCCCCTTCGTGACCCAAGTTAAAAAGTAAAACATAGAGCATCAATGTAAGCCATAACGTGGGGGAGGAATGACTGTGTAGAAAGGATAACATGAAATAACACTTTCAGCACTGGCCTTGGTAGACCTATCTTCAGCTAATTTACTTTAATTATAGTTTTTAAGGTTTTCAAGCCACATTTTCTACGGAAACATGTTCAAAAACCTACCATGCATTACCAGCTCTCTAGTAATAAAAAGTAAAACATAGAGCATCAATGTAAGCCATAACATGGGGGAGGAATGACTGTGTAGAAAGGATAACATGAAATAACACTTTCAGCACTGGCCTTGGTAGACCTATCTTCAGCTAATTTACTTTAATTATAGTTTTTAAGGTTTTCAAGCCACATTTTCTACGGAAACATGTTCATAAACCTACCATGCATTACCAGCTCTCTAGTAATAAAGAGATCGTTGTGATGGTAAGCATGTGTTTGCAGATAAAATGAGCATCTTCCTACATAGAGAGACTACAAAATAACATGAGTAAAGGGATCTGAAGGCCTTATAAACAGGAGACAAGACAGATTATCTTGTCCATTCCACCCAGCTTGGATAGTGCCAATGGTATTTGTTATAAGTATAAAAAAATCTCCCAAGAATTCAAATCCTTATAATCTAATACTGCATTATAAGTGATTCTGTTGACCTTTACCATCTTAAAAAAATAAATAAAAATAAAAATCACCAGAAAATGGGGCATATTAAAAATTGAATCTTTCTATACACACTTACCAGCCAACTCTCCCCTGAGGAAGAAAAAAAAGAAAAAAGACATACATTCAAAAACACACTTTAAAAGCACAAAGTTAATTAAAAGGAGGAAGGAGACACGGGGGGTGGTGTTTATTTCAGGACATCATAAACTACTTCCTACTCTCCAGAATATCTTATTTCTGATCAATTTCAACTGTCAAGTTTATATGTAGCCTTTATTTTCTGCCAAACCTTGTAGTACAACAAAAATCTATCAATATAAGAGCCAGCGCCTCACAAGGAATACAAAAATGGTGGAACAGAACATTATGACAGACTCAACGAACAAAGAGTGTAAATACCAGATTCTGATGAAATGCATTGATCTTGAGAATTGGTCCCTCCCATAGCACCCATTTTAAGGTGAGATTGACCAGTAAACTGAGTTGTGGACTATTCCTGGTCTGGTAGTTGAAGACCTAAATGTTTTGAATCGTAGTAAAATTTAGGTGGAGATAACTTTCAAGCTTGCATTCTTCGATAAAGATGACAGAGTTTTGCTGTTCATCTGAATTCCACGACAACCAGCAATTAACAGTAAGATGAGGCATTGAATAAACAAAATTTTTATTAAAATTTTTCTTGGGCAAGTTCAGAATTTGTACAGCCTTCAAGTTTACAAATGTCTCCTGAATATGATGCAAAAGCCACAAGATCCTCACTAAGAAGATGGTTTCTTTTGGATCATTTTGGGATTACCTAACCAAGAAAAACAAAATAATTCATGAGTAATTGTTTATTGATTATGTCAAAGCATGAAACACGTGTCTGCAATCATTTAATAAAAAATAAAAAAATGCAAAAAAAAAAGGACATTTCAATGATGTAAAACGACAAAAACATGCCAATATAAAGCCTCAAGTAAATGCATGACTTTTTTTTCTCATATGGATGGACTAGTAACCAAAATTTGAGAGTGAACACTTGTAATCTACTATGGAAATCCACAGCCATACTTGCTGGTCGGCCACACCATGATGGCTTATTGTAAAGGCAAAGCCATAAGAAGAACAGAAATTAGAATCTTAAAACTCCATCGCTTTAAGATCATTGATTAATAACAAAATATTTGACCATGTTCATGATCATCAGCCATTTAGCTCATCATCCATACTTGATCTTTTGCTTTTGGCCTTCTATTACTTTTACCAAATTAATCCACCTATGGGTAAAGCATAAAAAATGATTAATTTTTTGTGGATTGATTTCTTCTTTTTTTCAGGAAATTCGACTAAATATGCCACTCGATGATAATTTTAGTTTATTCATTTGGTTCAGGAAGTGAACTGTCATGAATACAATCTACAACACAGTACAAAAATCTTTTATATGACAACCTATCTAGGTAATTTGTAATATCTCCCTAATCACACACAAAAACTGTTGGTTTACTCATAATTCTCCCTTTTTGGTTAATTATTTAGTCACAGCTCCACAAGGACCAGAAGACTTGCTTTAAGAAGTTCATGCAAACAACTGCGTTGCAGGACCAAAAATTCCTTCAGCAACAAACTCTAGATGCAATCACAATTCAATATCAATATATACATTAACATTAAACATCACTATGAACTGATGAACTCAGACAACATAGTCAATTGATAAGAGTTTCCTTGAATACACTGTACTGACCCTAGGCTTATATAGATTCAAAGCAGTATCATACAGACAAAAGGTCCTAAGAAAGAAGAGAAAAAAAGCACCTCAGGATTCTCATTTCACTGCCATAGCATGAGACAAAAAGCATATTGCCTTCTTTCAATCCCAGAACACTTTTTCCAAAATACATCAACGTGTATTCTTAATATCTATGCAAGTAGAAAGAACCAAGCCACTTTTGTTGCTTCAACATAACTTTCCTTCCAATGGAAGGAGCATGCTGTCACAACAAATATTTGAAAACACTGCTCAAACAACATGTTCTTGTATTAGATACGCTCAGCCAAGTTCATGACTCAGAGATCGCCCATTATCCTACACATGTATCAACGAGATATCCAACAGACAACTTGGTCACAACGATATAAATTCTGAAATTCACATCTAGAAATTTCTATCTTGTTACACAAAATCCGTGAGATGCCACAGAGAGATCACGGTGATCAAGTTAATTTGCTTGTTTGGTGTTTCAAGAGGGAAAAAATAAATAAATAAATAATAAATAAACCTGGTTTTTGAACACCTAAATGCTTGACATAGTGTCATTCAAACAAATATTAGAAGAAGAAAAAAAAAAGAGAGGGTGGGGGGAGGGGCTTTCTGTCTACATGCAATTATGCAATAAAATCAAAACAAAGTCCTTACAGAAACAGATCGCTGGAGAAAGTGATAGAAACCAAACAACAAGAGACACTACAAAACAAGAGACAGCAAGTCTAATCACACAAATTCACCATATGAATCAGAACAATAAATGAGACACCTTGATCAATAACTCATTCAGAAAATCAGTGACCAGTAAAACCCAACTACCCCATTACTCATTCCTCCCACCCCTTAAAAAAAAGGAAAAGAAAGAAAAAACAAACTCCTCATGGGTTGCCAAACTTCGACTGATCAAACATCGAAAGGGACATCCAGAAAAACCCATTACCATAAATGCGAAAACAAAGAAAAAAAACTGTTCAGAACATGAGAAAAAGAACCCACCACCAAATGCAGTCAAAAACCCATTTTCAGAAAATGGAAATGCTCATACGTATGAAACCGAGAAAGTAAAATACCAAAAAACAAAAAACATAAGGTCAGAAACCACCAATAGAAACAACTTTACCCAGAACTACTTTCCCATCATCATCATCATCATCAAAATGATCTCAAACTCCACATGCATCCAATAAACAGCAAATAAAAGAAACCCACTAAGATGCCAAGCCAATACACGAACCCCCCGCGAGAGGGAAAGTACAGGATAGAGAGTGGAGAAAAAGAGAGAAAGATAAAAGGGAAAAAAAAGGAAAAAAAAAAAAAGAAAAAGGAATCAGATAGAAAGCAAATGAAGCAATAGGAAAGGTGGATAGTGGAGACAAGATAACTAAAAATACAGAGAGAGAGAGAGAAAGAGAGAGACCTTTGGGATCTACCTAGACATGAAGAAGAAGAAAGGAATAGTGTTGTTGGGATGCACATAGACATGTCTCCTCTCTTGAGGTTTGGAACCTATACACATAAACACTCTCTCTCTCTCTCTCTCTCTCTCTCTCTTATTTCTTCTACGTTTCTCTGTTGTGCCGTCCGTACAACTGTACAAGTCCCTCTCTTTCTTGACCTTTGGCTTTACTGGAACAACCACCGAAGATTCACAGATTCCACGAAATATAAAAACACACACCCCCACCCACCACTGCCAGGTCCACCACCATCCCAAAGCGCCTTCGCCTTTCTTTTTCTTTCTTTTTTTAATTTTTGATTTTGTTTTTCTTCCTCGATTACCTTTGCTTCTATTTTCCACATGACGTCTTTTTCTGAGTGGCCCGCGCAAACGTCCAAACCTTTGGCCTTCAGTCTCTGTCTCAGCCGCCCTTTACTGTATTGCACACTCCCCACGCGCCGTTTCACACGCTCCAATTTCTTTACCGTTAGTAGGCCGTCATCGAACAATATAAAATACTTTTATTTTATACTTTTCTTCAAATCAAAACCGAAAGTATTTAATAATGTTATTCTTCTCAACTATGTAGGACGACTGCCATGACGTATTTTAAATGGTAATTTTCTTTCTAAGTGGTTAATATAAAAAATTATTTAAAATGCGTTAGATTAGTCGGTGTGTTTAAAGGTCGTGAAGAATAACATTGCTAAAAAAAAAAAAATGTGCATCTTCTCATCATGATATTTTTGAGGTATATGGTATAACTTCATACTTAAACGATTTTAAAAACTGAAAAAATATTAGAATGGGCAAAACTATAATTTTAGGTGAGGGAGGCAAAACAAACAAAAAATGGAGGTAAATTACTAATTTTGTAATGTCCATCTCATAAAAAAAAAAAAACATAAATTTAAAAAGGACTTTTAAAAGTTTTGATTTTTTTTTTTTTTTTTTCAAGCCAAATGATAATTCCGCTTCTTAAAATTAGAGACAGTACCTCCAACAAAAGAGAGAGTAAGATCTTCATTTCAAATTGAGATAATTTAGTAAGTGTTTTCATGAGGATCAAAATTGTCATTTTAATTTTTAGATAATTTTGTTCCTCTTAAAAGCACCTGTCGACTTGAAATTGAGAGGATCATTCATATTGGGAAATAAAGCGGTTATTAAGTTTTTATTAATATACATAATTTAACACAACTCTATCCCAAAATCCTAAGGTAATGAGCTAAGGTCTACTTACTTATTTTGAGGATTTTCTAAATACGTTTGTACAATTAAGGTTTAGGGTTTTTCTTATGTATATATGTTATGATATAGCCCTAAATCATGAATAACAAAATAAAGTTGCCCCTATATGGACATAAGCATATTGTCGAACCACATTAAATATGTATCTCTACTCTCTCTTAATCTCTTTCTTTTCGATTCTATATTGACTATCATTATTGTATGCAGTAACAACACTTCCTTACAAAAGAGAGAGTGGTCACATTCAATCTTTCCTATCGAAATTAATGTCACAGAGCACTTGATTACCTTTTTTTTTTTTTATGAAGTATTAAAAAAATCACCATTAAATCTATGTAGTAAATTGAATATACGAAATATGAAAACTAAACATTTTTTAAAATAAAAAATTCACCAATTGGATCCGTCCCGTTCGTTTTAGTAAAATTTTGATAATTGAATTATTATCTAGATTTTCAAAAATTATCAAATGAATTACACCATTAAAAAAAAAATGATGATTAACCAAAATATGGGTGCATTCAATTTCATCACAAACATAATTTTCGTTCCCAAGAGATAGCTCAATCGGCTGGAACCACACCTAATGAAGCATAGGTCACTAGTTCGAATCCCCATCCCCCTCTTGTGGACATGTAAAAAAAAAAAAAAAAAAAGAAGATATATAATTTTATTAAAATAGATACAAACCAAACACTTAATTAAAAGTGTCGATTTGAATTAAATAGTTACCGCACCATATCATGGTATGCAACATAATTGATTAAAGAAGTTGTGGTGATGAAATCAATATTCAAACTTTTAATATTTGGCTCTAAAATCATAATAAATTACCACTTATTTCAAAAACTTAAACTAATAAAAAAATTAATAATTTAATCAAATACTTTATCACTAAGAAAGAGTAATGCTTTTCATACTAATGGGATACATATAAAATTATTCTATGTGAATGGAGGACCACTGCACATAGTATTACTTTTTGTGTTTTAAATTCTTTCACCAAACAAATATTTTTACCTTAAAAATTTAAGCTAAGAACACTTTTTAAGCCACAAAAAGCAAAAAATAGATATCATATTGGGACCATAAATTATAACTAAGAGAAACTTCATTTTAAACCTATAAATTATTATGCGATTTATTTGTTATTGTGAAATATATTTTTATAGAGAAGCAAAAAGTAGTTTTGTGCTCTCTTCTTCTAGACAACACCAAGAATAATTTCAAGAGTAGCAATGCTCGGTGTCTTCTCTGTAGGCTTATTTGGTCTCCGTTTCTAGTGGGTTTGCTTTAGATTTATTTTGTAGATCTAAATTCAGATATAGTCTCTTCAACTTTAAATCTGATCGTTTTCTTCGACCAAAGAGTGTCTTCCGAATAGATGTTTACGATGCCGTGCTCCTCTACTATTACTTGTGGGGTTTTTGTTTTGTTTTTAATTTTTTTGTTTGTCATGACCTTTGGGTTGAGGATAGATTTGTTGTCCTGGCCTTCGAGTTGACGATGGAATAGATTGGTGTGAGAGCTTAACTCTCATGGCCGGAATTTTAGTTTTTAGTTGTTTTTATATTTTTGCTATCCATGTCTCAGATCTAGTATGCACGAAACAGATATGTTCCTTAAATGTAATTATACATGGGTTAGCGGAAGCTTAAAGTCATTTTTAGGACTTTGTAATGTTCATAACTTTTGGCTATGATTTCTCAAAGCTGTATGCTCAGTAATGTAAGAGCTTTATGCTCGTGAAATTTTATCAATAAAAGTTTCATACTTTTAAAAAAATATATATATTATGCAATTTAACATACCCCATCGAACTTTGAACCCTTTTAATTTGGACTCCTGAACTTTCAATTACAATCAATTTGAACATTTCTATCAAATTTTAAACGTTAAAAGTGATACAATGACATTTATAACTTTAACTTTTTTTTATAAAATTTCAAATTAATTTTTTTAAAAAAATTATTATAAAAAAAATCACTAGGTGACCCAAGGTTGGGCCACCTTATGACTTTTTTTTTTAATTTTTTTAATAAAAATAAAATTGAAGGATAATTTTGTCCTTTTTAAAGATTTGAAGGGTTTAAATTGATTGAATTTAAAAATTTAAGTCCAAATCAAAAAGTTTTAAAATTCAAAATATGTCAAATCAGATGATAATTTAAAATTTTTAAAGTGAAGTTTATCCTTATAATTATTTTACCAAACAAACAACTTCGTACGCGGCATCGCCGGCATGGCATGATCCACTCTTTGTGATCGACAGTACATCCACGCGCTACCGAGACGCGTGAGGTTATTGATCGGTGTCCGAGGAGATCTAGAAAATTCAACCTTAAGTTTCTTGTATTTTGCTCAAATTGTTGGCATTATTTCCGGAAATGCCCTTACCCCTTTCATTTTTGTGCTGTTCCCGGCCCCCGGGCCCTTCGAAATTGAAGGTGGTATAAATTGGGAAGTTGCTCATAGATCTTTTATATATATATTTTTTTATTTTATTTTATTTAAAAAAATTTATATGATTTTAAAATTATTATTATTATATTTTATGGTAATTTTAAAATTAAATTCATTTAACCCAATTTAAGTAGAGGGTTTTTAAAGAATAAAACAAAAATTCAAGTAAGCCTTGTTCTACTTTTTCCTATTTTGGAAAGTTATTATAACTAATAATTTTGTTTGTCATCATGTTCTATCTTTGAGTTCATTTCATTGAATCTTGGAGCTTCTCATAAACCTATTGCTTGAGAGCACTAGACTTGCTTATCAAGAAACAAAGGATTAAAGATTTAGAATTTTTTATTTTTTTAAAAAAAAACCATGTATTGGCATGATCTAATTATTGCCACTTTTTTAGACAAATAAAAAATTCACTATTCAAAAACAAAGAACTTGCATAGAAGAACATGCCAACACATGGTGTTTTCTGTATCACATTCATATACTTACAATTATAGACCGAAAGTCATACCTCTCCTAGGTCAAGGCCGATGCTAACTAACTTGTGTACACATAATTATTATAAAAGATCATGAATGGATTAGATGAGGAGAACGGTAAGATTCACGTGTCCTGATATTTTATAAAAATGAATTTTACATCTTAAAATGTTCGAGACAAGTGAAATTTATAACTGGTCTTATCTTATATGAGATGAATGCAATTTGAATAATCCAAATATAATTTGATCAAAAACATTTTATATTTGAAGTCAAACACAGACCTTAACTTCGCCAAATAAGTTCTACAAAAAGTCTTTAACTTCCTTAAAAGCAACGAAATCAATTCGAGTAATAATATATTCTATAAGCACATCAAAATTCGATATTATTTTTAATTACATTTCACATTAATTTAATTATCAAATGACGTATTGGCACAGGACATGACAGTTTGTTTCTTTTGATCGAGCCACATGGTATAAAGTAATCTTTATTAGGAATTAGGATCGACAAAAAAAAAAAAAAAAAAAAATCTAATGCATCAAAATCAATTAAAAAAATATATACGTAATCAGATTCCTTTTCCGCATCAATTAATTAATTATATTGGAAGATAAAATATTTTAATTTTTTCTTAAAAAAAGAGAAGAAAAAAGACCATCACGCAACCAGAAAATGGCTGCCCCTGCTCAAACGGTTAGACTTGGGGAGTTGGGAGGGCGTGAGTCCTCACCCCCCAAAAAGAAAAAGAGAAAAAAGAGTAGGCCATAATAGGGTAGTTCAGTAAATTGAGTAGGTGCAATGAAAAATGCAAGACGAAAAGGTAGGCTGTCGTTTTAGTCTTTGTCGTTTAGTGAGAGTAAGTAGAATCTTGGGAGACTAGAAATGGAGAAAGCAAGAGAGAAAAGCCTCTGAGTTTGACTGCCATCCGACATTGGTAGAGAGAAGTCAGTGGAGACGAAGATCACTGGACGGGGGTTCCTTCTTCCTAATCAACCACACCCATCCAAAACCCGTTCTTTTGTCTCTTCCCCAACCCTTTTTTTGTTTTTTTCAATACCATTTCAAAGCTAAGAAGGCCCAAGGCCAATGAAATTGTTCAGCTGCCACATTCTGCTTGACATTGTGCACTTTTTTGGTGCAGCGATGCCTGCGTGAGACATCATATAAATGTAGGCTCCATTTGTTTTGGTATAGAAAAAAAAAATGGTTATTGTCCGGTGTTTGGTAACAAACTTAAAAATTGAATAGAAAACATTTTCTCAACTGTTTGGTTGAAATCTTAAAAGAGAGAAGAGAAAGGCTATGGATGGTCTTGGGCTTGGGCAGCATTGAGGTCTAGCGCCGATGCTAGCGGGTCAGGTCGCCTTCACTCAAAGTTACTCCCACATCTCTAATCCTCTTTACAATAAGAGAAGCATAAAACATTTTAGGCCTGATTGATTAGCCTTTTTCCTTGGTCAAACCAATCTTTTTTGTTATTTGACAAAAATTTTCTGCCGTCCCAAACACCCAAATTTGGGAAAACACTTGCTGAAAAAAGTTTTACACCGAAACAATCGAGCTGTAATAATTGAATTATACCCATTTGCTCCATATTTTTTTATTTCAACTATCATATAGACAATCAGCATAAAAGCCAGCAAATCTGTGTGTGTGTGATAGAAAGAGAGAGAGAGAGAGAAAGCAATTACAAAGTAACAGACACTAATTAATAACAAATGTTATTGACAATAATCAAAGAATTAAATGACTATCCAAAATTTCAGGCGCCTATGAACTGCAAAAGTTATAGGTGCACCTAAAAGTAGTAAAGAGCCCGGTGTGATGTGGGATATCAATTCATAAACCAGATCCAGCGCTTCCCGAAAGAATGAAGATCACAAACACAACATAAATCTGGGATGCATTTAGTTCAGCAACCGGCACCTCACTTCTTAGGCTTCATGCTTCATGCGAGCAAATACGAGCACCACCGCCACCATGGGCAAAAGATAGTTCATCAGGTTCCTTCAAGCCTATACTAAAAGCAAGTATACTGAAACAAGGGTGGGAACAGAGTTAAACAAAAATATAGCATCAAGGCAAAACCATGAAAGAAGAGTATGAATAAATAGAGGATATAACACTGAAGACAGGAATGACAATAGTGGTAAATTAACTCAAAATATTGATTGTCCCCTGGTTCTTGGGGTAAGGTTCACTTCAGGTTGAATTATTAATCAAAAAATATAAAAAGTTGGACTTGATCCATGTTTTGTGTTTATGGAACCATAAGTGTATCTAAATTTTTGGACCACTTCACAAATTTCCAAATTTCAACCAAGAGAAGGTATAAAATTAATGGCTTATAATACTTTAAGCAAGAAAAAGGGGTGATCCGTAAACTCCAATCTCCCAAGCTTTAAGTATCAATTAAAGTTGCATTCAATATAATGTTATCAATAAGTTTCAGATACTCACCGTATGAGTCTAGAGTTGTAAGTTGATCTTTTCAGACCATTTGAAAATGTCAGAGTAAACTCGATCGCCACCCAAGTCCTCTCCAGTAGCTCCCGCTGCTACTCTTATAATATCTTCAATCAATGCAAAATTACCCATTATATCAACATGAGCACCACTTTGGGTGCCACGACCCTCTAGAAGATTAGCTGGAGGCGCATGATCGTACTCTCTTATGTAAGTATGGATGCCTGAAGGGTTGAAACGGGTTTTTCCCCGCCAACCTTTTGCACACATGAAACCTGAACTCAAAACAGGAACAGTTTCATCTCCATCAACAGAAAAAACTCCACCTTTGAGACAAGACCCCTCACTTCCACCATCTGCTGAGGTATCTATCTTGAAAGGAATGTAGCATTCGGCAGCAGGAGTTAACTTGTACACATATGCTCTTTCTGTAGGGACTCCAACACCATACATAGTGTAGATTTCCATGTCTGGAGCATTTGGTAATCTGCCAAGGCAGTAACATAAGTTTAAGCAGCACTACTAAGGGGTAATTCACCAACCTAGAACAACTAAAGAACGTCCATTAATGCTATGATAATTGCTGAGATAAATGATGACAAAACAAATCATGAAGACCATCAGCCTAAACATAATATTCTACGATCAATAAGAGACAATTCCAACAGCTGGGAACTATCACGGATTCTCTATTTTCCTTGGTAACCTCAACATGAAGATGGATTTCCAATCTGAGCTTCTGTACCACACAGATGTGGCTTTTTCAACCTAGACTAGGTGGCATCATGGCCTCACGTGTGTGTAAACATGTACATACATATGTATGTACGTATGTGCATACATTTGTACATATATGTGTGCATGCATTTATACATATGCACGCATGTACAACACAACACACAACAGAGAATGATGCATGCTTGGCAAGTTAAAAGCTTTGACATTAGGAAGTTACACTAGTGCGCTCTTATTGTACAATTTGATAGGGCATCATCAACAGCATTTAAAGGAGGAAAGTAATTATTTATGCCTAGTTCAATTTATCATTCATTCAAAACAACTGTAAGAAGAACAATGAAAAGTTGAAAATCTCACTTTGTTTCTAAGGGATTTGACCAATATTTGTAATGGTCGTATTTAGGGTCATCCAAATTGTCAGCAATTTCGTATGAAAAATGAGCATCTCCACGCGCCATCAACTTGGGGGCAACATAATGAAGCAGATCCAAAATCGATCCAGCTGTGTAAACTTTGTAATCTGCGACAGCTTTGACACCCTCGATACCCATTTCTTGGTACTCTGTCCATACATCACACTTGGTTGCATTTGTAAGGTTATTGCCCTTGGCAGCACCCTGCAGCACAATGAGCATCTAAGTACATAAAACTCCCAGAAATACACTTCACACAACTAATAATTGCTAGTGCAGGTAGCAAATGCCTCAAATCAGTGAGCATCTCGGAAACAAATCTGGGATAATTCAGCTAGTAAGTATAAAAAATGCATTTCAGACATAAAACTAAACTTTGATTACAGGAAATCAGCCATTATTAGAAAGCAATAGATGGCACTTCGCCCTTCATATGATTGGCTGTGCATTCTAGCAAGTAATATATGATAACTTGTACAGGCAGCACTTTTGTTGTTGCATAATCTTGCAAAGCAGTAGCATTGAGATCAGAATTACCACAATGCAAAATGCAAGAAACCCTCCCACTATATCTACAATGGGACTTGTAGCTTTGCATACAGACTGACCGAAAATACCATATAAATTAAATGTTACCATATGAGCCATGAATTATATTATGGCTCATCAATCAGATTTTTGAAAGAACAATTAAAGAAATAAGTGATCCCTTTTCTCTCTACCACTTGATCTCCAGATATGCTAGTCTTGTTCCATCAACTAAGTTATCTTCTTCTTGATTCTTGTTTGTGAAATTGATTAAAGAAAATATCATTTTTACGCATTCCTTTAATTCATGTGCAATAAACTGCTACAACATGGTACTTTTATTACTTAATTTATATTTTAAATTCAGTTTTCTTTTTCCCTTTTTTATTAAAAATCCTTTTCTTTTCCTTCAGATGTATAAAGTCAAAAGCATAACCTTTCACAGGTTGAAGAAAGAAATATGTTTTTGAATGGTCAGTACTTTCACAAACAGAAACACACATATGTGCACGAGCGCGCACACACACACATATGATCTATTTACGATCAATGGAATGGGCTTTAACTTGAGATTAGCCAAACAGAAATTCAGAGCATTACCCTGAAATCCACCCTCTCAATCTCGTAGGAATGTATCTCAGCTATATCTTTCCCAAATGATATTATCCTCCCATAATTTATCCTCTTTGTAGATTCCAGACTCCCATTCCCATTTCTGTCTGCGGTGTTGGTATCATTATTCTTGAGCTTCTTTGCACTACAGTTAAAGTACCCTTCAGGTGACCAATCAAGGCCACCCCAGATAGTATCCCCGCCTTTTGGTATCATTGACATGGTTGAATCCCATGTACGGGTCATCCGCATCATATGTTGTAAAGTTTGAAGACCAAAAACATCTTTATCCAAAACACCTGGTGCGAAAGCCCTGTTTAAGGATTAGCAGTTCATCAATTAACCATAACAGATATGAAAACATGCATGGATGTTTGGCGTCTGCAAGTAAATGTAGGTGTTCAGGTAAATGGTATTTGAACACAGATTTTTCCCAAAGATGCATGGGCATTCTTGGAGAGCATGATGGCATTATTTTGATCTGGGAAGTAAAATATTAAACAACAAAAATCCTAAACATCAGATAAACAACATTTTGAGTATATGAACAAGGATTCCTTGAGAAAGTACATTGTAAATCAAAGACTATAATAAGAAATATTCTTAAACTCCTTTTTCTTCTTTTGAATTTCTTGGTTGTGTGAATGTTATATTGCAACTCTTTAAGGGATCTCTTGTACATACCCCATGTAGTTGAGTCTCTTGTTAGTAACAAAATTTATTCTTGTAATTGAAAAAGGCCACTAGAAGCAAACTGAAACAGAACACTCAGACATTTCTGCTTTGGAGTAATCCCTATGGCATACATGAAGAATTGCATGGAAATGGAATGATTCCCTTTGTTCTCTGACCATTGACAGCATAGACCCATCAGCTAGATTGAAGTCATCATGAAATTGATGACTTCTTCATCCAGCAGGACCAGCACTAAATTCATACTAAAAGAAATTGATGCACCTGATTTCCTTGAAATGATCCTAGACATGCTACAAAACATTCTTTTCCTCAGCAGTGATTCTGAAATTGGGTGATTAAGACAAGAAATGACAAGATAATGACCTAGTCCTACTCAAATCATACTAGTTGAGATATAAACCTGGCAACAGCTATATCCTTGGCTTCAATTGAGAAAAGTCCTGCAACTGCTTTTGGAACACCTAGAAAGGGTGCACCAATATTCATAACTGCTTTTATATGCTTAGCACACCAATCCGACCCACCACCACCACCCATTGGAGCTGGTGCCTCAACCCATTTCATGAAATGCAGAAAGTACAAAACACCCATTGAATGTGGTATAACAACGACCTTGTTCCCACCATTTGTAGCTACCAAGAGTTCTATATTACTTTTTATCCTGCTTAGAGTTTGGTCTCTGACCTGATCAATCCAATTAGGCAGAAAATGACAAACTGATTTGAGATAGTAACATATGCTATACTACAAGTTAATAACAGAAACTTCGGCCAGATAGTTAAGAATGAAATTTCAACAATGCAAGAAGAGTTTGTGGACTAACTCTAGGAAAAATTAATTCCTAATTGAAAATTATACCTCTGTGTTTTGAAATGATAATCTCCAATCATATGCAGCCATATACATAGTTTTCTCCTCATATCCAATGCGAGCCAAATTGGCAATTAAGACTGCCCACACAAAATAACCTGGTGCAAAGTAATCAGCTGCCACAAGTCCAGATACAGGCCTGACTCTTATACCAGAAGGGTCTAGTCCAGTTTCATTATCCAGCGACATGTGCTCAGCCCAGCATAATGGTCTGCAGAGAATATACAGAAACAAGGAGGGAAACACCCCCTTAAAGAGTGAATTCCACCACCAATCATTGCAAAACTTGTAACAAATTGGGAGCTAACTCTCACAAACAGTAAGCAAATAGGCAAATTTTGTATGGTAAAATCCTACCCGCTGTTAATAATAAAAAACAGCTACATATGGTCAAGTTAACATATATAACAAGACTAAAGCAATATAAGGTGTAGTTAGTGTCCATTCATTCATCTTTCAATTAATTTTTTGTGCTTAACCAAAAAAGATTCAGTAAAAATTAAAAGTATAAATTAAATTAGCAGGTACACAGGGAGATTATGGTTCATTGATCGAGAAATTCCACCCACTCAAACCGTATTTTTAAAAGATAAAATATTTTTCCTACAAAATCTCTCATATAATGCAACTCCTATGTGTCAGAAGAAGCAGGAAAGAATAGTGCTCTTAAGTCAATTTTTTTATATGGATACAGGAAACCTATTAATTATGTGGAACAATCCATGCCTATATCAGAAAGTATGAAAAAGGGTGGAAGCACAGAATTCACAAGTCCTGAGTGTCGATAATAAATCCAACTCAAGCAAAAAGACCACAAAATATTCAATAAAGGCTTAAAATTGATTAAATTGGGTTTGGCAGAATTAACAATTAGAGATTTGAGATAACACACGACAACTTCCTAAAGATCATCCTCAGCTAACATGTAATTGGTTTTTGGCGATAAAATTTGGTAATTATTGAGAACAAAATGCAATAGTCAATAGGCCCTATTGTAGTTTTATATTTTGAACAGCTTTGCTGTATAATAGCTTTTTATAGATGACAACAAAGACATCTCTACTGGAGTATCATTATATAATCACCTCATAACCCCATCTTATGTTAATGATATTACATAGAACCTTACACATTATTAAAATTTCTGTCAGCAAAGAAGAAGTACATTTTTTCAGACATTTATCAAACATTATTAACATAAGTCAGTTTCCAAGAACCTCTCCCATATGATTTCCAGTATAAACCAAGAACCAAATGACATGAAGTATAGTATTCTTGCTACGACCCACTTAACAATTAAGTAAACTTTCCTCAAATGTCATGCTCCAGAAGAATTTCTCAAACCAATATGCAACATACGATTCAATTTGCTACTGCTTCATCCTCTAGACCACACCCATTTACCACCAAAGGTGGTCGATTCCAAAAGCATCAATAACGCAAAAACAAAAACAAAAAAGATCTCCCAATACCATCCATTCCCAATCCCATGAAAGGAAATGATATTTGCCTAAACCCTATAAACAAATATAGTATTGCCTAAAGTTCTAAACCCTATAAATCATTATACGTTTCTTCCGTACGAAAAAAAGGACCCGCAACAAATCATCCACTCTCGGTGCCGCCACCACCCTATAAGCAAATAATCAAACACTTTCCTCACATGGGTCTCACCCAACAACCACCCCACTCTAAGCAACCTCACCCATAGCTTTGTGACAAAGCAAAACACACATAAAAGAACTTTTGCATCAGCATTACTAAAGAAAACCCAAAATGCTAAAGACAACAAGTGCTTTCTCTGAACAAGCCCAAAAGCACAACCAAAAACCCAAATTGCTCATCAAGAAGCACCAGAATTTACGCGCAGTAGAGACGCAAAAAGCCAATACCTTCTGTACAATTCCCCGAAAGTCCCACCCCAGAGCCTCTTCCTGAACAAGCCCTCGGCGCACTGGTGGCCCTCCCACAGCTCGAGCCCACCAGTGACGATTCCGGGCACGAACACCACTGGGTGCATCGCGGTCAGGCCCTCCTTCTTCAGCTTCACGCCCGGAGGATCCGGTAACGGCCCCGTTATCGCCTCCGTCACATACTGAGGAAACGACGCCGGCATTGCGCTGAACAGGAACAGCAGAAACCACCACGCCGATAATATGCACCCAATCAACCAGCAACAAGTGTCCACGCACGACCATCTCTTAGGCCTGAGCTTCGGCCTCGGTTTCGTCTTCTTATTGTCGTGGACGTCGTCGGTCTCGGTGTCGATGTCGTGAGGCTCTGCGTGTGGGCGCTCCGCGGCCTTTCTGCGCCGCAGAAACGACATCGTATTCGGGTGCTGGGTTTTTCAAAAATTCGGAGTGGGCATTTATTAAGTCTGAGCTGGTGCCGTGCTCGGCGAAGGAACCCAAACCCTGAGTTTTGCTGGTGTGTGTGGTTATTATCAGAGGGACTGTGATTGGGTTACCGTAACCGTCAGTGACCGGAGAGAAGGGTTTCTCGGCGAGTGAGAGGTGGAGACACGGGATTGGGCCGATTGGCTGTGTTTGCCTGTGGGCGTTTGTTGGTTCATATTGGGAGGCTGGAGCTTTCAGATCTCACGTGGGTCCCGTAGGAACATGCTAACGAGTGGTCTGCTCATCCGAGGGCGTTGCGTAGATCTTGGGATGATCGAGCGGTGGAGAGGTTGGGTGGGCTTCACTTTTGTCGAAGCAGTGGATAGGAGCGGTGTACTTTTAATGCCGTTTGCGGTTTTGGTTTGGCTTTTAGGTGGAGCTTTCTGGTGGTTTTCTCCAATGGCAGCCAAAAAGCTGCTAAATGGAGTGCCTGTCATAACTCTGAAACCGCCTTTACTTTGTTCTTTTCCACTTCTAGAAAGATAATAGAAAAAGCAACAGAATATTTGTTTATTCAAATTACAATATATATTTAAAGTCTCCCATTTGCTAATTTCTAAAATACATGTTTGAAATTTGCGAAATTTGTTTGAAAAATATAGTTTTTAAGTTAAAAAAAATATTTTTGAGAAAAAAACTTTTTTTTTTTTACCATAAAAGTACTTTTTTTTTCCAAACACAAATTTTTTTTTTTCAATATATGGGAGTTTTTTCTTCTTTTTTTTTTACAATTTTTTTTAATGAAAAATTATTTAAAGCCTCATTAATCGATGAATGATATATCACAGAGCAAAAGTTATTAGTAAATCATAGCCGAAATTACGAGATTACAAGTTATAAATACATACATTAATACATAACAATTTGACATTCAAGACATATCTATGATATCAATATCTGCTAACTCATGACTAATTTTTAATTGTAACAACATATCTGTTTCAAACAGACTCAACCCAATGCATAAATAGCTCATATTCCTCGGCTCTGGGAGCAAAAAATCCAATGCTAAAACTCATCACCCTTAATTCGAAAGCCAAAAAACTGTTCACATTCACAATCTAAAAGTTTAGATAATCCTTATTCAAACAAGTAATAAAGAAACTACAAAAAACAAATTAAAATACAGGAAAAAACACAAAACCAGTAGACAACAACATCGGTAGAGACGAAGCAACAACCGCGCGTGTAGGCCATGCACTAGCGTGTGGTGGCAGTGTTATGACGATGAGGGCAGCAACAAGTGGTAGAGAGAGGCTGGAGAAGGTAGGAGAAATGCGCGTTGTTAGCCTAACAAACCCGAAAGTTTAAGATAAAGGAGTTGCAACAATGAATTTGATTTTTTTTTTTTTTTTTGTCATGTGCGTACAATAAAAAGGATGGGGATTCGAATTAATAACCTCCACTTCGTTAGGCGTAGTTTCAACCAATTGAGCTACCTAATGAGGACCAATGAATTTGATTTTTAATTTCATATAAAAGAGAAAGCATCAAGACTAAGCAGTAAGGTGTTAATTTATTATCAAGTTTTTGTTTCATTGAATGAGGGTCTTTTGGTAGGAAAGTTGGTTGATGCTCCCCTCTTAGGTGAAAGTAGTTCTGAACGTGCATGATTTATTCTTCAATATTGGAGGCCAACCCACTATTAGTTAACAATTTTTATTCCCTTGAGAAAAATAGGATTTTATAATTTTTTTAACTGTTTATATTCATTTAAAATATTAAAAATGATCTCCTATAGTTTTTTTTTTTAAAAAAAAAAATTATAGTTCATAAGTCAAATCTAAAAAAAATAATAAATAAGCACAATGTTATATACTACATACTCTCCCTTCTTGTGCGGACATGTAAAATAAAATATATATATTTATTAGGCAACTCTTTCATAGAATGTCACGGTCTCAACTAACATTTATTTATTTTTTTAATAATGACTTATTTAAGGATTAATTAAGACCACACACGACATGTTCTTGAAGTTGGAGCCCAACGAAATATTGGTTTGCATCCTCAAGAGGTAGTTCAATCGGTTAGGACTATGTTTAATGAATTGAAAGTCACCAGTTCAAATTCTCCTTCCCTCTCTTGTGTAAACATGTCACAAAATATATATATTGGTTTGCATTAATTAAGTGAGCTAAATGCATAATTGATATGTGTGATTCTTAAGTTTCTAAAAAAAAAAGTACCTTATTGCTATTTCCCTGTACGTTTTCTTCTGTTTGTTTCTTTTATTTGGTTTTTTTTTTCAATTTTGTCTTTTTATTTCCCTGTACGTTTTTTCTTTCATGTTTTTGCTTGTAATAAGGTGCTATCATCTTAAATTGTTTTCTGCCCATGAGTATATCTGCATTTGGTCCAGACATTTGGGTTGTGGATATGAACGATATCTTGAATTTAAGGTTGAGGATGATGAATATTGGCTTGGAGGATCTCTGCTCTTAAGGCCAAGAAATAAGTGTTACCTATGCATTGGATGATATCTGTTTGGTGCAGATATGAAATTAAACTTGATGACTAGTCATAGGTTAGCGGATGATTATGTTATGGCTAATTTGTTTAGCTTTGGCTATGATTTACTTAAGAGCTTTTGCTTTGTTTGTAAAAACTTTTTGCTTGCGAGTTTTATGAATGAGAATGAAGTATAAAAAAGTATGGGACATATTGATAGTATCCTTTCAAAGCTGTATTAATTTGATAGCTCCATTTATCTACATGTTGAAAGCTTAACGAAATATTTGTCACGTTTATAAAAGGTCATTTAAAACCAATAAAATGTCACCACATATACAAAATATCATGCCAAAAAATTATTAAAAAAAAAAAATCTCTCCCTACCATTTGGAGTGGTTGGACCACCTGGCGTAAGGCCTTAAGATAAGGGAATACGATCCTCTCCAGTTCAGATGAATTTGAGGGATAAAAATACTCATTAAATATAACTAATTAGATATTATCAAGTTCAAATGAACTAGAGAATATCCTAATTTCTAAAGTAGGGAGTCTTAAAATTTCATTAAATTTTAAAATGATAGGTGAAGGCAGGACAAACATATCAAATTTATATACTTAGAAACTATATTTATCAATTTTGTTATTTTTTAAAACCCAAATACCTTTATGATAAAGAGGGATTTTACAAATAAGTGCGATACAGCTACAAGCTAAACCTAACTTTTAGACACAATTTTTCTTTCTCTTCTAGTTTAAGGCTCTCTTTCTCATTCACATGCAATTTTATTTTTTATTTTTTGAAAAATGATAAAGTCATAACTTAAACCCAACTTTTCCTTTAAGTGTCAGTTTTTTTTTTTTTTTTAAAAAAAAAACTGTCAATGGAGGAGAGAGAGCCTTAAACTAGAAATTGAGTATAAAATATGAGAGAAGTTGGGTCTTTGTTGGGTCTATGTTGTGATTGTATCACATCTCTCTCTCTTTTTCTTTTTCTTTTTTAAAAAAATAATAAAGACACAACTTAAGTTTAACTTTGGCCCAACTTTTCTATTAAGTTTTTTTAAAAAAAATTGATGTGGAGGAGAGAGAGAGCCTTCAACTAGAGAGGGAATGAGAAATTTGGCTTAAAAATTGGGCTAAAGTTGAACTTAAGTTGTGCATGTATCAAACCCTTTTTTTTTTTAAAAAAAAAATGTCACTTAAGAGAAAAGTTGGATTTAAGTTGTGACTCTATCATTTTCCTTCAACAAATATCAATTATGCATTTAACCCTAATTTATTATAATGGGTCAAATTATTGAATTATGATTCTCTTAATTTCATTTGGACTAAATAATATCAAATTAATTATAATAAATAATATTTTTATCCCCTAAAAAGGGAAAAAATAAAAATACTTAAATTCAAATAAAATTGAGATGATTCTATTTCCAAATTATTGGTTGTTCACTTTATGCTTTTATTTTTCTCTATAAAAAAAAGAAAAGAAAAAGAAAAAGTACGAAAATATATTCTTTGCTGCCCATTTTGCAATAAATGGTTACCTTGTAATTTCTACTTTTGCTTCAAACGAGGTTACCTTATATTGGTGGGTCACTAGATAAGGCGGGGGTCGTGTTTCCCATTGAGAGTGGATGTATTTCTTTTTGTATGCTTTCCACCTATAAATAAATTATAGGAGGTGGAAGAGAAAAGGAATTATTTCAAAATAAATTAATGATTAGTGCACTTAAAAATAAAGAGAAAATTACTTATTTAGTCCATAGAATTCGCACTTATACCAAATTGTTCCCCATGGTATCAAAGTGCTATTTTGAAAAAAACAGCATATAATTTTTTCAATTGTTTATATTTAATTCTGTGCTCTCTATCTTTCTTTCTCGTGAAAGAAACTTGAAATTAAATATATTTAACAAGTTGTTAAGGTAAGTAGATGTGTACAAATTATTATTGTCGTAGGTCATTTAATAGAACACGTTCAATGTACACGTTGGTCCACGTCAGTCGATCAATGGTTGACACATGGCAAAATGATACCACGAGGTTAGGCCCATCTTTCAAGATCCATAGATCCCAATGCAAAATGTACTACATACACTTTTAGTTCATCGTTCTTCTTAACGCTAAAGTCAGTTTATTTTTTATTATTCTCTTATGAGTAATATTATAAATCACATTTGATTATATAATTATTGCACAATTACTAATTGACAGTCTCAACTAACTTTTAGATTAATTATTTAAAAAATATTAAAAAAATTATTTGTAGAAGACATATAAAATAAAAATGTGATTTTACATTATTTATCCTATTGGGTCCATAAACTTCAGCTTACTATTACAGGCTATCTGGGCCAATCAAAAAGTCCAATATTTCGGTCACTGGGCCGGATCCAATTTTCAGATTCGGTTCTCGGTAGGAAGGTGGTGCCCGTGGCAACAACATGCAATAACAAGCGTTTTCCATCGGAGTCCATGGATGCATTGGGTCAGAATTTTCTGGATTATTAATTTATTTTATCTTATTTTGTTAATCATTTAACTTAAAATATTTATTAAAATTTTAAGAATTAAGAACGTCATAAAATTACAACAAAACTTTTTAAAAATTATGATATTTTAATATTTGTCACATTAATAAGGATCCTCGATATTTTAATTCAGTTTATCTAAATATGAGTAGGAGATTCGAATTAGTAACCTTCGTTTTATTAGGCGCGATCCACAGATAATTGAGCTACTCCTTATAAACTATTTAGATTCTAACCAATTATCTTCTTGGTTCTTATTTTCAATTTTGAATTTTATTTTATTTTATTTTTATATGTCCACACAAGGGAAGAGAGGAGGAGATTCGAACTAGTGACCTCTGCTTCATGAAGCATGGTTCACAGCCAATTAAGCTATCTTTGGAGACAATTTTACATTCTTTTGAATACATTAATAAACAACTCAGAACACCTTTTATAAAATTTTCACTTTTTTTGCATGAATATTTAGACAAAAAATGTGTTTTCACTTTTTTAGGGGTACAAGCTAACTTATTAATAAATAGTAAAAAATAGTGGTTGTGTGGCCACTCTCAACGAAAAAAGGATGGCTGCGTAGCTACCCTGGACAAATTGAGGTGAACGTGCCACTACCCCTCTCATCCATCGAAGGTAACCACACGACCACTTAATATTATTTATAAGTAAAGAGCCAACTTTGCATCTATATGTGTTTTTTCAAAATAAGCAGGTATAATCCACATAAAACATTTTTTGAAACGTGAACTCCACCCAAAAACACTATAGACTATGTTTGATCCACCGGAATGATGATTCCTTATAATAAGAATGAGTATTACTAGAAATACAAGAAGTTGGAATGAAATAAAAATTCATATTCGTTTGTTGACAATGCATTTTTTTCACCGGAATTGAATCGATTCCCTAATATACTTTAGCTTTGAAATTCATTTCCTAAACATCCTTTTTTATTTTTTATTTTTCAAATATACAGAAAACAGTCATGATTTTTTGAAAAAAATATGATTCCATTCACACATAAAAATAAAAATAAAAAAAAAACACTATTTCGTATCTATCAAGCATACCAAACTTGTCATTCTAAAATAATTATCGTTATTTCTATATGAGGTATGCTAAAGGCCAATAAAGTTTTTATATTTAATCCATATTTTTTTATAAAATTATTAGATTTATGAGATTTACTATTGACTCGTGTAAGTCTGTATATTTAATGATTGATTATAAAAAATTATGAACAAAATATGATAAAAATATTGAACTCTGGCAATTTCCTTTTTATATAACTCAAAATATTTGTTTTCAATTGAAAAATAATTTCAGAGAACATCCAGGCCGTACACGTAATAACCGGTAAACGGGCGGTAGCAGGTGAGAAGAAAAGCAAAGTTGGCAGTGAAATGAAACAGAAACACGACCCCCATTATAGGCATTGGCATTTTAGCACAGCAAAGTAAGCAACCAAAGAGCCAAGCCGCCTGCCTTTACCACACTCCCCGCGCTCCTCCCTCCTTGCTAATCCCACCAAAATCCGCGTCGAACACCGTAACCAGCCAGTAAATCCGATGAGTTTTCCTTCTTTTTCTTCCCCACAAGTTCTGATTTCGTCCGTTGCATTTCAATTTTCTGAGATTCTCTCCGGGCGTAATTTAAGGTGGCATTAAAAAAGTATTTGTTCTCTGCGCTCTGAAACGGGAAAACCCAACCAATCGCTCCGCAGGTTTCAGCGTAGAGCCTTCTTATTACCAAAGTGTACAGACCCGTTTTGGTTTCTGTAATTGTAAGCATTACTCTCTCTCTCTCTATAATGTGAATTCTCTTTTGTGTTGTGTCGCAGAGGAAAATGCTGACGTGTATAGCGCGGCCGAAGAAACTCGGCGATGACTCGCCGGGTCAGCCCGAAGAAGACTCAGACCCGACCACCAACGCGTCCGGCGCCAAAACTCAGGCTATCAGATCCCTCACTTCTCAGGTACGTAGAATGTACCGTGCGTGCTCTCATTCCCCGAAACCCATAATCTTATCAGCCTTTCTCGGTTTGTGTTGGTGACCGGGGGGGTAATTCCGTAATTTCAGCTCAAGGACATGGCGTTGAAGGCCTCGGGAGCGTACCGGAGCTGCAACCCTTGCACAGGGCCTCCGCCGCCGGCCAGTCGACTCAGGGGAACCGGCGAGTCGGACGCCGAGTCCGAGCGGTTCAGGTCGGTAAAATTCCACTTAAAGATATTAATATCTGATAGGAAACGGTGAATTAATTCATTTTTAATTAAAATTGTAACGCAGGTGGTCGTACAAGAGGACAGGGAGTTCGAGCTCCGGGACGACGAGGGTGTGGGGGAAGGAGATGGAGGCGAGGCTGAAGGGAATGTCGAGCTCCAGCGGGGAGGGGACGCCGAGCTCCGGGAGCGGGCGGAGGGCTATGGAACCGGTGGTGTTCGTGGAGGAGAGCGAGCCCAAGGAGTGGGTGGCCCAGGTGGAGCCTGGCGTGCTCATCACCTTCGTCTCGCTCCCGCGTGGCGGGAACGATCTCAAGAGGATACGCTTCAGGTACGCCATCTCTCCCTCTCTTCCTTTGCTACAGTTGATTTTAATCGCACGGTGGTTCTGATTTAGTTTACTGTGTGCCACTATAATTTTCTACTCTATTGGTGGATTGCACACGTCACAATTGGGGTGTTTAGTACGGAGGTGTTTGGATTTGTTGCTAAATGCATTTTTTTTCTTTCTTTTTGTTATATTAACTAGTCTATTATTTTCTTCTTCTTTCTTCTTCGTAGAAAGGAAGGATATTTCTTAAAATATAGAGACGGGACATTTTGTTAAAGTGGTGAGCAAGTGGTTAAATTTATCCTTTTTTATTAACTTAAGTTTGTAGGACAAATGGTAATTAACATGATATCAAAGTCAAAGATTTTAGGATTAAACATTGACTCCGTCAATTTACCCTTTATTTAAATTTAATATTTAACGTGTCGAACCTATTAAAAAAAGAGTTTAAGCCCACACGTGAGAGTGCCAGAGTGGGTGTTAAAATGTTAATTAAGTGATTAAATTTACCTCTTCTTATAGTTTAAGCTTGTGGGATAATTAGTAATTTAACGCATTTTATTGTAAATATATTACCTTCGGAATATTATATATATTTTTAAATTTAACAAAACAAAATTTTAATTGAAATGACTATACTTTTCATTTCACTTTAAATAAAGAAATCCTAATCCGTGTGGTTATTGGGCATGAACAAGTAGTTAAAGCTTTGGGTAGCTTTTAAAAGCTAAAAGGAGAAAGGAAGGAATGGATGTATTTCTTTTTTAATTAATAATCAATTTGTTAGAGATGTGTCGAAACGGGGATGACTTTGTTTCATTCCTATGGGGCCATTCACAGCTAGGTTGTAACATATTTTATTTAAATTTTAGGGTTCAATCCACTCATTTTATTCTCTTAATTATTTAATAGAAAACATTTGAACGTGACATCCAAACACCACACATTGGAAACCTCTGTTCATATGAAGAATTTGTTGTGGGGCCAGCACTTTGACAGCAATTTTCACGCCCCTTATGAAAAGCAATCCAAAAAAGTCCAAAAGGAGAACTCATTGTGACTTGTTAATGGTGGTGGGGCAGATTTGATTGTGTTGGGTACCTTTTTCACTGAGTATTGTCGTCGTGTCGGGGAAGGCTCTTCCCTTTCCTTTTCAAATTCCTTCACGCCTGCCTGATTCTCCGTGGCTTTGTCTCTTTATGGCCATTCTCTTGTCATTTCGTGTTCTAAATGAACTTAGGAATTCCCACATCATCTGCCACCAAACTAATTATACAAGACAAAATGTGAACCTCCATTGGCAGTGTGTTGGCAGGGTTTTGCAGCTGCTCCCTTATTTTCTAGGAGACAAAAACTACTGTAAAGTAGTATGAGAATATTGGGTGCAATCCCCATCAGATGGAGTATGGGAATATTGGATCGATGCAAGTGGCAATCCCATTCCCATCAGATGGAGCATGTATGGAGATATTCTGGTTAATTATCAAGATTAATTTGAAGTCATGGGATTGACTTTAAAATGAAGGTGATGATACCAATTAAATGGGTTTTGTGCTTTTGTTGATTTGGCAATGTAGCAAGGCAATTGATTGATTGTTTGTGGACCCACCTGTTTTTGATAGTCAAAGACACTCCCTCCTTAATGTTAGGTCATGGTTTACACCATTAAAAAACTACTTTATTACAAGCACCGAATGTCAGTTTTTGCTTTTAATTATTCTTGAGTTCCTTTTGTCAAAATGTATGAGTGTGCTGTTCGGTGGTCGAACATTATTGACAACAGTTCCATAACCAATGATAGTTTAATATAATGGCATTGGTTCAACGCTTCAAGCAATAGGCACGCGGACTAATTATAGCAGGTAATAAACTTGATGACATGTTTGTGAGGAGATGTAAAGATTATTATTACCAAAAAAAAAAAAAAAAACTTGATGACACTGTATACAAATGTATGACACTTGTAATGTGGCATGGGCCACTATTTCTCACTGCTCACACAGTTATTCTTTAACTCAGGAGTATTGAATGTAGTTTATTTTCTATGATCAGTCGAGAGTTGTTTAATAAATGGCAAGCTCAAAGGTGGTGGGCAGAGAACTATGATCGGGTTATGGAACTGTACAATGTCCAGAGATTCAACCGCCAAGCTTTTCCACTCCCAACCCCCCCAAGATCTGAAGATGAGGTCAGCTCTGAGCCTATTAACCTCTTAGACATATTATTATCAAAGGCAATCAAGCACTTGATGATTGCAGCCTCTAGTTATTCCACTTAAAATTTTTAAGAGTTTGATGTTGGATATCCATATGTATACCCGACTGTTCTACAAACTGTAGATATAGTACAGCAACAAAATCTTTTTCATTCAATCACATTTTCACATGCTAATCGATGATGTATCAATGAATTCAAGTCAATATATCCCTTTTTTTCTTTTTTTTTTTCATTTTTATGTGCTAATAATGTCATTCTTTTCTTCTTTTATAGAGCTCAAAGATGGAATCTGCAGAAGGCAGCCCTGTCACACCCCCATTGACTAGAGAACGCTTACCTCGTAACTTATACCGTCCAACAGGAATGGGAATGGGATACTCATCCTCAGATTCACTTGAAAAACACTCGATGCAATCTCGACATTACTATGACTCAGGTGGCCTCGGATCAACCCCAAAACTCTCCAGTATCAGTGGTGCCAAGACAGAGACATCGTCGATGGATGCTTCTATAAGAAGTAGCTCATCGAGGGAGGCAGATCGCTCAGGGGAGCTATCCATCAGTAATGCTAGTGATCTTGAGACTGAATGGGTTGAACAAGATGAACCAGGGGTTTACATCACAATTAGAGCATTGCCAGGCGGCAAAAGGGAGCTCAGACGAGTCAGATTCAGGTGAGCTTCTTGGCAAGTTTTTGGTCAGATAGAGAGTCCCTTAAGAAGCATACCTAGTGAAAATTTTAATGAGATACCTCATCAGACATAGCCCAGTATAAATAAATGGTCCTGGTAGAATTTTGATATGGGGCCCAGTATCTGTTAGAGTGCAGATTAGATATAGGGTTTGATCCTAATGCAACTATATGATAGTGTTCATATTAGTCAAGTTCATTTGGTATTTTAATCCATTAGCATCGTTGGTGGGATGATTACAATGCACCTGCACTTTGGGCTTGTCAAAATCATGAATTGATGGGTCCCATCTGAAAACTTCTAGTCATTGCATTTTCTTACAATTTTGAGTGAAAGAACAAATATGATATGATTTTACGCCTGCTGCCCCACCTTTTACCTACAAGTTGTCACTCTGATGTAAGGATGACTTGATTAGTTATCTACTTCTCTGATGGGTCATAATCTATCCATGTATGCTGGCCATCCTTGCTATTAGCTTGTACTTGGGTTGCCAAGATCTCAAACTATCTGGCTTAAGCATTGTGGCAGCAAGGTTCCTGTTATTGTCAATTAGAGTTTCATATGGTTGATGAGAGGGTGGTTTATTTAGAAAATTCAGGATTTCAGATCCATTGTGAATGCTTTAAGAACTAGGACTTCTATGAACTTGATTAGACTTGAGGCACAAATGTCATATCATGTTAACAAGGCCTTAATTGATGATCAACTAACCGCCAACTGTAACTTTAATTTAAAACGAACAAAATCATCACCTATGACATCTTTTAGAACATCATTATTGCTGCTACTAATTATTCTGCTTCCACTAATTCCCACTAATTCTTTTCTTTTCCCTCTGTTTTTTTTAGTCTAACCGAAAGTTTTGAGATTGGAAATGTTAGTTCTCTCTGTATTGACTTAAAAAGCAATTGGATATTCTTGTTATATGCGTGTTTTGCAGCCGGGAAAAATTTGGGGAGATGCATGCCAGATTATGGTGGGAAGAGAACCGTGCCAGGATACATGAACAGTACTTGTGAATTGTGATTGAGCAAACAGGATGGAAGCTGGCGGTTTCCAAGGTGTGGAGATGTTGCTTACTGGAGTGTTTTCTTTTATTTATTTTGGCCACACTAGTAAAATCTCGTCGTCTATACATAAATTAGATGTGCAAAGAGGTGCCACTGGCACCTCTTCTCATGTTTGGGGGGGCTACACACACCATTTGTAAGTTGAGTCAAGCTTATGAAAGTTTTCTTGTCTTCGTTATTGCTTCAGAATATTCTCGAGGGATGTGGGTGGTAAACTTTATAACATGATTAAGTCAATATCAAGGAAAAGAATATGTTCATTTTTCTTTCTGAATAAATTCTTTTGATATTCCCACCTAATTTCAACTCCTGGGCAAAATGACACTGCTTGTTTTTTTGTTAAATAAATAAGGCTAACACATAAAATATTTTATTGAAATAAGAGATGAATTACGGAGACGGGTTCAAACTCGAGATCTTTGCTACGATTATTAGTCCAACTTAGAGTAATTCTAGAAGGTCTACTTGTGTCTTACTAGAATAATTTGAGTATTAAAATCATTATTTAATCAAAATCCAATAATGATCAATCACAAGTCCAATAGTGATTTTAATAACCACATCATTCTTAGTATGATACAAGTAGACTTTCTAGAATTACTCGTCCAACCTGAGCTAGTGGGTCACTAAACATTTGTAAACAAATGGGCTTCAATTTCTGTAGGGCTGTTTGAATTACATACATGTCCATTTGAGTCGCCATCAGAGCAAGCGTGGTCATGGACTTGTAGTTGGGCCATATACAAACCCATTTGAATGGATGTTCAGTAGGGCTTGGAGGATGGACCAAGCCCAGACTTCCAAGCATCTACATGAATGATTGCCACTGGAAGCAAGAAGTCATAATAAAGGGTATTGCACTTATGATTATAAGTACTTTAAAGAATTTTTTTGGGTTTTTTTTTCTCAAAATTTGTTTTTTTAAAAATTATATTAAAAAAACAATTAAAGGCTTATGTAGGGATATTGCCCCCACCCATACACCTAATATATAATTATCTCTCAGGTTCTCATGGAAGGTATTTCTTGATAAGGGATAAAGAAAAGCCTTAAAAGGTAGCATAATTTGATTGAGTTGCTACTATTGAGAAAGTGAACCACTTCTCCAAGAGATAGTTTAATCGATTAGAAATTACGTTTCATGAAGCATGAAGCGGGAGTTACTAATTTAAATATCTCTTTTTCCTCTTATGCGGACATGTAAAAAGAAAAAAAAAGAAAGTGAATCACTGTATTTATAATAAAAATATGCCGTGGCTTATACAATTTGGATTCATTAAATCCCTAACGAGAATTGTCACCTGGGAAATTGTTTCATTTTTCTACAATATCGAATAATATGGAACAATAGTAACTCAAGGTGAAAACTGCACCACGTTCACCATTCCAAAAGTTGGCAGGTGCTCTTAGACGATAAGCTACATGTATAGGATCTTATTCCACTTTTTGACACCCATAATCTCTCTCTCTCTACTTTTTCTTTTAAACGAATCGAACATTTCATGAAAAGTTTTAGATTTGCTTGATATATACCCATTTATGTTTGTTTATTTAAAGGCAAATTCATCTTTATCCTTTTGAGCTCAATTGTCTCAAGAGAATCTCATGAGGTTGGATACACATTAAGGTCTGAGTTTGATTCCCACAATGAAAATCTCTTAATCTGTTAGTGTTGATGCCTTGATGGACGCGGATGTTAAGCTATGACTCGGTTGGTTTTAAGAGAGCGTCTGCAGTTCTCATCGTCTAGACCTCTCCTGAGCGGCACCTCAGAAATTAGTGCTACTATGATTATGCCCTTGTAAGATAGTTACAATTGGCCTCTTCTCTAACCTTTTTATTTAGGAAAAAAAAATTTGGGTAGAACTCAAACAAATTATTCAATTGGTAAACAAGTTTGTGAACATAGAGCTCGAGAATGGACAATTTGAATTTAGCCTCGATGTAAGCATGCTAGTAAAGTTTGGCATGGGCATGAGAAAACACAAATTACCCATATTTTAACATAACACAAACCCGACACACAAATTAACTTATAATATAAGAATCAATGTTTTAACTTATATAAGCATCATATATAATATGGATTGAAATCCCTCGACGAAGAGGATTACAAGGCTTGATTGTTTCGGAGAGGTGAATCTTTGCATTTTACAGTGTTTGAGACAAATGAGTATCAGAATTCCCTTTTTTAAATTAATCAAAATTTCTGTAAAATTCCAACTAACTATCTAAAAATTGAAGAGATATTCTTCGTCGTATGTGACATATATAGCTTGAGCCGAACTCAAGCCGAGTTGGTATTCTTCCCTGTTAAGCTCATCAAGTTGATTCGGGTGGGATTACAAGCTTTACTTTTTCAAAGTCCAAATCCAAGCGTGTGATTTGCCTTTTTCTCCCTGTCTTGCTCAGTGGTCGTGTATCTCTCTCATCTATGTTTACTAGAAGCCGTACACAAACACAGCACGAAACATGTTTTCTCTCTCACACACCCATTTTCTCTTTCCTTTGTTCTTTCACATGATCTACTTGCACTCTATTAATGTCGCCTGCAGCTTTTGACGTTCTCAAAGCAAACACTACAGCTCTTCACTGCCCTTAAACTAAGCCAACACCTCAGTCTTGTCCTCTCTCTGTTCGTCTCCTCTGTGTGTTTCTTCCCTTATAAAAAGAAAAGAAAAAAAAACTCTCTGTTTACTCTGCAATATTCCAGTGTACATCACAAAGATGTATAGAAGGGAGAGATCGCTACGAGAAGACACATTCCCACAAAGGAGGAGAACCCCATCTTTCTCTTCCACTCTCCTCGACGCTATCTACCGTTCCATCGACGAATCCAACGCCGACGAGGCTCATTTCAAAGAAACAGCCACCATGTTCAAGAAACAGAGCAGCTCTAGAGCTAAGCGTGGCACTTGGGTGGTACAAGAGGAAAAGGAGGCGATGAATCTTCGCCGAGCGGTCATGATCGAGGATTGGATGGAGAAGCAGAGCATTCGCAGCTCTGTGCTGTTCAACTCAACCTCAAGCTCCTCAGAGTCTAGCTCTGGCGCAGCCTTCTCATCCTCCGAAACAGAGTCGAGCTACAAACACAAATCAAAGCCCAAATTGCAGAGCTCCAAGAAGCAAGTGAAGCCGGAGTATAGGAATTCAGAGAAGCAGTCGAAGCCGAAGATTGAGGGTGGTTTTACAAAGACGAAACTACGGGCATTGAAAATCTACGGTGAGTTGAAGAAAGTGAAGCAGCCCATTTCACCGGGCGGTCGCATTTCTAGCTTTCTCAATTCCATTTTCAATTCGGATAATGTCAAGAAAGCCAAAATGTGTTATGTTGGAGCTGTGGAAGATGTGAACTTGGAGCCTAAATCCAAGGCTGCTTGTTCTTCGGGGGCTTCATTTTCGAGGTCTTGCCTGAGCAAAACCCCTGCTTCAAGAGGAAAAATGAGCAATGGCATCAAAAGGTCCGTCAGGTTCTCTTCTCTTGACGTGATCGTCGGTGAAGATTCTCAGCCCTGCGCTCATAAATGTATCTATGAAGAGGATCCCTGCCTAATGCCAGTTCCAACTCTTCGAAAAATTGCGAAGACTTGTTCTGTAAAGAAGAGTTCAAGTGCATTTAATTTGAGAGGCTATCGTGTCAATGGGGATGCCGATGATGAGGATGATGATGACGACGACGACGACGACGATGCTCAGAGCTATTCCAGTTCGGATTTGTTTGAGCTTGATCACCTTGTTGGGATTGGAAGGTATAGAGAGGAGCTTCCTGTGTATGAAACTACTAATTTTCAAACAAATCAAGCAATTGCCAATGGGTTTCTTTTGTAGTTCACTGTCATCAATGTAATTAATGGTTTGGAGAACTTTAATTACTTCCTTTTTACTTTGTTCTACATTTCCTTCGGTCATTTTACAACTTAATTAAATCCGGAAAGTTGCGACGGAGCTCCGCTTCTAATCGAATTATATTTTTTTGGACGATGTCGAAGCAATTTTCACCGTTTATTTTTACACACACAGAATTCACTGGGGCAAGCCAAATTTGAGAGCAATGGACCCGTTTGAATGTGAAATAGCTATGGAGGCATTCAAAAGCTAAATGTCACATTCACAAGCTTAATCGTCAAGGCAATAGACAAAGACGAATTTTAAAAGTAATAAAGGAAAAGCTTACAGAGGTCTCTCTCCCCCATGAGAATGGAGAAAGTTAAAAGCACTTACTTTTTCACTGGCTCAGCACATGGCATCAGCTTAACTAATAATTTAGTCCCACTTTGAAATCATAGAATTAAAAATGATTGCAGTGTAGAACTTTGTCCCTTTGAATGACTACTTTATTGGAAGTAAAGCAGCAAGAAACAGTGAAGTTCAATGCAAGCCATACAACAGATAGTAACAACTAGTGCCTCTGCAGATTCAAACTTAATCAGTAAATCTAAATCCTTTTGCAGTCACAAAGATCTCTGTTCAGCACCAGTACAACAACATCCCAACCTTCAAATTTATTCTTGTCAAACCTGGACTTCCTTTCCCTCGAATCTTATATATATATATATATATATATATATAACAATAATCAGTACAAACAAGTTTAGAAGCCAAAGAGAGAGAGAAAGAGCTTCCCCTGCCAACCTAAAGCTTGTCTATTTTGTCATTTTGCAGAGCAAATTCTGAACCTAAAGCTTTTGACTAGTGTTTTCAGAATCTTCCTGTTACGATACTAAGTGTGTTAATAATGTATATGTAAATTTTAAGATTATATCATTTGATATTAGTGCTAAGTACCATGTTGCCGCTGTAGACGTTAATTGTAAAACGAGTGCTAAGTACCATGTTGCCGCTGTAGACGTTAATTGTAAAACGCGATGGTACGTTATAATCTTAAAGGCTAAAATGAAATCTTAACTACGATTTTAAAGGCTTATATATATATAAACTTTTGATTACTCTTTTTTTGCCAGCCGGTTTTTAAGGAGTATTCTCATATCATAAGCAATCACAAAACTTTCATATCCTCCTATCATTGTTCTTAACAGCATTCTTCAAACTCGAGCAAGCATAAAATCCCAACATATCAATGATCTTAATTCATATCTCTATAATAACCATATATTCCACACGAACAATGGTGTAGACACTTGACAGACAAGTAGGGTCCCTCACAAGGAATCTCAGAAGTCAAAAATGTAGCAGGATCAGACATGATGGCAAAAATCCAAACTAACTTTTCCACCAAAGGAGAAAATAGAAAAGTTTATGACAAAGTATAAATTCTTGGGATAATTTGGTACACCAGTGGCCACCATGGTTGACTTGAACACCATCCCCTCAATTATCTACTCTCATATCCAAAAGAGAAAGACATACACAATAATCATATTTCTGTAGCATGTGAGAACTAGAAAGAAAAGAGCAATACTTTAGATTTTTTTTTTTTTTTTTTTGTAAGCATCCTATTTTGGGATACTGTACATCCCGCCAAACCTGTATTTTTGGTAAACAATTGTTCGAACATAGTTGCGACAACTTCTTCTGAAGTTATGGGGCTATTTCTATTTTGCCGAGTTTCTTAGAGAGGGTTTTCTCCTGCCTTTAATAGAGAATTCTCACATATGCTTGATTAGTATTAGTCATATTGATTCCTTTTGATGCTCTAGTGGGGTTGGGTCAGGCTATAGCTCAGTCAGACTTTAGGGAGCGTCTACGGTTCCCACCGTTTAGGTCTCTCTTGTGCAGCTCCCAGCGGATAGATACTACTATAGTCATACTCAGGTAAAAAAACCTATAATTGATCTCTTCGGCCTACCATTTTTTCATTAAAAAAAATTGAGTTGAAAAAAAAAAAAAAAAACTAGAGATCCCCACTATACCTATTGCCATAAAGAATTCGTGGGGCATGTTTCTCACCAACCATGCACAAATCTCGAACGTATACAGAGAAGGATTATACTTTTGTAACAAGTGCATGTGGGGCAATTATATACGTATTACTCAAAGCTTATCGATCACTAGGGCCACCGGCCACATACCAGCCGGCAGCCACCTACCTAATAGGTGTAGGTTCGATCGATCTCCCTCCTTATATGTCGTAATACGACATTGCATTTTTGGTCCCTACTGTGGCAAACGGCAAGTCGATCTCTGGAATATTTAACCATTGTTAGGATTTGATCTCATCCCCACGAGATCCTTAAAAGTTTAAACGTTAGGAAATAATGTATTTAGTTATTTAATATTTGAATATTTATGAGGATTTAATCTTAATTTTTTTGGAATAAATTATACTTTACTTTTCGAACTTATGCCTTCATCGTACTTTTTCTTTTAAGTTACCACTCATTGTAACTCGAACCTACGTACAAACTATTTAAGTTATCCATTGAATTAGATTTTGCCATTTAGCTAATAACTAATCACACTAACCGCTAACTGCCTTTATGTATATTATATATATATAAGTAAATAAAAATACATGAAACGCCGACGTCGTTTTTGTTTAAAAATATATACAAAGCTAAAAATGATCTTGTATGTAATAAGATATTATCATAATACCATAAAAACGACGTCATTTTATTTATTTATTATTATTTTTTCTTTAAAAAGTGGTTAGCGGTTAATAACCGTTAACCGTCGGTTATCTGCATAGGCGGTTAATGAATTTTACTAATTGCCTTTTCACCCCTATGGCCGTTAGTATTTATAGGGGTAATTTGGAAAAATCAACATTTTTTTTTTTGACATGTCCGCACAAGAGGGGGGATTCGAACTAATGACCTTTGCTTTATTAGGCGTGGTCCCAACCGATTGAGCTACCTCTTGGAGACAAAACCAACAAATTTTAGATTAGACTCATAAGATGGGTTTGATGGTAATTTTTTCATTTGACACATTCAAGAATTAACCATGACATAAGGTGCAATTTCAAATATTTTGGCCTCTAAGGGGTAGCTCAATTGGTTGTAGATCACGCTTCATGAAGCGGAGATCACTAGTCGAATCCCTCCATTCCCCTTCTCTTGTGTGAACATGGTAAAAAAAAAAAAAAAACACTCCAAATATTTTGATAGTTATAAATTTTGAGAGAGTTGTAATTTAAAAGTCCAAAAATAAATGAGGTAGTATAAGAAAAAGGATAAGTTATTATTATTATTGCTAACAAAAGAAAATGACAAAGAGAACTTGTCATGGATTTTATAGGTGTCCAGACTCCAGGCAATTTAAGTAAGTTTGGGTTGAGATCTCTAACAATTTATTTTTTAAATAATTAATAATTTAGACTATAATTACGAGAGAGCTCATATAAAAACTCACATAGTTAAACAACTCAAAATTTGTTCATATATGTAAAATTTTCATACGAAATATCTTAAAAACTATCTCAAATTACTGCCGATTTAAAGAAAAATAGCCTGAAATACCAATACCAGGCAGAGGAAATAAATAAAGTAGAGCAAATGTTGAAACATCTCCAGACTTTTAAGTGTTATTTGAAAGTTATATTGTATGAATATTTTTATTTTTTCACTTTTTAAAGAGATAAAAATATTTTATTATAATTAATTATATATTATTCAATATAAATAAACTAGAAAATATCTTTAATTTGAATAGTCAGTGTCACATAAAAGAACAAGGTGTACTCATAAATGTGAGACAGAACCGTACGTGACCACCTGGTGAGTGTCTGTACCGTATTTGGCTTTCCCCACGTGCGCTCGTCTGCTCATCGGTTTCTCATTTCGCTGTTAGGCCCTCCTCTGTCCTCACCTGAATAAATAAATATCACTCCTGCTTTCACAATTAAAACTAAAAATAGTATGAAATTAACACCAACTTTTATCTTTTAGAGATTTTTATTATCAAATTTAAAATTACCGCAATTTATAAAAAAAACGTGTTTTTAAATAAAATTAGAAAAATATAATACTACTTTTCATATTTATTTATTATACTAATTTTATTTTAATTGACATAACGTAATTTAAGTGTCTTCTCATATAAGCTATTTAAGTCCTTGTGGTTTACCTAATTAATAATTAGCATAGTGTGGTATCGAAATAAACTCAAGGGTCCTAGAGCTATGCCAAAAACAAAAAACAAAAAAATTATATTTGCAATCAAATTTCGTCTATTAATTTAATAGATTCTGTTAGTATGACATTGACTTAAATAAGACAATTATTACAATTTTATTAGCTTTAACGTTTCATACCATCTAAATCTTATAAGTCAGTGAACGAAATTTGACTGTAAATATTAAATTATTTTTTTGGCATATTTCAGATGCCTTTAAGTTTATTTTAATACCACCGGGAGTTAATTGCAAATCAAATAAACCACAATAACTGATTTTGCATTTTTTTCTAAAAAAAGAAAGAATAAAAGACACTTAAAACACGTTACATAGGCCAATATAAAATAAATATCATAAATGAGTATGAAGATTAGCATTACTGATTAAATATTTAATGGTTACCAAACCTTATCACTTAAGCTTTATGAAATATTTATATGGTATGTAGCATTACTTGTTTGAAAAAAAAAAAAAAGGAAGAAAGGTTATTCTTCACACCACTATCATGCCATAATCACACTATGCTAGTATGACATGGGTTAGTAGCCATTTGACGACCCTTGCTAAAAAAAATATATATATTCTTTTACAAAAAACCATCTCCCTCTTTATTGACAAGATTTTCCTACTTATATCTCCTCGCACCATGGTTGCACTAGAGCAAGACATGTGTCACATGGGGACTCGAAGCTAGGTGAGTGGGTAAAGATCCGTTTGACTCTCGTACGACCACGACAACCCTTTTGAGTACGACCAACCTTTGACGGGATGTGGGCGAGACAGAATCCATCTAATGTGACAATTTCTTTATCCTGATTTGATGTTTACTTTCTCTTTAATCAAGGCTACCCGATCCCCGTTTGACAAACCTCTCATGTGACAATGGTGTTGAACTTGGGTTTTACATGAGAACTTCGAGGCTCGCTCAAATGATATGTATGACATGCAGACCCGAACCTCAGCATAGGAATCCGAACGTCGATGTCCCACTACTCAAGGTGAGCATGAGCGTAGGTCACAATGGGTAATTTGACCTCACGTGTTTGGGCCATTGGACCAGTCTATACCACACACGACTTTTGGGCCGTGGGTGTCTTGGGCCTTGCATATGACTTGGGCTTTCTGTGGTTTGGGCTGTTTCAGGTTCGGGAATCCTCTTAATTGCCGGACCTTGGTCCAAGAAAAATATATATATATGCAATTTGCAAACAATAGGCCAAACTGTCCAATAATTTTAGCAAATCCTTAATTTCATTTTTATTAGCTATATGCCTATATTTCAAAAAAATTACAATTTTATTCAAACCATCAAACACAGACATCATAAAAATAAATAAATAACCTTAGCATTGCGTATCCAATTCCATGGCTGGAGTGGAGTTTTGAATACAAAAAGTCGTAAACCCATTATTTAAGTCATGGGGCCGGGAATATCAATTTGGTCGAATGGTCTTGGGCTAGTTCGACCTCAAAATACAAACCATCTATTCAATTCGTACCTACTAATTCATGGGCTTTAGGCCTCACGTCATTTGAACCAACAAATTGTTGGATATCTTGTTTGGACCTACATTTCTATTCATCCAAAAGGGCTTCATTCTATAGTGATTTAAGCCTGCTCGTGTGTGTTTTTTTAACATGTTCACGTAAGAGGATGAAAAAGAAGATAGTGATTTAAATTAATGGCTTTCGTCCCATTAAATATGGTCTCCAACAAATTAAATTACCTTTTGAGAATGACTTGAATTAGCTTGTCATCGGAGATATGCCAGTTTGCTAATAATTTCTTTACACATATAATGAGTTGTAAAAAAGTTATAACTCTAACACTATTCACTTTTTTTACTTATTGAGGTTCATGTTGTACAGCATAGATGAAAATCTTTTACTCTTATAAAGTAATGTATCATGTACATAATGTTTAAATTTATATCATTATTTTTAGATTCTTATATTACTTTTATCATATTTATTGGACAATTTTTTCCTTTTAAATTGTTTTTTTAACCCAATTTATTAAATTTACATATCTTTAGACTACGTAATTTTCAAATATAAAAACATTTTTTTATATAAGAGAATCACGTGCTCTAATAACAAATATTAGTTTATATTATAAATATAATGTAAAAATTACATGTTTTAAGAAAATTTAAATTTAAATAAATTGGTTCTCTAAAAAAAAAAATCCTTTTTATTTGTCATTTTAGTAATCATTTAATCAAATAGATGAAATCCCTTAATTTAATTATCTAATTTCATATTAAATTTGCGACTCTTAATAAAAAATTGTCACCCATAGGTATATGACAGCCGACATCATTGCCATCCAAAATGGGCCATGGCTTGGTTAAGGCTTAAGCAATTAAGCAAAAGGCGGGAGTGGGGCCCTACAACCTCAGCGTTGCCACGTGTGAACGGATGGGGTTTCCGTAGATTGTTATTCTATTATACCGCGTGAGAAAAGAGTTGGACGATCAAAAAACCTCAGCGACCATCGTTTCTTAAGAAACCAAAAGCAAAGACCTCCAAATTATCGGTCGGATTCGATTCAGATACACAGCAATTCTCGATCGCCATGAGCTTTCTATTCGGGAAGAGAAAAACTCCCGCAGGTTCGTCATCGTCCCTTTACTTTTTTGTTTGTTTGTGCTGGTTTGTTGAGAGCATGATTTGCGGAAACAATTCGTGTATCTGTCAGATTTTAATGTTGCAAGAAGTATACGGATGTTTTCTGATATTGGGTGCGATTGAATCATGGTTTTTGGATCGATTTGATAGTTGTGATACGATGCAGGTTTTGACTAGGAATAGGACTGAGCTTTTGCAATCAGGGCTAGGCTTTTCAATTGTTGACCTTTTTTCGAGAGGAAATTGAGGGATTATTTCATCCTGATCTATTTGTTTGATTGTGATTATGTATAATTGGAGTATAATGTTGTACTAAGATTAATCAGAATCATATCTAATTTGTCAGATGAGATTGTTAGGCTGCTCAGAAAAAGCAAAAAGATTTCTTCACTGCTGCATGTTAGAATCTACTTGTAACGAGCACGGTTCACAAAGTATAACGATACAATTGTGTGCATGTTGTAATTAGTGGATTTCAGAATTTGTGAAATACAAGGATGTCGCGTTTATACAACTTCTTTGATTGGATTTCCAGGTCCATAATTTGCCTGTTGTCCCAAGTGACATTGCGTATTTTGATCAACTGGGTTTTGTTGTTTGTTTCTGGCTTCGTTTTGGCTTTATTTTTAACCAATATCGTATTTTAAACTGTATTTATCTGTGGTTTCAAAAACTGTATCTGCAGAACTTCTGCGGGAAAATAAGAGGATGCTAGACAAATCTATTAGAGAAATAGAACGGGAGAGACAAGGTCTACAAACGCAGGAGAAGAAACTAATTATGGAGATAAAGAAAAGTGCTAAACAAGGGCAGATGGTATGTTTAGCTTCTCCTACCAGTTGCACGTTTTGCTTGTTTCGTTGGAATATAGCATGTCTAGCTTTCTTTTATCTCCTAATAGGTGCTGGTTGAGCTACTTTTTTTTATCACAGATCCATACCCCACTGCCCTATGAGGCAGCTGGGGAAGGCAAATACAGCTCAATTGTGATATAGGCAATCCCAGTGCAAGAGTTCCAGTTTTTGGAGTTAATATCTTGCATGCATCTCGACTTGACAACTTTATCCTAGTCAGGAATATGTTGATCTTTTTGAGCTTTATTTTCTGTTAGACTCAAGTGTGCCTTTCTTTTTTTGGATGTCATTTTGAGGTTTAATTGCTCCAACTTGGTTGAGGTGAATGATCAAGCATGTTGGTGCTAGTACTAGTGTCTGAGGAAATATACTTATACAATGTTTCTCTCAATGCTTAACTTTGAAATGGTTATTAAAAAAAAACTTTGAAATGGGAAAAATAAAAAGGAAAAAAATTAATGCGGCACATGATGCTTCTCTGGTTGAATGTCACCCACACTTTAATTTCATAATCTCTTATAGACTCTTTCCCAGGCACACATGCTTGCGTGCGCATTTCTTTTAGTTTTAAGATAAAAGAGTTATTTTTATTGACATATCTATGACCTAGAACCCTGGAGTAATGGAATGGCTATTTTACATCAAATAAGAGCTTCGTTGTCTGAGCAGTCATCACTCCTTAGGAAGTCAAATAAAAAACAAGAGGCAAATGCCTAGATATGGAGTTCAATGGAATCTCCCAAGCCAATACTAAAGTTCATTTCGTCTTTTAAGTCATGAACTACTGGTTCTTGAATCCATGACCTCACCATACACTTTTTTCGTACATGGGGAGGAAGTAACCATTTGTACTAGAGCTTTTTGGCTCTCATATATTTTGTTCACTACCACTTTCACCTTCCGCTTGATTTCGTTCTAGTATATGGGGGTATTCTCTTTATATTTCATCAAACTGGTGTGAAGATGCAGGTCATACTTAGTATTGGTTTTCAACTTGTGAACTAATGAGCGCATTTTTCTGCCACAAAATCTGTTTGTTTCAGAATTGCCAAATTTATGGCTGATACTAAACCGGCTTTATGTACAATTTTAATGGAGCACCATAAGACAGGTTTGGAGGCCAGCTCCATCAAATTTATCTTTGATTTGGTGTAATCTTTGTTTCAGGGAGCTGTGAGGGTGATGGCGAAAGATCTTGTGAGAACACGGCATCAGATTGAAAAATTTTATAAGCTTAAATCTCAACTCCAGGGTGTATCCCTCAGAATTCAGGTATGTTATTCTTTCTTATACGCTTGCAATGTGTTTCTTCCCAATGGCATGCATTTCTTGTATTTGTCTAAAATTAATCTTCTCTACTGTACCAATAGCTCAAGGCCTATATTTTCCAACCATGCTAGCAGAACATGATTGTGGTTACTTGCTTTCCACGAGGAAGCTAGTAGCCTTTTGTTATTTAAGAATATAAGTGGTGTTTGGGATACCACTAAGTGAGGCCAGCTAGCTTGTAAGGTTGACGCCGTAACTATCAAAAAGAGGTGGTATATGTCCTATACAGGTGTTTTAGTTATATTTGCCTATCAAAAAAGAGAAGAAAAATAATTAAACAAAATGCTGGTTGGCTATGAAACCCTGTATTCCGATTAAAATATCTGGTGTACTGTGTATCTCAGTCTTTCTTTGAGCCTTATGGTTTGAGTCTTGTATGATCTCGTAAGTTTGCAAAATGCCTGTGTTTATCCCTTTCTGATTCTAAAAGTCGGATTTACGTGTAGACTTTGAAATCAACACAAGCGATGGGAGAGGCAATGAAAGGTGTGACAAAGGCAATGGGCCAGATGAATAGACAGATGAACTTGCCATCATTGCAGAAAATTATGCAAGAATTTGAGAGGCAGAATGAGAAGATGGAATTAATGACTGAGGTGATGGGAGATGCTATTGATGATGCTTTGGAAGGGGACGAGGAAGAGGAAGAGACAGACGAACTAGTGAATCAAGTTCTTGATGAGATTGGAATTGACGTCAATCAAGAGGTACTTCTATTGGCTTCCCCCCTCTGTTCTCATGATTGACTTAGCAAATGAGGATATTTTTCTTGGGTGTTGGAATCAAAACTATTGGATCACAATTACTCTTGTCTTAACCTGTTTTAATTTGATACGCAGCTTGTTAATGCACCATCATCTGCTGTTGCTACGCCAGCGGCCAAGAGTAAGGTTCCACAAGCAGAAACCGCAGCTACTGATGACGGTGGAATAGATAGCGAGTTACAGGCAAGGTTAGATAATTTAAGAAGAATGTAATCTTCATGTCCTTCCTATACTGTGTAAACCTCAGATCTGCTGTATAAAGTGAAAGTTTCATTTGGGGCATGTAATTTTTATGAAAATTGAGCCAGAATTTATTAACTCGAGGTTTGAAAACAAAGTGGAGATTTCAAATAACATCACATGTGGTAAATTGTATACATCACATGAAGATTGACTTGTCTTCATGTGTTGATTCTATTGGTGTTTAAAATGCTCTTGGTAGTGTTGAAATTATATCTGCGTTTATATCATACATGGGATATTGGTAGATAATTTTGTAGGGAAAATTATGACATTTGTGACTTATTGAAATAGGTCGGAGGAAATTTATTCCAAACTGGTTTGAAAGAAATTTGTGTCATTTCTTTAATTACCAGGCAGCCCATTGGAAAATGAAACTTTTTTTTTTTTTTTTTTTTTGGTATTAGGTTGTATTCGATTACATAACAGATAACACTAGTTGTTCAGGCTCCTCTTAGGTGACACTGTTTCCTGCTGAAATCCTCGGATGCCCTCGTTACATAACAGATAACACTAGTTGTTCGGGCTCGTCTTAGGTGACAGTGTTTCCTGTTGAGATCCTCGGATGCCCTCGTTACATAATAGATAATACTAGTTGTCCGGGCTCTTCTTAGGTGATAGTGTTCCCTGCTGAGATCCTCGGATGCCCTCGTTTAGGTGCATGAAAACACGATGATCTTGTATCAATCATATTTTTAATTAGGAGCCTAAGCCAAATTAAGAAACGTTTGTTTTAGCCTAAGCTCTCATGGTAGCTTAGAGTTTTATGTAAAATGACTAACCAAAAACTTTTAAAAAAAAGGTGTCCATCCAGATTTTTTAAACCAAATGCGTTTTGCATTTGAGCTACGGTACTTCTCCACATCGTGCATCAATTCATAAGTATTTTATGCTTTTCTCTTACACTCTCATTCTTTATTATTTCTATCTCCCACTCTCTCATTCTTTATGCTTTATAATGAATAAAAATAAATAAAAATTAAATGGTATAAACAGAAGATAGATAATCAACAAGTAGCGATTAACTAAAATGGAAATTTTAAAAATCTATTGTAAATACTATTAACACGATACTAAACCCATCAAAGTAGTAACAAAAGTTAAAATGATGATTATGAAACTTGAACGGCCAAGCCTATACAAAAAAAAGTATCATTGTTAATTAATTATGTACATAACAGACGAATAAAATTTTCCTCAGAATTGAGTTACGAAACTTTCTTCAAGTTCAGTCTCACACAGACTTGTAGGAATTGACGGAAGAATTATCCAAACACAACATTTGGATTTGGGAATTGGGAGGAAAACACACCACTAATAAATTGGGTTGACGTGTGAATTTTTGGAAGAAAAATCTATCAAGACACAACACCACACGCCATCAATGCAACCTTCTTCCAACCCATTCTTTCTTCTTTGTTCTTATCGTCCTCACTCACCGGCCCCCACACACAATAACAGCCATGCTCAAAATTCCCCTTCCAAATTAAAAAAGGACAAGGTATTTTTAGGGACCAACCATTAATTAAACTGAGATGCTTGAATCCAGCAAACCTCCTCTAGAATTTGCCGGCTGCCTATACACGGGATGACGCTGACACCAGGAACCCACCGGAGCCCTACAAAGCGGGCAATCGGAGTGAGAGTAAAGCCACATATCTATACACGGAGCATGAAACGAGTGTTTGCACCGCGGCAGCGTCCGCACCTCTTCACCTTCCTCAAAAACCGACAAGCAAACCGCACATTCGTCTTGCGCTATTCCTCCTCCTCCTCCTCCAGCTTCGCTCTTGTACTTGAAGCTGGACAGCAACAAGTTCCCGTTAAAGTTTCCAAAGCTCTGGCCGCCCGTTGAGACCTCCACCAACGGATTAGCTCCCGCCGGCGTCTGGACTTGCCGGCGCTGCGTGCACCATCTGATGATGAGGAGGTTGTATATCGCGAGCAGGAGAGCGGCGGTTCCAATAACCAGTAGGCCGTAGTACAACATGGGCATGTGGGGTTTCGGTGCAGAGGGAGGCGGCGGCTGTGCTAAGAGGCTTGGAACATCATCCATTTGTGATTTGTGGGTTTGGGTGTGTGAAGATGGCCAAGGATTTGGAATTTCTGAGACAAATTTTAACGTTATATGCAGTTGGTATGACTCGCAGAAGAGTGAGGATAATTCTATCATTGTCGGGATTAAAGTAATAATTAGTAGTTAATCTAAAAGCCGTATTGGTTATGGAGCCACCCAAGGGAAATTTATTTAATATTCGTTTCTCAATCTCCGGGCCACCCAAGAGTGAGGAGTCAGGACAAAGCTATGTACAAATCACTAGACAATTGAACAACCATCCATGATATGACAGCGACTGAATTGTTGATAAGTGCTGGTTTGAAATCTCTCTTCCAATTGTTTGATAAATTGTGTGATTAATTTTCAACGGGTGAATTTTATATGAACTAATTGCTAATGCTTGATCTTTCTCAAGCAATCAAAGTAATCTTAAGTCTCTTAATTTAGACTTTGTTAGCGTATAGAAGGAATGAGATCCTTGCAATTTTTAGCCTAAAAATTGCATGCAATTCTCTCGACCTCAACGTTGGTTTGTAATGAACTATTGGGAACAAAACACATCAATAAAGAAATTATTAGTGTCAATAATAATTAAAAAAAAAAAGGCAAAAAAATCTCAAATCCAAACTATTTTGGAACGGTTAGCCACTTCCCACTACAGGTTGTGAATGGTAGTTCCATGTGGTTTGTAGGAATTGCAAGAGGTCTCAATATGATAAGCAGAAAGTAAGTGGGATTAGTAATGAAGTTTTTGAGTTAATAGTCTTTCATTCTCTTTTGATTTCTTGAATTGATCATGTGCTACTAGAGCTTGAAGGATGGCCGATTTGAATTAGGGTATGGACTTCCATAAGAAGTCACAACGCACCACCGGCCCTTGGCACAACGATTAGGTCAAGTGTACAAAAACATATAAATCAGAAGTTGACTTTATTTCCTAATTTCCAAATTCGTTTCAAAATTATTATTAATGGGCATATTCTATAAATACAAAGGAACTAGTGGTGAATTTATAGGATAATATGAGAAATTATCCTACAAATTCAAATAAATCAACTATTAGACTTGTTGACTTAAATGGACCTTACACAAATTCAATGGTAGATTTATTAGCTTGTTATAAAAATGATTAATAAATAAATAAATTGTATTATTTTTCAAAGAGAATAAATAGCAAGAAAGAAGCTAACCTACGGCTAAGGAAATAATGATGGGATGGGATGGGAATGGGATAGAGATAGACAACTAATCCTGAGAGAGATTTTGTAGTTGTAGACTTGTAGATAGAGTCGATCTTCTTTTACTGCACGTTGGACTTCTATTGTTGCACGCGTGCGAGACATTTACGTGTCTTGGAACTCTGTCGACTGTCTCTTTCACTCATTTGGTCTAAAACATTCAAGAATAATGGCCATCTACGTACTTGGCCAGAGTTTAGATTTTTTTTTTTTCCCTAAAAAGAAAAAGAAGAAGAAGAAGTCAATTTGTTTTCTTTCTTATTACCAAGCAACTTTATTTACTATTCAAACAAAAAATTTACGACAAAACTTTTACCAAACTAGTCAATTTATGTAAGAAATGATTCATTTCATGGTTCTTCTTTTATTCTTTTACTTTTCAAAATTATCATTAAATCTGAGAGCACATGTGAGTTCCGCACTTGAGTCTTATAAAATTAATGGTGATTTTGAAAAGTAGAAGGATGAGAGAATAATCATGGAAGGATGTATAGCACTTCTTAAATCATAATTATTTATTGCTTTGTATCTTAAATAACAAAAAAAATTAAAAAAAAGCCTCAAATTTTAAATGAAGAGTCAAAATCAATCTCATACACAAGTTTTTTAGTTCTATATACCATATTTTTTATCTAATTATTTCATAATACTCATGTGACAATCCTAATCAACATTTAAATCATGTCAACTAATTAATTAAACCCTAGCCCCCTTCGGTGCGATCCAAAAGAGAGGAAGAATGGTTTCTTCTATCCTTCCTCACTTTTCCCTCTTTTTTTTTTTTTCATTTTTTTTTTAAAGATTTTGTTTAGACTCCAGCAACAGTGCCTAGTCTCTTCCACCGCTTTGGTTGCCTATCCCACCTCGCCCTTCATTTTCCTTCTCAATTTTTTGGCTATGTCGATTTCTGCAATGGTTCTTAGATTGGCTTTATTCGAAGCAGATCTACATTTTTGCCGCCGATCTAAGTCCTTTACTTGTCATTACATCTTCTTCCCGGCGCCAACAAATCCTTTAGACAACAGATGTTTTCCCTCTGGTTGGCATGTGATGGTTGTGGTTTGAACGTGCCAAAGTGTGGATCGTGTGAATCTAATACGCTTTTTGTGTGAGCCTACCGCTGTTGTTTATGGTTTTTTGTTTGTTTATATTATTTTGGCTTTCGAGTACTTGAGAACGGATAATTTTTGGTGTGAGAGCTTATTTCTCATGGCTGGTTAAATAAATTTTTTTTGTTGTAGAGATATGATCTACCCATGCCTTAGATCTATCTGCTATAAGTAGATCCATGCCAAAAATGAAGTTTATACATGGGTGAGATCGGAGGTTATGAATACGATTTGATTGTTAGATTTTTCGATGTATTTACGACTTTGTAACCACATAGCTTTTGCTTATATTTGTAAGAGCTTTATATTCTGTAATGTAAAAGTTTTATACTCTGAATTTTTTATGGAATGAGAATACATTTACCAAAAATATATATTATTAAATAATTATAAAATAAAACTATAATTTCTTACCATTACTCCTCGAGACAATAAACCTTTCTAATCTTATGCATTNAGTCCTTTACTTGTCATTACATCTTCTTCCCGGCGCCAACAAATCCTTTAGAAAACAGACGTTTTCCCTCTGGTTGGCATGTGATGGTTGTGGTTTGAACGTGCCAAAGTGTGGATCGTGTGAATCTAATACGCTTTTTGTGTGAGCCTACCGCTGTTGTTTATGGTTTTTTGTTTGTTTATGTTATTTTGGCTTTCGAGTACTTGAGAACGGATAATTTTTGGTGTGAGAGCTTATTTCTCATGGCTGGTTAAATAAATTTTTTTTGTTGTAGAGATATGATCTACCCATGCCTTAGATCTATCTGCTATAAGTAGATCCATGCCAAAAATGAAGTTTATACATGGGTGAGATCGGAGGTTATGAATACGATTTGATTGTTAGATTTTTCGATGTATTTACGACTTTGTAACCACATAGCTTTTGCTTATATTTGTAAGAGCTTTATATTCTGTAATGTAAAAGTTTTATACTCTGAATTTTTTATGGAATGAGAATACATTTACCAAAAATATATATTATTAAATAATTATAAAATAAAACTATAATTTCTTACCATTACTCCTCGAGACAATAAACCTTTCTAATCTTATGCATTCACATGTGAAAGATATTAAAAAAAAAAACCTAATTATCTCACGAAAAGCCACATTTATTAATAAAAAAAGGGCAAGGAATATATTCTTCCACGTGCCCTTTGAATATACAATCATCGTAAGGACCGGGATAATATGGTTGAATTCACAATTGTGACAACCACGGATAGGCTTAGCGTAGATATATATATACTAACTTTTGTTACAAAAAATGACATGCATGTGCTTACCTGCATATGTTTTATATTAAAAAACAATTATCACGAGCTATAAGAACTACATTCAACTAAACAAAAGGAGACTTCACCAAACTCACTCTATTATTAAAATAGATTCAAGGATTTCTAATAATTTTATGTCTTATTTTGGAATCTCCTTAGATTATGTAAATTTCATTTGTAATAAGAAAGATAAAAATCTTAATTTTTTTTTTTTTGACATATTTGTACAAGATCGGAGGAAAGAATTTTAAACTAGTGTCATCCGCTTCATTAAACGTGGTTCTAACTGATTGAGCTATCTCTTAGGCTTACATTGACAAAAGTTTAATGGGCCTAGATTCTTATTATATGAAGCATGTGTCTTGAAGGGTTATAAGATTAGTGGAAGCGGTCAATTGCCACATCACATATACTCAATTGTTAATCAACACCAACTCAGCAGCCACATAATGTTAGGCTCCACCTCAGCCTAAGTCAACCAACAACTCTCTTTGATCTCATATTATCTCTTCCATTGGGATCAGAAATGGCAAAAATCCCCCTCTATAACCTTTTTTTTTATTCAAATTTTTTTTTTAAAAAAAACCAACAACTTTATAGCCTACCATTTTATTGTATAGTATATTTCACATGCCCATGTTTTTTTTTTTTTTTTTGACATGTCCACACAAGAAAAGTGGGAGGGGGATTCGAACTTGTGACCTCCGCTTTATTAGGCGTAGTCCACAGCCGATTGATCTACCTCTTGGGAACTTCACATGCCCATGTTACCATCACTTTGATCATCAAAAGTTACATACTAAGCCTAGTAAGATAATCTAATGTATGTGAAATAGTTTTTTATTTTTATTTTTTAATGGTGAAAAACAAACACAAATTTTCTTCAAACTAAAAACTGGTATACAAAAATATCATGTGTCATTTGTGCACGTGAGAAACACTTTTTTTTTTTTTAATTTTAATTATATTTAAAAAAAATCATATGATTAGAGATACATGAAAAATTTATAAAATTAGTTTGAGAAAATTATTTCAACTCAATTTAAGAGAAATTTCAATATTTGGAATAAAGAGGTAAAAATTATACAGATTTGATGATTTGATGATGTATATGCTATCAAAATTTGGAATGGTGAGATATGCCGCATGTTAAATGTAACAAAATAAAATTTAAATACAAAAATAATTATTAACAAACCATTTAAAACAGAAAATATATAAAATTATTTTCGAGCATTTTTTAAAATAAAAAAAAGCACCATAAAAAATATTAATAAACGGAGCCGGAGATGTAGGGGTGGGACTTAAATAATGCTACCCGGGAAGCTACAGCCAAATACAAAAATAATTATTAACAAACCAATTAAAACAGAAAATATATAAAATTATTTTCGAGCATTTTTTTAAAAAATAAAAATAAATAAAAAGCACCATAAAAAATATTAATAACGGAACCGGAGATGTAGGGGTGGGATTTAATTTATTTAAATAATGCCACCCGGGAAGCTACAGCCTACAGTATTCAACTTCCTCGATCCTCAGTCGTCTAGGTTGTTCTCAGAAACAAAAGCAGCCCACGTTTTTCTTCTTCTCCTTCTCTTTCGTTTCCTCTTATAACCCAACACAACCAACTTCATGGGACGTGCTCTATTATTGTCCAAACATCGAGCTGTGTTCTTATAAACAGGTGAAAAGGTTATTCCTCTGTGTGTTTCTTGTTGTGTTTATTTCCTTATAAAAAGGTTATTCCTTGGTGTTTTCTCTTGTTGTGTTTATTTCAACATCTCTATTTTCCTAGCTAATCATAAGAATCACTTCTCAAATTGAAATAGACGTGATTAGATTCCGTTTTTTTTTTTTTTCCGGAACTTTCCTGTTAGGCAAACAGACCATTATGCTCCCTCGTAGCTAAGTCCTGGGTTTGAAACTCCCTTGTTAGTAGCGCGCTGTTTCTGATTGTACGAGCGGGAATTTTTTTTCCCGGAAAATTCCGCTTCTTGTCCGGGAAAATTCATAAAAGCTACCGGCTGAGTGACTGAAATTGCAAAAGCGTAGAGCTTTGTAACAGTGACAGGGAAAGCTCTCTCCATGGAGGGAGGAAATGGCGTGGCAGAGAAGAAAGGAACAAACGAGGTCGTTGTGCAGATTCTGGGTGTCGAAGAAGCTTTTACCGCCAGCAAAGAAAGCAGTTCCTACACCGTTTCAAATAATTACCAATTTGGGTCTTCGCCTAAATCGGATAAAGGTTCATACTTTGAGCTAACAGAGCTTCAGCATCTCAAAAGCAGTGTCCAACCGACTATATTTTCATGCGCTACTTCGCCGGCCCTAAGTCCGATTCCCAATAAGCCTCCTAAGATCCCAAACGAGACCTTAATGCGAAGAAAATCGCTTGCACAATCGGCGCTTTCGAAGCCGAAGTCGAGATTGGTGGAGCCATCGTATGCTGGTGATACCAAATTGGCGAAAGAGACGGCCCAGTTGGCGAAAACCCCTAATAGGAACTCACCGAATGTGGCTTCCCCAAGCCCGAGAGTCAGTGTTAGTACTCCACGGGATAACTTGAAGTCAGCACCAATTACACCCAGAACGCCGTTGGTCGAATCACTGGGAGGAGAGGACGAAGATGACGATGAGGTGTACAAGTCGGCCAATCTTAAAGTGCGAGAGAAAGTCGGTAAGAAGTTGAATATGACAGTCATGCTTGAGTGGATTGCGTTTGTGTGCATTATGGGGTTTTTGGTTTCTAGCTTAGCTGTTGACAAATTGCGCAACAGTATGATTTGGGGTTTGGAACTGTGGAAATTGAGTGTGCTGGTGTTGGTTGTCTTTTGTGGTAGATTGTTCACTGGGTGGTTCATTAATGTTTTGGTTTTCTTGATTGAAAGGAACTTCTTGCTTAAAAAGAATGTTTTGTATTTTGTGTACGGGTTGAAGAGGAGTGTTCAGGTTTTTCTATGGTTGTGTTTGGTTCTACTGGGATGGGGTTTGTTGTTCTATGGGGGGGTAAAAAGATCAAAGAAAACATCTCGGGTTCTAAATTATATCACAAGGGCCCTTGGTGCTTGCCTCATTGGAGCAGCAATATGGCTTGTGAAGAATCTGTTAGTGAAGTTACTGTCTACTTCTTTCCAATGCACGAGATTCTTTGACCGGATTCAAGAATCAATCTTTCATCAGTATGTTCTTAGGACTCTTTCGGGGCCTCCGCTGATGGAGATGGCGGAAAAGGTTGGGAGCTCAGCAAGTGCAGGGCATTTGAGTTTCAAGGGTATAAAGAAAGAAAAAGGTGAGGGGAAAGAAGAGGTGATTGATGTAGACAAGCTCAAAAGAATGAAGCAAGAGAAAATTTCTGCTTGGACTATGAAAGGACTAATCAGTGTAATAGGGAGTTCTGGACTGTCTACCATCTCAAACACACTAGATAATGTTGATGATGATGATGAGGGTGAACAGAAAGATGAGCAGATCACTAGCGAGTGGGAAGCACAGGCTGCTGCTTATCGGATTTTCAATAATGTAGCAAAGTGTGGAAGCAAGTGAGAATGCCATCTTTAAAAGTTCCTACAATTTTCTGATGACATTTTTTTTTGTCCTGAATTGTCTCCCTAACAACTCTGCCAAATTGTGTACTATAGGTACATTGATGAGGAGGACCTCTTGCGCTTCATGAAAAAGGAGGAGGTGGACAATTTGCTACCACTGATTGAAGGAGCAGCAGACACCAGAAAGATCAAGAGAAAATTTTTAAAGAACTGGTTGGTAAGTTTTTTATCAAATTGTTTTTCCTATCAGATCAACGGGCACCTCCTAATATCTGTTTTGTCTAAATCTTTCGCTCGAGTCCAGATGTCCCCAGAACTTTTATCATCGAATCATGAATTCTTTCTCAAATACCTCTTGATGACTATTTGCTCGCCAATAATATTTCAGAGTGATGTGTACAACTGAAAATTTTGAATGACTCCAAAAATTATTATTACATTTTTCCACAATATATATTTAAGTATCTCTGTCCACTAATTTCTCAGATACATGTGGTTGTAACCCTCAGAACCTACTCTTCTGCTTGAATTTAGATTTCAAACATTGGTTAGGGGCGTAGAGTCTATCTAAGACAACTTTTTGTATTTCCATTTCACAGTAGTTGAAGTGTGGTAGGGGAAATTTCAAATCTTGGCTCTTATAACATCATTCTTGGTTGCAGGTGAATGTTTACCTCGAACGCAAATCACTGGCACATTCCTTGAATGATACCAAAACTGCCGTAGAAGAGCTGAACAAGCTTTCTTCAGTGATTGTGTTTATTGTGTCCCTTATTGTGGGTTTACTTATGATGGGATTTTTAACAACCCAAATCCTTGTCTTCATTTCATCTCAACTTCTACTTGTGGTGTTTATGTTTGGTAATAGTGCCAAGACTGCGTTTGAAGCCATCATATTTGTATTTGTGATGCACCCATTTGATGTAGGGGACCGTTGTGTTGTTGATGGAGTGCAGGTAACTCCCTAATCCTAAGAATGAATTTTAATTCTATTAGATCTGGATGATTTTGCATGACATGTATATACCTTACAGATGGTTGTTGAAGAGATGAACATTTTAACAACAGTCTTCTTGAGATATGACAATGAGAAAATCTTCTATCCAAATTCGGTTCTTTCTACCAAACCAATCAGCAACTTTTACAGGAGCCCAGAAATGAGTGATTCTGTTGAGTTTGCAGTAGATATTTCGACTTCCATTGAGAGTATTGGAGCTCTAAAAGGGAGAATAAAAGCGTACGTAAACTCTAATTATCTTGAGTACGCTGCATTACCATTGATGGGGGGCTCATCTTCATGTTTCTGATATGTTCAAACACTAGTTGATCTCAAAAGGCAGAGATGCTTAGATCTTATCGAACATAATGATGATCTAATGGTTTCCTATACTGTCAGTGCAGCTCAATTTCCGTGTCATGTTCCCTTCGTTTCCATTTTTTGGGATTAAGAAATACTTTGTTGATTAGAGATGGCTTTCCTTAAAACTTCAGGTACTTGGAGAGCAAGCCTCAACACTGGCGTCCTGGCCATAGTGTGGTTGTTAAGGAGATTGAGGATGTAAACAAGTTGAAAATGGGTCTTTACGTCACACACACCATAAACTTTCAGAACTATGGGGATAAGAACAGTCGGAGATCCGAACTAGTCTTAGAGCTGAAGAAAATTTTTGAAGAGCTTGGTATTAAGTATCATCTGCTGCCTCAAGAAGTTCATCTCAGATATGTTGGCTCAGCACCTCCAGCATTTCAACCTCTGCTGTGACCCATTTTTGTGCAAAAATACTCCTCTGCTGCAGGTATGCACGTTTCTTCTCTGATATTTCTAACACTGCATGCATGGTTTCTGATTCAGTGGCAATAATGATCAAATGCTTGCATCAGAGTTGAACTTAACTTCGATCCTGAGAACTTTTTATGATTGGAGGTTTGTCTTAGGCAGTGTATGCTTCATACTTTGGTCTCTTAAACTTTGGATTGTAAATTTTTAGGAGTTATATAGTAGACTTCTTGTGAGCTTCATCATTTTCCTCTCTTTCAATAAAATGCATATCAGAAATTATCCTCATAAGGCACAGAAGAATCGATTTTTGAGGTTTTTGTTACCCTCATACTGACCATATGTTAAAAGTAAATTCATAACTTTAATTTTTGTTTGCAAGATTTTCTTAGCTGGAAATGCCATCACCAACAGTTTTGGATCAATTGACTTGTAACTGATCTTGAATTTTTCATCCCTCTGTTGAGGACAGGTGCAAGCTAGGCGGATTCCTAGAGTCTCTTTGGTTTGTAAAGCAAAGAGCAGGATTTGTTGTAATTCATATCGAGGAAGATTGATGATTCAATTTCAAGCTGTATATCAGTTCTTACCTCATGTAAAATGAACAAAAATTGTGCTTTCTCCGGCCGGTGTAAGAAGAGCCCGATCAGTGCGATCGGAAATTTTGTTGAAAAACATGATTCTTGTGTTTTTCAAAAATTGTCTATTACAAGTCTTGAGTATAATGTGCTGATAAGAGTACTACAATTTTTACAAATTAACCTAACAGTTCATGTGATTCTTATTATATCAACATTAACCGATTCGGTTTGTGGACCCAATAAGTTAAACGAAACATCTTTTAAATGTGGCCCGACTGAAAAACAATTCCCTTTCATATGCTTCCCAAAAAAAACAAAAAAAAAAGGAATTCTGCCTCTTTTACTTTAAAGGAGATGACCAAATCTATAAGACTATTAAGGCCCAATACAAATACGTGAAAATATTTAATTAAAATATGAGATAAATTATAAAAATACGGTTTAAATTCAAAATATTTTCTCCGATACATGATAGAGCACCAACTTCCAGTATTATACATGTTTTTGTTTTTATTTTTAAGTTCTTTCTTTTCTTTTCTTTTTTCAACAATGATTAAACAAGCTTGAAGTTTAAGACAAATATTTTTCCTCCTTTTGTTTTCTTAAAATTTCAGAAACTTTGTTGGTTGAATAAAGATGTGGTTGGCTAATAAGTGTTGAATTGTTGGTGGGCTAAAATTTCAACATCTCATCTACTTTGTGGCCGGTGGGTTAAGCTTGCATTATTAGATGTTAAATAGTGTTGAAATCAGAGGCTGTAGCGACATTGTTACTCCTTTATTATTATTATTATTTTTTTTGACATGTCCACGCAAGGGTAGGGGGAGGGGGGATTCGAACTTGTGACCTCCGCTTCATAAGGCGTGGTTCACAGCCGATTGAACTACCTCTTGAGGACACTGTTACTCCTTTACTTTGCTTTGCCGTGAATGCTTCTTACTGATTTTGTCCAAATTGAGTTGCTGGTGGGCCACGTAGACAACAACTCCTACAACCAATTTTATTAGGGATTGCAATTTCTTTTTGTTTGTTTAGATGGTGCCTATCTTCAAATTTTAAGTCACTAGAAATAGGTGAATTTGGAGTCCATTTATTCCTGCGATTTTGTAGGTGAAAAAGTGCGTTTTTAAATAAAATTGCAACAAATGTCTCATTTGAAAGAGCGTTTTTAAAAAATAACAGTTTGAAACTAGATAAATTTTTGAAGCTCCCCTATTGTTGTAAGGGATCCTGACTCCCCTTAATTACCATTTTGGACGAGTTTGATGAGTTTTGGCCCAACATGACATCTATGGGGCACACAATGAAGTGGCCTAGACCCTATCACATCTAAGAAAGCCCGGCCCAAACTATTATTAGCGATTGGCATTTGGCACCAACACACGCACAAGGCAAACTATGCGAAGCCTAAACAAATCTAAAGCTTGATGGTGATTGGGCCAACAAGATAACCTTATCCACGGCTCCCAACCGGAGAAGCTGCCACGTAGGACAGAGATAAAGATGACAAAACATTTCGACCTCTCGTTCCCCTCCTCGTTCCACCACCGCTATCCAAGTCCCACCCATCCCTCTCAAAACTCATACCAAAAACCACCTCAATCAACTTAATCACACAAAGAAGCAGCGGGTACACAGAGGGAAAGAGAAGAAGTAAGAGTGACATATGGCTTCTACATCTGCGGTCTCAATGGCAATGCCATTAACTTATGCCAGCCAAAAGAGGGTTCCAAGCTCGGAGGCCTTTCTCAGGCCACTTCCGGTGAGGCCCTCAAAGGCGGTAGCTGCATCAAAATCAAGTGGTAGGGTTCAAGTGAGGGCTTCTCTGAAGGAGAAGGTAGTCACAGGACTCACGGCAGCTGCGCTGACGGCTTCCATGGTGATACCGGAGGTGGCTGAGGCTGCTGGCTCTGGGGTTTCTCCATCCCTCAAGAACTTCTTGCTCAGCATTGTGGCCGGTGGAGTCGTGCTTACTGTGATTGTTGGTGCCGTCGTTGGTGTCGCCAACTTTGACCCAGTCAAGCGGAGCTGAGAGAGAACAATTCTGTGAATCCTGGAAATTTATTAAATTTCATCTTCATGTATCTGTTTGATGTTTTTAGTGATGATCTCTCTGTTATGTTTGTAATATGTGACTCTTTCAGCTGTAATTAAGCCGGAAACCGAATTGTGAAATTATAATTTCCATCTTTCATATTCTCTGCAGTATTGAGAATCTAAGCAACTCACTCAGCAATAGGTTGTACACAAGAGAGACACAAAGTTTAGTTGTAAGATCTGATACAAGGACCAAAACATTCCTATCAAATGTAGCAAAACCACCAAACAACCATTTGATTGCCATCAAGAATATATCCAAGGTTTCAAATTGCTTGTTGCATAGCATACCAATTTGAACCACCTGACTTGTGGGATGTTTTCTTTCGACGATTTTGGGTGTTTTGGGTTATGCTCAGCTTAGACAAGTAGTCAACTAATTATATGCGTGTTGATGGACTGCCGGAAGCGCCCTGAATGCTGTTGTGTGGAAAATTGTGTATTCGTGCCTTTTATGGTGTCTACGGAAGAAAATGAATAACAAAAGTTGAGTATGAGAGTACTTCGAAGGAAATATCAAGTCATTATTCTCTTTTTTCCTTCTATTTAGGTGTTTTCTTATGCATATTTCTTGTGTACCTGGAAGGCCTTTTAATGATATTTTTGATTACATAAGAAAAAAAATATATTAACAAGCACTCATAAGTAAGCAGTATGATGTATGAAATGAAATTATTATCCTACAGAATGAAGAAGTTGGAACACTAGCATAATACCTATCTAAGGAATTCAACATGAATGCCAGTGTAGGTTTCAAAGGTCAATATAGACTTCTAAATCATCAAGTAAACTGGAAAAAGAATGCACCTCAATCCTGGAGTGTGTAGAATTACCGGTGCCCACCCTGGGTCTATGCTTTTGGGGGGCACATATAAATTTGTATCTGCTGATAGTTATTTATAGAATAACTAACAAGTTCGGTGTCACCTTTTGCCCACTAAAGAGGTGTCAAGCATCGTGGCAGGAAGAAAGCTTCTGCATCCTAACTCGTTTATGTTGGTTTATAACTTTCATTGCCTAGGAAACTTTGAAATCAGATCAAGCATGTATGTGCCCTCTGAAGAATGGTTCACATTATCTGCCTTAACTACAGTGATCTTCACCCTTTGTTCATCACCATACATTTCCTCTTTGATTTTAAGACGGAAAAGATACTGGTTGAAGAGTCTGCTCCGGATTATACCTCCAAACCTACCACCATCCTGCTCTTCATACTTCAATGAATACAACTCCTTCGCCGAGCAACCTAAGATCTCTTCCCCAGATTCCTGGAAAGCTGTCACCCAAGTCAATCCTGTATGGTCTTGAATTTGGGCTTGAAGAAGGTATCTATAGTCACACTCCTCAAACTCTTGATTGCACCTTTCACATTGCCATCTTGCGTTTCCTGACCTTGTCACTTTCTTATTACACTGTCTATCTCCAATCATCAATGGGCAGGCTGTGTAACAGAAAGTATCTGTCTTAATGAAAGATATGGTTGCCTTCACTGTTAGCCAATCTGGCTTATCTGATCTTCCAAAACCATCATCCTTGATCTGAGACACTGTTTTACGTATCTCATTCTTAGATCCTCCTGGGATAATTTCTCTAGAAATTGATAGAGACGAAGCAGTTTTTCCACCTCCATCAAACCAGTTTCTCAAACCATGGGCCTCAGGCAGATCAGGATTTATGAGGAGCTGTGTCGCAGAAATCGTCCCTATTGATTTCCCACTGAAGTCATTAACCTTCCCAGATTTGACAGCTAAAACTGGAAAAACCCCAGAGTTGATAATTTCTTCCAGCTTTTGACCTTCCCTGTTGCAGAATTCCCCCCAAAGGGTTAGCTCAACACTCCTGCCAGATCCATCCTTCAGATTCAGGATTCTTCTCTGAGTTTCCATCCCATTCTTTCTCAAAATGGGCACTGAAGGGTTCAAAGATATGACAACACCTATAACATCAAGTATGGAATTGTTTTCAGAATTCTCAATTTCACTGATAGGCCTGAAGGAGAATTGCTGCCTTGGTATAGAACCATCTTCATCTGGGCAAAGCTCCACCGTAGAAGTTGCCTCCAGAAATATCTCCCATTCATTCTTCAGATGGTTGTAGTTCTTCTGAGCAGGTTTTAAGCTACCCTTTGAAATCATATAAACTTTACCAAGCTCAATAGCATCATAGAACCGGTCAAGAACGGCATTGAAACAAGTGACACGTATTTCTCCACCATCAGAGTCAAGGAGGTCAAAAGAGAACAACTTCCCATCTCCCCGGGCATTGTTGTAGCGACGGATATCGCCTTTTGCAGTAACTCTTGCCTTGATAGCCCATCGTCCCTGATAAGGATTCAAAGCAGCAATAGGAATTATCCGTGCCGGTGCATCATTCTTCAAAATTGGACCATGACTTCTGTAATTTGGAGGTGGTTGGTATGGAGGTTGAATAGTTGGTGGGAAATTTTGCACGTTATGACCTGGTTTCTGGGCACTGAAATTGTTATTGCTAACCATTGCTGACTGCCCTAAATTGCTATTAAGCAATGGTTTTTGAGCTGCTGAATCAGATTCAACCAGTGATTTTGGATTCCCAATTATCTCACAGTCTGGGATTATAGTTTCCATGTTCAGCACAACAATTATCCTGTACAAATGGTGCCGTTCAAAATTCACTCAAGACTTTTAAATGAGAGAGAGAGAGAATAAGACAACCATCAATAAGCATGAAGCTTCAGAGCAACAAAGTAATCATTTTAATCATATAAAGAGTGTTCTAAAGGATTTGCTAAATAAACTTACCAAAAAAAAATGCTAATTACATAAATTTAAGTTTCTTTTTTCCCTCTACAATGCAAAAATATCCTTATCATGGCTTATGCTTCAGACATATTATCCAACTTCATATATCTTGAGAGCATGAAATTTTTTTTTTCTTTTCTCCCCAGATTCACTGGTGCCAAGACGAAAGTAAGCAAAATGAGTCCAATCAAACAGTCCTCAAAAATTTTATTCATACATAGTTTTAACCCTTTCTTTTTAATAATCAATATTCTGTAAAAAGACAACCAGTGATTGACTCCAATACATAAGGTGTTACCTTAAAATAATCTTCTCAAAACTTTCTTCTTTTATTTTGAAAATAACTTCATCAATTGCCGACAACTTCTAGTTAATTCTCAAAATCTAATTCACAACCCATAGCTACACAAGCCCAACAAATAACAATACCATTCTTCTCAACTTAGAATTCTCCTCTTGATCTTTAAAATAAAACTCCTCACTTCTTTGAGTAAAATACAAAGCCAAGCTTCAAATAAGTTCTTCCAAAATGAAATATTTTTCTTTTGAATCCTGAATATAGTCGAGCTTCAAAATTTTTTAATTAAACTTCTCAGAGGAGTCAGAGCCTTTCACAAGTATAGTTCACCTGCTCAAATTCACATCTCCAAAAAATCAAAGCACAGACAACTACTTCTTCTAGCATACATAGACAGCCAATCTCAAACTATACCGTTTGATTAACAAAACAAGCTAATGGCATAGCGATAAGAATGACAATTAAGTCAATGATCAATTAGCAAAGCAAAAGAAAACGACACCGTTCGATCATCAAAACAACCTCATTATTATAGCAATAATGATGGCAATCAAGTCGACAATCAATAATCAACCAACATTAAGCTTGATGAAGCGAGCTCACTTGCGGTTCTGGACGGGGCTGCAAATGTACTCAATCAACTGGACGACGGATCCTTTCCGGACCCGGCCGGACTTGACCCGGTCGTTGAGCTGAGTCGCCAGCATAGCTTGCTGAGTCGAAACGGCGTCGGAGAGAAGCAACCGGTACCGCTCCTGCGTGCTCCCAATCAGCTTGATGTCCAGCACCTGCACCAGCGGCTTCGCGTTCACGTCGCCGGACTCTATTGCCGCGATCGCGTTCGGCGTCAGGTTCACCGCCATGGCTCTCGACCTCCGATCGAAGAGAGAGAGAGAGAGAGAGAGAGAGAGAGAGAGGAAAACCCTAGCCGCAGCGACAGCCGGAGTGGTGGTCACACTGAAACCCTAGAAATGGAAATGAGAAGCAGAGAGATGGCGGGGGATTGGAAAAGGAAAATAACTGACACGGTGGCGGCAGAGATCTGATTTCGAAAGAGTTGGGGAAACTTAAAAAGAAAAGAAAAGAAAAGAAGTTCGTTATCTTGCTTTATCTTCTATTATATCTTATGTTGGGATAGTTGGAATTCAACCGTTGGGATTGAAACACAAATCTTCTGTTTGTCTCTTTGTTTTTTTTTTTTTTTTTTTGGAAAAGTATAAAATGGTCCCATTTGTTTGTTTGTTTGTTTGTTTTTTTTTTTTTTTTGGGAAAAGTATAAAATGGTCCCATTCGTTAGATGAAACCGTTAAAATGGATGAAAATCCCAAAATGACGTCGTTTTGGGATACAGAATTACTAAAATGCCCTTATTCAAATTAAATTTTTTTTAAAAAACCCACAAAATGGCGTCGTTTTGCTCCTTAACAAAAACCCTTTCTTCCTTCTTCCCCTCCCTCGTGTTCTTCCCCACTGCATCCCCTTCTCATGTTTTAGCTAAAGCCAGTGAATTCAGATTCAACGTCCTAGGCTATAAGGATGCTGATACGGAAATTTCTAGTCTTGATTATGGAAATTTAGTCTCAAGCTATGAATCTAATTCTGCATCATGCAAGTTTTCGGTGATTGAGAAATTTTTTCTCTTTGCTGGTCTGTGTGAGAAAGAAAGGGAGAGAGAGAGGGGCACTGGCATCTTGGCTTTGGTTCTCTGCCGCCGCTGGTGAGAGAGAGAGAGAGGGAGCACCGGAGAGGTCTGGGCTGGATTCCGGCGTCTTCTCCGGCGAAATTTGCCATTCTTTCTTGAGAGGAGAAGAAAGAATGGCAGCCCATGGGACACCAAGGAAGGAAGTGGCTTGACCTCCAGTTTTTTTCTTTCCGTCTGCTGCCTGAAGACCAGTTTTGCAATAACGGCAAAGTCTTCGCAGTTGTTTAAAAAGACATGATAATTGCCAAATCCATATTGAAGAAGATACAATGCTTTGTGGATAACTTGTTCTGGTGGGTCTGATTTTGCAATGGAGCATGTGCCACCCCGCACCTAAGCAAAGAAAATGATCGAGAAACTCCATATTCGAAACGATATAGAGACCCATTTCCGAGGAAACAATCCAGGCAAGAACGGAGTACGCCACTGTTGGGTTGCCTAAATCCACATTTAGGATAGGAAGAGCAGATCAATGCTGACTTGCAAAAGCTAGAAATGGAAGATATCCAAGTTCACTGGCTTTAGCTAAAACATGAGAAGGGGATGCAGTGGGGAAGAACACGAGGGAGGGGAAGAAGGAAGAAAGGGTTTTTGTTGAGGAGCAAAACGACACCATTTTGTGGGTTTTTTTTTTTTAAAAAAAAAAATAATAATAATTAATTTTAACAAGGGCATTTTAGTAATTATGTATCCCAAAACGACGTCGTTTTGAGTTTTCCATCCATTTTAACAGTTTCATCTAACGGATGGGGCCATTTTATAAGGGGTTGGTAGTTTAGGGGCTACTTTATACCAATTGAAACTTTAAGGGGCCATTTTACAAATGACTGATAGTTTAGGGGGCCATTTTATACTTTTCTCTTTTTTTTTTTAAATGTTCCGATTTCAATTCCAAATCCTATTGACATACTAAAAGTAAACAGATAATTATTTAGTTGTTTTATAATGAATATTTAGCATGTTAAGATATTGTTTTGTTATGTTGATTAATCTTACTCCGAATGATGATATTGATAGAAGTGACAAATTACCTTTAACAATTTGTCATTTATATATTATTTTTTTAGAGATGAGAAGTGATATGAAATTAAAATGAGAGGCTAATGTAACTCTCTCTTATTTTATACTTAATTAATTTTTTTTTAGCATTATGTAGCGTGTTTTATTTAAGATTTAAAGTTAGGGTATTATGATTAGATACACCAACTTTAAATCTTAATCAATTAAATAGAATCTGAAATAAAAATGATTTTATTCCATTATAAATGGGATTTGAAAGAGTAGCAATACTCAAAACGAAGGAAAAAGAAACTTATCTCAACTATATAATTCATTGACAAGTTATAGTTTTTCATAATTATGAATTAAATTTTTTTTAAAAAAAAAACTACTTTTTTAAATGTTTAAACAACATTTATTTATTATTGAGACAAGAGTTACAATAACTCAAAAAACAAAGAACTCAAGAGTTTAAAGTTCTTGTAGTTACAAGAACTCAAGAGATAAGAGTTATAAATAATAAATTAAAGTTATTGTTGTTAATGTAAAAGTAGAAAAGACTTATAATGTTCGTTCTTTTTCTCTATAAATAGAATATTATACACAATAAAAAATGTAGCCGTGAAAAAGCTATGATGTGTGGACGTAAGCCCCTTTTTTAGTATCCACAGAAAAGATGACGGCAATCTGACCCAAGTCTTCAATGATATCCTCCAAATGCTTTCCGACAACTCCTAGGCACAAGCTAAACAAATTTGGGGGCTGTGTCTTCTAGAGGATTGAAGGATGGTGAGTTTTCCCGTCCAAGTCCAAATCCAGCTTCTCCACTGCCTTCCAAGTCTTTTCCTCACTGCCTTGCAAATCTTTGCATTTTTTCCATCAAAACCCCTGCGGGAAGGCAATCTCACCCAAGTCTTCAATGAAATCCTCCAAATGCTTCCCAACAACTCCTAGGCACAAGCACTCTCTACAGATTTCCTTATTGCCTTCCTCCAATTAACAAATTATTTTATCTTATCTCAAGAGCCAAGAGCAGTACACCGCAATGATTAGGGCGAGTATCCTTTTCTTCCAACTATTTCTCATAAATGCGAACACAATGACGATCTCAATCTTCCCATCTGGAATTACGTATGTCTGCATTTTGTGGGTGATCCTGGGTTCTGTCATGCTGGGTAGAGACCGTAGAAGAAATAATTCTTTGTGGGTATTGCCGTGATCAGATTTACTGGTCCTTTCATCAATGGCTCCAAAGTTCTTATACTTTATTATCTAGCGATCACAACCTTAGTTAAGAGTTGGTCTTTCTTGTAGCCTTCTCTTGAGCTTTTGTGTATATTGAGACAAGAGTTACAACAACTCAAGAAACAAAGAACTCAAGAGTTTAAAGTTTTTGTAGTTACAAGAACTCAAGAGACAAGAGTTACAAATAATAAATTAAAGTTATTATTGTTACTGTAAAAGTAGAAAATACTTGTAACGTTCATTCTATTTCTCTATAAATAGAGTTTTATACACAATCAAAAATATCAAGCAAACATGTAGCCATGAAAAAGCTGTGATGTGTGGACATAGGCCATAAGCTAAACCACCTTATTCTGTATCTTTATTCCTTGTTTTTTCTCTTTATATTTTTTATATACTTTAATACCTATAGCAACAAAAGACATTTGGTTACAAAGAAAGTTGTGTTACCAAGCTACAACAGTCGGTCCTCTATTCTGTTGCCTCAAGCACTACATCGAAAACATCTAGATGTTTTCAATTTATAGACTTTACAATCCAAGTTTTAAACCAATTATAATGGAAGATTATGGATGGCTGTCCTAATATACCCAAGAGCCTGGAGAGCAAAATTCTGCATTGTAACTAGATGAGCCAAACAATTCCATCTGTGAGAAGTAATCGAATTACGTGTAATTCAAATAGCTAATTATACACACAATTCTGGTAGCCAATTATAGAGAATAATTTGCATTTGTTTGCTTGAATCAAATTACTCTTAGGGCATGCACACAGAGACCTTGAACCCCCTCTAAAAAGTAGTTCAAAAAAATCCACTCTTGAAATTAAACCAGTCATAATACACCATTAGGTCCGGAAAGCAGTCACCAAATTTCCAACCAAGACTAAAAGATCCATGTAGCAATATTTCAATACGAAGAGGCCATATCTATAAGTTCATTGCCGTGAAATTAAAGAAAAAATTGGTTGCAACGACAAGAAAATAAGAACAAAGACAAAAACACAATATCCAAGGATTATTAAACAATAATAGTGATTTAAGATATACTAAAATTAGGGAAACATCCTAAAAGAAATATATCAAACAACACTTAACATGTCCTTAGTACCCAAAATTGGCAATAAAAAAACACCAGAGAATTTTGATATCCAAGATAAGCTATAACACGGATGGCCCTAATTCAGGACAGAAATTAAGCCACTGGGAGATCAATGTCAGTTGCCACCACCGGTGCACGGAACTGTTCCTCTTCCTCCTTGGGAGTGTGGATTGTAACCAGATCAGGTATAGGCTTGGTGGGGCCAACCTTTCCCTTAGGATCCCAATCAAGCATAATCTTGACCTTGATACCAAGCACCCCCTGTATGACAATTAGATATCTCGTAAGAACCAGAATCACGCTATATAGAAAGAAATGTACAGGCAAAAGTTCAGAATAAGTAATGCAAGCTTCTTTGGAAAAAGCGAGCACCAACAACCACAAGCAACATGAATTTCGTCAAGCTAACCTGTCTCAGAAGAACATGTCTCACAGCTGAGTCGATGTATTCTTTAACCGGCTGACCAGAAGAAATCATGTATCCATCCTTGAACTTCATGGACTTTGCACGTTGTGCCCTAAGTTTTCCACTCACAATAACCTGTTAACGTGCAAATAACATCGAAAATCAAATTCCAAACAGAAAGATAAAAGTTAGCTCTATAAGGGTTAAGGCGGCCAACAAACCTCACATCCCTTTGCACCATTCTCCATTACAAATCTCAACACACCATAGCAGGCCCTAAACGAAAATAACATCCATCAAGTTAGATTAGTTCTCAATCCTTTAAGCCAAAAATGTAAGGATGAAGTCAATACATGAATCAGAGTACAACGATATATGTAAATTATAATTTAAACAAAGTACATAATGGCATCATTACTCAAAACCAACAACCATAACACATGCTCAGATTTGTGATGCAACACAATTCCCAAGATGTGAGAAGCATTGACTAAAATGCAGTAGCTACCACATTCTGGGATGATATACTAAAATGCAGTAGCTATAACATTCTCAAACTATATTTATGGTTCAATATCTTGGTCCATTTATCATTAAATACTTTGGTCCTCTATACCAACCAATAACTCACGCACAACCAGAAGAGCAGTGTAATGTCATCCTTCAACAAATACAACCCCAATACAGAACCCACAATTAAACCACCACTGGTTTCATATTTTTTATTACTGTGACAAAGAAAATGAAACTACCAAACCAGTGTAGGGTGATGACTTCTTGAAGATGCAGCTTCTTTAAACCAGATTATTTCGCTGAGAATAATCATAATCTTCTTCAAATAGGGAATATAAAAACAGAAGTTAGACTTTTTTGGAAGGGAGGGTTGCTTGGTCGTGAAAACATGTGAGACAGCAGCATGGGTACATGCAAGTCGACAAAAGACTTGGATAAACTTGGACAAAAATGAAAAATTATGTAGCAACTCCAAGCACACAAATCTAAGCAAATTTCTTGTCATTGTTACAATAGCCTGAGTCGCATCGTAAATATAGTCATCTTCCGACACAAAGTTGGTATGGAATTATGACCTCTTTGCTTTATAGATGACTGGCCATATAGCACAGGACGAATAAAAGGCAGAACAATTGATACATACAAGATTGCAAACAAAATTTGTAGTCCATGCATAGGTATATGAGTTTCACTATGCAGAAAAAAAATGCAGTTTCAGATAGGTTGCGAAATAAGAGAACAAGAATCAATATATCAGGCCCCCTCCCCGAGGTTACTACATGAAAACCAGAGCATTTCACTAGGATGATTGCACAAAGGGGACTTGAGTAATATTACTTTAGTCACCTTCCGACACAAACTTGGTATATAACCACCAATATGCTTTGTAGATGACATAAAACCTGGAACAAAATAAAACGACCAGAAAGACACATCTCACAAGAACCAGACCCAGCACATTTCCAACAGAATGACTTTTCCCATTTGTTTACACAGCACAAACGAGGATTCCTAACAGAATTCCAAGGAATACATAAAAAACATAAAAAAATTAAAAAAAAAAACATTTCCAAATACAGCTAAAGATCAACCATGCACATGATTTAAGCACGTATTACACGCATCAGAATTGAAAATGAAACTTGTAAAGCTTTATATCATATACAATCCACATCAGAATCCTAAATTCCACTCACTGTTAACTTCAACTCTATTCAACTAAGAAATCCATATATACTAACAAACAGCAACAAGAGACCAACCTCCGAACGGCGAGACCGCCGAGGAGCTTGTAGCGGAGAGACTCAGCCTGGGCAATAGCGCAGAGCCCTCTGTTGTTAACCTTCTCGGCGTAGAGCTCCACGGTGTTCTCAGGGAACTTGAACCGCTTCTGCACCAACGAGGTCAGCTCTCTGATCCTCCTTCCCTTTTCACCTAGAAAATCAAACCCCAATATATAAAACCCCAGAAAATCAACACGTTGAAATCACACACAAAACCAAATAAAAAATGGAAACACAGAATAAATCAAGGAAATTCAGACCCAGAACGTTTTGGGTCCGTGTGGCTCTGATGATGATCTCGGTTCGCATCGGAGTGACCCTAACCTCCACTCCGGAATAACCATCCTCGGCAAGTTCACGGGTCAGGACCTCGTTAAGCTCGGCGAAGAAGACTCCATCAGCGACGAACTGAAACCAAAAACCAAGGCTTCAGAAAAAATTATGACTGCTAAAGAGGGAGTGATATTCTGTTTTACTAGTGCTTTTCTTGCGAATTTTTTTCCCGGGAGACAAACGTAGAGTAAATGAAAGAGCTGACCTTTCGCTTTTTGCTCATTTGGGCTGCCATTTTCGGGGATCTGAAGCGTTGGTGAGATCTGAGAGCAAGACGGCTGGTAGCTCTGCTATTTGCAAACCCTAATCACGCTAGGGCTTTTGGTGGAGAAAGGGGCTTATAAGAAAGGGAGGGAACCAATCGGACGGCGGATGTGAAATTAGGGTTTTGTTTGAACGGATGGGATTGTTTTATAAGTTTATTATGATAATTGCATTTTACATTTTGGTCGAGTTTTATTTAATTTAAAATACACTTTACGCACTCTGCAAAATTTTAATGCGGCATTTTAAAACTCAAATTTTCATAAGACAATAACTTTAGTGATTTTTAATTTTTTTTCCGTAAAATTTTAAGAGATGTGAACAGGACGGAAAAGCTTTCAATTTGAGAAGGAATTAAGGGCTAAATTTTTTTTCTTTAATGGATCAATTGGCCCCAAAAAAAAAAAAAAAAACCTTAAATTTTTTTTTTCCTTGTAATTTGGGGGGACCAGGGCCACTCCCCGTCCCCCCTAAATCCATCCCTGCCTGTGAAGAAAAAAAAAAAAATCATCTAATATGGGTTTGTGGTTTTTTTTTTGCCTTACATAAACTTTCACTTCTCAAATACCAATTAACCAAACAAATTTTTAGTTGCGACACCACCCACTGATAACACAACTTCAAAACCCAAAAGACCTCTAAAAAAAATATAGAATGTACACAACATTTCTCACAAAATAACTTAGTATTATACGTTTTAAAGGGTGCAAATTGTCTATGTACGAATTTTTCTTTCTGAGTGTAGGGGTTGCTCATTACATGTATAGAAAATATACAATTAAGATTTTAGAAAAACAAAAAACAATCTAGGACAGTGTTATGGCCATCTTATGGGGGCAACCACCGTGGGATGGCCTTACGGTCGCCACGAATAGAATTAGCTGCCTTGCGATGATTGTTAGTTAGATTTGGAGGTTGGTGGCCATTGTCATGACTGTCAAGGCACCACCACAATGCGACATTGCCGTAGTAGTGCTTTTGTCAATTTTATTTTACAAAAAAACAAAAACAAGGATAAGTGCGTGTGTTACACGCACTTTACTCTCACACTCTCAACTGCACACTCTTTGTCGTGTTAGTAAAAAATCATTATTAGATCCAAAATCTAATAATGATAAATCAAAAATTCAATAGTAATTTTCACTGCTACAATAGAAAGCATGGAAATGAGACTGTGCAATTAGCAACTATAGCTCTTCTTGGCCCATACAATATCCTAAGCGTAGGAGATTGAAGCGACTAGAACACCTTGACAAGTTGCTTATGACTTCACATGATCGAAGCGACTGTTACAGTTTAGAGGTCTGTTAGGATATTCCGATAGATGATACCTCCAGTGACCAAGTTAATAAAAAAACTTGAAAAAACACATTTTCCTTGAAGAGAAGAAGCTCTAAATCAGCAGATGATTCGAATAAATCAGTGAAGTGTTTACCTTTTCTTTTGAATCTTATTCTTTCGTCCTTCAATTGTGTTGTGTATATATAGTGGGGATTCATCGGAGTAGATCACCGGCTCTCTGAGTCTAGTAAAGGGTGTCGTAGTAACCTCTCATCTGTCACGGCCCATGAGTCATGACAATCTTGATGCGATTGCCAATCAAAATGGGTTTGATAAGTTGATCTGGTCTCAGCCAATGGTTGGTTGGAAATTGGAATGGACTTCTAAGCAAAGCCCAACAGGCAACAGGTGACAATTACTCAGTTGTCTTGTCAATGGCTGGTCCTTTTTATTTATTTGTATTTTTGTTTCAACAATGAAACACCAGTTGAACTCTTTTTTAAATTGGATGTGACGATACAAAGGATGTAGGTCCGTAGAACATGTCATGTAGCTAACATGTACTTCTACAGAAAATGACATAATTGAACACATATTAATATGCAAATAATAATAATAATAAATAAATAAAAATGGAAGCCATATTGAGAATACAGAGTAAAAGCAAAAGGGCCGAATGTTGGGGCGCATGGCCGACTGACCCAGAAAGTAGGGCCATATATCAGTGGGCAGACTAAAGGCCTTAAACACTCCACGAAGGTCAAAAGGGACTAAGTGCATCCATTGAATTGTGTCCATACGACCACGGGGAAGACTTCAGATTTATGTTTCACTTATCTTTCAACTATTATGTATTTTGAGAAAATGTCTTCAAATTTTAAAAAATTTCAGTAACACTTTTTGAACTTTCAATTTGATGCAATGTATCTTTCTCCGTCAAATTTTAAACATTAAAAGTGATAAAATGACCTTTTATATCCATGAATTGTGTATAAAAATTCAAATTCACCCTCAATTTCAAATTAAAAATAAAAAATAAATCGAAGGGTAATTTGGCATCTTTTGTCAACTAAAAGTTTAGGGGGTTAAATCGAGAGTTTTTTTAAATTTGGAAATGTATTATCAAAATGTGTGGTAATTCAGGAGTTTAAAGTGAAATTTTTTTTTAATAATTTAATGTAATAGTTTGTCTTAATCACTAAACAATTAAATTTGTCAGTGGTTGATGTGACAGTGCTATGTGGACTTTTCATGACAGTTTGTAAGTCCTTACAATTTTATCACAAATTACTTACAAACTAATGTGTAATACCTTATTGATTTAAGCATGGAAGTTTTACTGATCTCTCGAAATCATAAGTTTCTGATGACTTTTTTTTATTATTTTACAAGAGCCTTAATCCGACCATTCAAAAAATTACTTGAATAATACGCAAACAAACATAGGTTTACATGTTTCAACAACAACAACATGGTTTGACTGAAATAACAATTAACTACCATAAGAAGAGTGGGGATCATGGTTAAATTAGAAAGGGAGAAGAAACAAGAATATAATAGTGATGGTAATCACTCAACAACCTCAAGGAGACTTCAAAACTAGTCCATCCAACTGCTTCACAAATTCTATCCATGGCAGCTTAGATTTCAAAAGCTTTGTTTGGTCGCAACTCACAATTCCTCAAGGACCATGGGGGAAAGGCAATGATGGGTCAAAATGTTCTTCCACCGCAAAATCTCAAAGGTTGAACTACTTTCAAACTTCTAATTAATTTTAGGACAAATTTGTTAGATTTTTTTTTTTTTTAGTCTATTAAATTAACAGTTGTCTTTAAAACACGTATAATTTTGAATTTTTACATTATTTAGAGAATTAGGTATTTTTAATAGGCTAGATAGTTGACCGGCCAAATTGCATCCCACCTAATGAGCACACTCACAATAAAATGATTGTGTTTTTTTTTTTTTAAATGTTTGAGATTAGTAAAGAGAAAAACATCCAAGTTGTATCGATAAACTTGCCAATCAAAAACTGTCATGGGCTACCTAACTAAGGATGTAGATATTAAGTTAAAGGGCTAAAGGACAAAGTTTTTTTTTTTTGTTTAAGAAATAAAAATTTGACGCCTATTAAACTGACATGTCTCATTTATAAAATATGGATCTCACATGACTTTTAATAAAATAAATAAAGCACATAGATGTTAATTTAATAGACTAAATCATGAAGATTTTCTTGGATTGTGATCCATTCGAATTTTCTAAAATATAAGATTTTCATTTTTTAAAATATGAGCCTTTTATTTAATCTAACGGCCTAAAAAAATATAGAAGTTTATCGAGGTCATGTCAAATCCATTTGCCTAGTTGTCGTAGTAACACAAACTTCTGCATTTGTTTAGACAGTTAGATTGAAAAGAATAGCTCAGATTTTAGAATATGATAATCTTATATTTTAAAAAAATATGAGGAGATCCAAATCCGATTTTCTCTAAAGCTAATTTGGAGAACTTTTTTTGTCCAATGTTAAAAGGGCACTTATGTGTCTTTTTGAAGCTCAAAATGGATGTTTGTGTATGGGCAAAATAAACTAAAAAAAGGAGGAGGATGGTTATTGAAAATGCAATAATTAATATTATCATGATCATTACTAATATTGTAATTAGGCCATAATTTGACATTTGAAGCATGGGCATAGATTATTATTGTTGTTGGATCACTGTTTTGGGTCCAAGTAATGATGTGGATACCTATAATATCCATTATTATTGTACAGGATAAAGGGGCAAACTAGACTTGGGTTCCTTTCCAACCTATTTGCTGGAAATGCAAGGAACAAAAGGAAAGAAAGGCAAAAAGTAGATTCCCACTTCACATGTTATGTTAAAGCAATGCTTCGTTTGTCTTGGCTTGGTTTAAGAACCAGCTGGTCTGGTCTTCTCCCACTTGATGATAAGTGATAACCTAAACAAAGCACATGATGTATTTTTAATAAAGACGGAGCCCCTGTACGGTATATTTGTGTTTGATCCAATTGATTCCACCCTCACTTCTGCAGCTGCATTGGCGGCAGGCAGAACTGGATTTTAAGTGATCATAAATTGTCTTTTAAAACAACATAGTTAGCTAGTCAAATGATTTAAATTCATTTTATCATATTGACGGGATTAAATAGCTGATAGACATTGTTACGTCAATGAGGAAGAAATGGGTGGTAGAGTGTACTCATATTTCAAAATCTAAACGAGAAACGAGCCATTTGAAGCAATCAATCATGTGGGCCTTTCTCCAAAGATCAGGAAATTAGGTTTCCAAAAGCTGGGTCCACCAAAAAAGACATGTACTCAATCAGAGAAAGAGAGAGATGCCGGGGGAATCATCAACTTGAAGGAAGTCATAAAGGATATTTATTGCATAATGAGAATCAAAAGGAGGAAAAAAAAAATTGTAAAGTAAAAGAGAGAGAACCTATGTAGAGGAAGGGATAAGCATGGAGAAGCTCAGTTCCATCTCCAAAAAGAACCTTTGGGTCCCTTGTCATGTTGTTGGGGGTCACTGTTTATACATATCTGTCTGTCGCCAAGACCTGTAGTGCTTTGTTTTAAACCACCTGTAGAATACTTTATTTCCCTACCAATACCATCCGAGAGATTGTCATTGGTCACAACACAGATAAAATATTGGTCAAAAGCTCATCATCTCTTATCTGAGATTCTGTTCTTGTGGTGCTGTGTGACTTGGAACTAAAAAGATTATCTAAAGCTGCTTTCTTTCAATTCTTTCAGAGCATCTTCACAGATATGTATTCTGGTTCACTTCTCCACATACATTTGAACAGAAAATCATGAACAGTAGCTTCTTGGCAAAGAGAAGGGGGAAAAAAAGAGGGACCTTTGCCAACTGGGGGTAGATTGCTGAAAACAGTGTCTGAAACCTCTTCACTTCAGTCCTCAGCTAAGGTCTAAAAGAAACTGCCTTGTGGGGGGGAGGTCCAAAAGGGCATATTAAATTAGTCTTTATCAAAAGTAGATGATGATAATACAGGGAAAAGAGATAATATGGCAAATTTGAAAAGCCCCATATTAGATTTCAGCCTTTTCGACAAACAGAAAAAGTTCATGGAAGCTAAAAGCTCTTAAATATCTTTGAAAAGGAAATCAACAAACTGTACATGTATATAAATAACAGATCAGCTGTGTGTTAAATCCCTGAGTTAGAAAAATGAATAGGGGTTGGGGGGAGAATAAAGAAAAGGTTCCAAAAAGAGAAAAAAGAAGAAGCTTTATTACCAATTATCAAGAACAGGACCAGAAGAAGAAAATAGATGGCACATACATGCTCGGTACACTTTTAAATTAGATCCACAGTTACACAGAGTTACATCGAGGCCAAGTAGAACTTCTGGAAAATTCATTATTTCTCTACGAAATGTAAGTGAAGAAGAACTAGACAGTTCATTGATACAAGAGAGTTACAGAATCTAATCATGCCCTACCACCTCAACACGAATTGTGAAATTCTTGTGTTTCCACACTCAAATTTTCTATGCAGGCCTATTTCGTTTGTGGCCAGCTTTGCCATCTGATTTCAAAGCACCACTAGAATCCCCCTCGGAGGAAGCTTCAACGGATTTGGTAAAGGAACTGGAAAGGTCTGCATAGAGGTCAACCACCCTCCTGATATTGTTGTTGAGCTCCCTGATCAGACCCACATTCCTGCTGAGGTTGTCAGGGATCTTGGACTCATGATTCTGGTTTATCTCATTGATGAGGAGCCTGTTCTGATCCAAGATATTCTGGACTTGAGAAAAGCTTTTCTGAAATGTCTGCAAGACCTTGCCATCAATCTGGGTGCCATTACCAAGTCCAGAAAATGTGTCACCCTCCATTCTTTTAAGAGTCAGAATTCTGTGGAATCAAAACCAGTCCTGCATCAACCAACAGAAAGAAGAAGAAGATGAGGAGGGGGAGGAGGATAGAAGGAACAAAAGCTGATACAGTCTTTATTAAATTATATTAAAAAAAAATCCATTTCTATTAATACCCATAATCATATCTTCTTACCAGTACATGCTTAGCTTACACAGCTACACAAACCAAAACCCCAGACAAAACATGAGAAGGTTTGGCATTTTTTTAAGGCATTTGTGCACATAAGACAAGGTCTGTGGTAGAAATCATGACCTCCATGGGTGCTTCTTTTTACAAGGGGATCAGATAACCAACATGAATTATTATTATTAGTATTGTTATTATTTATGATGAGATGTGGAAAAGCAGATCCCATTTCCATAAAAGGGAACCTTTTTTAATGTACACAGAAAATACCCACCTAAAGCTCAGAGTCCCAAAAAAGAATCTCTAAGACCCAAAAAAAAAATTCCAGTCAATGATGCGGAGAAGATGAGGCCATGAGGGGGTACTACTGCACAGACAGCATTATTGATCTTTACAAGCAAAAATACAAACAACAAAAAAAAAAAAACCAGGGAAAATAAGATAACACAAAACTTAAAAAGAATGTCCAAAATGTTGAAAACAAAATTAAAGTGAAAACCCATTAAATAATCGAAATGGGTATTACAAGAAATTCAGGAATACCAGAAAACAAGAACCAAATTGGGAATTCATACGTTCAAACCGTACAAGAAAACTTGGAGGTACAGAAGCATAAATTCTGAAGTAGAAAAAACAATTACTCAGAACAAAATAAAAACAGAAACTCATGGCATAATGCCCAGAAACATTACCAAAAAATAAATCCCACACCCACTAGCACTACGAAAGATCTTACCAAAAAAAAAAAAAAAAACCATACTCTAAATAATACGTATAAGATTCATAAATATCTTCTTCACTTATTCCTGAAATCCAATGCTTTTAGGAAATGAAAATTGACGAACCCATCAAAAGAACTACGAATGAAAACAAAGAAAGTGGAAAAGAACAAAGAAAGAAGAAAGATATTTTCTGGGTTTTTTTTATTCCAACATGTTTCCTAAAAAATATTTATTTATATTAATATTTCGTACCTTGAAAATCTGGAACATTATATTCTGGGGGAAGACACAGATTGAAAGAGGGAGACGAGGGATTCCCGAGGAGCAGTGGGAAAGATCGCCGATTCAATCCGAATCTCCGGAACAAAAGCCCTCTGAATTCTGAGAGAGAGAGAGAGAAAGTTTCCAGTCTTTCAGAGAGAGAGAGAGAGAGAGAGAGAGAATATGTAGATTTGACAGTCACGCTCGGACCCCCCTGTGTGTCTAAATATTTTTTTAGCTCTATTCTATAATCCATATCCATCTGTTATTTCGTAATTATTAATGATTTCTTCTTTCTTTTTTTTTTTTTTGATTGATTCTGTGGGGGACTGCTTGTGTCTTTTGCTCAGATCCAAGTCCTTGTCTTCTCAAGCTATTTTGATTTATGGGCACGTGGCATTTGATGGATGATTTAGTTGCCATCATGACAAGGACCCACTTCCCGGGATTTCCTAACAAGGTTACTCTGTGTGTGTGTTAAAAAGGTTTCTTCACCTCTTCCCTTCCTCCACAAGAATTTTCCATGATTTTTCCTTCTCTTTTCTTGGTACGACCTGATCTTATTGTCAAAATTTCTGAAAAGACTTGTTGTACAATAATTATTCATAATTTGATTGGGTAATGTTTTCAATTTACAAAAAAAAAAAACTGTATTATTTTCCATATGGCATCTGTTAGGTGAATAAAAAGACAACAAATTTGATTTCAAGGGTATTTTTCTATTCAAATAGTTCATAAAGATATTAAAAGAAGGCTTCATATTGTCTTTATATTTATCCTTTTGTTTACCTAATTTGGGTTTTTTTTATTGCACGGAAATCGAGTCTTTTTTTGTTTTTGCATTATTCAAAATATTAATGCGCAAGAATCTGCCGTTAATTCAGTACCTAAAAAACTTGAATTATTAATTCTCATGAGAATCTATCAAAATTAAATTTGGCCCTTCATTCATATAATGGATCTTACTAGAAATTCCAATTTTATCTTTCACAGTGAGCTTCTTTCTTGTCATGATAGTAGTATAAAGGAGTGTTTGAGAAATCATAAAATAGATTTTATGAATAGTATACCTCTCTTGTCAAATTCATATGACCCAAATTAATGGTAGCTAACTTTGAAGATTCACATCCTATTGGATGCCCAATTATAGTGCCAATTTTATTATTATTTTTTTTTAAAAAAAAAATGATTTTTGTACCAAATTTCCAAACATAGGGTACAAAAATCTCTTTTTCGATTCACACAGTCTAATTTAATTGCTTAAAACGTATTTAAAAATATGCACATGCCGCATATCCATTAAGTTCATTAGAAACACTTAGTTAGACTTGCAAATCAAATAAGTTGAGAATGTTACATCAATAATTAAGAATGTGACAACCCATATTTGCATTTATAAGTGTTTGATCCAATAACTGATTGACATTAAATACATTTTTATCTTACAATTATCATATAATTATAATCAAAGTGTAGCATAATATGTAGGAAACAAATCAGCTCCAACTCAATCAAAATATATTATATACAAACCTTGTCCCACTTCGCAAAAATTAAAAATTTAATGTAAACCAAACATTGAAAATCACCTTCCAATTAGACGGAGGCGAGGCCGAATCGTGGGAAAATACGTAAAAAGATTGGACTTGTTTTTTTAAGCGGGGTGTCCTTTGCCTTATGTCACCACAAATGCTGACGTGTAACGAGGCCTAAAATAAATGTTACAATGGTTTCGGCCTGCCCCAAGTCCGCCCGCGGATCTTCGTTTTGGCCGAGAATGGTTAAAATTATTATCAAATCTACCGAACAGCTGTTTCCACCCAATGATGTAGCACCGCGTGCCAAGAGAGGCTCGGGAGATCTACAGCTTCGGGTCCGAGCCTGTCCAGATTCCCGAGCCTCTCTGCTGCGATTCTCCCAGAGTGGGGCCCGCTCCCTATCACGCCCTCAGTGCAGTGAAAACACATTGAACAGAAACCCAGTGTGTAAGTGTGGGGGGACACGCTGTCCAACGCTGATGATGTTTTTGGCTCCTGATGGTACCTACGCTTCTTCTGCTCATGTGTAATCTTTATAACCACTTTCATACTTTAATCTTATAACCTAGTACGACATTAAGATGATTTCAAATATATATTTTTTATATTTATATATAACAATTAATTTTGGACGAAATGAATGATTGATAAGTTTTGTTCATTTTTGTTGTTCAGTCAATCTCTCCTCAACATGTCCATTTCAAAATGTAATATGAAATGTAAAATTTTATTTATTTATTTCTATTCAAATTGAAAGAAAACTTTATCTATAAATAATATAACTTTTAAAATCACTATTTATATTCAAACTCTATCTCAGTTTTAAGAATATGTATTAGTTTAGAGTAATTCCATAAGTCTCTTCTGTGTCTCTCAAAAAATAAAATTGCTTTTAAAATTACAATTTGATTAAAATTTAATAATGATCAATTATAAGTTAAATAGTGATTTTAAAAGCCATATTATTCTCGGAGGGATACAAGTAAAGGGTTGACAATTTAACCCGCAACATACAAACCCGACACGTAATTTTAGGATTCGGGTCGTAAACGGGTCACCCGTTTGTGACACGTTTAATAAATGTGTTGGGTCATGTCAACCCACGGGTTCACGGGTTGACATGTTTGACCCGTATATATTTTTATTTTGTTTTTGCTTGGTTGCTAAGATTTTACCATTTTGGTTTGGCAATAAAAATTAAAATGATTTTAAACGTGTTCATGGGTCGTATCATGTCAACCCGGCTTGACACGTTTATCTAAATAGGTTATATGTGTCGTGTCGTGTTATCCTTTAAAAAAACGTGTAGTGTTCGGGTTTGGGTGTTCGACACGTTTAATTAAATGTTTCGTGTTTGGGTTTGGCATAAATGGATTTGTGTCATAAACGGGTTGACACGAACTTGACACACCAACATGTTTTGCCGGCCCTCATACAAGATAAACTTATCATATTACTCGTTAGTTTAATAGATTTAATTAATTTTTTTTTTTCAATTCCATTGGTAATAAAAAACTTTATCTACGTAAGAATGGCACACAGGGTTAAATTATTACGTAATTACATAAGAAAGAAAATACTCATTGAGTGGGGGTTATTAACTAATAAAATAGAGGGTTAAATACTTAATTAGTCCATAGGGTTTAAAAACTTTATTTTTTCTTCTCTAGGGTTTAGAAAGTGACCAAATTAGTCCTTGTGGTTTTGAAAAGTGACCAAGTTAGTCCATTCGTCAGTTAACCGTTAGTTGACTTAACGGACTGACACGTGGACCAATTTGAAATTGACACGTGACACCTAATTAAATTTTTTATTTTAAAAAAAATAATTAATTTTTTTTTTTTTTTAAAAAAAAAAAGAGAAAAAAAAACCTCCCAATGGTGGTTTCGGACGACGATCGAACCTAAGGTTCCGTTGAGGCGGCTACTGCTGGTACGTGGCTTCGGTGGCATGCGAGATTCAGTTCGGGTGGGCGCTGCAGCTGTCGCGACGCCTTACATGCAGGAGCTGGGGATCCCACATGCCTGGGCCAGTGTGATATGGCTTTGCGGGCCACTGTTGGGGCTCCTGGTGCAGCCCTTGGTGGGCCACATGAGCGACCTCTGCACAAGCCGATTTGGCCGCCGGAGGCCGTTCATACTCACCGGGGCGGTGTTGATTGCTGTCTCCGTCCTGATTATCGGACACTAGGCGGACATCGGGTGGCTCCTCGGCGACCGTGGCTCGTTCAGGCCCAGGGCCGTGGCTGCGTTCGTGTTTGGCGGATTTTGGATGTGGCCAATAACATGACTCAGGGTCCTTGTAGAGCTCTGCTCGCCGATCTCACTGGTGATCCTCCATAGCTAAGTGCTGAAGTGCATGTCAGATAGGAGAAAGAGTACCCACTGGGGGTGGCCTTAGTTTTTTTTTGAAAAATATTTTTTTTAATATTTTTTTAAAAAATAAAAAATTTAATTAGGTACCACGTGTCAACTTCTAATTGGTTCACGTGTCAGTCCCTTAAGTCAACTAACGGTCAATTAACGGATGGACTAACTTGATCACTTTTTAAAATCACAAGGATTAATTTGGTTACTTTCTAAACCCTAGAGAGAAAAAAATAAAGTTTCCAAACCCTAAGGACTAATTAAGTATTTAACCCTAAAATAGAATATATATATATTTTTTTTTTAAAAAAAAACAAAGAAGAGTTTTGGACATATGCCACAAGTAGACCTTTTAATAATAAAGTGGATTAAGTAGACCTTTTAATTTAGTCCTGTTTTCGTCCTAATTCCGTATAAAACATTTTCTATTGTTGGAAAGTGACGTTATGAACTTATGAAGTGATTAGATTGAATATAAGAGGTGAGGAATAAATAGATGATAAAAACAAAAACAAAAAAAAAAAGGCACTAAAAGTCTAAAATAAAATGAAAATAAACAAATTAAATATGCGAATTAATGCCCAATGAAAATAAAGGCTTTACTATCACACTATGTTTGTTTTGTCCACTTTCGGTCAGACCTATCTGATCTGAGCAGGTTTCATTATTATTTATTCAATTATATCTCCAAAAATCATCTTTAACAAATCTGGGACTCTGGGTATGCTTGTGTACGTCAATAAATAATCTCACCAAATCTCTTATCTTCTCCCATTGCAATTAATTAATTAATTACATCAATTGTAAAGTCGTGTTAATTCCAACATACCGGACCTGATTATTAATTATTGGACATCTTTTCTTTATAAGCCAATTTTTAATAAGTCAATTTTTAATAGTGAGTTATATTCAAATATTTATATCATTTGGTATCAAAGGCAATCAACACCACGTTACGAGTTCGAGTAACGGAGGGAGCGTTCTATGGGTTGCAGAAGCGTGGTAGTATGTTATGATTCTTGTGTCCCACATGGGTTAAGTCTAATCTTATTTAATTAGCATATAAGCTTTTGAGCACCTCCTTGCAAGCCGATTTTTAAAAATGAGTTATACCAAATATTTTTTTTTTAATCACATTTCTCTATTGTTTTATAAGTAGAGTAATGTTAAAAACTATATTTTTGTCACACTATTGTCCTACTCTCATGATATGACAGTGTCAATCAATCATTGATTTTTTATGTTTATTTTTATTTAATAATAATTGATCTAAAAGCCGATTGACACAACAAGATTAAAAAAAAAAATGTGGATTTTAGTATTATTCTTATTTTATATTGTTCCGGTATTATTGCATGTCCTATTCGTTAAAAATATATTGTTGCATGTCCTAAAGCGAGATATTTTAATAGATTCATATATTGTGATTAACTATTATTTTCAAAAGTTAAACTCGGGTCTCTTTCAAAAGAAAAAGGTTAACTTAATTCAATATTAGTTCTTTCTCTGCATTGCTTTAGTACTTATTATATTGACCCAGTAACTTTATTTGTTTGACGTTATTACTGTTATTTGGAGTAATATTATTACTGTTTTGAGAATTCTCTAAAAATTTCAAAAATTATCAATTTAATTCACTTGACTTTTAATTTGATTCAATTGACACCCTTCATCAAATTTAAAATATTAAAAATAATAAAATAACATATATACCCATGCCTCTTTTAAGAATAAGTAATTATTTATTGTGTCCTATACAAAATTAAAAAAAGTTGATTAAGAATTAAAACCATCGATGGTTGCAGCCACTGTTAGGTTAGGCTGTTAGCACCTCTGTTCCCCAATTTTGATATTGGGTTAATCATAACAGCTTGTTAGATACATCTGTCAAGTTCTGATAGAGCATTTTGATATTATGAATGCTTATTATAATCATATTAACTTAATTAAGTCCCCAAGGGCCATGCCTATTAAATAAGAGTTAACACTTTTAATGCATGTGGGGCATCTTGGTTAAGCAAAGGGAATCTATTGCGCGTTGTTGTTTTCTGGGGGGTTTTGATGAAGAATAGAAAGAAAGAAGGCTGCAGTACACACAGTATTGTCCTGTTTTGATATTTCTTCAACTATTATTTAAACCCCCAATGATTTCAATGATTATCTGTAAACCCCCACGGCTGGTTTTCTTGATGGGGGACAATCCAAAGACAGATGCTTTGGTTTCCCTGATTATACAAACCTCTGTGTGTGTATAGTTGAAATGTGAGATCTCAGATCTCCTTAAAGTTTTTGAAATATTCTTTGCCTCATCCCAGGTTGTCTTCCATAAACATGCATCAGGTTCATATGCACATTTTCTATCCAGTGGGTGAGTCCGTTTCGATTTGCGATTACAAAACGTAATGAGCGGTTTTTAAAATTGCAGTTAAGGGTTCGGTAAAATTATAGTTTGACATTTAAAATCATAGTTTAGCACTTTAGCCTCTCTCTCTCTCTCTCTCTCTTTTGCAATTTGGAATAAAATCACATCTATTTCACACAAAGTGACATTACATGTTTTAAGTGATTTTCTTTTTGTTTTATTAAGTGGACCTAAGGGTGTAAACGAGTCGAGCCCAAGCGAGCTTCCCTTGTTTGGGCTTGGCTCGTTTAAGTTTTACTCAAGCTGAGCTCAAGAATGAGCCAAAAAATCGAGCTCAACCTTGAACTTATAATAAGTCGAATCGAGCCAACTCGTGCTGGCTCTTATATTTAATTTTATTTATTTATTTTTATTATAAATTTAAATTTCAAATACTCCTAAACGGCATAAGAAGCCAGCTTGTATATGAACATTTACTTAGCTTACCTAGCAGAGCATAGACCCTGAATCAATACAGTAAGGCACTTGGTTTCGAAGAGAGAGGATATGCATCATATTTATAATAAAATGATAATATTAGAAGAAAAAAATCATCAATTTTTAATATTAATATGAGCAACTATGTGAACAACTACTAATTCAAGCCTTATACAAGCTGCTCATGAGCTTAACCAAGTCGAACCAAACTTGTTTCGTTTAATATTCGAACTATTATTTTCATTTACAAAACGCCTCATTTAATAATTAAGCTGAGCTTATATGAGTCGAACCCAAACTCACTCGCGAGGGCTTCGCTCACTTAACACTCTAAGTGGTTGAAATTAAAAACCACTTAAAAGACATCATATTAACATGCGTGAAAAAGGTGTAAATAGTAGAATTACACTCGGTGATTTTATATCTACACCCAATCTACCAAAAACATTCTTAGTTTATCAATCTTCATGAAAGCAATAATCCTAACAATGCTTTTAACATAATTATGAAGGCATAATAACATTATAAAACTTGTTTAAATCAGTTCTCTTTAGGTATTTATTGTTTTAAAATGTTTTTTTAATCTTATATACATGCTCACATGGAACATATATTTTAATTGGTCTTTCATTTAACGTAATATAAAACAACATTAAATGTGGCTTTTTAAGAATATAATGGATACGATCGATGTCAAGCTGGCATGCATTATTGGAGCAAAGCATTTAAAAGTTGTCACACATGTAGAAAATATCATTTTAATTGGTCTTACGTAAAGGTATCAATTTAAATACTGTTTTTAGCATGATTAAAGAAGCCACGTCTTTAGTGGCAATATATCCTCTTACAAATATGCACATTTTTATATAGAATTGCATATTATTTTGTGGAATAACTTCACTTAAGGTCTCTAAATTATTATGCGTTTTGAGAATACTCTTAAAATTTAAAAACTCTCAATTTTACCATCTACACTTTAAATTTGATGCACTTGACTCTCTCTGTCAATTTTATTTTATTTTATTTTATTTTTGCCGTTAAGACCTAACAGAAACCATTAAAAATATTAAATTATCCTTTAATTTTCTTTTTTTCTTAAAAAAAAAAATTAAAATTAAAATTAAAGATAAATTTAAAATTTTATAAAAAAATTTAAAGGGTATAAAATCATTTCATTACTTATCGAACGGTCAGCCCAATCTTGTACCTTGCAATCATGGAGGTGATCGAACATGGTCATAGTTTCATACGCTACATAAAATATGTTCCTTGTTAATCCCGCCGCCCCTCCCAATGCCTATCATCATCACCTTCTCATGAAGAAAGAAAGAATCGCACAGCTCATAATTAAGATCGAAGTGTCTCTCACAGCTCCTAATCAACCTCCATCAATATGGCTTTGCAGGTTCTCTCTCTCTCTCTCTCTCTCTCTCTCTCTCATTTACGAAGATCAATATGCATATATTTTGTTTTGTATGAAGATTTGGAGACAAAAAAAAAAAAAACCTTAAATATATGTTCATTTTGATAGATCAAATGATAATTATATAATAATTGGTTTTGTTAAATGTGCTGTGTTTTTGAGGTTTTGATTCAACCATGTTGGACGACATGCAGGAGGACTCAGATAAGTTAGCCCTGTATGGGCTGTACAAGCAAGCAACAGCGGGCGCCATTAACACAAGTGAGTTAGACAATAATTAACTCTTTTGCCGTTGGACCATGATATATATATATATAATTCTTGTCGTACAATTAACAACGCAGATCGACCAGGATTTTTTAGTCCCACGGAGAGGGCGAAATGGGATGCATGGAAAGCAGTCGAAGGTATATATATATAGAAATTAATAGAATAAAATCTTGTCATATATATATATGTATATATGATCTCATGAGCTTCAATATTTCTTCAAATAATTATTAGATTAATGGGATTTATCATTTATGTGATGCAGGGAAGACCAAAGAAGAAGCAATGGCTGATTACATCGCCAAGGTGAAGCAGCTGCAAGAAGTAGCTTCCACATAAATGGTTGACCTATATATATATATATAAACAAGTTAATTTCAAACTGTTTATATAAATAATCTTTCTGCTGGGTATGCTTTTACTGTGGTTGTACTTCAAGCTTCTTATATATATATATATATAATAAGTATGTGAAGTGATATTGCAATATTTTCATGATTAATTTTAGGCCCATGAAGTCAAATAAGTAAGCATTGGGAGAGTTGGTCACGAGGACCATTAGATAAGCCCACAAATCATGAGGTGCTACTTATGTGCCTTATCATGTAAGTTAACAATAGCATACCCCTATTTGGCTTGATTTCTCATCATCGATGCTTAAAGGTCTCCACTTGCCAGAGTTGAAAAAAAAAAAAGCTTTTTTTTTTTTTTTTTTTTTAACAAATGACTTGGCTCTTATTATAAGGAGGGGAAAAAAAAAGCCGAGCGTAAAATATATCAACTGTGAGGATCAAGATCTCCTTGCGATCCCGCCGCCGGGGTCCGCAATGAGACTCACCTTCTTGGTGATAAAAAAGGTGAGGATGTAAAATTTGAGATTCTTGGGGTTATTAAGGGAATAAAAGAAAAATTATTGTAGATTGATCATATTACCTGGGAGGAGAACTTCTCTGCGGCGAGAGCCAAGGGTTTGTTTTCAAACCAAAAATAAACTTCTTAGTGGCTTCGCTAGTGGTTTTCCAGGGAGTGAGGGAAATGGAGGCCGTGGATTCCAACCAGGAATTCGAGAACTCGCATAAGGAAAAGGTTAGGGGGTTTAGATGACAGTCTGGTTGTGGCATTCAACTTGACACGCGACATGATGATGCATTGTGTGCAATTTTGCTAACATGGTATGTTGTCGTGGCGTTCGACTTAACACATGATATGACGTGGCACCGGGCATGGTTTTGCTAATGCAGCACCGTATGCAGTTTGATAACATGGTAATGTTGACATGGCATTCGAGTTGACATGTAGTATGATGTGGCACATCTTGCAATTGTCGTAGCAATGCTAACATGGCATATCAGCCACTTAGTATCGCAACCATGGCAGGCTCGATCCACCATGTTTTTTTTTTTTTTTAAAAAAAAAAAATTGCTTAATTTTAAATCTTAAAAATCCTAGCCAGGTAACAGGTCGCTTAAAAAATTTGGAGTTTCTGCTTCTTTAGATTTAATAAGTCTTGGAGCACACATATAGTTTTTAATGTTACACTTTCAAAACTGGGCTAGGCCTATGAAGTCCAACGAGTAAGCAATGGGAGAGCTGGTCTCGAGGACAACTAAATAAGCCCAAAGATGCGGTTCTAATTCTTTGCCTGCCGCCTCATGTAAGTTAACATAGCCCAGTTGTTTAAGTCAATTATTTTCTCCATTTTCTTACTAAATTATAAACAATAATTAATTATGAGAATAATTAGATATTGAATAAACCTACTATGCGGTCGGGGTGCAAAACCCAACTTTTGCAGCCCCCCCAATCATCTACTGCCACCTAAGCTAAGTGCACAAGCTTAGCTTACAGCCCAATACACCCGATAAAAAACAAAAGAAAGAAAAGAGAGAAAGAAGAAATGGCGTGGGTCTGGCAGAGAAGTGAAAGAAGAAATGGCCATGGGTAACTTTTCTCTCTTTTTTCTTTGGTTTTCTCATTTGAGTTCAAAATCATTTCTGATCAGTTTTTTTTTGTTTGGGTTTTTTTTTTTTTTTTGGTTTTTTTTTTTTTCTGATGGGTTTTCCCAGCCACCTAAATGGCGTCGATGAAGGGGTTTGGTGTGGGTCTCGCCGTGGGTGCTGTGGGTCTTGCGGCTCCGGCTGGTTCTGTTTCCGGCGCTGTGAGTAACATTCTTTTCCGGCTTTAGTTTGAAAAAATTTCTAAGGGTTAACCTTTTTCTCTAGGTTTTAGTTTTTAATCCAAAAATTAGTTTTGAGGCATTAGAAACGAGTTTTATGGCATTAGAATATATTTTTGAAGCATTATAATCGATTTTTTAGGCTGAATTTGGCAAAAAAGTCGTTGGAGAAGGTGACCCAAAATCGCCGGAGAGGGTGACCCAAAGTTGCCGGAGAGGTGACCCACAGACAGAGCCAGCTGTGGGTCTGGCGAGACCAAGCCGTGGGTTTGTTGGATGGGTAGTTTTGAATTTTTGTTATTTTATTTTGATTTGCTGTGTTTGGTCTCATTTTAGTTTTTTGCAATTTTCTTAAATGAATGATGTGTTACAATGAGATTGGATGCTGGAAAATACCACTTTTAAGGTTTGACCGCATAGTAGGGGCTCCCTTAGATTATATACAATATGAGAGGAAATAAAGAATTTGTTATTGTTGAGTTATCACTTATCACGACAAGCTTAGCAGTAAATACTTACTTTACGAGATTGGATTTGAATGTAGTTTTCTTCTTGTCGTTTTTTTTTTTGTTGTTGTTGTTGTTGTTGTTGTTGTTATATATAAAAGGAAAGAGAGTTGTTGTTGTTGTTATATATAAAAGGAAAGAGAGGGTGCGCAAAGTTAAATTTGAACCGTAGAATAGTTTTTTTTTTTTTAATTTTTTTTTTTTTTTATCGCAAGCCATTTTTGTTAGGATTCTATAATGATTAAAAAAATATATTAAACTTTAAATTATTTAAGACTTGTTAACACGTATCAACAAAATTGTAAATACTCTAATAATAATTTATAAACAACGAGTTAGGGTCCGTTTGGGAGTGCGTTTTTTAAAAAATAATCTACGTTTTTAAGCCAAATCATAATTTTGAAGTGTTTGGGATTGCGATTTTAAAAACGCAAATTTTAAAATCATGAAAAAATCTACGATTTCAATAAGCTGACTAGATGATGTTTATTTGAAAAAGTGTGAATTTAAACCAAAATCACGATTTCACTTTAAAAATATTCAAGGCAATATTTATCTATTTGGTCTGAAGTCGCAATTATATGCTAATTTTACCCAAACACTCTATTGATAAAAAAAGTACTTTTTAATATGTTTTACCAAATGTCTGTACAATTTTAAAAAGTGGCAATTTCAAAAACACAATTTCTAAAAACGCAATTTTTAAAATCGCACTTATTGAAATCGCACTCCCAAACAGGCCCTTAATAATTCTAAATTTGTTATTATTCATCCAAATTGCAACATTTTTTGCTTTATATTTTATCTTTGTTTCTTTTCCATCTATCCCTTTGATTGCAATGAGGCTCTTCATAAGTATTCATTTTTCAGAAGAAAGTGCATGCCACTTGCAGCTACAGATGGTAGCTCCAGTATCTATAAAGACGCTAAGGCTATATGGTTTATATCCTAAGAAATTAAAGTTTCCTAGGACATACATATACCGTATACCTTTTCTTTCCTTGACTGGGAGAAAAAATAATCTTTGCATAATTGATCTTCTGGATAATGAGATTTTAGATCCCTAAATTCAAAAGTCAAGGAGAATTCTTTTATTTGAAAAAGCAAGATGTTTACTTCCTCATGATGTCCTTCAAATCAGAGACGGACAGGGCCCTCCCCCAAGTTTGCTAAAAAATAAATTAGCAAGTAAGAAAAAAAAAAAATTAATTTAGCCCATTGACCCTATCCCATATATCCCAATCAATTTTTTGCCCCAGATTCCTTTTTTTTGTTTTTTTTTGGTTATACACATAATTAAACCCATTCAAACACAAACACTGCCTGTTGTGATGCCGTTGATTGCAGTATATATTGCAGATTTGTTGCAAACTGTAGCAGAATGAAAAAAAAAAAATCAGAAGAAAATAAAGGGGTTAAACTTAGGAATCGCTCTTGATCTTTCAGTATCCAGATCTCTACAGTCCTCACTTGAACTTGAAGTCTCGATCTCCAGCACCAGCAGACATCAACGGCAGCAGTATATTTGATAGTTGTCAAAACCCTAACTTCAATTTTTTTTTATCCCATCAGGTTTATGCTTGTTTGTTGTGAATTAAATAATGAAGGGCCGAAGGGGTTGAGAGAGAAAGGATTATCCCATTCAGCGGAAGAAAATAAATGATGTAAATGAAATTATAAAGGGGTTAAGAGAGAGAAAGGGTTATCCCATCCGGTAGAATTGTTTGACAAACGATTTAGGCAAAACCAAGTTTTGCACTGTTCATACATGATAGTGCAGTACCATCACCTGGCTACCTTATTCATGCTCCTCTAAAAACGCATACATACCTCTTTTAAGAGGATTTTTTTGTTTACTAAAATGTCTCCTTAGTTTTTTTATGCACAAGTGGTAAACAAAAAGACATGCATAAAAGACAAAGGGGCCATTTTGGTAAAAATAAATCCCCCTAAAGGAGGTCTGTACACTTTTCCAGAGGAGGTAGCTGGGGAAGCTACCTTTTGAATATGTCACGTGATGTACTAAACTGTCATGTACATGTACAGTGTAAAATTTGGTTTTGCCTAAATCATTTGTCAAACAATCCAAATTATGTGAATGAAATAATGAAGGGGGTTATCTCATCCGGTTTATGCTTGTTTGTTGGAAATTGGAAAATGTTTTATTGGTTTTTGTTTAGATGCTCTTAGTAATTTAGTGTTATTTATTTTTTTTGTTGTTGGGAATGAGCAATTTCTGGTTGTTGGGAATGAAATTATGAAATGTCTTGGTTTTTGTTTATTTATTATTATTTTTTGTTAGTTTACTATAAAAAGTTGAGCAATTTTTGGGAATACCTTCCTGCGAGATGCTGTTAATGTTATTTTTTTTTAGATGCTGTTAGATTTTTTTTTTTTTTCTTTCTTTCTATATATTGATTTTAGTTTTCAATCTATTTGTAGATCATGGGAAAACCAAATACAATACTTGAACTTTTCAAAAGAAAAAATGCACAAAGTTCAAATACCAATGTTGGTGATACATCATCACCAACATCTGATATCTCAATTTCTGAAAATTCTCCAAAAAAATCTCGGAGAGTTGATGCCAATTAATTTGATATTAGTTCATTGGAGTATGATCCTAGATTGCGTCGTCAGATATGGGATTATGATGTTAATCAGCGGAATGAAATTCGAAGAGCTTACATTAAAGCTGGTCCGTACCGACGTAATATCTCAACATACCCAAAATCTAGACATGCAAATCACCTTCGTAGCTTTCAACCTTTGTGGTTCCTGTTATTTCCTACATGGCTTGAATATTCACCTGATAAAGATGCATCATTTTGTCTTCCATGCTTTCTCTTTAGTAAACCATATGGGCATCCTACACAACGTGTATTCACAATAGATGCATTTAGGAATTGGAAGAGAGTTAGAGATGAAAAACATTGTGCGTTTCTCAATCATATAGGAAAATGTCCTCATTCATTTCACAGAATTTCTGAGAGTTCATATGAAGACTTGAAGAACCAATCTCAACACATACAAAATGTGTTTGAAAAAACCATTTTTGAACAAATTGCAAACAATTGACTGCAGTTAAAAGCCTCAATTGATGTTGTTCGAGTGCTTGCATTTCAAGGTGTTGCTTTTAGAGGTCGGTATGAAAGTGTGGGTTCAAAGAATCGTGGAAATTTCCTTGAAATATTAGATTTGACGGTTTCATATAATGAACAAGTTGCTGAAGTGATAGCTAAAGCTCCAAAAAATACATCTTACACATCACCAAAGATACAAAAAGAAATTTTACATATTTTTTCAACCAAAGTGAAAGAGGCAATCCATGATGAAATTGGTGATGCAAAGTTTTGCATAATTGTTGATGAAGCTCGTGATGAGTCCATGAAAGAGCAAATGGCTATAGTTTTAAGATTTGTTGACAAAAATGGCTTCGTGCGAGAACGTTTTTTTGGGCTTGTTCATATCTCTGATACTGTGGCATTAACCCTACAAAAAGGTATATATTTTGTATTGTCTCAACATAAGCTAAACATTCAAAACATTCGAGGGCAATGATACGACAGTGCAAGTAACATGCGAGTTGAGATGAATGGGTTGCAAGCTTTGGTTTCAAAAGATTGTCCATATGCCTACTATATTCATTGTTTTGCACATCGTTTACAATTAGCATTAGTGGCAGCATCAAAAGAAATAATTTCCGTTCATCAGTTTTTTACCAATTTGAGTTATATTGTCAATATTGTTTGTGCCTCATGCAATCGATTTGAAGAATTGCGGGTTGCTCAAGTTGCTGAAAATGCTTACCTGATTGAAATTGATGAGATTGAGACTGGAAGGGGACTTAATCAAATTAGTACTTTACAACGGGCTGCAGATACTCGTTGGAGTTCTCACTTGAGATTAGTTTCTAGCTTGATAAAAAATTTTAGTCCTGCTTGTGAAGTTATTGTTAAACTCATTGATATGAGAACTACTTCTTCCCATCGAGCAGAAGCAGATTCAGCTCATCAGGTAATGACTTCATTTGAATTTGTATTCATCTTACATCTAATGAAAGAAACTATGCAGATTACCGATCATCTATGTCAAGCTTTGCAATCCAAATCTCAAGACATTTTAAGTGCTATGCATCTTGTTTCATCCACTAAAGCATGCATTCAACAATATAGACATGACAAATGTGATGTTTTACTTGCTAATGTGAAGTCGTTTTGCAATAAACGCAACATAAATGTTCCAGATATGAATGCTCGTTATGTTGAGAGACGAGGTTGAGCTCGCAATCAACAAGCCGACTTTACAATTGAGCATCATTATCGAGTAGATATTTTTTATGCCGCAATAGATTCTCAATTACAAGAATTAAATCGCCGGTTTAGTGAAGATGCAGTAGAATTACTTATTCTTGGCTCAGCTCTTGATCCTCGAGTTGCTCGTGATTCTTTTAGAATTGATGATATATGTCGGTTGGTAAACAAGTTTTATCCACAAGACTTTACCGATCATGAAAAAGAACAGTTGGAAATAGAACTTATCCATTATGAGCACAATGTAGTTCAACATGCAAGTTTCTAAGGATTGTCAAATATTTCTGAATTATGTCAATGGTTGGTTAGAACTGAAAAATCAACTATCTACCAACTTGTTTTCCGAGCTATTGTACTTTTGCTTACTCTTCCAGTTTCTACCGCAACTACAGAACGAGCATTTTCAGCAATGAAAATTGTCAAAACTAGGCTTCGCAACAAAATTGAAGATGAGTTTCTGACGGATTCTCTGATGTTGTATATCGAAAGAGAAATTGCTACGACATTTAGTACAGATTCAATCATTGATGATTTTTAGGATATGAAAGCACGAAAGGTTCCATTTTGATAGGTGTTTGAGCTGAAATTTGAAATACATTATGAAACAATTATTTATGTATCTTGTTTTTGGTTTATTTTTTTTCGTTAAAATTGAATTGATGTCAATTTTGTTCTTACATATTAATTTGATCTTCAATCTTAATGTATTTTTCATTCATGCTTTCATCATTATTTAATTATTTAGATATATTTTTTATTTCAATTAAAAAAAATTAATTTATGCCTTAGCCCGGCCCTAAGCCATCGGACTTCCTGGATCCGTCCCTGCTTCAAATGATTCAAGAAAAACTTGAAGAACTGGGAGTTAAGATCAAAACGATCTTAAATCGTAGCCATCAGAAAATTAATCTTCATGAAGGAATTCTGAAGCTGACAATTCTCATAAACCATGAAGAAAATGGTTTGTTGAAGATATAGAATGGGGAATCAGTAACCAAGTGATTTTTTCAAGCCCTAGCAGCAGAACAAAACAAAGGTGCCATTTTCCTACTATGATAAAGACCATGTTATCTTATCTAGTAAGAAACTTAAAATGGGGTAAATATTTTGCCTTCTGGATAACAAGTTTAGTAGGATGGAGAGTGTGAGAAAAATTCTTCCAGCCTTATTAGATATGGTTGTTGTAAAACCTATATACCTATAATTGCTTTAAAGACCATTATCCGTTTCATATTGTGGCATTGAGGAGTCTAGAAGCATACAGGTGGTTTTAGATACCAACTATAGTCTAGAATGGCAACACATAACAATAATAAAATAGAATGTATTAGTTCATGGTTAGGACATGATAAAGATAATTATAGACATATGCTGCATATAGAACGCAAGTATGAAAATAATCTCAGAAATGTGTGTGCTAGCTTAAATAGTATTAGTGATAGTATTCCCTCTTGGTTTAAAAAACTAGAAAAAAAAATCAAATAATTAATCAAAATTACGTTGAGTCCCAGCTTATGTCTATTGAAGTCACGGTAGATAAAATAGATAATAATATAAAGCAAATCAGTTCAATAGTTGATTTATACCTCAAACAAGAGACTAAATAAACTTTGAATGAATTAACTAATAAAATAGGAAGTATTGCTTTTGAATGAATGAATAGTCCTAGTGATCACAAAATCTCAAGATTATTCTATGGAACTGAAGATATTATGGTCCTTCAACAAGAAGTTAACTATAATTATACTGAATATGAAAATATTAAAGAAATCTTGAATTATTGGAGACAACTTTATAAAGATCCTTAACTTTCTGTCCAAGAACAAAATGAAATCCTAGTCAACTTATCTTCAATATGAAAACCTCTGAACTTATTTTAATTATGAAACAACTTTATTTGTTTATAATAATGATGAAGATAATCAATATTCAGATTCTACACATACTAAAAATGTAGTAAGTGAAAGTGAAAAGAAAAAGAAGAAGAAAACACTCCTTCTAACACTTCTTCAAGAAAAAAGAATGTTTACTCGATTATTTTAGGAGAAATTTCAGAAGACCCCCCCAATCTTTTCTGCCGTTTACACAAACAACCCATGAACGAAAAAAACTCTCACTTACCCCCCACAATCTTTCATTTCCTTTCACTAACGCCCATTCCATCCATCTCAGGCGTCAAATGCAAACGGCAGGCCCATCACGTGATTTTCATGTGATTTTTTAGCCCCGACTTCCCCATTTTGCCCCCAAATACCACTAACCTCAGTTGTCCTCATTTAACCCAACCCAAAGCTTCATTTGCCCATCATGAAGCTCATATACAGACCTATACCCATAAGCATCGTTGATGGTTTATATTATTATAGTTGATTTATACCTCAAACAATGTGGAACCCTAACGAGCTGAAGAAATAAAGTCGAAGCTGAGGAACGAGCTTCCTACGGCAAAGATTCTCACACGACGGCGATAATCGTCCACCAGCAAAATTACCCACTATCCAATACCGGCAAAAATCATCCACCGGGGAAAATCTCAGAAGATGGAGCAGTCCGAGGGTGAGGTAAGCGATTCAGGATCGAGCTATCCAATTTGTAAATGTGGGAGGAAAGCCGTTGTTAAAATTGCATCAACAACTAAAAATCATGGCAAAAGGTTTTACGTCTGTGTCAATTATTTGGTAAGATTTGTTTGAGAATTTATTTTGATTAAAAAATTTATGCTCATCCCGTTATGCCTAAATCATGTAGTTGTGGGTTAAACCCTAACTTGTATTAAATTATTTGGGTTTAGGGTGCTTTGAGAATTTTTTTTTTTTTTTATCAAAAATTTTCTGCTCATCCTGTTATGCCTAAATCATATAGTTATGGGTTTAACTCTAATTTGTGTGATTATGCAGAATGAAACAAAATCGTGATTGAAATTTTTTTAGATGGGTTGAACCATAATTTTGTGTGTGCGGTGATCGAGTGATGTCGATGTTGTTGGCGTGGCAAAGCGATTTGAAGTCTGAAAAAGGCAATGGAAGTCTTCAAATGCAAGATTCAACTTGCTGACTATAAGTCAAAAATTGAAGTTGGTGCTGCTAATTTTGCACTTAAACTTGAAAGGGTTAAGAATAAGTATCGTTCGATGCAGCTGAAGTTTTGAGTTGCCGTTGCATGTTAGTGTCTTGTTGCTGTGTTGATGTGTTTCCCTTTTTGTAATGGATTTGCATTAAGGTTGATGTTAAGCAGCTGAAATTTGTTGTCTTTATTTGTATGAGACTTATTTAGGGTTTGACCATATGAGTAGGTTTTTTGTACACAACTATTGTGTAATGTTTGGTATGGTTTTAATGTCAGACTAACATTTGTTCCCAATATCATGATGCAGTGTAGATATTGACAATAAAAACATTTACGCCACATTGGAATAGTCATGTCTGAACTCACTCAAACTCAAAACATTAATTGTTTAGCCAAAAAATCAGGGTTTGGCTAGATTAGTTCAATTGACAACCCTAGTCTCAATACCTAAGACCTCAAATTTCTCATTCCTATAAAAAATCTAAATCAAAGAGTCCACTAAATAAGGTTTTGAAAGAGGTATCCACTCATTCCAATTCCTATTGTTATCATACACATTTATAGTAATCTCCATTGTAAAATTAGAAAATCTATAAACAATTCTAAACTAATCATTTTTGTTGCAAATCATAGCAAACACTATATATAAATACTTCCACAACTACCTACTAAATTACATATACAATCAAAGTGCAAAAGTCATCAATTTAAATCCAAAACTTACATCATCCCATCATCCACATGTACTAAATTTAACCTAATTACAACCACAAGTACAATAAATCTATAAGCAATTCTAAATAATTCTTTTTTGTTGCAAATCATAGCAAACACTATATATAGATACTTCCACAACTACTTAAGAAGCAGTTGGTAACAAACTACATCCATGACATTGTTCACAAAAAATATCCCAAATAGTTACAAGTTACAAGCTAAAGTTGTCAACAGTTGTCAAGTTACAAGTTACTAACTAAGTTGACACCAAACAGATACACCATAAGCTAGAGGTCTTCATGGCCTAATGTTGACTGATTAACATAATATCAATCTTACAAAAAATCAATGTCTTCCACAACATAATGTCTTCACAACCCTTCCACAACAGGAACTGTCTTCACAACCCTTTCATTACAAAAAATCTTAGTCAAACACAAGGTCAACATATTAACATTCATTGGTCCTGCTTCTTTTTCTTCCCTTTCTCCATTCTTTCAATATGTTGATGAAAACCTAGTGGATGGTTAGCAGCTGTCCCTTGGCCTCTTTGTATGTCGAAATCATATGGGGTTGTTCTAAATGTTATGCCGCCAACTCTGAGAGGACCCCAAAGGCATAATGGTCCACCACCTGGAATTGGTGGTGGACCGTCGCTAGTCAGATCAACAACAAGCTTCTGCTTATTGGCAGGTTCTCTTCCACTGCTAACATGTTCCTTCAACCTACTACGTGACCTAGTCTTTGTTGCCAATCCTAGGGTTGCCCTCTGTTTGTTCCCAAAGATTGTAGATGCCTGCAAGTTAGGTATACAATTAGACCACTACATTTTCTGCTCTCTTAATTTCATGAATATGAAGAATTACTCATGTTTTGTTTGTAGGCATAAGGTGTTGCTTTTCTGACTAGTTGGGTGGCAACATCTGCATTTCCTGTAGAATGTGCTGCAAAAGTTGGTACTCCCACAGAATTTGACACATGCTGTGCTACGATCTGGGATGCTGCAGCCTGTGATGCAGTATATGAAGCTAGCCTAAATGCAGTATGGGATGGAAGCCGTGAGGTTGGCCTAAATGCAAGCTGTGAGACATCACGGGGGGCAAGCTGTGAGGCTGGCCTACATGCAGGCTGTGAGACTTGTTGTGATGCCGGCTGTGAAGGTATTTGAGTTGTGGTTGTTGAAAAACAACCAGACTGTGATCCCCATGCCCTTTGTGAACCTTATGGTGTGCTCACTTTTCCCTTCTTCCTGCCGGCAGTTGAAGGTACATCCAATTACAAACATAGAAAGAATGAACAAATAAGGCCTTGTTTGTCAAAAACCATCACACTCCCCAAAGCCCCAAAATACTGTAGCATAAAGCACAAAAGCACAAAAGCACATGACAATTTACTATTTTGCCATGAACAGTGCTGCTTGGGGGAATGTGAGGGTGTTTAACAAACCCCCCCTAAGTGAATAATTATACCAATTTAGTAAATACAACAGTTAGCACCAATTCTCAAATAACTTGAATGGATACCATGTCCAAATTCCAGTCAATTCATGCTGTATCCCTATGTTATTGTCGGGCACGTGACCTTCTTTCATCTTGTCTCTGCCTGGCAACACATGACCTCTTGTTGTGGTCAAACTTCATGCAATACCCATATTGATTCTTTTTACCCCCTTCCTAATTGCACTCAGATTTCTAGGTTCATCAACACCCATTTCTCTCACTTTCTTAAGTCTGCCAGGAGCTGCTCTAACCTTTGGTGGCTCAATATTTGGTTGGCTGCCTCTAGGCCATTGCTCTGCACTTGGCACATGGTAGATCATATGGTTATATGCCTTTAAATACATTTCCTTGCCATAGTACTCACTCAACTATTCAGTTGGTCCCGACCTTGGTGTAAAATGGCAGAAATTGCATGAGCACATGGGATACCAGTTACATTCCATTTCCTGCAACCACAAGTACCAGCTTCCATATCCACAACAAATTTTTTCCCAAGGCACTCAACCTCAAACATCCTATTTCCTGCATATGTACACCAACAGCTGCTGGCTTTCTCCTCTTCCTTTTCTAGCTTCTTACTAATCTTTGGCCCTAAGGCCTCCTTCATTGAACTTATCAACTCATTCTTTCTCACATACATTCTCATTAACTTACATCTAATCCCTTCCAACATGCTCAAGATTGTCTGGTCATGGAATTTTTTGATCCATGAATTGAAAGCCTCAAAAGTGTTTTTGTGTAAGAGGCCGGACTTACAATGTGTATTGAACTATCCCCTACACCAAGTGTTAGGATCAATCTTCTCTAGGTAGGCATATGTATCCTTACTAGCTCTCTTTATATCCTCCATTACTTCGTAGAATTCCATCCTTGTGCAGGATGCGGTAGCTCACCAAAGAAGATCCTTCAATAGCACACCTCGATGACCATGGTTTCTGAAATTTGCATACAAGTGCCTAACACATGTACGATGCTCGGACTGCGGACATACTTGTTTTATGCTTGGAATGAGGCTATGCACAACAGTTGAAAATTAGTTGCATTACAATAAACACTCCATTTATGCAGAATTAAACAAATAACTACAACTACTTTACCTTCTGTCGATCCGAAATAAAAGTGAACCCATGTCGAGTAAGGACAAGATTTGTAACAAGCGCCTCTAGAAACCATGTCCAACAATCTTTCTTCTCAGCCTCTACAACAGCCATTTCAATAGGGTACATGTTGTTGTTTGCATCCCTGCCCACACCCCCACATAAAACCATTCCTCATGGCTACCAAAGAAATGTAAAGCCTCTGAAATTTGGATGGCACCTGAGGCATTGGTCTCTCAACCATCAATATCAAACAACTACCTACATTAGTCCTCCTCACCGTGGAGCAATAATCCCACAACCGATGGTACTGCTCATCCTCCTTGCCATAGATCATTTCTCTTGCTTTTTCCTTGTCCTATACAAGGAACTCACATGGACATCAACATAATACTTGGCCTTCACCTTTTTCTGCAAGACATCTATTGGCATGTTTGACTGCTCCCTAAAAGACTTCATATACCAATCAGCAATCCAGCTTGAAGTTATCATATGATTTTGGTACTTCCTATTGTAGCTGTGTTTGGGCCTTAGGGATACTAAAAGGAATGTCATTTCATCCTTCAACTGCCTCCCATATACCCTATACTTGCACCTTTCATCATTGCAAACAATAATAATCCTTTTCTTTTCATTTTTCTTAAATTTCAAATCATTCCCTCTAAGAATATTCTATTGTCTCGCAGCTTTTCTAAATTCAGTTGCATCATGAATGTGCTCCCTACAACCAATGTGTGATTACCAATGTCAATAGGATCAGAAGGGACTCTTTTGGTTACATCCTTACGTCTAGACAACAATTCCTTATCATCATTACTACCATGTGGTGATTGCAGCTGATCACTATCGTACTTCTCTACACTACCATCACTGTCATCCCCACCCTCCCCATAATCACCCTCTACAGCAACACCATTCCCACCATCATCCTCACCAGCATGACCCTCACCACCAACATCCCCTTCCACACCTTCATCTTTATCTTCAACAACCCTTCCACTATTTCCAACCCTCTCATCAACCAGCATAGTAATAGTATCCTCATAAGAATCCATACAATCGGTATCATCACTAAGCACTGCATCTCAGAATGCATCCTTCCTATACACAACTGTCCTCACATACTTTGAATCATCATCTTCATCCTCATCAACTACATCATCAGTTACACCATAAGTTACTATATACAACACTACAAGATCATGACCTAAATGTTTTGCCACCATTTCATTTAGACTAAAGTCATCTAACATAAGTCTTAAGTAATGGTCTAAAGACACTCCCGGTAAACTTTAATAAAGAAGGTCCCTAGACCTATACCCATATGTACTACACACGTCCTCTATATTAGAAAATTCAACTTGTTCCCATCATATGGGTTAGGGTAATTACTCATATTACCCTCAACATAGTTAACCCTACATTGCCTGTTAAAAGTACCCCTATGGTGCACCTCAAACATGATACAATGTATACCCATCGCATATCCTGCCACATCCATTACAGTCAAAGGTTGTTTAGTACAATACCCCATTCCAACCACAAAAAATGAATACAATTTCAGCAGAGTAAAAATTCCAGCAAACAAGAAACAACCCAACTAACAAATTCAGCAAAATAAACAAATTACACAATCATAACTAGTGGCCAACAACTGGACCCCAATCAAAACATATATTGTGTCATATATATCATTTTATAACAATGACAAAGTTATAGATATTGTATCCTAAAAGCACACAATTGAATTAAACTATTATTTTATATCTTTATCAATCATTGATGTAAAAACAATAAACCTCAAACAAATTTCAGCAACACTAAAACGACCTAAACCCTAACTATTTTAGCACATTGAAAAAACAACCCAACTTTTATTCACAAACACAAGTTTTTAGAAAATTGCCTCTTTTAGAAAATTCTCCATTTGCCCATATACTCATAGGAGTTACGAACAAATCACAATGTGTAAGTGGTAATTTGAAAACCAAATCTAAATAATACCATTATGCAGTGTGGTCCCAACAATTTCATACACCCAAAGGACTACATTACCCTTGCACAATAAATAACAACTTCACAAAAAGTGAACCTCTCTACCAATACACTAAGCACAATTGTCCCTTTCAAGCTCAGCAAGCAACCATGAAATGCACAATAACAGGTCAGCAAGCAAACTTGAAGGGACCACCTGACCACTTTATTCAATGTATAAAACTCATAGTGCTACTCACGTGTCCAACACAAGTCGAAGATAGGGGACCACAGTTAGCTCGGACAAAAGAACAACATCTTTCAAAAAAACCAATGACGATAAACCATAAACATATGACAACTTAGCACTTATTTGTTTGACAAACCCTAAACCCTTTCAAAAAGACAAAAATATGACCCAATCCGAATAAATAATACCCTAAACTCCACAAAATCCTTAATCCAAAGGCGTTACGGGCAAAACCCCCAAACATCCAATACAGATTGTTCCGTAAAAGAAATTTCTTTTACAAACCCTAAATGTATATTTTAGGGATAACAAAACTTACTTGATTATCGTGGATCCCAACTGTTTTAGATGGGATTTTGACTAAAATGTAGCAAATCTACACCCACACTTTAGCTACAATGGTTCGTCGCCGACAAAGCAACCCGTGGTTCCCATGAGTTGTGAGTTCTAGAAGCGTTTGGGTCCTTTAGGTTCGAAAATTTCGAACACTTAACTTTAAATTTGGCTATTATCGAATGAGGGTAGTTTTGGTATTTGGTTAGTGGTATCTGAGGGCAAAATGGGGAAGTCAAGGCTAAAAAACCACGTGAAAGTCACGTGATGGGGCTGCCGTTTGCATTTGACGCTTGAGATGGATGGAAGGGGCGTTAGTGAGAGGAAATGAAAGATTGGAGGGTAAGTGAGTTTTTTTCATTCATGGGTTGTTTGTGTAAACGGTTGAAAAATTAGGGGGTCTTCTGAAGTTTCCCCATTATTTTACCATATTTTAAACTTGTCAATATATAGAGTTGCTGCCATACGGTCATGGCATAAAGGTGGTGTTTTTTGCCCCCCACTCATAAGTTAACACCTCAACCTTTTAAGAAAAATGTACAAATTTAAAATGAAATCAAAACACCCAATCAACTAATCAAGCAACCAAATAAATGACCTAACTACCCAGACACCACCACCCACCGCCCACCTCCGGCAACTTTTTCGGCGAACAAAAAAAAAAAAAAAGATCCGGCCACTGGGGGTGGCCGCGATCCATCCCAACGGCCAGGGGAGAGAGATCCAAGCCGCCCCCAGTGGCCATTTTTGTCTCTTCGGTGAACAAGAAAAAAAAAAGATAGATTCTGCCACTGGGGGTGGCCACGATCCACCCCCAGTGGCCTGGGGGTGGCCGCGATCCACCCCAATGGCCAGGGGGAGAGAGATCCGACCACCCCCAGTGGCCATTTTTGTCTCTCCGGCGAACAAAAAAAAAAAAGATAGATTCGACCACCCAACCCAGCCTAAAAAATCGTTTCTAATGCCTCAAAAATTAATTCTAATGCCTAAAAAATTGATTCTAATGTCACAAAACTTGTTTATAATGCTTCAAAACTAAAACCTAGAGGGGAAGATTAACCCCTTTTTGGAATTTTATCATCCTAAAATCCAAAGAAAAAACCAAACCCATTGGAAGGAAAAACCAAAGAAAAATGTAGGTGAGACCTAGCCATGGTTCTCGGTGGCTGGCTAGATCCAGGCCGGCCGTGGGTCTTATTTCTTTCTCCCAAACCATCTCTCTTTCTCTGTTAAATGACAAGAAGAAGGAAAAAGAATAATGGGAGAGGTTGTCGGCAGGAAGGAAGAAATGGGAGAGAAGAAGAAATGGAAAGAAGAAGAAGAAATAAGAAAAAAAATCTAGCGTTTTAGGATGTAGGATAATTTTGTGCATTTTTTTTGCTTTATGTGAGGTGTCAGCTTGTGATTGGGGAGCAAAAAACCCCCTTTACGACCGAAGGGAAGTTATTCCCATTATATTATGTACTTTTACCAAAAATAAACCAAATAGAAAGAGAGCGTCTTGGGTGGTGCTGATGCATAAAAATCAGCTTTTGTGCAACCCACTCACCATTTGACACCTCATTTATTTTAAAACATTACAAAAAATTTGTATGTAAGCAAATCATAGGATTAATTTTTCCCATTCACCACCACTACAGCTGTTGGTTCCACCCACGCCCAGTAGCCGCTGCCGTCCGTCGTCCACGGTCACCGGCCAACTAACTCTGGCAAACAAAAAAACACACGGCCATTGGAGGTAAGAGATCCGGCGACTTTTCCGGCGTAAAAAAAAAACCGTGACAGAGTTTTTCGGTGACCCTAAACCCATCTCCGACGACTTTTTTACCAAACTCAGCCTCAAAAATCGATTCTAATGCCTAAAAACTTATTTCTAATGCCTCAAAACTTAATTTTGGATTCAAAACTAAAACCTAGAGGGGAAGGTTAAACCTTTTTGAGATTTTATCACCCTAAAATCGCCTGAGCCATATGAAAAACCCAAAAAAAAAAAAAAAAAAAATCCAAAAAATCAAGATCCAAAAATAAGATCCATAAAAAAAAAAATCAAAAAATCAAAAAATCAAACCCACCGGAGCAAGATCCACAAGAAAAAAAATCAAAAAATAGTGGCCGAAGCTGTGGGTCTCGGTGGCTGGCCAGATCCAGGCCGGCGTGGAGCAGGGCAGCGAGAAGATGACGAGGAGATGAGCGGTTGGCCGGTGAGATCGGTGAGTGGGGGTACGTTGGAGGCCAGTTGGTGAAGGTGGGTCTGCACCATGGATCTCGGTGGAAGAAGGTGGGTCTGCACCGTGGAGGTGGGTCTGCACCCAAGGTCGACGAGATCCAGTCGTCAGTTGTGGGTCTGCACTGCACCTTCTTTCGACCGTCTGCACTGAGTGCACCTCTCTTCTTCCTTCTTCCTTCTTCTCTTCTATTATTTCTCTCATTTTTCTCTTCTTTCTCTTTTCTTTCTACTGCACTAGGAAGGGAATCACATGTAGCCAAACTCATTTTCACATGTTGTCATTCATTGAGTGGGTTGCACAAAAGGTGAATTTTGTGCAACCTCCTCATATAAGTTATTCTCAAATAGAAAATCATTAGAAAATGAGAATAACTTCAGTTCGGAGGTGGTGTAAACCACCTCCTTTCTGCCCACCAATCAGCATTTGACAACTAGGATTATTACACCAACTAAAATAAGATGCAAAACACCTGATTAAAAACTTTTTCTCACAAAACCCTCATTTTGCCCTCTCCCCCTCTCTCTCTCTCTTTCTCCTCCCCCCAGCGGCATGCTCTGCCGCTCTCCCTCAGACCCTTACTCCCTTTCTCTCTCTGATCTCTCCTTCTCCTCCATCTCGCAGTGGGTTCCTCTCTTGTTTTTCTTTTTTTCTCTTTTTTTTTTTTTGGTTTTGTTTTTATGGCCGTGGGTCTCGCAGCATCACCTCGCCGTCGCCGTCCCTCGCAGTCGCTCTGAGCCAAGACACCTCGCGGCGACTCACCTCGCAACAAGTTAACGACCGGCCACCGAGACCCACGACTGGGTCTCGCCGGCCGTGGGTTTGGTTTTTTCTTGGTTTTTAGGATGATAAAATCTCAAAAAGGGTTAACTTTTCCCTCTAGGTTTTAGTTTTGAGGCATTAGAAACAAATTTTGTGGCATTAGAATCGATTTTTGAGGCATTAGAAACGATTTTTTAGGCTGGCCGAATTTTTTTTTTTTTTTTGGGTTCGCCGGAGACAAAAATGGCCACTAGGGGTGGCCGGATCTCTCTCCCCTTGGCCGTTGGGGTGGATCGTGGCCACCCCCAGTGGCCGGATATTTTTTCCTTTTTTTTTTTTCGCCGGAAAAGTTGCAGGAGAGGGCGGTGGGTGGCAGGGTCTATTCGTCGAAGGTGGGCAGTGGGCGGCGGTGAGTGGCAGCATCTGGGTTGGTTGGTTGGTTGGTTGATTAGTTGATTGGGTGTTTTGATTTTATTCTACATTTGTACATTTTTCTTAATAGTATGAGGTATCAAAATTTGAGTGGGAGGCATGGTTTCAGTCTTGACCGCATAGGAGATGCTCTCTTGGAAAATAATTGTTTACTCGGACCTCCCATCGGCCATCGCTGTCAAAGCACCAACCACGCTATTCAGATACTCATTTGCGGATATCCAATACACACAATGCTATCTCTGAAAGCCCGCACACTCTTTGCCCCTCCATTTTCCCTCGCTTTCCCGCATCCCAAACACCTCTCCATCGTCAAATCCTCGTTTTCCTTCAAACTCGCTGCCAAGATGTCGTCGTCGTCGTCGTCCCAATCCGTCGTCGAACATGTGGTCCTCTTCAAGGTCAAGGAGAACACAGAGCCGTCCAAGGTAAACGCGATGGTCAGCAATCTCAATGGCCTGGTCTCGCTCGACCAGGTCCTCCATATCACCGCAGGCCCGGTCCACCGCACCGCATCCTCCCCCATCGCCTTCACCCACGCGCTTCACAGCCGCTACAAAACCAAGGATGACCTCGCTGGCTACTCGGCGCACCCCCGCCACGTCAGCGTCGTCAAGGAATCGGTCCTCCCCATCGTTGAAGACATCATGGCCGTTGATTGGATCGGAAACGGTGACGATCAAGATCTCCTCGTAGCCCCACCGCCGGGTTCCGCGTTGAGACTCACATTCTTGAAGCTCAAGGAGGGCCTGGGCGAGGAGGTAAAATCTGAGATTCTCGGGGTTATTAAGGGTTTAAAGGGAAAATTCTCGCAGATCGATCAGATTACCTGCGGGGAAAACTTCTCGCCGGCGAGGGCCAAGGGGTACTCACTGGCTTCGCTCGCGGTTTTCCCTGGAGTGAGCGAAATGGAGGCCGTGGATTCCAACGAGCAATTGGTGAACTCGCAGAAGGAGAAGGTTAGGGATTACTTGGACAGTGTGGTCGTCATTGACTATGTGATCCCGCCGCCACAATCCGCGAGTCTTTAGAATTTGGTATTTATGTGTCCCCGAAACTTTTAATTTGATTAATAAAAGCTTTACCCTTTTATTTACGAAGATTCATCTAGAATTTCTCAAATGCCCATCATTGTTTTCAAATCAAGTACATGAAATTTTATTAGTAATTACTGAGAGAGGAAAATAGAGGGGAAAAGAGTGCGCGGGCTTTCAGTGAGAGCATTGTGTGCATTGGAAACCATGGTCCATGGCGTCCAATCGTAGATTACGGCTACTAGGCCAAGATTGTAATGCTAGTAATGGGAAGTTGGAAGTGGCTCTACTTGTCTAGGAAGGTAGGATTCTCTTAATCAATAGCATTTTATCTAATTTGCCTATCTATTTCTTGTCGTTGTTTCCCATCCCGGCTAGCATTGCCAATCGAATTGAGAAGTTGCAGCGGGATTTTTTGTGGGGAGGTATGGTTGAAGAAGTCAAATTCTACCTGGTGAGATGGCCCCCGGCCCCCAGGCATGTTCTTCAATCATTGAAGGGGGTTTGGGAGTTCCGAAATTGCTTATGTTCAATTGACCTTATAGGGAAATGGTTGCATACGGGGGATAGGCTCTTTGGAGAAGGTACTGGCTATTAAATATGTCAGTCAGTGGGTGGGGTAGTGTTCTAATGAAGTCTCTGGATCTTATGGGGTGGGTCTTTGGAAGTTCATTAGGAGTGGATGGGAGGAGTTTTCTAGATTCAAGGTAGGTGATAGCTCTAAGATTAGTTTTTGGCACGTCGTGTGAAGAACGGTCCTTTAAGGCAGCGTTTCTAAAGTTGTATAGCATTGCTTGCCTTAGAAATGCTTTCATGGCTGATCATCTTCAATTCTCTAATGGCTCCCTTCATTGGAACGCTAATTTTGTTAGAGCAGCAGATGATTGGGAGTTGAAATTCAAATTCTTTTTCTTGTTTTTTGATGAGTTGTGTTCCATTAAGTTGGAACATGATGATGCTGACAGACTCTGTTTGAACCCCTCTTAAGGGTTGTTTGATGTAAAATCGTTCTATAATGTTTTATGCTCAGATGACAGTAATCCCTTCCCTTGGAGGTGTATTTGGTAGAGCGGGCTTGGGGTTGGACCAATGCCAGTAGATATCAAACCCTGGTGCTCCCAATGGCTAAGCTCTCAGCTGCCAAATATTGGGAAGCTCTTTGTTATGAAGAAGCTACTAGCAAGGCTGTTTTAGGTTTATGATAAGTCTCGTGTTAGATGGAATTTGATCATGTTAATTCGAGAACTGCAATACAATCCTTCATGGGGGGGAGGCAAGGTTGTTTCGATTAGTCTGTTACCATTTGGTTCTCTAGCATAACCACAAAATTATTCTTTAATTATATTAGCAAAATGTCTTAAAATATCTTTTAAATTTATAAAATTAGTTAGTAAAGCAGTTGTTTGTTACTTAACTTATTATGATTTTTTCCATCGTTTCAACTACTGCAAGGTGTCTACTTAAGATGTTGCTGCAAGATAGTAAAGGAATTTTTATTTTGTCCTTGTATTTTTATAGTTGCTTATTATAATGGACAAAGATTGTGCCCAGTAATCAATTACTTTCTGGAAGAAACTTTTTAAAAATTCTCTTTACAGATAGGTTAGGCATTGAATGATTCTCAAACCTTGAGACGACTTCATTTTCTCTCGAGGATAGAGAAAGTTTTTCTTCAAACCAGAATGAAGGAAATTTTTTCAACTCATTCTATTAAATTGACACATGTTTTTAAAGTATGTGATTCTTGTATGCATTTTTTTAAATAACCTTTGTTCGAATCACATGCAGATGAATGTTTCTGAACTTGCTTGTTTGGAGGCAAATGGGTTCACAGAAGTATGTTAGGATTCATACCAGCAATCTCTGAACCCCAACTAGAATTCTTCTTGACTCGTGCCATTTTAAATCTTTAAGCATTGGGCTGAGCTTGGGGTCAAGTTTAATTTGACCGTGGGATTTTAAACTGGTTTCTGACATCAATTATAATGTTGGGTTGTTTAGAGCATATGAGGAATGTTATATATTAGACCACTATTTTATCAATATTCATTCTTAGATCAATTATTGTTAAAAAAAAAAAAAAAAAGACTTGAAATTTCCACAATGTTGGACAGGACAGCTTGATAGGATTTGGATGTGGGAATGGAAGTTTTGTATACGTCTACTCCATTTTTTTTTTCTTCTTAAAATATTCATTTTATTGACGATAACTCTTGAAGACTCTTGCGAGAGAACACAAATGACCAAGGCTTCCTTACTACCACTTACTACACAACGGAGTAAAATATCTACTTATTCCCTACGTTTTTAAAGGTTGTGATAGTCTCTTATAGATTGAAAAGTTAAGTCTTATGTTGATTTCTTACCGGTTCTTTGATTGTAACAAAAGTATTAATATAAAAGGAAAAAAAATGTAAAAAGAGATTTTTTTTTTTTTTTTTCTAATTAACCAAAAAAAAGAAGAAAAAAAGACTTACCGAGTCACATCTAGTGTCTTAAGCATTCACACATCCTCTCTCAAAATGGCTTTAAAGTTGCTAAGGGTTGGGATAGTAATTTATGTTTGTGTGTTGAATTCGGGTCAAGGTATGAGAATAAAATTACTACATAACTTAATTCATTTAATTAAGCGGGTTGGACCCTTTAATCTTTAACATGTTCATTTTGAATTTGGTTCATGTGCGTAAAAAATTGTCAGCATTACATGTCGCGTGTAGGGTCGTGTTGAGGCACATGTGTAAGATTATGTATGTCAATCATTATCTCGCATTATTAGTTAAACAGGTTAAACTTATCAACTCTAATATGTAAAATTTGTGTCGAATTCACGAGTCACGTTAAAAATTACCAGCTCGGACTGAATTCTACCCTTAATAAGGGACAAACTAAATACACACACGAGTGGGTGAACGTGTCCTTATTTTATAAACTACAGAAATTTAGAAGTTTGATCAACAGAATAAGCTATTAAAACCAATGTCCAGATATAGAGGCCCAAAACACAACTAGACCGGAATACTAGCCCAATAAGACTCACTCATGGACCACTGCTGCAGCCTCTGGATTCCCCTCGACAAATTAAAAATTATAAAATTGAATATTTTTATATTCGACCCGACTAGATTAGAGTCCTTCTTATAAAATGACTAGTCAACGACCACTTGGCAAACCATAGGAAAAAAAAAAAAAACAAAGGACAAGTTGATTATTAATTTTTAATAATTGGTAACTCCTTTTGAGGATTCACTCCATTAAAACAGGAAGCTGTTGGGTGATAATTTAGGTTTTTAATTAATCATTGATATTAATATTGTATTAAAGGTTGACCCAGAGTCATTTGGATCCGGATCCCCTCAAATTTCTAATTTGGACCGTTGATTTTTATCCGACGGTCTAGATTAGGTCACTTTTAAAATATTATTAAAAATTATTTATATTTAAAAAATAAATCAAAATGAAAATTATAATAAATTAATAAAAATATTTTAAGCCACCCCTTGGCCCTTGGGGGTGGTCCGGCTATCCCCAACGGCCAAAAAAAAAATTAAAATTTTTTGGCTTTGGCAATTGGGGGTGGCTGAACCACCCCCAAGGGCCAGTTGGGGGGGACAAACCACCCCCAACCGCCAGTTGGGGGTGACCTAAGCCACCCCCATGGCCCTTGGGGGCGGATCGTCCACCCCCAAGGGCCAAACCCATTTTATTATTATTATTATTTTTTTTTTGACTCGGCCACCCCATATGTTTTAAAATTTTTTTATTAATTTATTATTATTTTCATTTTAATTTATTTTTTAAATATAAATAATTTTTAATAATATTTTATTAGTGGCCTAATCTAGACCATTGGATAAAAATAAACGGTTCAGATTAGAAATTTGATACTCACGAATTCCCTCAAAAAATTCAAGGGGATCCGGATCCAAGTCATTTAGCCACCGGTCAACGACAATTTGGTTATTGGTCTGTAATTTGGCGCAAATCTTAATAAGACACCTTGGCCAATACGTACGGCAAGTCTCTCTTTTGAGATTAATTGTGGGATAAAGTTTTCCTTCAACCTAGTCTATAAAAGTGACACGTATCCATTGAACATGTGAGATGCATATGTTTTTTTAATACCAGGGACAAAGTTGAAATAAATTTTATTAAAAAATCATGTGCATCTCACATGTTATTAAAAAAAAAGGACATGGCCAATACGTACGGCAAGTCTCTCTTTTGAGATTAATTGTGGGATAAAGTTTTCCTTCAACCTAGTCTATAAAAGTGACACGTATCCATTGAACATGTGAGATGCATATGTTTTTTTAATACCAGGGACAAAGTTAAAATAAATTTTATTAAAAAATCATGTGCATCTCACATGTTATTAAAAAAAAGGACATGTGTCACTTTTATAGACTAGGTTAAAGAAAATTCCTCCAACCCAGTTTGAAGGAAAACTTTGTCCTTAATTGTGTGTTTTGGTGTTTTAAAAGAGTTTTTCACATTCTTTATCTAAATAGTAAATACAACATTAAAGTAAAATGGTTTAAATTAATGAAAATTTGATCCCCAATAATTTGAGATTAGATTTGACAATTATTATTATCATCACCCGACATATATGATCTATGATTTATGACTTTGTCAGAACCTGTAACTTGACAGATATATAAATGCATGACTTCATCAGGGGTTGATTCTGTTTCCCCCAACATTTTTATGCGCTTGGAACATGTTTTTAGTTCCTATGAAGAGTAAGTGGTCATGCCGCAACCTACCACCTTTTCTTACCATATATATATATATATATTGGATTAACTAAAGTAAGAAATATGTATATAGTCTTTTTGTTTGGTAAATATGTTTAGTACATCCTTAATTATAGTACAATATCGATAAATAAATCAAAATGGTTGCTGTATAAAATGAGACGACATGGCATGTGTAGCATTCCTATGATACTAATGTTCGCAAGTGTATTACATCATTATACTATATTAGCTTACAATATGTAGCCTATTTATTTGGGAATTACACAACATGCAAGTATTATACATATTTGAACACCATTTTAATTCAAAAGCCTAATTAGCTAATGGACTTTAATCCATTTAAATATATTAACTACTATTTTTTAAAACACTTTTTCAATGTGAGACTCGACACTCATAAGTTATAAGTATACTCACAACAGTGCATGGACTCCTCAACCTCCTTGGGCCAAGGGGGTGGTTCGGCCACCCCCAGAAGGCTGGTTTGGGGTGGCTGGGGGTGGTTTGACCATCCCTGTGTTTCTTTTTTTTAGTTTTTAGATTTAAATTTCAAAATTAAATTTAAAAAAAATAATATTTTAATGAGGTAAAATGGTTTGTTTTAACATAGACCAACGGCTATTCAAAAATTTTAATGGCATAGATTTTATTGTAATTTTGATTGACCTAGTGAGTAAATTGTTAAAAAAAAAACTTAAGAATTTTAAAATTTTGGCGTGCTTATCCAAGGTGTTTATATATATATGAATTTTTTTTATTTGGAGATCTTGGTTCCGATGGATCTAGCTGGCAATTCATGAAAACAATTGAATTCTTTTATATAAAAATAAAAATAGCAAAGATTTATTGATTAGGACCACGCTTATTGAAACGGAGGTTACTAGTATGAATTCCCATCTTTCTTCTTACGTGAACATATCAAAAAATAAAAATTAAAAAAAAAAATAGCAAAGATTTATTACTCATTGCGTGTGAGAATGCGTCCAAGAGAGAAAACGACATGCAATATAATCATTTAAAGGGGAAGACCAATTCTGTGGGACATCAAACGTCGTGTCCGAATGAATTGTTTAAGGAAAATTGGAAGAAAAAAAATGATTGCATAGCATTTGATGCCGTTTCAATCAACCCAATTCAATTGGCCGCGCGCCCGCACCTCACTCCCTATTTATTTTGTCCAATAGGCAATAGCCATACAAATACAACCGTGTCATATCATTTTTTTTTTATTTTTTTAAGGGTCCCCACGTTTCTGAAATCTGAATTAGTTCAAAACGTTACGCTTTCATAAAATAAAACAACAAACACATTGAAGGCAACAAAACAAATCATTCTTAGCCTCCTAGGTTTAGGTGAACATAAATTTACTAGATATGACGTTGGACGAAACATTAGCAAACGTGTATATATTCAGCTTTTTCAACAATAGAATTGTGTAATACCTGTTTATATATATATATATATATATATATATATAAAATTTCTTCCGCAGAAAAGGTTGGGCGTTCTTGAGAATGCTCTCCAAACCTATGTATGTAGTACTCTTTTCGAGAAGAGATTGTGTAATACTCTTTTCCAATTTTTTTTTTCCCATGATTTATTTTGCAAAATGTATGAGATCAAAAGATACAATTTTTTTTTTTAATTTTTTTAATTTTTTTTAATTTTTTTCACTTTGACGTGAGAAAAAAAAAACGTCAAACTGTCTTTGTTTTGGGAGGGAAACGAGTTGTATGTTGTTTTTTTGTTTTGAGAGGGAAACAAAGTAAATAAATTACTTCTAAAAAAAATAAGACTTTTTATGCATTGTTTTTATTTTTATTTTGGGAATATAATAAGTTATTTTTTTTTCGGGGTAATTACCTTTTGCTCCTATAAACTATAGCACCGTGACACTTTCCCCCCATGAACTGTCAATTATGAAACTTGACGCTATTAAAGTACCATCTTATGACATTTTCTCCTATTTTGTCAGTCAAAGGGACTATCAACGGAGAGAGATTTTTTTTTTCCATTTTTGCCCCCACTTTAGGAGGGCATAAGTGTCATTTTAGTGATTTGAAGAAGGGGCAAAAATGGAAAAAAAAAATTCTCTCCGTTGACCGTTAGTTTTAATCCCTTTGACTGACGGAAGGAGGAAAAATGTCATAAGATTGTGGTTTGATGAGGTCAAGTGTCATTGTTAGTAATTCATGAAAAAAAGTGTTAAAGTGCCGTAGTTTATGGGAGTAAAAGGTAATTACCCATTTGTTTTCTTAATAAGACCATAACTTGTGGCATTTGTTTTAACCCTTAGATATAATGAATGATCATATTTAGGAATTTGAGAAACTTGAATTCTTTAAGAATTTGAAAAACCCGAATTTTTAAAGAATTCGAAGGATCCGAATCCTTATTAATTGAAGAGATAACAACTTGTTCCGGATATATTTATTTGAATTGTAAAATAGTGATTATAAATGAAGCCATAACCTTAATTCGACATATATTAATGAGAGGGAAATAAATCCACTCAACATTATTTTTGTACAGACTTAGGTCGTACAAACTTTTCCAAACACTTGGGCTCCTTTTAGCATTGTGCTAGAACTGGTTGGTGGCTTTGAACCGTAATGAAAATTAATTAATGCAGGAAAAAATATGAATATTTGGTATGGGAAAGTGATTTTTTTTTTTTTTAGTAATTTTTTATTTGAATAGTAATAAAAAGTTATTGATGTAATGTAAAAAGTAAGAATGCTGGGTGTAAATTTTTTTTTTTAATTTTTAATTTTTTTTTTTATAAATAGTGAAGCCAGAAATTATTATAGGCAAGATGTCAAGGGCAAAAAAATTTTGCTGCTAAGTACCAACACCTTATATATATATATATATATTACCTTTAAATTTGTTTGTTTTTAGGAATTGAAGGGGGTCATGACCTATGCCGGTCTCCTCCCTCTCCCTTTGTCCCTGAATAACTAGCTCTTACCAAACCCAAATAGAGTCTTGTCCTTCTTTGTGTCAGCAAATGGCTTTACCTATTTTATCCATTTGTCCCAATTGTCCTTTTTCTTAGGGCCCATTTGGAAGTTTTTTTTTTTTTTTTTTTTTTAAAAGGGAAAACTACAATTTGCCCCATCGAAGTTGGCAGCGATTTTCAATTCGACTCCTAAAGTTTTAATTTTCTCAAAAGACCCTCCCAAAGCTTCAAAAATTTTCAATTCAGGCACTCCGTCAGTCAAAGCCGCTATGACTGACGGAACAGTGGTCACGTACGACGCATGTGACCACCATAGCCTTTTTATTGCCTAAAATGCCCCCATTTGAAAATCAACTTCGGAGGGGTAAACTATAATTTTTCCTTAAAAAAAATCTGCATATTTAAACAAAATCCCAATTTTTGAGTTTTTTTATTGTGATTTAATTTTAAAATCGTGGAAAAATTTACGATTTCTATAAACTTACCAGAGGGTGTTTATTTGAAAATATGCAAATTTAAATCAAAATCACAATTTCACTTAACAAGATGAATAACATTAACAATACAGTTATAAACTTCCTCGGTATGAACTTGTTCCTTAATAAGAGAGATTGCCTTCTTCGCTAGTCGATGTGCATCCTCATCAATAATATTCACCATTATTATTTTTTTTTTTTGAAAAATATGGAACTTCCATTGATGAAATTTCACGAGCATAAAATTCTTACATCATTGAGCATACAACTATGAAAAATCATAGGCAAAAGCTATGAAGGTTACAAAGTCATAAAAATGACTTTAAGTTTCCGCGAACCCATGTGCAATTACATTTAAGGAACAGATCTGCTTCGTGCAGATTAGATCTAAGACATGAGTAGCCAAAATACAAAAACAAAAATAAAAACAACTAAAAACTAAAAATTCGGCCATGAGAGTTAATCCCTTACACCGATCTATTCCATCCTCAACCTGAAGGCCAGGACAAACAAAAAAATAAAAAAACAAAACAAAATCCCCACAAGTAGCAGTGAAGGAGCACGACATCGTAGACATCCCTTCAGAAGACACGCCATGGCCAAAGAAGACGATCGGATCTAAGGTTGAAGAGACTACATATGGATCTAGATCTACAAACTAGATTTAAAGCACCCGCCATAAACGAAGACTGGAGAAGCCTACAGAGAATACACCGAACATTGCTACCATAAAAGGGGAGGGGGGAAGATCTAGATCTAGATATTCCTTCCTCTTGAAATTCTTCTTGGTGTTGTCTAGAAGAAGAGAAGGGAATTCTGATAAGAATAATTATTTAGTTTTATATTCGCCATTATTAGCATATCATGTAATTAATTAAGTGGATTTTGTTATGTATGTAATTTTGTCAGTTAGTATCATCTTTAGTTCATTTAAATTAAATAATATATTGTTAGTTATAGTAGAAGGGTATTAATTATTAGAGGTTTGCTAGGGGTTCTCCCCATAGTGTTCTCCTGGCGTTCTCCTAGTCTTACATAGAACATGATTTAAGAAAAAATAAAATTGTAGTACCGTTTTTTTGACAACCGATTAATTTTTATGAGTTAATAGTTAGGTTCTAATGCTTTAAAACTTGTTTTTGGATTCAAAACTAAAATCTAATGGTGAAAGGTTAACCCTTTAGGGATGATATCACTCAAAATGGATTTGATCATCCTAAATTTGGTGCTAATGCCTCAATTTTGGTGCTAATGCCTCACAAATTTGGTGCTAATGCCTCAAATTTGATGCTAATGCCTAAAAAAACCGGTGTGGAGGCCACTACAATTTTATTTTTTCTTAAATCATATTTTATGTAAGACTGAGAGAACACCAGGAGAACCTATGGGGAGAACCCCTAGCATTTTCCTAATTATTATGTGTGTAATTTTGTCACACGACTAATTTCAAAATTAGTCTGCGTTATTATAATCAACTGAGAACTCAAAATTATTACCGCAACATTTTTATAACAATTATATTGTATTGTACCACAGTAATGTATATAATATTGCACAATTATACATTGGATTTTGAGGATCCAATCATACAGGAAACATAATCTCTACGGAATGTGAGTTTGATTCCTGGTGAAATTCGAGAACGTCTCGAAAGAAAAAAAACATGAAAAAGATGAATATCTTTGATCGAAATTGGTCTGAAATGGAGGAGAGATTTGACCTCGATCTCCGGCAGAATCCTGAGAAGCAATTAAAACACAAGGTGTATGTCACATGTTGATTAAAAAAATTTCAGAATTTATTCTATGAATTTATCTTGTCTTGTCTCATTTGAGACGTATGTGAGAGTCGTGCATATATTTCTCATATATTAATTAAAAATTCATAAAATAACAACATCAAGAATACAACTAGGTGTCTCCTCCAACCAAACACGATTTTTGTGAATTCTAGTTGCATATTTTGGCCAGGTCATGTGCCGCTAAATTGGCCTCCCTTTTGGCATTGCGTAAGGATTCCAAAACCAGTTTTACATCATCAATAATACTAACAGAACACATTGGCCATTTTTATAAATTTAATCGGAATAAATTTATGTAATAATAATAATAATGAGTGACGTAGATTGCCATATTAGTTTGTAAAATCAATAATATAATTTTAAAAAATAATAATGAAAAGAATGGTTTTCTACTCACACATGATTTACCTACACGCTCTAAGTTACCGTCACAAGTCAACCAAAGGACAATCATATATGTTATATAAATATGTTGTTAAAAATAGTTACCAAAACAAGCGATCCAATATATTCTTTTTCAAATGAATTCAACATTTAATTTAATTTAATTTTTTAAAATTACGTGTATTGATTAAGAAAACTAAGCTAATCATACTCTAATGTACAATGGCCTTTGAGGCAAAAGTCAATGGCTTCCATGGCGAAACACATCCCGTCTGATTGACCCTTTTTCCTATATAACATATTTTAAAATTAAATGAAAATTTAATTTCAGAACATTTTTTTATAAAAAAATTTCATTTATATATAAAGATTTTGATTTCTTTTTTTTTTTTTTTTCTAAAAAAAGCTAGCCATTTTTTTTTTTAAAAAAATGTTTTATTTCCTTGGTTGTTGTTCAAAAGGAATATTGAAAGAAGACTTTTATTATTAGAGTAATTTTAAAAAAATTTCTCGTGTTCTTTAAAAAATAAAGTAATTTTTAAAACTATAATTTTATGAAAATTTAATAATATTATATCACAAACCCCAATACCACATTATTAAAGGGACAAAATCAACCCAACAATATTATTTTTTACATTACATTAATAATTTTTTATTACTATTTAAATAAAAAATATTACAAAACAATTTATTTTTAATTTTAATTTTTTTTTAAAAAAAATTCATACAAAACATTCATACTTTTTTTTTTTTTTTTTCATATTAGTAAAGTCTTTTGATAAACACAGCCTAAGGTAAATCATGGCTACATATTTGCCCATAAAAACCAAGTAAAAGGGTCCAATCAAATCAGAATGGGACCTAGACAAAAAAGAACGGGCCCAATCATTTAAATTCCGTAGAATTGTTATATATATATATATATATATCATGGCTATATATTTGCCCATAAAAACCAAGTAAAAGGGGTCCAATCAAATCAGAATGGGACATATGCAAAAAAGGACGGGCCCAATCATTTAAATTCCGTAGAATTGTTATATATATATATTGATTATTATATTACTGAATATTTGCTCATGCATAAATCAAAAAGAACGGGCCCAATCATTTAAATTCCGTAGAATTGTTATATATATATATATATATATATATCATGGCTACATATTTGCCCATAAAAACCAAGTAAAAAGGGGTCACAATCAAATCAGAATGGGACCTATGCAAAAAAGGACGGGCCCAATCATTTAAATTCCGTGGAATTGTTATATATATATATATATTGATTATTATATTACTGAATATTTGCTCATGCATAAATCATATAATCATGGCCAGTTTCAATTTAATTTAATTTTTTTTAATACATTTCATTTCTGGCCATTTTTTTTTTCTTTTCTTTTTGAGTAAAATCAAGGTTAGTACTTAGTAGTATAATTTTTCTTTGCAGTACCTTTTAATATAATCACTACCTTCTTCAAGTTTCTTTTTAGAGCAGCTTAATTAAGGTTTATGACATGTATTTTGTAAGTTTTTTTTTTTATTATTAACATTAATTTTGTGAATGCAACCTATTTCGATCTTATTCAAAATTATGTCAGAATATATATATATCCTACCATGCTGCGCGATAAGGTGTAGTTCTTGTATCGGCCTTTGTCAACAAAATTTATTAATAATGTTAAATACTATATTCCAAATTTTTTATGCTAATGTGACATTATCAATTCGTTATTAATTACTTTTTTTTTTCCTTTTTATATTGGCTAATGTAAAAGTAAATTGGCATTTACACATCAATATAATAGAATAGTATATAACATTACTCTTAAAATATACTTAATTATGAAAACCCATGCACACGTTCACACACACATCAATATAGTAGAATGATCGAAGTGAAGGAATTAATGGTAATTAAGTTTGAAAGCTGAGGTTTTGGAATTAGGTGAGATGGAAATGGTAGGTGAGAGCATGCACAATCGGGAAGGATAGATGAGCAGATCGAGGCTCCGAACGGACCGAACGCGACTTGTCCAGTTGTGCGGAACACTTTCGTTCAGACCAATTTTTCCCCCCTCCTCCCAGCCTTGGCTCATGAATCACGTGCTGGTCCCCCACGGGCCCCACCCTTTCTTTTTATTTTTCCTTTTTCTTTTATATATATATATTTATATTTTTTTAATTTTCCACTTGTTTTTTATGCGACAGAGAGAGAGAGAGAGAGATTCTATGGGTTCTGGAAGCTAACGGCTATTAGAGGCCAAGCTCAAAGACCCACGAAATCGATCGACATGATGTTAACACTTGCGTCTTTTCTTTTTCTTTTTTAAACCTTTTTGGTATACTAATACTTTTTACATGACTCACGTGAGGCCTGTTATAAAGTTCATTTCCCTTTTGTATGTGTTATAACATTTGTTAGTTCCGTGACGCTAATTAATGAAAAGTGTTAGAAAATTAAATAAATGAATTAATTTTTTTTAAAAAAAAAATCAACATGATTGATCATGAAAGACATATAAGAAAGATAATTGAATTTTTTTAATTTAAAAATTCTTACCACATCAATTTGATTTTTTTAAAAAAATTTATTTATTTGAATCTCTAACACTTTTCTTAATTAATAAGATGATTATAATCAAGATGGGTTAGAACTTAAGAAAAGAGAAAAAGAAAGAAAAGGTCATAATCATTTCCAGTGTAAAAGCACGTACACGATAAAAAGAAAAGAAAAGAACAGGTCAATAGACTCATAATTAACCTTAAAGCACGTATATGAATCCAATCATCTTGATTCTTGAGCCAATACCAAAAACAAAGCACATGTGACATGGCAGTAGGCTGTAGCCGTGCAGATGAGCAGTATTACATGTCGATAATTCGTACCTTGGATGCAAAATAAGATACATGCATGCATGCGTTTATAAAAACGTATATAGTGTTTTAAATGTTAAAATTAAAATACCGTTAAACTCAAGGAAAAGGGAAGAGATTCTAACTATTGATTTCTGCTTAATGAGACATGATTTACAGTTGATTGATCTACTTTTTAAGGACAAAATTATTGTTATACTTTTAAAATTATGTTTTTTAAAAAAAAGAATGCTAAAGATCTAAGTAAATGAATTCAGATAAATTTTTAAATTAATGTGATAAGGGTTTTTAAATAAAAAAATGTAAATCTTTTTTTTTTATCTACAACGTCAATTTAAAAATTTTTTCTAAATTTTATTTGTTCGGCTTTGTAACATTTTTCTTCTAAAAATTAAAAAGTTATAAAAAAAGAACCGAAAGAAAGAGAAGATCAAAATGAGCCGGCCAAGTAAATGATTGGCCTACAAAACAAAATAAGAAGGAAAAGAAAGAAAAAAACAAAAAAAAAAAATGTTGCAGGGGCCATAATGATTTCATTGATTTGATATGGAAAGGTTCCTTTTCCGAAGAGAAAGAGAGAGGTCACAAAAGCCATTAATAATTTAAAAAGAAACATTCAACATGCATGCATGCCACATACATACGCCATACATTCAACCCAATTATTTGCTATCAAAACTAAATGGCATCATACTTTTGATTATTTCAATACAAAAAGAAACCCTTGACGTGGTTAAATCATAGTGGCCAACTCAAAAGTCAAAACCCTAGCTAGTGTGGGAAACATCCATCCATCCAACCCACGTTGCACAATCACCGCCGAAAGAGTTTACACTCCAGTCCTGCAGATACATCATACATTCCCGATATTACAGAAATAGCAAGTTTGGATTAATTTCTTTTGTTTTTATTTTTATTTTTTAAAAATTCCTTTTGTTTTTCTTCAAGCTATGTGCATGCATGGTATACTAATTTTACTACAACACATTTTGTAGGGATCAGGATTCACTAGAATTCTTTTAAAATTTAAGTTTCTTAAATTTTGAATCTTGATTGTCCATCTTAATCTTAAGGGTTAAAAAAAAAAAAGTTTTTTAAGAAACTCAAATTTTGAGTGAATTTTAGCCGGAGGATTTGATCCCATTGTGTCAGGGGTGGAACTGACCTATGGGGGGAGGGTGAAGGAGCCATTAATAAAGGTCCATCCCAATTCCCGGAACTTGAAATAATCAGTTATAGCATGTGCTTTATTTTTGTCTTGTGCACCCATTTATAATTTGTTCCTTGATTCTCTAGAATAAGTGCATATCTATTTCCATCTAAAAGATATTTTTAATGCCAGAATTTTTTATCTAATATGTACGTGCATACATTTATGGGTCATGCACATGCTACAAACAAGGGCGAAACTATCCCTTGACTTGGGAAGGGGGTGCCAGTCCCCCAAGCCATAGGCTTGGTTCCTAATTTTTTATTTTAAATATATTTTTAAAAAATAACTTTTTTCCTCTCAATTTTTTTTAAAAATATTTTTAATTTTGCCCCCCCCCCAAAAAAAAAGATTATAGTTCCGCCTCTGGCTACAAATTAACATTTGATCCACTTTAATTTAGTTAAACTTTACCGATCAATATTTTCTTGCAAAAAATACGAGAAAATCATCATTCACAAAAAATACCTTGCTGCTCGTATCGTATCGTGTCGATCGAAGACGGGTCTAATCGGTGCAAAAAAAAAAAAAACATCCCGATTTTATCCCAGCATATATATGTAATGGGAGAGGAGTGGACATCATCAAGTGTGAAATCCTAGCATAGTAGATGAAGAGATTGAACAGAGTGGAGATGAAACAAAAATAAAAAATAAAAAAGTCTCTTACACACGCAATGAGGTGAATTTTGTATGGTTAATAACTTAGAATGCAGGTATAGTGGGTGTCTCCAGAACATGGGCGAAATTAAGTGTAGACGTTCCACTTGTGTATAACAAATGTGCGTGTTTGAAATTTGAAGCAGAGATGGAAGTGTAGAGATCGAAAGAGATTAAAAAGAGTGGAGGTGAAAACACGCAATATTGAGAGGTTTAGTAATTATTAATTAGTTTAATTTGTGATTGACTTTTGTGTTAATTAATGTTTCTTACAATGCCCGCAGCTGGTCCCTCCCCAACATGTGCCAAGCTTTCTGTTCGATCCTCTCGTTTATATAACAAAGCTTTCTCTTCCTACAAGAATACAAAAAGTGTAAGTGTGCTGAAAGACAGCACAAATAGTGGTCTCACACTCCTACAAACTGCTTCAACCCGCCTGCTGATCCCGAGAACAGAGCAGGAGATGGGGAGGAGGCCATGCTGTGCCAAAGAAGGTCTGAATCGGGGCGCATGGTCTGCTCGGGAAGATAAAATCCTTACCAATCACATTAAAATCCATGGCGAAGGGAAATGGAGAGACCTTCCTCAGAGAGCTGGTATGTATTCACACTACTGCATGCATATGCATATGCATAATTCATAAGTCTCTGTCTCTGTCTCTGTTTCTGTGGTTTCATTTTTGTTTCGTCTTTTGTAGTTGTTTCACACTCATGGCATGTTTGCAGGGCTGAAGAGATGTGGAAAGAGTTGCCGGCTCCGATGGTTGAATTATCTAAGGCCAGATATCAAGAGAGGCAACATTTCTCTGGAAGAAGAAGAGCTCATTATCAGACTACATAAGCTCCTTGGTAACAGGTACTACTATTGTTCTTCTAATTTCATCCTTTTTCACTCAAAATGCTCACAAAAGAGAAGGAAATTTAAAATAACTGTCCTCAATCGGGATAATTAGAGCATCCTAATTAAATCAAAGAATGTTTTTATCGAGGTAGTGTAGTAAGTAATATTGGCCGGCCATATATAATTGCAGTCACCTTTTATTAATTAGAAAAAGGGAAAGAAAAAAAAAACTTATTATTTTCTAGCTCCTACCTATATTTTTGTTTTCTTGTCTCGCTTAAAGAAAACAATGGGTTATGAGGTCAGATAGATTGAAAACTGATTTTCTGAACTCAATTATTCAATGTCTTGGTTAGTAAGTAATTGCCAATTTCTACATGCATGTGATGTGAGAAGCAACAGGTCAGCCTTGTGAAAGCTAAATCCGCCACCTGTCGGGACTCTAAGGGCCATAACTTTGGAACCCATACATCAATGTCCCCACATCATGTGAATTGTCTTCTAGAATGGAAAGAAAATATATATGACTTAACAATATCAGAAATTACGACAAAGTATAACAGTGACATGAATTATTATTAGCTTCTTTTTTTTTTTTAATAAATATTTTGCACAAATAAAACGATTTAATTAGTTTGAAGAAAAAGAAAAGCTTTTTAATTTTTTTTAAAATTTTTTTTTTATAAGTAATTAAATATATAGCACGCTGTTGTTGTTGCAGATGGTCACTCATCGCCGGGAGGCTACCGGGGAGAACAGACAATGAAATCAAGAATTATTGGAACACGAACTTAAGCAAGAGGGTGGAGGGTGACAAGAATCATGATTTTAAAAAAGAATGCAGTAAATTAGAAAGGCAGGGAAGTATGGAGTCGAATCCAGGAACAAAACCAGAAACTCAGCCGGTGATTCGGACAAAAGCAGTGAGGTGCACAAAGGTCATCATCCCATGGCAACTGGATAATCAAATGGTGAAAAATACAAATATATTTCCAGTCTGGGATTGTGACAGCCCCTCCTGTTCAGCTCAGCAGGATGACAATTCCTGCGGGTTTCTCAAGGATTTTGATATTAATGATCTTTTGATATCGGGCGTGCTATATTCGGATGATCATCAGGATAAAGAAATCATTAATGAATGTGAGATTGGGGTGGATGGAGATGAGGTGCAGCCCAAGAACATGTCTATCTCGTGTCCTGATGATCATCATCAAGATTTTCCAGCTTCTAGAGATGATGATCATGATCAAGCCAAGCATGAAGACTCCATGGATGAAGCTGCAGCTGCAAGGCCGGATAATTGGAGGGATAGTCATTGTAGCCATGGTGACCCTTTTCAACCAAATGATCATGCATTGGATCTCACCACACTGGCATCTTTTCTGAATTCAGAGGATGAATGGATTAGTTGAAAGCAAAACGCACGACATAAATAAGCCGCCACCAGTTCCATGAATAGCTTGTTCCCATTTGTTGTCGATCTTGTCACCTAAAATTATGGTTTCCATTAATAATTGAACAGCTGGTTTGGGTTTTAATTAATTTAATCAATTATATGTACGTCCTACTGTTTTAATTTTTGTTCTTCAGTATGAGCGCATGCAAGAGCTTGCATTATAATTACTAGCTATGTTGAAACATGTCCATGTACGAGGTTTTCATTAAAAACATTTTCATTTCTCTATTTTGTTAGCCCATAATCACCCTGCTTAATCACTAGGCTTGCTAGTCCTTTTCTCCCTCCCAGTCTAGCATCAAAGTGTTAAGGGTATAACCCCACTTAACTGTCGGGTTGTTGGTCTTTGCTTTGCCAATCTAGCATGTAATACTTATATTTTGGTAAATTACCAATTGTTTTAAAATCTTAAGTTGATAGAAAGAGGTAAATTTAATCATTTAATCATATTACTTTAAAATATTTACAAGGCTCAAAATCACAGTTAAAAATGCTCACATCTATAAATAATGTAATACAATATATATATTATTCGGTTTATCCATCTCAACTACAAATTTCTTGACATGTGTCAGTCGATCGAGCCTCACTTTCAGTCGATTAACATCATGACGCGCATTAAATACGAATAAAAAATCGGGGTGTCATACTCTGTGTCACTCAACCTTAGTCAATCGAGAACACTATAGGTCGAGATATTTTAAAAAATTAATTCTTGCAGTGCCTTGATCTTCTCGTTCGAACGTGCTTACGATTGAGGCGTTTTATCTTGTATCTGTGAACTTTGTGAAACTACCTCATTTGAATGCCATACGAGCGAGGTTGTGAACGAGCTGTTTTGATCTTCAATTTGAACCAAGTTTTGAACCTCATCTTAAGAACCAACTTCAACCCTAAACATACACATGCAAGTTTTGACCGAGAATGTCCCAACAACAAAATACTCAACTAAAATTATGGTATACAAATTTAAATTGATATGACTCAATTTTTTTTTTTTTGTTCTTCTTCTTCTTCTACACGATCTCATCATTCAGATGAGATTTTCATACTTTTATTCAGAAGAAATTTTTATATGAACATAAAATTTTGTATATTTTTCAGCAAAGGTAGAGAGAGAGAGATGGAGAGATGGAAGCTAGTGGCCCCCAGGCTGCCGGGCACCAAACCACCCAACTTTCAAAGGCGAAAGAATGGAGGTTGGGAGAGAGTAAAATAAATGTTGGATAGCTATATTGAATATTTGGACCCCATTTTCAATATATCTCCCAATTATTATTATTATTATTATTTTACCACTTCTCCTCCACTCTCAATTAAGTACAGCTGCTCCCTCAACTACTCTACATTATATATGTATGTTCCTCATACAAAAAAAATAAAAAAAAATAAAAAAAATAAAAAAAAATAAAAAAAATAAAAAATAAAAAGATAATTATTATTTGCATTATTTTCCATAAACTAAAATTTTTTTTTAATCTACTCATCCTAATATCTAATATTAGCATCAAAATTATGAAACTAATTTCAATTAATGCTGATTTCGGATTATATATGGATTTCGATATCTATAATTTGGGATACATGAACATTATAAGAATTGTCTTCCAAAATTATCTTCCTGCTCTGTCTGGCCAACAACATGTACTCCTTTTATATTAAATTTCGCACACGTTTTTCGTTAACCTAGAAAAGTCCATACCAGTTTTGGGGTGGTGATCGCAGACCACTGTCAATTTCAAATTCAATTCTGCCTTTTGAATTGTCCCGATTTAATTTGCTTGTCCACGCATGCATGCATCGGGTCGCCCTTTGGCACATGTATCAACAGACAACAGGGTTGAAAAAATGAATTAATCCGATCGTATAAACTTGACTCGGACTCGAATCATTTTTTAAAAAAAACTGATCAGATCCTCATATATTATTATTATTGGAGGAGTGTATAGTCGTGTAAAGATGCTGGGCCAAACACATTAATGCTTTCTTCGTGCATGCATGTGGCAAATATATTATTTATTGGGTTAAATATTCTTTTGCCCTTTAGTGTTTCAACACTTTTTCTTTTTTCTTTTTTCTTTTTTTCTTAGTGTTTAATTTTTATTAGGGGAAAATACATTTTACCCCCTGAAGTATCCACCGATTTTCACTTTTGCCTCCAAAATTTAAAATGTGACACTTAACCCCTCTAAACTTTCAAATTGTGGCAATTTAACCCATTTGGCCTTTTTATTCCCAAAATGCCCCCATCACATTTTTTTTTTTTTTAAAAAAAAAAATCCAAAAAGAAAAAGAAAAAACCAAACAGGGTGGTCGGCCGTCTGCGGGTGGCTGAACCACCCCTAAGGTCCCAGGGGGTGGTTCGGCTACCCCTTGGCTTACATTTCTGCGTCTAAACCCTATCAATGGACCTCTAGGGTTTTTCCCGAAATTACCAGAACCTCAAACTCTTCCACACTCAATCTCATCCGCTTCTTCACCTCCACCGATGACTCAATCTCCTTTGTCGATCAGAATCCAAACCCAGTTCCTAATCCGGTCACTGCGTTCAACGCGCTCCAGTTCTTCCGGTCGGTCGAGCGGGCCGAGCTGGTCCACCACGATCGTGGCACCCATTTGAAAATGACTCCGTCAACCCTTGGGCCACTGGGGGTGGAAAAAACCAAAAATATATATAAATATATGCTGGGGTGGCCAAACCACCCCAGGCCAAACGGGGTGGCCGGCCACCCCAACATATATTTATATATATTTTTGGTTTTTTCTTCTTTTATTTTTTATTTTTTTTTTAAATGTAATGAGGTCATTTTGGGAATAAAAATGTCAAATGGGTTAAATTGTCACAATTTGAAAGTTTGGGGGGGTTAAGTGTCACATTTTAAACTTTTGAGGCAAAAGTGAAAATCGGTGGATACTTCAGGGGGGTAAGATATATTTTTCCCCTTTTTATTAAAGAAAATATATGTAGTTTTCATAAAGATTAAGATAGTACTTCTGTTAAAATTTCGTCCAAAACTTAACGAAACGTCATGTCAGTACCAATCAAATGTCACCACATGTCATATAATTAATTTTTTTTAAAAATAAAAATAAAAATTGGGGGTTGGGTGACCCCTTGGCCATTTGGGGATGGTCTGATCTGGCCGGTTTGGTCCACCCCCACGGCCAAGGTATTGATGGAGTTGGACCCTCTACTGCTGTCAGATCAGTTGGATTAATTAGGGAGAGTCCAGATGATGATGAGGCATCTTGCATCTGTAGGAGAAACCTACGCTCAGAGCCTCAGACTGACCAGGGACGGACCTACGTTGAAGGTTGGGGGTCCCTGGCAACCCCAACCAAAAAAAAAACACCCTTTATAAAAAATAGACATAGCATAGTCATTCCAAAATTGACGACTCAAAAACCCCCCAGAATTTTTTCCCCTCCCAGGCCTCCCTCATTTCCTTTTCTTTTTATTTTATTACTCTCCTCTCCCCACCACCACACATTTGTCTCCCATCTATCATCTTTTCTTATTTATTTTATTTATTTTTTCGTCCTCTCTCTCCTCTCATTGTCTTTTTCTTTTGTTATTCTCTAGTTCTTTTCCTTTTGTTCCTCTGTTTTGGACTTTGGTATCAGGCTTCTCTTCTTCTCCCCATCACCCTGGTCGTTTTTGTCTTCCTTTTGTTCAGCTGTGGTCAGTGCTCCAGTAATTTTTGTGTATTTTGATTGTTTTTTCCCTAGCGAAAAGAATAAGATTTAATAATACCATAAAAATAAATGGTTTTTGAAGTATCGATGAGGGGTTTCAGTACCGTTCCCAATTTTTGTGATATTTGCTTTAAATTATTGTTCAATTTGCTTTCATTTGACATCCATTTGTGCTTTAATTTTTTTATTATTATTCTCTCACAAATCTACTAAAAAATATGCATCTGAATATGAAAAACTTAAAAAAAAAAAAAGAAGAAGAAGAAATATTTGGCATATTCAAGATGCCAAGATGGTGAAATTTATAATTATCTTAGACATAAAATACAAAATGAGTTTATACATTTGTTAACAACAGAAATAAAAAAGAATATTATTGAAAAAGTTAGAGAATTAAAATATTTTTTTAATTATATTAAGATGTGTAATGTGGTAATATTTTTTGAAAATCCAATAAAAATATAAGATAATTTTGTAGAATTTATAACAGTAAATTAATACTACTAGATAAGTCTTATAGACGCAATAAAAAAACTTGAATATAAAAATATAATAATAATATTAAAATAAATGTTATTTAATTAATATTTTCATATTTTAAAAAAAATAAAGCCCAAAAGGCCCTTGGATCCGGAACCCCCCAGAAAAAATTCCTAGGTCCACCCCTGGCTAGACTACTCTTGAAGATGGTGCTTGGAGCCTTTGGCCTGTGAATCCCTCTCAGGCTGCTGCAACTGGTACACCCAATATCCCTCCTGCTGCTGGTGCAAGATACCCTAGAGGAGGTGGTGGTTTACGTATGAGGACTACTCCACACCCTGCAAATGACAACTTAGCGAACATACTTGCCATGGCTGAGACGGTAAGCGAGGTTTTACCACACATGCCTGATGACATAATTTTCCAGGTACAGTTGGGATTTGCTCCCATTTTTCTGCCAAAAAATTGGCCAGATGGGGATGGCCGGATGGCGTGGTCACAGTCGATTGAGTTACTTCCCAGACGTTACATTCCATTAAGTTTTGAACAAAATTTTAACAAATGTACTATGTTGATTTTTATGAAAATCACACAGATACCTTATCCTATAATAAAAATGAAATTATAAGGAAAAAAAAATAAAGTGTTAAAAGTTAACGGAGCTAAAGAGTATTTAACACTTATTTATTTTGGGATATAATTTTCATTTTTCAAAACATTTATTTATCTCCCATGTCTTTGGAGACTGTCGTGAGTTGTCTTTCTTATTGTCTGTGTGTCAGTGACAACATTAAAGATGGGACCTTTTTACATTTTGACTCACAGTTTTTGTCAGTGTATGGCTGTGGTTTTATGCTTAGATTAAATACCAAATCGTATTTAAGAAATATTATTCACTTTATTGTTCAAAATCGTATTAATTTTGGGTTTTGTTTGGCATGCACAAAGCCTCTTCCTTACACGCCGTATTTGGTAAATTGATATAAACAAAAAAGTAAAAATATTTAGTATAAAAAAAATGGTATAAAAAATTTGTTTTGTAGTAATTTTTTTTTATTAAAATAATAAAAAAAATAAATGATGTGATATAAAAAATTAAAATTTAATGTTTTGATGTTAATTTTTTAAAAAAATGGTGATAAACAGTAACAAAGGAAAAAAAAAAAAAAGGCTTAGCCATACAAAGCCTTGATGAATTGATGTTATGGAGAGCCAGATACGAAATTCCAAAATTCATTTAATACAATTAAGATGAAAACATCATATATTTATTTCAAATTAATCTAATGAACTTTTCCTTTCGTTCTAAACCTCTAACCCAACGCCTACCATCTACTGCCAAACCTCTACCCACCTCCAAGCCATCCACACTGAATTCTCTAAAACCAATAAAGACGGCGGCTTCAATGGTTTTATCAATGGGTATTTTGACAAGATAATGAAAATTATTTGATATGAAGAATTATATTATTTTTTGATATTTTAAGTTGAGGTGTCTACTACCTATTGGAATGTGTAAAATACCTAATTTACACCTTGATTTAATTGAAGTTGTTCTCTTTTTTTTTTTAAAAAAAAAAAGTGACTTACATAATAAAAATTAGGAAAAACTTCATTTATGCCATGAATTGTCACTACTTTTGCAATGTCCCTATAAAGTTCAAAAGTTCTCAATTTAGTGTATTGAATTTTTAATTTTTTTCAATGTCCCCTATCCGTTATAATTTTCCATTATATCCCAACAAAATTTCCAAAATATCACTTCTTTTTTTTTTTAAAGGTATTTTAAATTTGTTTGCAAAGATAAAGGCATGGGTATTTTTGCAAATACCATTAAATTCGGACCAACGCCTTAATCTTTGATTTTTTTTTTTTTCTAAAACAAATGTGGGTATTTTAATAATTTTGTTGGGATTTAACAAAAAATTCTAATAGAGGGTTGAAAAAAAATTCAAAAGTACAATACACTAAATTGGGAGAAATTAAATTTTAGGGATGACATTGCAAAAGACAAAAGTGATGTCAGCTAAGAAGGATTAAGTGAATTTGTTGTTTCTTACTTATATATATATATATGGGGTTTGCTAGGGGTTCTCCTCATAGCGTTTTTCTAGCATTCTCTCAGTCTTACGTAGAATATGATTTAAGAAAAAATAAAATTGTAGTACCATTTTTTTGCTAACAGATTAATTTTTATGAGTTAATAGTTAGGTTCTAATGCTTTAAAACTTATTTTTGGATTCAAAACTAAAACCTATGAGTGGAATGTTAACCATTTAGGGATGATATCACAAAAAATGGATTTGATCATCCTAAATTTGATGTTAATGCCTCAAATTTGGTGTTAATGCCTTAAATTTGGTGCTAATGCTTAAAAAAACCGGTGGTGGAGGCCACTACAATTTTATTTTTTCTTAAATCATATTTTATGTAAGACTGAGAGAACCCCTAGCATTTTCCTATATATATATATAAAAGAAAACTTCACTTAATCCTTTTTTAATATATATATATAAATTTAAAAAATGATTAAGTGAAGTTTTCTTAAAAATAACTTAACACACCATGCCTAGAATCAGCTTAGTACACACCATTCAAATAAAATTAAGGGGTAATTACTTTTTCTTCCATCGGTTACAAGGCATTGTCAATTTTTCCCCATGAACTGCCAACCTTACTCTTCAACCCTATTAAACTACTATTTTCTTCCCAAAACCCCAATTTCATTAGTCAAATTCGTTAAATTTGATGAAATATTCTCTTTTAGCCGTTAAATCTCATTAAAAGACAGAAATATCTCCAAATAAAAAATTCAAACAAAAAAATATAAATTTATAAAATTTATAAATTAATTTTAAAAATATATATTAAGGTTATTGAATATATAATTTTGTTTAATTTTGAGGGTATTATATGTAATTTTTGTTTATAAAGTTAGGATATTTAGGTCATTTCAATTTTTTTAATGAGTTCGATTGACAGAATGGAGGTTTTGGAAAGAAAATGGTAGTATGGTAGGGTAAGGCAGTTCACGAGGGAATTGACAATGTGCGATACTTGATGGGGTAAAAGGTAATTACCCTTAAAATTAATTTAATAAAATGAACCAGCCTAGCATGCTTCAATGAAGATTTTTTTTTTTTTTTCTCATTTTGTTTGTGACGAATTGTTTGTCACGCTTTTTGTTCTCTTGATTTAATATTGTTTCCTCATATTCACAATATAATTAAAATAAGAAAGAAATTTATTCCAAATCAATTTGAAGGAAATATCTTTCAATTTATTTAAAATAGTGTCAAATGTCTATAAACATATAAATTACTAGTCTGAATTAATAACTTTAACAATTTAATGTGCATTTTAAATATTTATAAATACACAACACTATTTTAAATGAGTTAAAAAATATTTTAAAGAAATTTGTATCCATTAAAATATGGATTCATCCATAATAAACAACATGGGCAACATCATGCGACTGCGATGAACTTTATTTTATGGTACGGAAAAAGAGTAAAACTTTATAAATTCTACTTTATTCGTTCTTTTGTAAGAAACGACAAAGGGACCTCACTTTCAGGTGAAAAGCGTAGCAAAGCACACCAAAACCGAAGTAAACAACACTGTAGGCATGGCTAGATCATATCTTCCGAGCAGAAAAATAAAATAAAAAGAAAAGAAAAATATCATGTCACGTACAAACTTTTTCTTTTAACTCTTTTTTAGACAACTTGGGGGATATATCATGATTCATGATTAATTACCTATAATTAAATTGAACCTTTTAACCGTGTAACATCACCAGCTGTCGTGCAAAGAGGGAAAAATATCTATAATAAAATGTATTTATTTATTTATTTTGTGTGTGTAAGAATTGAATGTAATGTTAATTATACAGCAGCTTGGCTCCCTTCTCCTCTCCGTCCTTCAAAATCAACTTTGATATGGCGGTTTGTTCACTCTTCTTTTTTTTTGTCTCGGCTGTTGTTAGTAAACATTTCGGTTGGATAATGGCAGCTTATGCCTAAACATTGCTCGTCTTTTGGTGAAAACCATTGTTGCCCTCCTTGGTGTTCGTATGGCCTTGTCTTTTTGCTAGCTATTCCTCCATCATGCTTGAATGTGACTTTTTGCTCTCTATCTTGGCTATCAACAAAAGGGCACATCTTCTGTCGGTAAGGGCACCTCTTCTCCGACCGACAGGACAAACGCCCCAGTGATTGCTGAGTGTCGGCGACGACAACTTAAGTCTTTTCATTTTTGGACCGATTTTAAGGCCTTTAAATGTGCTAACTCTCATGCACATTCATCGCTAAATAAATCGTTTCTCAATTAGTGTTTGGATGCATTCTCGATAATATTTTTTTTCTTTCTTATTTGAGAATTAGAAGCGGCAAAGACTCTCTTCCCTTATTATGTTTTTTTTTTCCTTTTCTTCTGTTAGAATTGAAAAATAAAAGTAATTGCACAACAAGGGTATTGTCACCCACTGTGATCAATGAATCACATTTCAATGGATCATTTTCACCTTTCTCCTTTTTCCGGCCAAATTTTATGCTAACAAATTCACTTCCAAGGCTAAATTAAGTTCATTAATGAAAAATATCGGGTTGGTTTGTCAAAACTTTTTAGAGAATAAATTTTGCTTTTGGGTTATTGTGTTACATAAAAGCATTTTGTATTTTGAGTTGTGTGTTAATATTTTTATTATTTTTTTACTTAAATGAGATAATAAGACGAATTTTGGACAAGGATTTGCTGCATTTAATTGCTAGAATTGCTACTAATTTGATAAGTGAATCTCGTAACCCTCCCTCCTCTCTCTCTCTCTCTCTCTCCAGTAAAATTGCTAGAATTACTAACAAACTATGGCCTTGTTTGGGAATGGACTAGACTGGACCCAACTTAAAATTCTAAAAAATTCTTCTCAAAATCAATCACAATATTCTTACTTTTTATATCACATCAATCACTTTTTATTATTATTTAAATAAAAAAATCACTACAAAACAAAAAATTTCACTTTTTTATATAAAATATTTTTACTTTTTTTCTTATATCAATTAAATCTACTACAGTATCAATCAACTTTCTTAAATTCAGTCTATTACCAAACACAACCATACTACCAAGAACAATCATAGAAAAGTGGGTATCACCATGAATTGCGCCAGAGAGTACTCCATGTGAAGGTAAGCCAAGCCAGAATTGACTTATTGCAATATTTCCAAAAGTTAGACAAGACAGCATTGAGGGTGCATATGGCAGATGAGGGGCTTCGTGGCCTAACCATTAATGCCTTTTGAAAGTGGTTTTTTTAAATGATTGTAGTTTTTTTAAAAAAATATTTGTTATTTAAATGACGGGTTGTAGTTTTTGTTTTAAAGCGTTAATTAATTAATTTATTTTTAAAATAGAGCTTCTGAATTGCTTTGGTTATGGTGAACTGTCAGTTCATCACCTTTTCTACTTGATTTTCTCATGGTGCTAAATTTGTGGAGACAACTCCTAGAGTCTTCCGAAAATTATGGGGACATCATAGCATATACAAATTGATAATGTGATGTGAAAGATAGGGATCCACATTTGCAACCCAACATAAAATTATTGATGTCTCATTTTTAATATCATCAACTATAAACAGTCGTGTAATAATACATTAATTAGAATAATGGTAGATACTCTCTTTATGTTTTTTTAGTGTACTCTTAATCTTAAGTAAATATTATTTTTCTTTTAAAAAAATATATATATATTATTTTATAAACCAACAATAGTAACAACTTTGTGTTTCATGAAAAAAGATATGTGGGGAAAAATATCTCCAATATCTAATTCTCTCTCTCTATATATATATATGTTTGTTTAGGAGAAGTCTAATCCTTTGTGTGTGCTATATTTCGTGGGAGCAGGTATTTGAGTGTGATTAGTCAAGTTTGAAAAGAAGGATGGGAAGCAACAGGTTAAAAAGGCTTGGATTTGTCATCTTTCAAAATTCCCAACTACCAATTCCAGAAGCCATAGATATTCCACTCAATTATATGCTCAACTCAATCATAGATTATATAATATCACACAATATGGTCTCCAATGAGGTGTTTGCCATATTTATGGCACTGCTTGCTGCTGTTATACATGTGACTGAAATATGTCCATCTTTTGTGTATATATATATATATTAAAATGCACATGATATATATATTCTTATAAACACATATAATCTAATTAAGAACAAACACTTATTAGTTTAAATGAAACTTTGTCCACCGTTTTTGTATTTTTTGTTTATTAGTTTAATATGTGAAAATATTTGTCAAATATGATGTTGTTAATTAGAGTGGACAAATCACCTTACTTTGATGTAGATCGATCAAGAAGAGTGATACAATTAATATAAATACAATTTCCCTCAAATTGACAACCCAGTAATTCAGTGAAGATTATGACTTTGTAAAATTCTGTGGCATTTACATTCTTCTTCTTCTTCTTCCTTTTTATTTTTTATTTTTTATTTTTTGTTGGGTCATTATTTTTAGTTTCTCAACTCATATATATACAAAAATAAAAGAAAAATATCCATAAACGGATAATCTAGTACAAATTATTAGGGGTGTCAAAAAATACTAAAAACTCGGGACTGGAATCTAGAAACTGGAAAACCAAAAAATCGGGGGCCCCAGTTCTAGTCCCGGTTTTTGGCACCCGGTTATAACCAGATAACTGGGTAACAGGGTGCCTATATATATAATAATATATTTTATTATTTTATATATATATATATTTAGTTTTTAGTTTTTCCTATATTTTGTTGCTTTTTTATTTTTTATTTTTTTGCTTCTTTCCTGTGTTTGAACCTATGTTTCTATATCTTTAATTTTTTAGATTAATGATGTGTGTTGTGTAAATGATAGAGGAAAAGATTATTAAATAAACACAAAAATAAATTATTTTTTAAAAACCAGTTATCTGGTCCAAATAATTGGGTACAAACCGGAATCGGCCAATTAACCAAGTTCCGATTATCCGGTTTCGTTTGCCCAAAACTAATAATCAAGTACCCCGATTTTGATTCCCGATTTTAGCCAATAACCAAAAATCGGGACCGAGACCGAATTGACACCCCTACAAATTATGGGTTTTGATCACTATTATTGATTTATTAAATGTTTTTATTTTAGATATGTTAAAGGCCATAAATTTAAACTTTCTAACTTTGAAAGTCACAGATACAATATGCAATATCTTTACAACAGCATATACCTGGTCGTACGTCGTGGTTGACCACTGTCCCCTAACCGTACAAATGTGAAATCATTTTTTTTTTAAATTTTAAAGACAATCAATTTTATTGTCATCGTTAATAGAACACAAATTTCCTTCCATCTATTTAAATAAGTGATAAGTATATTTTAATATATTTGAATTTTAAAAAAATTAATGTTTAGATTTCTAGATATAATAAAGATTCTCTATAATTTAATTAAATTAGAAAATATTCAGTTAGTTATATATATATATTTTTTTTGATAAATCAATTAGTTATATTGAAAGAATATTTTTGTCCTATAAAAAAGTAAAAAGATAAAAATACCCTTTAAATCTAACTAATTGAATACTAATTGTTAAAATATTAATGACAACATGTGAGAAATAACATTTATCACTTATTAGAGTAATTTGAAAAAAATTTGTGTCATATATTAAATATTAGAATTTTTATTAAGAGTTCAAGCGCTTACAAAAAAAAAAAGAAAGTATTTTAAGTGAAATTTTTATTGCTAAAAGTTGTGAGCAGTAAGTTAGTAACCCATAGACGTGTTTCACGGTGTTTGTAAAGTACCGCACGACCTGTAAGAGATTTTGTTGGAGAGTCAATAATTTTTACTGTTTATGATGGATAAATTAATGGTATCAAACTATATATATTATTATTATTTTTTATTTCATATAACAAATCAATTATTAAATTTGTGAATTCTACAAATTTAATGGTTGATCTTTTAAATTTGTGAGAGAATATGAAAAAAAAAAGAGCAAATTATTGACACAAATCATTTACCGTTTAGGGAGTATTAAGTTTTTTTTTTTTTTTACATGTCCACATAAGGAGAATGAGGAGTGTTAAGCTTCATGCCAAATATATTTCCACTGCTAATCCGGTAACTAATATTTTTACCAAGGGCTTAACCTTTGCACAATTTTTGTTGATTCGTGACAAGCTCATAGTTCGCTCTCTTCCCATGTGCTTGAAGGGGGTGTAAATCAAGAGTCTCTAGCAATAGAAGACTCTAGCAATAGAAAATGTGGGGACCATATCATTCCTAGGAAACGGTAAGGACCACACATCATCACGTTAGTTAAAGAGTCACTTACATAAAAAGAATCAAGTCTGTTTCTATTCAGAGGATCTTTTTTTTTTTTTTTTTTTTGAAGAAATCTGATCTCATTCATAATAACGTGTGAACTAGAGTAGATAAACTACTCTGACTGAACTAGAGCAAAAGCTCTAAGGTTACAGTATTCTGAATACATTGGGGTATCTCATCAGCCCATTCCAGTTCTCGTTCATTACCGGTTGCATTCTTGGCAGGCCCATGTGCTACTTGATTTGCCTCCCTCTTCACGTGATTTACAGTCCAGCTTCTCAAGCTCTACAGCGCTTCTCTGGTGTCCTCCACTACCTGTCCGTATGGGCTCCAGGTCATATCTCCCACACGTATAGCATTAACAACGTTCATTGCATCACCCTCCATAGTAATATCTTGAAAACCCCTCGCATGAGTGAATTTCACGGCCAATAGTGCTCCCATTGCTTCCCCTGTTGTTGGATTTGGCATCATTTTCATTTGTTTGCATTGGGTAGCACTTACCCTTCCTCTGTGGTCCCTTACTATAATTCCCACTCCCATACATCTTCTAGTTGAGTCAATGGAAATATCTCAATTCACCTTATATCTCCTTAATGGTGGAAGAGACCACTTGACTGCAATTCGTCCTTCTATACTCCCTTCCCCAAGAGGTTGTTGGTTTGCCTAATAATATTGTTCCAGTAGTTCCTTTCCTTCCCGCACAATCCTATTGGGATGCATGAAGTCACCTCCGTGAACCACTGTATTCCTTCTTGCCCATATTTTTTTCGCAATAATTGCCACAAGATACAGATCCTTCCCACTACATCGGCGCTTCAGATTTTTCATGACGTCCATAAAAGTGGCGCCAGTCATGTTGCTTTTCTGGATCCTCCCACCACAAGCACCCCATACATTTACTGTAGACGGGCACTCCCACAGTATGTGCATAGGGGTTTCTGGTTGTTGGTTGCAGAAAATACAAATATCATCTTCTGTTACCCTCCTCTTCTTCAAATTATCCTTTGTGGGCAAAATACCATTACAGGCTCGCTAAAGGAAAACTTTTGCTGAGTTAGGTATCTGTATCTTCCATAAGAATTTCCACCAGTTATCCCCATCCTCTTTTGTTGAGCAAGACCTTTCTTGTAACTCCCTTTTTTCCTTGTCCCGGTGGTACGCACTTCGGACACTGAAAATACCTGAATTGGTACCACGCGAAATCAACCAATCAGGTCTGCCATATTTGCTAATGGGTATATTACAAGTTAAGTCCATCTCCTCCTCATCAACAATTCTGCCAATGAGCTCCCTATCCCATCCTCCCGTGTGAGCATCAATCAATTCAGCAACCTTTGCAATAGCTAAGAGTACCCTACACAACAATTGGATTTGGTATGAAATAGGTCTGTTTATCCACTTCGCACCCCAAATTGGCACCGACTATAATACCGTGATAAAAGCTAACCTTTTTATTAACCCAAAATCCTTCCCTTAGGAGTAATCGATAGAAGTTTTCAAAGAAGGAGTTTAAGGAGACCCAAAGCCCTTAGCTTTAACCTAATCACGTTTGGAACCTTTAGAAATAGAAGCCAAACACTGACCCACAGGGGGTGGAAGTACGCTAGGTCTAGCGAATGTACGCTTCTGTCTGTAGTGCGGACGTACGATGGGGGACCACCGGACGTACGCTCTGTTAATAGTAGATTGGACGTACGTGGGACCATCGGACGTACGCTACTTTTTGAATTCCCTTTGGGTAATACTTGGAACATACGAGATACCTTTTGGACCAATGTGCAGAGACCACCGGATATACGCTAGGGTTGCCGAACTTCTGCTACTCTGTCAGAGAGTTGGTGGCGAACTTTTCCTATAAATAGCCCGCCCTTCCTCTCTTTTCTCATTCCTTCCTCCTTCCCCTAGTGTGCCCCTAGGCTGCCAAACCATTTCCTTAGTGTTTTGAGTGAGAAATCCGAGAAGAGAGCTTCAACGAAGAGTTTCCGAAGAGAGGAGGCCATGTTCGTGCATAGCTTTAGGGTAAACCATGTTCCCTTCATATTTATCATTGATTTATGTTGTGTTTCTACCTTGATGATGATTTTCAAGTATTTACTAATGTTTTCAAGGGATAATGATGTTTTCAAAAAGGGTTTTCTCAAAGATTCATTATGTTGTAATTCCCTACGTTGCATGTTCTGTTTTACTAGTTTGAAAAAGGTTTAGAGGTCTATGAAAGCCATTAGAAGCATGCACTGTCTGAATCTTGAAACGGGGTGCTTAACACGCTAAGCAGACATACGCCATCGAGGCCGGACGTACAGTCAGTGGACAGAACACTTGTTCTTGAGTTTTGCACGTGTATACTTAGGCTCGGTTATATTTCTAGGTTTCATACGGCTTAGAATAACGGTGTTTTGTATCTGTTATAACAGGAGTTAGCTTGGTCGGACGATTCACTCGAGTGCGCGAGGTAAGTAAACACTTACACCATTTTTACATAAAACGTGATATATGTCAGTTGACTGACCACGCGTATGATATGAGCATGTCTATCCTTCTGTAATTACTCGGTAACTGTGTTATTAAATAAACTGATAAGATGCATCATAAGACATGGTACGCTGGTACGTACGGTATGAACGGCCATTGGCTTACTATATAAACTGCATATTATGATCAAGTGTGTGTTATATGAGGGTTGTAGATCTATTGGTTTTGTGACCTTGATGCAACCATTCCTAATGGTTCGGTCACTACAGGATGGACGTCATTAATTTGTGTGGGCCACTCGGGGTTGGACCCGATCGTGCCACTAATGTTACGTACAGTATGTTGTACAATGGCTGGGGCACTGGCATTATATTATAGGTCCTTCGGGACAGCATCAACCCTGCTGAGAGGGGGTAATATCTCGGGTAGATCATGTATGAGAGTTATGACCTATAAAGCATTATTCCTTTCTGCATCAAAACAATTAGGCAATTATCGCCGGTTTTACACCATAGAGCTTTAAAAACCCTAAAACCTATGGAATGGTGTATTAGAGGAAGTAATGTCCTCTTTTTGGTTATTACTCGAATTGCATGTTTACTTTTATTAATTTGGCTCATGTCATACCTAAGTGTGAGATTTACTTACTAAGTCGTTAGACTTACGCGGTTATTATTCTTTAGGTAATCTGATTCACCGTTATGGAAGTGGCTAGAGTTGTTATTGCCTGACTGGCTATGCTTTATCTGTAGTTACATGTTTGTCTTTATTGTTTAGTTGTTCCACGTTCTTACTTGATGAATTGTAGTACTCTCAGATTTATTCACATCATTTGCATTTACTCTAACAGTTTTTATAAGGGTGATTACCTATTTGACCACTCGTTAGTTCAACTAGGTGAATTGCCAGTGACTCCACCGGATTAGCCGAAGCTAATTTTGGGAGCGTTACACCAACTCACCATCTCCAACGCGCCATATAGTACCTTCCTGCAAAAGCTCCCTCCCTACCAAAATACTCCTCCAAGTGAATGAAGGCCTGCCCCCCAATTTTGCTTCCATAAAATTCCCTGAGCTACAATATTTTCTTTTTAAAATCTGTCCAACAAGGCTATCAGGCTGCTGTATCAATCTCCATCCTTGCTTTGCAAGAAAGGCTTTATTAAAACTAATCAAATCATGAAAACCCATTGCATCTCGGGATTTAGAGAGCCCCATTTTTTTCCCAACACATCCATTGTATCTTCTTATCCCCCTCCGTGCTATCCCACCTAAATTTTTGCATCATCGAATTTAGCTCCTTACAAAGCTCTTTGGGAATCAAAAACATACACATGCTATATGTTGGTATAGCCAGAATTACTGCTTTTATTAAAACTTTATTCCCCGCCTATGATAAAAGTATAGTGACCTAAATATTTAATTAGGCATAAGTAGCTTAGTTATAGGGTTAATTTGAACTTTGGGTCATTAGGATCTGCTAGAAGGGCATTTTGGGGAATTGAACTTTTGGACTGGACGTACGCCACTTTTTGGCAAACGTACGCACTTGTCTTTCAGAGCGGAAGTACGCTAAGTTAGGTAGACGTATGCTCTTATCTTTTAGTGCGGACGTACACAGGGGGACCACCTGACAAACGTTGGCAGATAGTACGTTGTACTCTGTAAATAGTACACGGACATACACTCAAAAGTACAGAACGTATGCTACTTTTTGGAATACCCTTCGGCTAGATGTACGAGACAGCCTTTGGACTGTTGTGTAATAGTACCGAACGTACGCCCCTTTGGCCGGACGTCCGTTTCTTTTTGGCCCTATAAATACCCCATTGCCCATTTCACACCAAATCCACTCCTCAACCCCCATCTTCGCCCTTATGCTGCTTGTTGGCCGTTTGTGAGTGTTTTATGAGGTTTCGCGAGTGTTTCGGTGCTGTTGGAGGAAGAACTCTTGAGGTTTTGCTATAAGGAGGTAGCACTCGGTTTCCTTAGCTTTTTAATACGTCGTTATGTTGCTCGATTTGTAGCTAGTTGTAGTTGTTAGCTTAGTTATGCTTTAATCTTGCTTAAGCTAGCGTTACGTTAGCTTAGCACTGTTACTTTGCATGGATGTTTCGATTTGTGTTAGAAGGTCATAGGAAGCCTTTGTTGGCCTTAGGAGTCGAAGAATATGTGGACAGTAAAGAGGAAATGAGGTTCTCCTTGAAAGACGTCAGAGCGAACGTACGGTTTCGTGACTGGAGGTATGGCTTGTCGTGACACGGTGGACGTACGGCCCCGAGCCAGGACGTACTATGACAAGGGACTTTATTTTCATCAGCCGTCCCATAACTCCTGTTTCCTTGTTATAAAGTTGTGCTTTAGTAGAAATAGAACTGATGATAGGTCTTTTCTCAGTATTCGAGGTTATGGAACCCCAAGAGAATTACATGGAGGAGCTTTATGGCCCGGGTGAGTATAAACTCACATGAATGTTTTGTTGTTACTTTTCCTGCATTGCACGTCTATTTTGTATATATCAAACATGCATATTTTGTAACTCTCATGAAATACATTTTGTAATGACTTAGAACTTTCTTTTGTGGAAACGTGTGTCGATTAATAAGATAATAATGAGACTTGTAAAACTGTGCATGTAAAATACTGATAAAACTAATTGCATCTTATGACATGGTACACCGGTATGTGCGGTATAATGGCCAGGGGCTTACTATACAGGTTAGCTTTATGGTCAGTGTGTGTGTGAGGGCTTTGGATCCAATGATTTCGTGACCAATGATGCAGTCATTCCCAATGGATGGTCACTATAGGACAGACGTCATTAGTAGTGTGGTCCACCCGAGGTCGGACTCAGTCGTGCCGCTAGTGTTACATACGGTACGATGTGCAATGGCTAGGGCATTGACATTGTGCTACAGGTAATATCTCGGGTAGACTATATTGTCGAACTATTACTGTTACTCATGATTATAAGTATATATATATCACTTGCATGATAACTGTCATCTCATAATGTTGCATGTATTTTATAAATAAAAGAGTCCATAAATTAATGACGGGTACGTCATGTGGACTTCTACTCACTAAGTCGTCGGATTTACCCTTGTATTATTTTTCTCCATATACACGATTATGCTATTCTAGATAGTGGATACCGCGAATCATCCGGTTATGTTGGAGAATTCGATCTAGGAGATGCTTGAGGACTTATTGCAAGCTTAAGCGAGTACTCATGGTAATTAGTACGTACTTTTGAGTTATACCGTATACTTAGGGCTTGATGCATGCTTGTATATTAAGGTTTAACATAGATCCCTTGTACTAATGTTATAGTATGATTTCCGCTGCTTTGATGATCTTTGGTTAGACGCTCTGATTATACTAATTCAATGATTATAGTATTTTATTACTTTCGCTGCTTAGTATCTTCTGTTTTTTAGGCGTAAAGGTCTCAAAGGTTTTGTTCGGAGTGGAACAAGGCTGAGAGACGAACTGTGAAATTAATTACCAGTTAATTAATTATCGGGGCGTTACGAAAAGTTTCGTTTTCCAATCTACTATTTTCTTCTTAACATGATCCCCAATACTTCGAAATTCGCTCATATGGGACTTACCCACAAGAGTGGGCAATTAATTTTGTATAAATGACAATTCTCTCTCTTATTGTATATCACGCTTCTGTTATGTATAAATTCTCTTGATGTATCAGTGTACTGTATCCAATAAAAACACTCTTGTTTTTAAGCTTTACTGGGAGAACGATTCAAACTAGTGATTTATGTTTTTTTTTTTTTTGATATGCCCACACAAGGGAAGGGGGAGGGGGAGGGGGAATTCGAATTTGTGACCTCCGCTTGATTTATGTTTCATGAGGTATGATTTTGATCTACCCTTACCTTAAGGACAAAGAATTTAAATCGTCTGTCAACATTTGAGTCAAATTTGTAGGAAGATTTTTTATTGAGAAATTCTAGTGGTCTATATTTTTTCTCATATTTGGTCTATATTTTTTTACAATTAATAATTAAATTTGTGGACTTATTTGAACTCCACATAAGTCAATGGTGGACTCAACAAATCTAATAGTTGATCTATTAAATTTATAAAAGGATATAAACTGAACTTATTGACCCTTAACATTTACTTACAATAATATTTGAAAATTGTTGGTACTTAAAAAGAATATGTATACACGTACGTAATTTCTACTGATATTTATAAATTTGCCAGTTGTACAGTCTCGTCTTTCTCGGCGAGCTGATTGTGGAACCACGACATCATCCACACAAAGAGATTGTTCACTTCTTGCCACATCAACCAAAAGAAAGAGGGACACAACTAGCGTGACAGCTCCCTCATTCAATCGATTGATTCCCATTGGCCAATACGTCTTACGTCAAATTTTGTCGTCCCTATGACGTAATATTTCCTTGGGTCCATTCCAGACGTACTGTGCCCTCCACATCCACATACATCGGATGAGACCTCAACATCACCAAAAAAAAAAAAAAAAAAAAAACTCATAGCATTTTTCATTTATAATGAATTAAATTATAAAATGGCACGCGAAGGAAAAAGGGAGGAATCATCAATAGGCGATTGACAAATGGCATGGCATGGGCCGAAAATATATTTGTCAGCAACATAATTAAGGATATGTTGGTAGTTGATGCTACCGATGGACTTAGGACATCTGATGGAACATGATGTCAATTTTCATTAATACATACATGCATACATAAATATCATATAAGAGAGAGAGAGATGCGAATGGGGGGATGAATGCATGGGGGTGATAGGGTAGGGGGGGGCTGCGTTCGTGCTTCAACAACCGTTCAAATATTTGAAGGGGCTTGGCTAGCTAGAAAGTTAGTTCGGAGAAGAGCTAGCTAGCATGCAATTATTAGTGAAGTTTTAATAGAGAGTAGATATAGAGATTTAATTAATTATTTATTTATTTTGTACTTTATGGGTAAGCCTTATATATATATATGTATGGGCGGCTATCATGCATCTCAACAAATTATCTAATTATTTTTATTTATAAAATACAAAAAAAAAGTGGGAGACCCATCACCCCTATGGAATGATTTTAGATTCTCGTTTTGTTTATAAAATATTAATCGTAACAATATTATTATTGTCTTTTTGTTTACACTATTTTAGTTGAAATCATTTTAAAAATAACATCTTTTACCACATGCTTCCTAAAACTTTCAATAATAAAGTTTTATAATTAGAATAAATAATTCTATATATATATATTGCAAGTTGAGTAATTAAATCTTTATTTTAAAGATCAATGAATAATTTTCTATATGCACATTTTTAACTGTATTTATTTGTGTATAGAGCTTTTATTGCTTAGTTTAAATCAGCTATCATCTGCTCCTTTTATTAACTTTCATTAATGAATTAATTTTTTTTTTTTAATTCTTTCTTAACTTAATAAATTAAAGTTGTTAGATATATATAAAGGGTTGTGGTTGGTTGTGCATCGATCCCCATTATTGCTGATAAAATCATAATTATTAGTTTTTCTTGAACATCATTTGGATTCCAACGACTCGATCTCCAAGACATTAATTTTTTTTAATATAAAATATTAGTTATTTTTAGATACTTTTTTTATTATATTAATTCGGATAAATATATATTTTTTGGGTTAGTTTAGCCATCTTCACATGGTATATACTGCAATCATAAAAGTCTCTTTGCGCACAAGATTGACTCTTGGGCGCTCCTCAATTTTATTTTATTTTTATTTATTTTAGAGAACACAAAGATATATATAAACCACATGCATGATGTTCATTTATTTATTTTATTATTATTATTAGGGTTAAAGGGCACGCATTCCAATGGTATTTTTTTTTTTTTTTTTTTTTTTAATTAACTGTATTTTTGTCAAAAATTTGACTTACAGTCAACTTTACTAAATAAATATCTTTGAATCGATCTGGTGTATTTTTCTACTAGAGAAGATATTGGAGCGAAACTTTTTGTGTATAAAATCTAATTTATTAGATGAAACTTTTTGTGTATAATTTTTTTTTTTTTTTTTTTTAAACATATCCACGCAAATTTAGTAGTTACTAATTCGAGTAGTATTGCTGACTTGCTGTGAGGTTTTGTTTAGAATAAATTACATGTGAAATGAACGCATAAACTACTACCATGGACCAGTGCATAGGCAACAAAATTTTTTGGTTACGTTGAATGGTCAGAAAAGACAAAATAATTGAAACACATGGGCCAATTTTGGGTACAAATGAATATATGGAAATTATTATATGACAAGAAATGCTGCTATATAAGTATGGCTCTCCCACACCCAAGGGGACATTCAATTGATATATAGAGGCTTTCAACCTAAGATTCTTCAGAGAATAGTCCCAAATGGGTAGAAGCCCTTGCTGTGCTAAGGAGGGCTTGAATCGAGGTGCTTGGACAGCTCAAGAAGACAAAATTCTTACAGAATACATCAGAGTTTATGGAGAAGGAAAATGGAGAAACATCCCCAAAAGAGCAGGCAATTATCAATTAACCATCTCTCTCTGTCTCTGTCTCTCTTATAATTATAAATGGTGCATATGGCTTCATTTCTTTCTTTCTTTTTCTGCAGGATTGAAGAGGTGTGGTAAGAGCTGCAGGCTTCGCTGGCTGAATTATCTGAGACCAGACATTAAGAGAGGAAACATATCACCGGACGAGGAAGAGCTAATCATAAGGCTTCACAAGCTCTTGGGGAACAGGTTTTTGTCTTGCCCCCCCCCCCCTCTCTCTCTCTCTCTCTAAAGAAAAAAAAGCTATTGGTAAAGATGTATTGAGGCACTCATAGCAGATCGAGCTCATGATTTCTCGAACCATGTAGTAATTCGCTTAAACTTTTGAAATTAGTGATGATTTAGAAAATAATTTTTTTTTTTTAAATTTTTTGGGTCTGTTTTTAGATGGTCTCTGATAGCGGGAAGGCTTCCAGGGCGAACAGACAATGAAATAAAAAACTACTGGAACACAAATCTAGGCAGAAAAGTTGAAGATCCCAAGCTTTCAAATCAGCGGCCTGCCGGTGAGAAAAATTTGAAGAAGCCCAAGATCCACCCAACAGCATCCAAGATGGATTTGCTCGTGGCTCGGCCTAAAGCAATTAAATGCTCTAAGGTTGTCATCACACAGCAGCCTAGCAGTAAAGTATCAGGGCCGTCCGTCGATGGAGATCATAATAATAATAATCCCCTTGGTTGCAGAGAAAATAGTCAAACACCGGACTTCATGGTGGATTTCAATATGTCGGAACTTTGCTTCCCTGATCTTCTCAACTCTTGCTTTCCTGATCATCACAAAGACAATGAAATATCTCCCTCCTCGGAACAATCCTTAATGGTTTCCTATGAAATGATGCACGATTGGAACATCACCAATCGTGTTCAACCCAATCTCCTTCTCGACATCCACTCTCTGGCTTCATTTCTTGATTCCGAGGGGGAATGGCAGGCAGAATAGTTTAGAAAAACAAAAATAAATCTATTGATGTTATTATGACAGTGACAGTAGTATTTAGCTGCTCCTCACCTCGTAAAGTTTCATGTAAATATTCTTCGGATACTTAACTTAATTAGTGCTGTATTTCCATGGTGGTGATCGATGTTAGCCCACTATCAAATAAATTAATTAAGCACAAAAAATTGTACTTTGGTGTGTGGCTAGCTAGTAGTGTGGAGGTAGAGTGGTTTAATGTAAAGAATAAGAGCTTTTCATTTTCCTCTCACAAACTTTTATAAATGTGTTTTTGTTCAACTTAACCCACACAGAGTATTGCATTAATATTGATATTCACTAATACAATTGGATTTTCTTGAGGATACAAATGCTGAATTACAGTATTATATAATTGTCATATGACATAACAGTAAAAATCAGACTGTATGGATTTTTATTACGAACGATGATTGAAAGCCTGATTTTTATTGTCTCGCAAGTGGTTTATCAATTACTATTAAGAACCTGTTTGAGATCGCGTTAGGAGAGGTAAGAAGTACTTTCAATACCTAGAAAGTTGTGCTAAATAAAAAGCCAGCATATTTAGGGCATGTTTGAGATTGCGTTTAAGGGGCCTAAAAGTTTGCTTTTAACACTAAAAAAATCCTATGTTTGAAAAAAAAAGTATTTGTTTGGTAAAAAAAAAAAATTAAAAGCGTTTTTAAAGGTACAAAAAGCCTAAAAATGATCAAAACACACTTTTGATAAAAACTTAAAAATGAAACTGTTGAAGTGTGTTATAAATAGTAATAAAAACTACATTTGAAATTCAAATATGAATCTCAGTTGTGTTAGAGACAGTACACACGTTATCTGCAGAATTTGCGGTTCAGAATTATCTGTTGCATGACTTTCGGGACTTGGAAATTTCAATTTCAATTGTTGCTGTCTGATTCAACATGTGTTGGTTAACACCTACTTTTATGTTCAGCTACTATATTTGACCCTTTCCTCTTATTGATTTTTTTTCTTCCTTTGAAAATATTATACTTGTACTAATTAAATAGTCTTTTTGTCTTCTTCATCATCTTTTTGCCTATTCAGAAATAAGTTTCTTCAATATAGGTTAAAAGAATGTTATTCGGTTTATAAAATTGTTACGCATGTGTCATTTGAAAATTATATTTAAAAAAAAAAAAAAAATCATATATTTCTCACGTATCAAGCCAGCGACACGTGCATACTAATTTTACAAACCGAATTGAAAAGATTTCTCTAACTTCTGTCCTTGCTGTAAAAAAGGGGGTAATATCCCATCCTGACATAACGAACATGCCATTAAGAACATTAATCAACCAAAAAAGGAAAAGAAGAAGACGCTATGATGGATTTAGTTAGAAGAGAAGACAAAGAAAAGACATCTCTGTTTCTTAACATATTTTGGAAAGTGTTGTTCTGTTTTTTGATTTGAAGATGTAATGTAATGGTAATCTATTTAAATTAATATCTTCAAATTGAGACATATAATTTGAGACCCGAAAATATATATTTTCAACCTTCATTTTGGATACGATCGCCGAACTAGCTTTGGATTTGGGAGGGACCCAAGGCCAAATAAAAATTTGGGAAAAGATCAATTAGCAAAAAATAAAAATAAAAAATTACCTTAATTTTTTTCTCTTAAATTTTTTATTCCTTGTCGGGAGGGACCATGACCCCTGCCAGTCCCCCAGTTTCATCTCCGAATATGAATATGGCTTAAATGGATCCAATTAGAACACATATCTCTTATATATGTCCTATTATAACAAATTTTCAAGTGATCTAATTTCCATCGACATTCCGTCCACCTATCAAAATGGTATTAGGTTTTAAATGAAAGTATGAATCGGTGAACCTTCGCTCTCTTTGTCAGTTGTGAGTGATTTGTGTTAATGAGCTGGCAGATCTCATCGACATTATTCAAGTTTTGTCTTCCTGGCTCTAATTAAAATTTGTTCGACTTTTAATTTGGATGGGAAGTGAGTTTCCAGTTTCCACGGTTAATTAAGAAAAGTGAGCAAGAGTTTTGACTTTTAAAACCATTAATTCTACTCATTCAAAATAAAATGGAGAGTAGCTTTTTCAGTACCTGTGTTTTGAGCTGAAATCAAATAGCCACCTTAATTTTTAAAAATATCGCAAATGGTACCTGTGGTTATCAAATAAACTCACTTGATACTTCTGTCAAAATTCTGTTAGTTTTTTTAACAGAGTGCTACGTCACCCTTACACGTGACGTGGTACCTGTGGTTTCAAGGTACCACGTGGCATGGTACTTGAGTTTTTAAGTGCCACATCAGATTAAATAATATTAAAATTATATAATAAAAAAAAGAAAAAAAACGAAAATTAAAAAAACTTAAAAAAAAAACTTGCGTCTTAAANCTGAAAAAACAAAAGAAAACCCATCGTCATTCTCCTCTCCTCTCCTCTCCCCCAACCCCTAGGTGTTTGCAGACCCACATTCTCTTTTTGCAATCCATTTCTACCAGCGACTGAATTTGACTAGTGTGTAGCCCAGGATGTAAACCTTTCCCCTGCCTCTTGGAATCCTAATTCCAATTGAACGAAGAAAAATACATCCACCTCTTCTTGTTTCGTTATTCCAGTTCCTCACCCAAGCTTGCAGATAATTCAAATTATAGGATGGGTAGCCCAAATTCATTACTTGTTGAATTAGGGCTACTCATCCTAGAATTTGAGAGGGACGGAGATGGCGACGGCGTTGAGAGAGACGGTGACGGCGACAGCAACGGCGACGGCGTTGAAAGAGACGGTGACGGTGACGGCGACGGCGTTGAGGGAGAGGGATGGCAAAGAAAGAATGTGGGTCTGCAAACATCAAAGGGGTTGGGGGAGAGGAGAATGACGATAGATTTTCTTTTGTTTTGTTTTGTTTTTTTTTTTTTTTTTTTTTTTGAAGACATAGGTTTTATTTGAAGTTTTTTTAATTTTCGTTTTTTTTTTTTACATAATTTTAATATTATTTAATATGATGTGGCACCCAAAAATCCAGGTACCACGCCACGTGTAAGGATAACGTGGTACTCCGTTAAAAAAATTAACGGAATTTTGACAAAAATATCAAGTGAGTTTATTTGATAACCACAAGTACTATTTGCGATATTTTTGAAAACTAAGGTGGTTATTTGATTTTGGTTCAAAGCACAGGTACTGAAAAAGTATTTAACCCCTAATTAAAATTTGTTCGACTTTTAATTTGGATGGGAAGTGAGTTTCCAGTTTCCACGGTTAATTAAGAAAAGTGAGCAAGAGTTTTGACTTTTAAAACCATTAATTCTACTCATTCAAAATAAAATGGAGAGTAGCTTGATCCCTTGAAGGGGGCATTTTGTCATGTCCCAAGTCAAACCATAGGGATAATTTAATTTCACGAGCTAGCTAGCATAGTGGACCATCTCGTTAATTAAAGGCCATTTATTTTCCCTAGCAAATCATTTTCCGGCCACCGTTGCTCCTTTTTGAAGCAAAAAGACTGTCTTTTTAAAATTAAAATTAAAATTAAATCAAGCATTGAACACCACCCAACTTTCAACAGCAAAAGAAGGGACGGTGGGAGGAGATTATAATACATAGTTCCCTCTTTGATGGCTATCTTAACGACACCCTCGAGTCCTTATGAGTAAGGGTTTGTTTGGATTTGCGATTTTAAAATGTGTAATTAAAAATGTGATTTTTAACAACATAATTAAGCGTTCGACAAAATTACGATTTAACCTTTAAAATTTAGTATTTTTTTTTAAAAAAAAAATTACTTTAATCAAAACCTTACTTTAATTAAAACTAGCTCATAATCCGCGCTATGCGCGGGATTCTTCATTATATATATTTCACGCAATATTTAATGCAATCAAATTAATCATCTACTATCATATTCAATGCTTAATTATTTATTTAATGTTTAAAAATTCAAATGAAGAACATCTCAACAAAAATTTAATAAACAAAACGAAAACATAAAAGGAAAAATTGCGTGTTAATAAATAGAGAGATTAATTCATTAACAAAAATAGAGAGATTAATTCAAATGCACTGTAATGAGACCTAGTGAAATGCACGCCGGTATGCCTTTTCTCTCTCTAGCTTCGAAAAACCTAACGGGGGTAACGGTTTGGGCAGCCTTTGTGGTGGCACTTACTGTTCGCCTGTAATCTGTTAGGGAGAAGTTAGAACTAGGCAAGATCGGTTTACATCTGAGCAGTTTTTATCGTTTGTTTTGGTTTGATTCCTCTCTAGAAACCCTAGAGGAGGAGGAAAAGTGTTTCCAGTTTTTTTTCCAAAACTGTGAAAGAATGTTGTAGCTGTGGTGTACTTTCTCGTATAGTATGGCAGATGAACTACCAACACTATGGGAGAAGTTTTCACTGACAGAGGAGGAGGATGAGGAACTATCAATCCAAGGTGTGGAATTGACGAAAGGGGTGACATATGGCTAGTCGTGTGTCCTTGGCAAACTTATAGCAGACAGATTGGTAAGCAGGGAGACGATTCGTACTTTCTTTATACAATGGTGGAAACCCCTCAAGTCTTTCACTTTCAAAATCCTTGGCGATAATCTGTTTTTGATTGAGTTCGAATGCCTAGAGGATAAAGCCAGAGTTTTGGGAGGAAGACCGTGGGATTTTGAGGGTAGCCTATTCATTGTGGAGGATTTTGATGGAATTAAATCTCCATCACAATACTCTTTTGATAAGGCAGCTTTTTGGGTTAAGATGATTAATTTGCCGCTGGCTTGCATGGGTAATGAAATTGGGAGAAAGATTGGTACCTCGGTAGGAGAGGTTGAAGCAATGGATACGGATGCGAGAGGCATGGGATGGGGAGCGTTTTTACGAGTCAAGATTCGAATTGATTTGTCAAAACCTCTCTCGAGGGGGAGAAAAATTAACGTTGAAGGTAATGCTTCATGGGTTACGTTCCAATACGAACGCTTGCCGAAATTTTGCTTCCAATGTGGAGCGATTTGCCATGGAAAAACAGGATGTCCACGGAGAAGCGATTTTAGACAGAAGGAGCAAAACTAGTACGGGCCTTGGCTTCGTGCACCATCACCCACAAGAAGGACTGAGCAAAATCATAATAGAGCCCCAACAAAAAAGGCATAGGCAAGTTCTGCTGATTTCTCTACGCAGGGGCAAGGTTATCGCCAGTCCCAGACCGGCGATGAAGGAGATGCAACCGGAGTTCGTCCGAGGGGGAGAAAGTCAAGGGTGCATTCTCAGAAGGGCGAATTTTCAGGCGAGAATTATGAAGATTTGGACAAGAATCCTGATGATTATGGTGCGAATAATGGAGGATCAAAAAACGGTCATTATGGAAAGCGGCAGAAAATAAATGAGGAGTTTTCAAAAAAAGAAGAAGGAAAATCTGGGGGATCAACCATTATGGGGGGGAGAGATTCTCGGCCTACAGTTATGGAAGGTGTACGTGGCAAAGATATGGAAGGCAAGATGGCTACTTTTCATGAGAAAATTATGATGTATGGCTCGACAGGAAAGGAGGCTCTTGGCGCGGTTGGAAAGGGAAAGGAAGCATTGTTGGGCCAGGGTGATTCTAACATAAGCCCAGGGGGGTATAGGGGCCCTAAAATCTCTGAGGTGGCCCGTTCAATGCAGGAGAACAGTCTGACCAATGGGGGGCTGAAAATTACTAATGTTGTAAGCCCAAAAACGAATTGTACAAAGAAAAGAGATTGGGAAGAAAAGGGGATGGCAAGAAATAATTCCAACCGGAGAGATGAGCCACGGAAAAAAAAGGAACTCGAAAGAAGAGACCAAATTGTTGGAATCAATTCATAAGGGACGCAAAAATGTTTCTGTTAATTCAAAGAATGGATCGAGGATGGCGGAGGCTACTTGGCAGCCCCGCCGACCGCAATGAATATACTTAGTTGGAACTGTCGAGGGCTCGGGAACCTTCGGACAGTTCGAGAGCTTTGCATGATAGTGAAGCAAAAGACGCCCGCTATGGTTTTCTTATGGAAACCAAACTACGGAAGGATAAAATGGAATCCATTCGATACAAATTAGGCTATTCTAGTTTGTTTGTGGTGGAAAGTGTGGGAAGAAGTGGAGGCATGGCATTATTTTGGAGAGATGATTTGGACGTGAAAATTCAGAATTTTAGCCAACGCCATATAAATGGCGTGCTTAAAAATACGGGGGATGGAATTGGTTGGAAATTTACCGGTTTCTATGGTCACCCTAATGCATCAAAACGGTGTGAAGCATGGGCATTACTTAAACACATTGCCCAATTGGAACCGCTGCCGTGGGTGTGCATATGTAATTTCAACGAAATAGTGTCAGCCTCAGAAAAGTGGGGAGGAAGAAGTCGCTCAAATAATCAAATGATGGCCTTCCGACAAACTCTAGAAGATTACGGTCTTTCCGATCTTGGTTATCGGGGTCCAAAATTTACTTGGAGTAATTGTCAGGATGGGGTGAATTTCATTAAGGAGCGGCTGGATAGGGGGTGGCCAATTCCGAATGGAAGGACCTATTCCCGGATTGTGAAATTATGGTGGATGCAATTGTTTGGTCTGACCATGCCCCTCTTTTTTTGTACTTGAACGGTCAAGCAAGGAGAAGGCGGGGTCGGAAAAATTTCAGATATGAGGAAAGGTGGATTCTAGAGAAGGGCTACACGGAGACTATAAAAAAAGTATGGGAAGGTGATATGGAGATGGGCTCGGGCTGGGCCAATATTGGGTCCAAGGTGGCTAGATGTCAACATGATTTGTGGTGTTGGCAAAGAACTTGTAATGGATCCATGCAGGAACGAATTGATGGGCTGAAAAATCAACTAAAGGAACTCCAAAACAGGGAGGATTCCGGGGCTGGAGAGGAGATATTGGCTGTGAAGGAGCAGCTGGAATCATTGCTAGATCAATCGGATACAATGTGGAGGCAATGTGCAAAAGTTGACTGGTTGAAGGGTGGAGATTGAAACACCAAATTCTACCACGCCTGTGCGAATTCACGCAGAAAAACCAATCATATTTCCAGCATTTTGGACGGAGATGGGCATGTTTTTTTCACACATGAGGAGGTACAAACGGCTTTTATTGATTATTTTAAAAGTTTGTTCTCTTGTGGCAGTGATGGGGATATGAGCACATGTTTACAATCTATGGAGAGTCGTGTAACGGAGGACATGAATAATGTTCTCCTAAAAGATTTCACGGCAGAGGAAGTCCATCATGCTTTGTTTAGTATGGCTCCTTTGAAAGCCCCAGGTCCGGATGGGTTACCAGCAGATTTTTTCCAAAAAAATTGGAGTATTGTGGGGGAGGATATTTGTCATGCTATTATTGGTACGCTTAATTTTGGATCTATGCCCTCTTTTTTAAATATGACGAATATTGCGCTAATTCCCAAAGTAAAGGATCCTAAGTGTGTGACGGATTTTCGGCCTATTAGCCTATGCAACGTCATGTACAAGATAATTTCAAAAGTTTTGGCAAATAGGTTGAAAAAATTATTGCCCAATATTATTTCACCTGTCCAAAGTGCTTTTGTTCCAGGGAGGCTAATAACGGATAATGTGATGGCTGCGTATGAGATTCTACATACAATGCACACTCAAATGAAGGGTAAGAGGGGATTCATGGCCATTAAGTTGGACATGAGCAAAGCCTATGATCGGGTGGAATGGAGGTTTTTGGAAGCGTTGATGGGTCGGTTGGGATTTTCCCGGAGATGGATAGAGCTCATTATGATGTGCGTTACCACAATTCAATATGCCGTAGTGGTAAATGGGACGCCATGTGGCCAGATTATACCATAAAGGGGATTAAGGCAAGGTGACCCTATCTCTCTCTACCTCTTTTTATTATGTGTAAAGGCATTGAGTGCAATGTTGACAAAGGCAAATTATGATGGAACTCTGACTGGTGTGCCTACGTCTAGGGGAGGCCCAAAGATAAGCCATTTATTCTTTGCGGATGATAGCCTACTTTTTTGTAGAGCAAATACTATGCAATGGGGTGTGCTTACTAATATTTTGAGGATTTATGAAGCAGCGTCGGGCCAAAAGCTTAATATAATAAGACTTCGATTTTCTTTAGTAAGAACACCAAAGTGGAGGAAAGGGATGAGATTTTTGAGGTGTCGGGGCTATCTTCTTCTCAGCGGTATGACTCGTATTTGGGGTTGCCCGCTTTGGTTGGAAAATCATGAAGGGTAGCTTTTAAATCCATCACTGATAGGGTATGGAAGAGGCTTCACGATTGGAAGATTAAATTTTTATCTCAATCAGGAAAGGAGATCATTTTAAAGGCGGTGATACAAGCCATACCTACTTATTGCATGAGTGTGTTCCTTCTTCCGAATGGCCTTTGTTCGGAAATAAACGCACAAATGCAAAAGTTTTGGTGGGGTCATTGCGAGAACAAATCATGAGTCCATTGGATGAGTTGGGGGCGTATGGGGCTCTCAAAGGATAGAGGAGGTATGGGCTTCTGTGATTTCTCTAGTTTTAATAAGGCTTTGTTAGCTAAGCAGGCTTGGAGATTATGGTCTCATCCGGATAGTTTGGTGGCACAAATTATGCGATCAAAATATTACTCGGGTTTATCTATATTGGAGGCGAAAATGGGTAAGAATCCATCGTTTACATGGAGGAGCATTCTCAGTTCTTGTGATTTACTTCGAGAGGGCTTAGTTTGGCAAGTGGGGAATGGAGCTACTGTCCGTATTTGGAAAGACCGGTGGATTCAAAACCCATCATCTTATAAGATAATTTCTCCCCCAACAATGCTGAGTCCGGAAGCAACAGTTAGTAATTTAATTGATGGGGCCACAAACTGGTGGAATATTTCTCTGTTGGAAACTTTGTTTTCAAGGGAGGAGGTTGATATGATCCAAGCAATCCCGATTAGCTGTACAAACTGGGAGGACGCCCAGATTTGGAAAGGAACTAAGAATGGCGTCTTCTCTGTGAAGAGCGCTTATCACATGCAAAAGGAAGCTTCTTCTATGGCCATGGCAGGGAGCTCATCTTGTGGGGAGGATAGCAAAGTCTGGAAGAAGATTTGGTTGTTGCCGGTTCCTAATGTAGAAAAAAACTTCCTGTGGCGTGCTTGTAACAACATCCTCCCAACCCACAAGAATCTTTGTCGGAGAAAAATTATTGCTGAGGCAACGTGCCCGTTGTGTGATCAAGCAGTGGAATCGGTGTTTCACTGTCTATGGCGGTGCCCCGCTGCCATGGATGTGTGGAGTATGGGCTCAAAAATTTTTCAAAAAAGTTTTTTCCAAGGACCAGATTTTCTGTAGGTTGTGGAAGGTTTATTTATGAAATGTGACCAGGAAGAGTTGCTGAAATTTTCTGGTCTGGTAAGGCGTATCTGGCTACGGAGAAATGATGTTCTTCACAGCGGAAAATTCACTCATCCTAACACCATGTGGCAGCAAACTCTCAGTTCAATACAGGAGTTTGCGTTGGCACAAAAGCAGGAGCAACATTCGGAACAAACAAATGGGCCTCACATGGTCACTCGGTGGCAGGCTCCAACTTCGAATTGGTGTAAGGGAAACTGGGGCGCGGCAGTGAGCAATGAATCAGGCAAAATGGGCTTGGGGGATGTGCTTCGGGACTCTTAGGGTAACCTGGTGGCTGCAAAATGTGTTTCTCGTCCAGGACGTCTTGCTCCAGCGGCGGCAGAAGCAATGGCGGCAATGTTGGCGATAAAACTCTGCGGAGAAGTGGGTTGCTCGAGGGTTCATTTTGAAGGGGACGCTAAAGGTGTAATTGATGCTGTCAATTCTCCAGAGGTAAATAATAGCTGGATGGGACAAGCTATTGAGGATATCTGAGTGAAGCTCCAACTTCTGGCAGACTGGAAGTTCACTTTTGTGAAGCGAGAAGGGAACATAGCAGCCCATACCTTAGCAAAGTATGCGCTGACGAATTGTATTTCTGATAGTTGGCATTTTGTGCCTCCTAATTGTATCCAAGAAACTCTAGTGTCAGAGCACTCTACTTTAACACTATGAATTTTTCAATGAGAATTCGTATTTTTCTTCAAAAAAAAAAAAATAGAAAAAGAAATGATCAAAAACCGGTTCAATCTTACGCACTCTTTGAACGGTTCAATTATTAAATTAGAATTCTAAGAGGGATTTAGGCTATTTTATTTATATATATATGACCTTTAATTTTAGTTTAATTTATATATTAAAATATTATTGGTATGAGGAAAAAAAAAAGGTTAAGAATAATTACCTCCAAGTTGATTTTTTAGGCCAATAGATTTTGTTTTCGTTAATGTTGAAGAGTGGAGAAAGAGAAAGATTGAAGTGGAGAGAAAAATGATGAGAGACGTTAATGTTAGAAAGAGAGAGACGTGGAATGAGAGTGAAAGACTTGAAGAGAAAGAAGAGAGTGTGGAGAGAGAGAGGAAAAAAAGGAGAGAGTGAGAGGGAAACATATGAACGAATTTAAGGTATGAGAAAAAAAAAAAAGGTTAAGAAGAATAATTACCTCCAAGTTGAATTTTTAGGCCAATAGATTTTGTTTTTGTTAATGTTGAAGAGTGGAGAAAGAGAAAGATTGAAGTAGAGAGAAAAAAGAAAAAGAGATGTTAATGTTGGAGAGAGAGAGAGACGTGGAATGGGAGTGAAAGACTTGGAGAAAAAACAAAAAGAGTGTGAAGAGAGAGAGGGAGAGGGAAATATATGAACGGATTCAAGGTATGAGAAAAAAAAAAGGTTAAGAAGAATAATTACCTCCAAGTTGAATTTTTAGGCCAATGGGAGTGAATGAGACGAATTCAAGAGAGAGACGTTGAATGAGAGTGAATGACTTAGAAAAAAAAAAAAAAGAAAGAGACAGACGTTGAGAGAGAGGATAAATGAGAGATAAAGAGAGAATAAAAATATAAACCGGTTAATTTTTAAATGTTCGGTTTTTAAAATAATGAGTTAAAAAATCAGTTTAGTCTTTTTTTTAAAAAAAGAAAAAGTTTACGTCACATGTCACGATTTGAAGGCATTTCAAAAGAAGGTTTCGGCTATTATATACGATATATATGATTTGATGTGTATTATTTGTTTCCTTATTTAATTTGGACATTGATAATGCTTAATTTATGAAATAATTTATATTTGAAAAACTCTTTAAATATAATTAAATGTAATTAATTATGCTAATTTAATTTGATTTTTACTTTAATTTTAAAATTTAAACATATAATTTTTGTTATAAGTTAAAAGGAACTCTTTAAGGGTCCGTTTTGGAGTGCATTTTTTTAAAAATGATATGCATTTTTAAACCAAATCGCAATTTTGAAGTGTTTGGGGCTGCGATTTTAAAAATGCAAATTTTAAAATCTTGAAAAAATCAGCGATTTCAATAAGCTGACTAGATGGTGCTTATTTGAAAAAGTGAGAATTTAAACCAAAATCACGATTTCACTTTAAAAAATATTCAAGGCAAGATTTACCTATTTGTTCTGAAATCGTAATTATATGCTAATTTTACTCAAACACTCGATTGATAAAAAAATACTTTTTAACATGTTTTACCAAACGCCTGTACGATTTTAAAAAGTGGCGATTTCAAAAACACAATTTCTAAAAACGTAATTTTTAAAATGGCAATCCCAAACAGGCTCTAAATAAAAAAATTAAAACTTTGTTCCTATAAGTATATATGATTTAAAATGAATAGTATAAAGAAAAAAAAAATTAGCAAGAAGAATACATGAATTATAATATAGTCAACGTAATTAATGACGCTAATTAATGACATGTGGATTATAATGAAATATAATTAACGCAATTAATGACCTATTTTTTTTAAGAAAAAACTGTTTATATATATTTATAGGATCTGGCTAACATGCTGTTAAAAAATTGAATGGTGAGGATTTAGTTAAAATAATTGAAAGGTTCAGATTTGTCATAATAAATATCAATTTTCTCTCTCATCCATTACTTCATTTATTTATTGGCATTTATTATGATAAATCTAAACCCTTCAATTACTTCAATGATTTATTATGATAAATCTTCACCATTCAATTTATAACAGCATACATGCTATTATTTCAATAACAGCATATAAGCCAGATCCATATTTATATTATTTGTTTACTTATTTGATTAGGACATTAATAATACTTAATGTATTGAATAATTTATATATAGAAAACTCTTGAAATATAATTAATGCGATTAATGACGCTAATTAATGACCCGTTTTTTCTTAAAAAATTGGTTCACTCTTAAAAAGCTGGTTTAACATTACAATAAAAAATGTTCACGCCACATATCGCAATATTAAGGCGATTATGAGAGTAATTCGGCTTTTATATATATGATTAATTAGTTACATCAATCATTTATCATGTAACGTATTTTAATAGTAATTTAATTTTTATTTTTTTAAAAAAATAACTATTATTAAAAAAAAGGGGAAACTTCACTTATTCCCCCTGAACTTTCACTGTTTTTGCAGATACTCCCACAATATTCAAAAGCTCTCACTTAGGTGTATCAAACTTTGGTTTTCTCTCACTTTGCCCTTTCCATACAGAAAATTCTCTGCAATTTCAATTTTACTCTTGACTCCATAACTACACCGTTCCCAAAACGATGCGTAGTTTTGGGGTAAAATTGATATTCTATTAGAATTTTCCGTACGGAAGGGGCAAAGTGAGAGAAAATCAAATTTTGATATACCTAAGTGAAATGTTTTGAACATTAAAAAATATTTATAAAAGTGACCAAAGTTCAGGAGTAAGTGAAATTTTCTAAAAAAAAAAAATTAAGTAATATAAAATAAATGTAATAAATGATAGTAAGTAAGTAGAGGTGTTAACCCTCATAAAACCGTACAAGGATCCTCTCCATTTGAAGGCAAATGGAGAAGAGCCGGTCCTCTTAAAAGTGAGGACATTATGGTTTTTTTGGATTTACATTTAAATGCAAATGACCATAATGCCCTTGCATTTAGGAGGACTGGCTCCTCTCCATTTGAAAGCAAATGGAGAGGATCCAGGTCCCATAAAACCTTGGTTATGAGTGTCATCTGTCGGAGTCCAACACCCCGTCCCTGAATGCATTGAATCTCGCATGCTTTGCTGAAGATTCCTCAACTATTTTTTGGTGGTGGGACCTCTCAATAATAATTCAGTACTTGCCGCCCGTATTATGAATTTATGACAAGTTTTTTTTTTTCTTTAAATAATAATAATATTTCATATAACTTGAATTAATTTTAGGAGAATTGGCTCCTTCAATTTTTACGCAATTTTATAAATCTCTTATACTTTAAAATCTCTTATTTTAGACCCTTAAACTTTGAATTATCTTTAATTAGAACCATTCTATTAATTTTAGCAGTTAAAAATACAAAAAAAAAACTAAAATATCCATAATTTTTATTTTTTTAAAATAAAAAAATGTTTTAAAAGTTAAAATTTTATACAAAAGTCAAAGATATAAACGTCATGTAACATTCAAAATTTGACAGAGGGATCTACATTGAGAGTAATTAAAAGTTTAAGAGTCTAAAGTGAAATTTTAAAATTTGAGAGGAGTTTGTAAAATCATGTGAGAATTTAGGGGGTCGAAATGAAATTTCCCCTTAATTTTATTTTCTCCACATGTAAAGCCCGAATTTCTAATTCAAAATATATTTTTTTTCTTATGCAAATTAACTTACTAATTAATTTATTTACCCTCCACTGCAAAGGGTAAATATTTATATTTTAACGGAATTTATTTTCCTGCAAAGGGCGGCAGTGGGGTGGCTACTAGCTAGCTAGCTGCATCCCTTGCCCACCTCTTAGAGCATCCACAGCAACCTCTTCAAATTTTCCTCTTCAAAATAACAAAAAGTACACATTTTGTTATTTTAACAACTCACATTTTTAGAACACACTTTTCAGCTTCTCTACTTTAACAATTTACTTTCACTATTTCATTAAAATATTATTTTTCAAAGATTTGTTTATTCTTTCTCTAACTTTTATATTTTTGAATATTTAGATTTTCCTAATAGTCTATTTTACGAATATTTATCTTATTCTAATGGTAATATTTTTTAAAATTTGTAATTTTTTTAACTGTCATATTTTTTACTGTGTCTTATCTTAGCAATCATATTTTCAAAAATTTTGTCTTATCCTTATGTCTGTGACAGAGAAGGACCTGATCATGCACCAAGATTCAAAGATTCTGTCTTTTCAAAAAAAAAAAAACATGATTCAAAGCTTCTGTGAATTTCAACGGTGAGATCTTTGAAAGCCCAAGGTAAGATTGCAGGAAAACACTGAGAGAGGAAGATTGCAGGAAAGAGGGGAAAAAAAAAAACAAGACCTGTGGAAAGAAAAAAAAAAGAGAGAGAGAAAAAGAAAAAAGAAAAAAGGAAAAAGGAGGAGAAAGAAAATATAGTTGTTTAAAGAATAGAGAGTGAATAGTAATTGTTAAGTTTGAATAAATATTATTCATAGTGTTAAGTTTTTTGTTAAAATGAAGAGGCTGAAAAGTGATGTTTTTAGCTCTTTTTGTTAAATGGGCTCTTCAAACTAACAAAAAAATGTATTTGAAGAGCCTGCAGTGAGTGCTCTTATGGGGTTGATCTCCACATCTGCACATCTAGTATCTCGTTAGTGTTTTTAAAATAGGTAAAACTGTCATTTTAATTATTTGAACAATTTTATTCCGCTAAAATATACTAATAGGATACTTTTTATTTCAAATAAAATAAAAATATTCACAATCTGAGAAAAAATTATAATATTAAGAAGGAATTTGTAAATGGGTAAAAAACCTGCAAAATTATATATATATTAATGCCAGCCGGTGGTGATAGCTGTTCTTATGGTTGTCTTAATATATGTTTTTTTTATTTTTTTGTTTAACATGTTTGTACAAGAGAAGAGATGAAGATTCAAATGAATGACCTTCATTTTATTAAGCGTGATCCTAACCGATTGAACTACCTCTAATAGAGTTAATATATGTTGGTGACGTCAAAGTGGCAAATTAAAGAGACAGGTAGCTAACATTTAGGTAAACACGTGACGTTGTAAGGCGACTATACATATATACACACTTGACTCTTGTAATAAGTCCAAACGACAAGTTGGCCAGTGGGGGAAATAAAGCTTACGTACAAGGCATGTCACTGGGGCCGGGTTTTACTTGGTCCTCATATGTGTATATATATAACACGATTCCTTTAAATAAGAGTTTTTGGCTTCTTTTTGTTTATAATAATGAACGAAAAGAGATGGTCCACTTTAGCTGTTGACCCTAGCTATACATCAGTTTCACCGTATCATGTCAAGATTCCAAACAAAATTAAAATATATTTAGTACGTATGAACAGCCTAAACTCGGTACGTACACTCCAATATTTGGGCATTTCCTCTGATGCAACAGGCCCACTTTTCCCGTTTTAGTCATGCGCGGCTACGTAAGTATGTAGACGGGTTGGGTGTAGAAAACGATAGAGCCATTGACATTAGAAAAAGAGGTGGTATGGGATTTTTCTGTTTTATCTTTATTTTTGTGAGGTTAGAGATAAGATAAGAGTATATATAATGTATATATGAAGGAGATGTTTTTGAGAAATTTGTGAAGAGTTTTCTTAGTAATTAATGTTATAAGTTTTCTTAAAGTCATTCCGAATGTGATGTGACTTTTAAAATAACCAATAGATCAAAACTCAATAAATCACATCTCAAATTCAACGATAATTTTAAAAGTCACATCATATTCGGGATAACTCTAAGAAGACTTTAAAAAGCTTTATAGCATTACTCAATAAATAAGTAGGGAAAGTTTTAAAATATTTGAATTGATCTCTCAAGATCGAGTTAGTTAATTTCTCACGTTTAACGCGCGGGACCGATGGTCCCCCGTTCCCCGTCCCCCTCCACGCGGCTGCAGGCAAGATGTGAGCTTTTTGTTTTTCTTGATGTCCAAACACGTAGAGAAAGATAAGGTCAAACAGTAAAGTGCAGTTAGGGCAGGGCAAGGAAAAGGCAAATTTCATCTTTGTTTGCAAAACGGATATGGGCCATACACGTAGCTAGAGAGATCATGTGATGAAAATTAATATTCGTTTGTTCGATCGCCAGCAACACAGCTTAATTTGTCTCAAATTACGATGTTGGTGCTGAGTACCTCTCACACATATGTACACACAGTGTCTTGGCCGAAGCATAGTTGTTCTTGTTTTCAGACACAGATCGAGAGAGAGAGAGAGAAGGGCATATATATACATACGTACATATAGAAGGTTGCTGGCCAACCACAACTAACTTTCAAAGGGCGTGTGAGAAAGTTAGTTCGAGATAAGATGCAATAATTGACGAGTATGGAGACTTAATTTCTACACTTCTATCTATGCTAAAACACGTACACCGTCCACTACTTCACCCTCAATACCTGTGATCTATATAATTCTACACCTATATGTATTCTAAGGATATATATATATGTTTGTTTGCTCCGTAGATTAGGTTAAAAAATAAGTATAGCTCTCGTACAATTAACTAGATGATATGGATAGTAAAAATTAAGTCTTGGATCACAGCAAGTAATATTGTTATTGGTTTTTTTATTTTTTATTTTTTATTTCTGTGTTTGTTTCTACCGATTATTGAGTAGTGAGTATAGAAGCAAGTAGTTTTTCTCTTGTATATATATATATTGGTTCTTGATCGCCAGACTCCAATCTATTACTGTTTTGCATGAACAAATGAACCCAAATGATCAATATTATATATATGCAACCTAAAACTAGCCCTCTTGTAAACCTTTTTCCTAATATTTTTAAGGAATTAATATAGTAATTAATTATTCGATCAACAAAAAAATTAGGTTGCTTGTTAAATGGGATAGGACCACACGGCACGAGACACATGGAAATATTACACACGTTAATTTAAAAGAGATATCCCCACACCCCATGCACACTGCGCAGACTTGTAATTTAAGATTTATGAATATTTTTAAGAAATATTATGAGACGCAACTAGCTATAAGAATCGGTCTCCTATACCAGAGGAGAAAATAAAGAAACGCAATCCTCTCAAGACTGAGAGACAGAGAGACAGGGTTGGGAGAAAGCTAGACGACTGACAAATGGGAAGAAGCCCTTGTTGTTCTAAGGAGGGCTTGAACAGAGGCGCATGGACAGTTCAAGAAGACAAGATTCTCTCAGAATTCATTACAGTCCATGGAGAAGGAAAATGGAGAAACCTACCCAAAAGAGCTGGTCTGAAAAGATGTGGTAAGAGCTGCAGGCTTCGCTGGCTCAATTATCTGAGACCAGACATTAAGAGGGGTAACATCTCACCCGACGAGGAAGAACTCATCGTTAGGCTTCACAAGCTCTTGGGGAACAGGTTTAATAAACTGATTTTTTTTTTTCTATTTTTAAATTATGTTGCGCTTGCGATTATTTAATAATGTTTTTGTCTTTTTTGGTCCTTTTTTAGATGGTCTTTAATAGCGGGGAGGCTTCCAGGGCGAACAGACAATGAAATAAAGAACTACTGGAATACAAATCTAGGAAGAAGAGTTGAAGAGAGACGAAGCAGTAGTACTACAGCTCAAACTTCTTCTAAGCATTCAAGCCACTCCAATGAAAATAATTCGAAGCCACGTGCACCCACCACGGTCTCATCGTCGCCGGCGAAGGCGAGCATGGGGCCGTATGCGATCCGGACCAAGGCATTCAGGTGCTCCAAGGTACGTATCACCCCGCAGTCAAACACGTGCGAGAATTTTGAAGACAAAGTATGGCCAGCAGGGCACCCAATGGCCGACGGTCATAATTATCCAACAAATAAGACCTCTACAGGCAATGAGCTTTTATCGTTTCCTTGTGGAGAAGACAATATGAATATTAGTCCCTCGTCGGATTTCACGATGAATTTCAACGTGGGAGACATCTGCTTGTCGGATCTTCTCAACTCGGACTTTTCAGATATGTGTGACTTCAATTACGGGGACGACAATATTAATGAGGAAGTGCTGCAAGATTGGAGTAGTGTCAGCAATGGCGTTCAACCCAATTTCCAGTCTTTCCCTTCACTTCTTGGTTCTGGAGAGCAATGGCTGGGAGAATGATTGAGTCAAATATCTGATTCTTATGAATAAAAATAGTGGCAGTTTTGTTCTAGCTTTTGATCTCCGGACCTCATTACACTGTAACGTTAATTTATGGCTGCCACTTTTCAGTGACTCTGTGAGTGAGTACTGTAACAATTATTACTACTGTATTTATCTAATTCTCATGATCTGGTGATCGATGTTATATATATATATAGCTTATTAAACAAACAATGGATTAAAATTCCTACAAATTATTATTTTTTTTAATAAATTTTGTAAATTCAGTGCCAGCTTTTAGCTCAAAGCTAGTCAATCATATCCGCAATAAGAGTTGGTCTTCTTCTTGCTCCGGGTGGAGAATTTGCATTTGTGGCTTTTGGTGAAGCTGTTAATCAGGTTTCCCTTCTCATAAACTAAAGTTTTGTCTGCAAGACTTGGTGGTTTGCATTTAGCAGATTATTCTGCTTTACTAAAATTTTATACCATATGCTAGCATTGAATTTACATAATTTATGAACTACCTAAATTTTTGTCTTTTTGCGATTATTTGTTTTGTGTTATTCCCATCATAAAAATAAATGATGTGAGATCCTTATTCACAAACAAAGACAGAATTGGGGGTATTAGCAGGGACTATGATCTCCCCAAATAACAAGAAAATATATATATTTAAGTTATTTTTTGCTAATTGGTTTCTCTCCAAATTTTTCTTGGCCCTGGGTCCCCCTCAAATCCAAAGTTGATTTTGTCCTTGAACCACAAATAAATAAATAAAAATTAATTTTACTTTCCATTTAAATTAAAGAAAAGTATACGGTCACTTTGGAATACGGAGATGCAGAACCTTCCAATATTGGACTTTATAAACCTGCAGCTATGTACTGTACATCAGAATCACTAAGTTGGAAGACGGAGGTCACAAGGTTCGAATCCTCCCTCCCCCTTCCCTTGTGTGAACATGTCAAAAAAAAAAAAAAAAAAGAAAAAAGAATCACTAATCAGGTCCTTAATTAGGAGAAAACCTAGAAAAAAAAAAAAAAAAACATGTGGGAAGGAGTTCTCCTACTTTCCCCCGCCTTTATTTATTTATTTTTTTTTCCTATCAGTCTAGTTGCTTTGGTCATCCATTTACTTATGCTGCGCTGCCTCCGTCCGCCCTTCATCATGCTGCGCCACTCAATTTGCCTCACTGGAATCGGTTGGGCTTTAGATCTAGTCTACTCAACTGATTTCGCTCAGCTACGCACTGGCCAACTGATGTGGATCAGATAGCCTCAGAGTTTATGAAGACAAACAGGAGTGACGTAAGCATGAAGACACCCCGGAGGATGGTGACACGCTCACAAACTCGAAGGATAAGAGAACACCGTTCGGACGGCCCCTCAGTCCGTCCGGACCCGTAGCTTTCCAGGAAGCTTCTAGAACGCGCCGTTCGCAGGCCATTCGATCCCCGTCCGGACGGACGGGTTACTTTTAGAGTCTCGTCCGGACGGCCACTTATCCGTCCGGACGCTTAGCCGTGTTTTGGCTTAAACCGCCTTTTTAATTACTTTTCCTTATAGGACTCTGTTTTGGTTTACTTTTCCTACTAGGATGTATAATCCTAGTTTATGTTAACCTCTTTTATGCTTTAGCCTCTAAGCCTATAAATACAGGCTTAGACCATTTGAAAAAACAATTCATTATTATTATTGAGTTTGTTTAATAAGAATACTCAGAGTTGAGTTTCTTGGTTCTTTTTTCTTCAGGCTTTAGATAGCATCTTTTGCTTAGAGAATATTTCTTTGATTTTGTGATAGCATCACAATCTTAGGAATATTTATCCCTTCTGCTTACTGTTTTCTTGATTATTTGCGTTCTAATCCTGCATCACCAACCGTGCTCCATGGCTGCCCATTGGCACAAAACAGCTCCATATCGTCCACTATGCATGCGCAGGCCAGTGTGCTTCACCTCCATCACCCCGGATGTTGTAGTTGTTTGCTGGCTTTTTTTATTGTGTTTTTTTAAATGATGGGTTTGACTTCTCTTTAGATCTACTTTCATGAGCGATCTTTGGGGGTGAAGGTTTTTAATTTTATCCTGGCCTTTAAGTCGAGGAGAATTGGTTTTGTTGTGAGAGTTTTACTCCCATGGTTGAAAAAATAAAAGTTGAGAATATATCTATGTATTAAATTGAATCGGTCTGGAGTAGATCTATTCTATAAATAAAGTTTGGACATGGTTTATTGAATGTTGAAGTTATAGATATAACTTGATTGTAAGATTTTTATGTTTATCTCTATGACGTTATAATTTCATAACTTTGACTATAATTTAATATAATTTTATGCTCGATCTTGATTTTTTTTTAAAGAATGAATACGAAAGATTTTCATAAAAAAGAAAAAAGAAAAGAAGAATCAACTCCTTAATTTATAGACTATATTATAATTTAAAGTATATATATAATTAATATATTGTCACGTTATCCAAAAAATTGTAATAATATGGTATATATATATACTTTTATAGTTTTATTTTGGGAAACGCATCGTCACTCTTCGCATATCAATCATAGATGAAGGTGTAGTGTAATGGTGTGGCATAGCGGAGAGGGAATTATCAGTGTCTGTCAATGTGTCTCTTTCCGGTAGTACTTTCAGATCTTTCATTCTCATTTTCTTCCTGTTATTAGGACAACATGGGTCCCAGTATTGCTCGTTCAACGGCCAATTCTTGCTGATAATCCACTGGATGGACCTACTCCTGCCCGCGTTATTCGTCAACAATCCCACAGAGTCACTAATCGTGGGTCAATCTAATTAAATGCTCCGGAGCCCACTCTTTTATTTATGAGAAATGGAATATACTGTCAGCGGGTCCTGTGCCACCTCAATTTTCGTGATCGGCTCCAGCAACAGCAAGCCTAACTCCGATCCCACAGGGATCACGATCCCTTTGGATTTTTGTTATCTTTTTTTAGCCCATATGAATTTCTTATTTCTTATCCTTTTTCAATTTTTCTAAAAGAAGGTGTTTCCTTTTTAGAGATTCTTTTATTATTATTATTATTATTTTAAAAAAATTTAGCTAAGTTACTTAAAATTTATGTGAACAATCATTTTACACATATTAGTTTCATATTAAGAAAACGAGAACAGCCCATATAAAGAATGGATAGTTTATGGGTGCTAACCGTTAAGTCTCACATCGATTACTCATTGTGTTAAACTAAATTTTTTAAGCAATTACAAGAAAACGTCAAATTGACTTGCTCTTTTAAGGTGATAGCACAAATGTGACTATTACCTTACTTATGAGTGTTATATCCCGAATTTATTACTTTTTAGATGAAACTAGATTCTTGGGTTACTTATTTTTAAGGGACTAATATTAAAATGCACTCAAAACACACATCAACTGATATAAAGTTAATTTGATAAATAAGTGTAAAAAATAACATTTTCTGCCTGAATAAATTAGTCAAATAAAAAAGAGTGCATCTAAAAATTTGACTCTTATATGTGCAACTCCTAGCTGTACAAGTACAAATGATCGAGTTGATGCAAAATGTTTATAAACCATTGAATTTATAGGTCTTTTTAATAAAAGTTGATCCAATAATTTATTAGCACTCCGTATCAGCCCATGGCCATATAATTTTCTTTGCCTTCTCTCATTGAAGAGTAAATTGTAGAGGATTCAAAAACCAGTAGTTGGATCTAATTAATCCAATAGGAAGTAAGAAAAATATCACGTGAAACATGTAAGCCATATCAATGTCGATCTTTGTTCAAAATATTATTTAATGTTGTCAAGTCAATCGTTGTTTTGGCCCCAAAACCACCTTTACACATCTCCGTTACGTTCAAGAAATGATTATAAATATTATAAAATAGTGAAGGAGAAAAATGTATCCAAAATATTATCAATGAACTCATTCCGATTCCTATTATTATTTTTTTAATATTTAAAATATGAATTATTTAAGCCAACTATGTCAGCCTCATAGTTATAAAATGGGCCGTACGCAAAAGATTATTAATTAAGACGGCCATTATAAAAGAATAATAGTACGTAATATATTAATGATTGTAAACTTTTAGGTTAACCAAATAAGGAAAAGTCTATATTAATAACGGGAAAATGCTAGGGGTTCTTTTCCTAGTATTCTCTTAGCGTTTTTTGAGTTTTACGTATAATATGATTTAAGAAAAAATGAAATTGTAATGGCCTCCACCACCGATTTTTTTAGGAATTAGCACCAAATTTGAGGCATTAGCACTAAATTTAGGTTAATCAAATCCATTTTGGGTGATACCATTCCTAAAGGGTTAACCTTCCACCCTTAAGTTTTAGTTTTGAATCCAAAAACAAGTTTTAAAGCATTAGAACCTAAATATTAACTCATAAAAATTAATATGTTGGCAAAAAAAAGGTACTACAATTTTATTTTTTCTTAAATCATGTTATACGTAAGACTGAAAGAATGCTAGGAGAATACTAGGGGGAGAACCCCTAGCAAACCCCATTAATGACGAGACTTAACTCTTTATTATTGCTCACAAAATTCCAGCCAAATCTTGATGCATCCTTTATAATTATTTTCTTCATAATTTGAGGTAAGGCAGTAATCGAGTCAAAGAGAGTTGAGCTTTAAAATTTTAAGATTTGCTCATTTACGAAGATGTTTATTCAAGCCAAACTCGAATTTGTTGAGAATACTATTTGAGCTGAACTAGGTTTAAGTCAAGCTCAAACTAAGCCATTAAATTCTTTAATGTATGATCCGAGTAGAATTCAAGTCCAAATTTTAGAACAAGTATTTCTAGACATTTATCTATAGTATAAATATAAATATTAAGTAATTTATATTATATATATTACTTAATTACTAATACATACTTAAATTGATATAACTAATTTTTAGTAATAAATTAATATATATTTGTGTGTATATATATACAAAAGAATCATAAGATATAAGAACAAGTTAACGAGTCAGGCAAATGAACTGGTCAAGATTTAAACGACCTGAGCTCGCGAGGCCCTATCAAATTTTATTGAGCGAGTCGGGTATGTATCGTTTATTAAGTGAGCGGATTTCTACAGTATTGAGCTCAAGTTCAAATCGAATTAAACAAACCGGGTATCAAGAGGATTGTCGAACAGGCTGGTTTATTTAGGGCTATAATTTGAGGCATTCAAGGCTACTACTACTCCATTATATATGTTGCTAATTTTTATTTGAAAAGGTTGTACTTCAAAATGAGGGAAATTTATTTATTTTTAATCCAATCAGTATATTAAATCGACATATATTCTTAAAACATGTAATTTCTACATATATTTTTTAAAAAACATGTAATACTCATATGTTTTACTAAGAATTCATGTAAAAATTACATAAAAACATATTTTTCCTTTTTTCGGTTTTTTTTTTTTTCTTTTCAAAACAAAAGTACTAACAAACAACCCAAAACACAAAATACTCAAAACTATTTTCATTTTTATATCCCATATATATATTTAAAAAATAAACAAACAAACAAAAATATCACTAAAAGGCATCAACAATCGGAGCTATACATTGGATTTTGTAATTGTATTATCCTAGTGTGGCAATTACTTTACATCGGAATGGAATGAAAGGGCCATTAATTGATAATTAAAAACAGTAAAAATAAATATCAATATAAATAAAAGCAGATGGCCCGGGGACAATATATATATATCAAACAGATCATATTGCTTGCTATTTCCGTGGCCCTCAAATTAAACGGCTTAGTGGAGTAGGTAGTATCTCTAAATTGTTAACCCTCCAAGCTTTAAGACATTAGAGATTAATAATTTTTTTACAGACTAATAGAATATCAACGAAAATAATATAAAGTTAAAATAAATTACAACAAAACTGTCAATTTCCTGCACTATAATTAGAACGATATATACTAGTTGTTAATTAATATCCACCGAAACTTTTCAACTACTACCACTCACGGCAGTTGAGAATCTATCTCACAACAATGCCCATGGCATTTCCCACTTTTTTCCCCTTAAATTACAACTGCTGTCGGCTGAGTTAAGCAAAACAAAACACTAATCACTTCTAAACATTAATTAGTCAAAATTAATGGAACCCCACATACGTATAGCTTTCTGCTAGAAGGCTCTTGTGTCTGGACAGGTGATGCATCAACATCAAAAGTTTAAAAGAACCTTTTTTTTTTTCATTATTATTTTTATAAATAAAAGAAAAAAGAACAAATTTTTATTTAGAAGTTCTATTAATGTTACTAATCAGTTTGTACCATTCGAATTTATAAGCTATTTTGTTCATAAGCTTATCAATCATATGGAAAGATAAGGCAAAGTGATCATAAACTTTTGTGAGGATTGGATCATCTTGTTTGTCAGTTTATCCTCCACTCGATCTCCAAATCTAAAATAATTAATAGGCCGGTGGTATTATAAGTAGTTAATAATGTCCTAAAAAACCTACATTATTTTTTTTGGAGAAAATGTGTGAAAAATATTATTAATTATCGTGAATGGGATAGAAGACTAATGTAGGGATCCGATCATTATAATTTATTATGGAATATGAAATATGAATTATTTATCCCAACTAGATATATATATCAGCCTCGTGGTTATAAGTGGGCTGTACGCAAGAGATAACATTATTAGGGGTTAAGTTTAATTAATAATATAATATCTTAATTGTCAACCTAATAAAGTCCAAGATTTGGTCCATGCTAGCCGACGACACCTCTGTTAACTCTTATTATTGCCCACCAAATTCTAGTCACATCTTGATGCACCCTTTATAATTCTTTTCTCCATAATTTGACGCCTTAAAAGACTCCAAGAAGAACTCTCCATTATGCATGTTGTTATTTTTTAATTTATTTGAAAATTTTGCACTTTCATTAATTCTGGTTATTAAAATATTTCATAATTGCTCTAAAAACGTGTACGTGAAGAAGTTTAAGAGTATGTTTGAGATTGGATTAAAATGTATAATTTTTAAAGTTAAAAAGAGTTCGATCTTAAAAAAAAAAAAAAAAAAAATTATATAATTTATATCGACGGACCGACGTCAACTGATGTTTATTTGAAAGGAAAATGCTAGGGGTTCTCCTCTAGTGTTCTCCTATCATTCTCTCAGTTTTACGCAGAACATGATTTAAGAAAGAATAAAATTGTAGTGGCCTCCACCACCAGTTTTTTTAGGCATTATGACCAAATTTGAGGCATTAGCACTAAATTTATGATGATCAAATCCATTTTGGGTGATACCATCCCTAAAGGGTTAACCTTCCACCCTTAGGTTTTAGTTTTAAATCAAAAAATAAGTTTTAAAGCATTAGATCATAAATATTAACTCATAAAAATTAATCTGTTGGCATTAGCACTAAATTGAGACATTAGCACTAAATTTAGAATGATCAAATCCATTTTGGGTGATACCATCCCTAAATGGTTAACCTTCCACTCTTAGGTTTTAGTTTTGAATAAAAAAAACAAGTTTTAAAGCATTAGATCATAAATATTAACTCATAAAAATTAATCTGTAGGCAAAAAAAGGTACTATAATTTTATTTGTTCATAAATCATGTTCTACGTAAGACTGAGAGAACGTGATGAGAACATTAGGGGGAGAATCTCTAACAAACCCCTATTTAAAATTACTTTACATTAGATTTTGTGGACCGGCAAGGCTCCTTCCACATAATTACAAAAGAAGGGAAAGGTTAGAAGTGAAACATAATTAATTAACACAAATGAAAGGATCGTTAATTGCTAATCAAAAACAGTATAAAACAAAAGCGATTGCTCAAATGCCTATATAATTAAGGGAAAGTAGAAGGGGGGGGGGGGGGGGGTTGGACAATATCAAAGAGATATAGTGAAATTGCATGCCAAAAGATCAAATCAAACGGGTTGGCGGAGTAGGCAGAATTAATTGTCAACCGTACGTTGATAAAGACAGTTCCAATTAAAGCTTCAAGCTAGAACACTGTACGTGTATTTTTCATGAAGGGTTAACATTATGAGTCAGTGAGGGTGACAATCTTTTCATTATTTTTCAGATGTAGTTGGATATTTATGGCTTCCCATTTTGCATGTAAATAATTAAAATGCATATGAATTTTTTTTTTATGTTTATTTAATACTGATGGAGGAATATAAAATTTTAATAACGTCTATCTCAAACAATTTGCTCGGATCGGAGCAGATAGACCCGGCATCTTCTCTTTTGTAATCGAGCAATAATTCAAGAAATTAGATCAAAACATTAATTACTTCTAGACGTATTGCTTTCACAAGAACATTTCTTTATGAGTCATTATGAGTCAGTCTGCTTAGTGTTTTCTTCATCTTAGGTAAAAATTATTTTATAAAAATTAAGTGAAAAAAATAAGAATAAATTTTTTTTTAGAAAATAATTTTTATATAAAATTAGGATGATACGAAAAAAATATTAAGAGAACGCCTGGTAATCCACAATCATAAATACTTCTGACATCTAGTTATTTTTGGTGCCAATATTTATTGCTGCAACGACAGTTAAGATTTTATGTCTTCTGACTCTTCTTCAATGAATAGTAAGTAATGCAGCTGGGGATTAGTCAAGGCCTTTTTACTGCCTTAATGTGTGGTGTTGTTGGGAGGAAAAAAAAAATTGTTAGAGTTTTGAGGACAGTGAAAGAATAGTGGTAAATTTCGTCCCTAAATGATAACTTAATCGACTGTGGACCATGTCTAATGAAGTGAATGTTACTAGTTTGAATCTCCATTCTCTTTCTCTTACGTGGACATGTAAAAAAAAAAAAAAAGTAGTAAATTTCAAAAGTAAAATAAGGAAGCTTTCTTTACAATAAGTAAAGATTCATTCTTGTTTTCGGTTTTCCTCTACAAAAAGTAACAATCTCTTTTGTGAGGAGCGTCGAATTTAAAATAATTAAGAGTGTTGTATAATTAGTAATTAGAGTGTTCTAGCCTCCTTTTTTTTTTTTTTTTGAAAGACTAATTGTGGTTATCATATTTGAGCGTGACTATTATAGCACATACCCGTTAGGAGTCACACATGAATGGCTTAGACGGTAGAAACCGCAGGCGCTCTTTCAAGTTTGAGTGGCTAAAACTAATCAAGCATATGTGAGAATTTTCCATTGCGGAAATTTAAACTCATGCCTTAGTATATGCCCTGACCACTTAAAATTTTTCTTAAACCATGAACCACCACCCTTAATAGTTGTTCGTTTTGTGCTTACTGCACAAAGAGCACTTCAATATGATAATTCTGAAGGCAGACTGAAAAATAGTCATATTTCTCACAATGTGACATTTTCCAGAGTCATTGGTGTATGGGCTGTCCAATGGGTTTTGCAACGCGGGCAAAGGCCCATAATCACGGTGTTTCCAATGCCCACAAATTGAAGGCCCAATCTGTGCACAACTATGAAATTTTGGTACTAATATTGTTTGGACTGATTTCCTATCACCCTACTATTTACTATTTAGTGTTTGTTTAGTTTAATAGTCTAGTTTGAAAAAAAAAAAATAGTGATTTCAAAATGAAATTAATAAAAAAATATGATTTTAAAAAAATTACGATTTTTAACCCAATATTTGATTGATGCTAACGTGGTGTTCTGTTAAATTTTGAACGAAATTTTAACGAAGGTACCATTTTCATCTTTATGAAAATCACATGTACATCTTGTGATAAAAATGAAAACGTAGGAGGCAAAAAAAATAAAGAGTTCAAACCCTAGGGGTTCTAATATTTAACCCTTAAATATTTAGTAAAATTGTTATTTGGCTTTTAAAATCGTGTATTTTTAAAAGAGTAATGCTACTTTTTTGCATACATTTATAACACCAATTTTACACTAACTAAAGTATTGCATTTAAATCTCAAAACACGCCACTTTAGTTGATGTTAAATGGATGTGAAGAGTACCATTTCTTTTATTAAAAATGCATTTCATTGCTTGTTATTTATGTTTTTAATTTTTTTTTTTAACGTAATTTTGTTTAAAAATGCATGTTTTGAGAGGCCAGCAACCTATCCAACGGGCCGAAGTCTATAGACAACCTGACCACTAAAGCCATCTGGACGTGGGCCGGGAGTCATGAAAAAAAAAAAAGGCCTGTCGGGCATGAAAAGATAGCTCGAGAATTTCAATAATTAATATCAAAAAAAAGAGGATGAGAGAATATTAAATAGCATCTCTCTTTCCCATCTTCTCCCTAGTATGATAATTCACTGTCAGCGAACACATGAAATTCCACAAGTACGTGGGGTCAGAGTTACCTCACTACTCATCTTAAAAATTTAAACTAACAAAAAATAATAAATTTAATCATTTAATTACTTCATGCTTCTGTCTCGTCCTAAGAGACATGATAAACTAGACATATAATTATCCTCATTAATTGAATATTCCATGACTAAACCTTGATCCTCACGCAAGCCACGTATATATAAGTCAACCAACCAGACAACCCATCCATATATAAATCATTAGAATAAAACAAACTTTAATAAATAATTCCATTTTTTCTCATACTATACCATGTACCTTCTTCTCCAAGACAAAGAAAGTCAAAAGTTTTATAAATAAATCATTAATATAAAACAAATTCTTTGACAAGCATTGTGAAGTGGTGTACAAGATAAGAATTTGACTGAAAACTTGAAATGGAGTTATATATATAGTGGAGAAGTTTGAGTTTGGAGCCATGAATTATCCCATAACTTCTCAGATTTGCATACAGAGAACAAAAATATGTTATACTTTGTAGCTTTCTCTTCATCTTTTCTACTCCTCTATGGTGTCGTGAGAGTTTCCTACACAATTTGGTGGAAGCCCAAACTGCAAGAGAGGCACATAAAAAGCCAAGGAATAAGAGGCACTCCTTACAAGCTGCTGATTGGGGACATGAAAGAGTTTGTGAGGGCCATTCAAGAAGCATGGTCGAAACCCATTAGCTTAGCCCACCAGATCGTTCCACGGGTGGACCCATTCACCATAAATATAGTGCAAAAATATGGTAATGTATTCGAATTTTAGTAATTTGTTGTCTGAACTGCTAATAATTCAAACAGTAAATATGAGAGAGTTCTTATGCAGTTTACATGCCCAAATAGGTATGCAGATAATCACTTATATTTTGTTGTATGAATTGCTAACAATTTAGACAGCAAACTTGCCGATAATGGATCTCTTTCTTGTTTGTACATAATTAGAGAGAGAGAAAAAAAAGAAGTTAAATTCAATCTCATTAGTATACCCAACAAAATATTCTCATGCAGGTGGTAGCGATTCCAAGTTTGTTACTTTGTCACAAAATTCAAATTTGATAAATTTTCTCCAATGCAGTCTATTAAACTGGCATGTATTTAAAATGCATGTGATTTTTATGTGCATTTCCAATTTTCACAACCATTTTAAACACCTGTCAGTTAAATAATATGGGTTAAAANGCTAGTAATTCAGACAGTAAATGTGAGAGAGTTCTTATGCAGTTTACATGCCCAAATGGGTATGCAGACAATCACTTATATTTTGTTGTATTCGAATTGTTAGTAATTTGTTGTCTGAATTGCTAGTAATTCAAATAGTAAATATAAGAGAGTTTTTATGCAGTTTACATGCCTAAATAGGTATGCAGACAATCACTTATATTTTGTTGTATGAATTGCTAACAATTTAGACAGCAAACTTGCCGAGAATGGATCTCTTTCTTGTTTGTACATAATTAGAGAGAGAGAAAAAAAAGAAGTTAAATTCAATCTCATTAGTATACCCAACAAAATATTCTCATGCAGGTGGTAGCGATTCCAAGTTTGTTACTTTGTCACAAAATTCAAATTTGATAAATTTTCTCCAATGCAGTCTATTAAACTGGCATGTGTTTAAAATGCATGTGATTTTTATGTGCATTTCCAATTTTCACAACCATTTTAAACACCTGTTAGTTAAATAATATGGGTTAAAAAAAGTTATTTCGATCCAACTTGGAAGAAAACTTTGCTCTTTAATTATAGGGAATATATCAATGTTTTGGGCTGGGACAACACCAAGGCTGGTTATCAAGGATCCGGAGATGATGAAAGAAATCTTGTCGAACAAGCTAGGTCACTTCCAAAAGCCACCATTAAACCCTCTTATTCTTATTTTGACAAAGGGACTGACAACTTTAGAGGGTGAACAATGGGGCAAACGCAGAAGGATAATCAACCCTGCTTTCAACCTGGAGAAATTGAAGGTTCCATTTTGATATCTCTTTCTCCTAACCTATGTAGAGCATGTTTGGCGCTGTGATTTTGCAATTAAATGCGTGTTTTTAAACAAAATCATGGAAAGTGTCCAATTTGAAATAAAACAAAATAATTGATAGTCCTCCCGATTAATCTGTTTTTACCTTTTGCTTTGTTACTGATTCCCTCCTGAAGGGGATGATACCAGCATTCACAACTAGCTGTAGCAAGATGGTTGCACGATGGCAGAAGATGGCAAGTCCTCAAGGACCTTGCGAAGTCGATATTTGGCCTGAACTTCAAAAACTTACTGTAGATGTTATATCTCGAGCAGCATTTGGAAGCAACTATGAAGAAGGGAAACATATCTTTGAGCTTCAAAAAGAGATGATCACACTAGTTCTTGAATCCATGCAGACCATATATATTCCTGGGTTTAGGTATTATTGGTATCACTACAACATTTCTAACTCTGATATGTGTTTACTACGAAGAAGATGAGATATAAATTACACAGGCATGCTTCCTTGTATTTGAAAAGATAAGAAGGGAAATTTAAGTACTTATCCTTCTATCATTTTTTCACAGATTCGTGCCAACTAAGAAGAACCTTAGGAGAAGGGCACTAGACAAAGAGATCAAATCAATGCTGAGGAACTTGATTAAAAGGAAAGCGAATTCCATGAGAGTTGGAGAATCCAGGGTTGATGACTTACTAGGCCTGCTCTTGCAATATAATCATCAAAGCAGTGCACCACGAAATGCAAGTGGCACAAAAGATAATGGCTTGTCAATTGAAGAGATCATAGAGGAATGCAAACAGTTCTACCTTGCTGGCCAAGAGACAACTTCAAGCTGGTTGGCATGGACTATGATAGTCTTAGCTATGCACCCAGACTGGCAAGAAAAGGCAAGGGAAGAACTCTTACTAGTCTTTGCAAAGAAGGAACCCAATTTTGAAGCTATAGGGAACCTCAAGATTGTGAGTAGTCCTCTCAACTTGACCACTTTCTGCATCCTTCAGTCCAAGTTCATAAAGGTCTTACAAACCATCACATAAAACTTTGATAAGGATTAAACTCTATAATTACTATGAGTAATTGTTTGGTTGGAATGTTTGAAGTTCTTTTCTTGCTTTGAAGAGCCAAGATCAGCACACTCTATGCTTTATGAGACAAGAAAAGTACTATCTAAATGCTTGTTAAATGATACCTTAATTGGAAGACACCAAAAATACACCATGCAATCAGTAGTTAGTTCCATTGCTACTGGCAAAATGTTGTCACCATGCAGAAACCAAGTAGGCTACAAAAATGTATTTCATTCATTGACTACTTTAAGTTCTCCTGCAGGTCACCATGATACTTTATGAAGTCCTGAGGTTATACCCACCAGTGATTGCTCAATATCAACATACTCACAAGGAAACCAAGATAGGAGATATCTCCCTTCCAGCCGGTGTCGATCTTGTACTGCCTACACTGCTCATTCATCATGATCATGAACTTTGGGGTGATGATGCAGAAGAATTCAAACCAGAGAGATTCTCTGAAGGAGTTTCAAAGGCTTCAAAGGATCAGTTAGCATTCTTTCCTTTTGGGTGGGGACCAAGGACCTGTATTGGCCAAAATTTTGCCATGATAGAAGCTAAGATTGCTTTGGCAATGATTCTCCAAAATTTCTCATTCGAGCTCTCTCCTTCCTACACTCATGCCCCTTATACTGTTATGACACTCCAACCACAACATGGAGCTCAAATCACATTACACCAGCTTTAGTTGTAAGCTGGTCAGTGGCATGAAAGACTGCATATTAAAAATAATGTGATTCTGCATCACAAATGAATAACTAGTTTTCTGTTCTATTTCTATAGCCTCCAAAATATAAAGGTCTGGAAAATCAATTTTCACTTACTTGGGAGTAACTTTTCTTATGTAGCATCTGTAATCACTTATCAATTTAATGGTCATACAATTCCATCAATATAATTTTTTTTCTTCGAATAATTCAAAAAACTTGAAAGATTCATATTATAATGATGTATTCCATCCATCAAACTAATCCAACTCTACATATCACCTTTGTTTCACATTTGTGATTAAAAGGGTTTTACTTTCCTGCCCCGTATGCTACAATATGATCTTTTTAATGAAATAGACAAGTCTTGAATTGCAAAGCTTATGTACCCAATTGGTGTTTTAAGCTGAGAGATAATCAAGTTGCTGTCCATCTCACAGTTTAATTGCGTTTTGGGTTGATACCAATATTATGAACTGAAAACGAATGAGAAAGCAAGCATCATGAACTATGTCAATAAAAGCATGACAGAAAGGGATCCAAGAGAATTCTGAAGAGCTTTCCATAAAATGAACATACAGCCTGATCTTTGAACATCAACAACGTCATCACATAATTAGCCACAAGATCACAATGAACTCTAATATATCCAATATCACACATAAAACATGGGTTCCAAAGATGAGGAACCAAAACATAAGGTAGTAGAATGAAAATTATGATTTACATATCGTAATGCCAGCTGTATAAGAAAAATTTCTAATATTATCTGCAATCATGTTTAGAAACACAACCTATATTTTTTTCCTAGGAGTAATCTATAGCTTTTCTCGCAACTTGCTATCTTATTCTCCAACTTTTTTCAAATGGAAAAAGTTGGATAAATGTGAACTAAAGCCTTGTAAAATTTTATGGAAAACAAAAATTTATCATCATTCATAAGAACCAAATACATGTTTGCCAATGAGCAAGAATAATCATAAATCAGACAAACTATTCAAAATGGACTCGACATCTGGGGTTACAGTGGCGCGCTTATTGAGCTCCCCAACTATGCAACAATGCTTCTCTTCAGTATTTATAGCTACAACAGCCTGACCAAACGCACAATCCATACCTGGGGAAACCTGATTCCATTTCAAAAAAGAAAAACTTAGATGTAGGATGGCAAACCAATATTCCTTTCATTTTTCTGTTTGTTATTTATCAGATAATTCACAAGTTCAGGATCTTATTACAAGTATATAAGTAATGATTTTTGTATAAATGGCTAATTTAAAAATTAATATGTAATATAACAAGTTGTGTGTAATTGACAAGTAGTTTCGTTTTTTATCAATAAGACAAAAGTCTCCACAATGATTTTTATAATGATATGCATAGGCAAGCTATTGCAAATTTTATGTAGTTGATGCATAAAGAGTAATACAATGACTTCCCATTCTGCATTCTTAGTTTTATTATTAGACCTACTCACATCATAAAGGGTATCACCAAGCTTCAGCTTAATAGCACCACTCTTGTAGACTAGCATTTTACCCATGAAACCTGCTGGTAACTCATCCAAAGCACAGGTCTTGTTGACAGTATGTGCCACCCCAGGCGGCCTCGAGCTGTCAGTTACCTCTGGGCCATCTGCAGTAGCTGATCGGTTTACTGTAGGAATAGTTGGTGGAAACTGAAGCAAGAGCATACTCGCTTCCTGATTCTCCTCCTGCAAACCAACCCTTAAATTTATAATAAAGGATTTAATAACAAAATACTATTTGATCTTTAATTTTCAGGTTACCAACCATTAGACCAAGCTCTACTGCTGGATTTGCTGCATTTTCTGCATTTTCATCATAAGTTGTGGTTTCTGAATTCTCCCTAAATTCCTCCTCATTAAGAAGTTCTACAAGTAATACAAGAAAGTTACACGTATCTTCTAGTGCAGTAACACAAACCAAGTTTTGTCATGACAATGAATGAACCAAAGATTTAACTCTAAAACACACCTGGATTTCCTGAATATGGCCTCCTCACAGGAAGAGTTACAGGATAATAACTGTAGTAGTCCTGCACCAGCACCCAACAAAACGAATAACTAAGTAGACACAAACACAAACACACAGAGAAGAAAAACATATTACAACAGGAAACCAGTAACCAAGTGTAGTCATGCAGGCGGGTAACTTGAGTGACAGTTTTACCTACCCACGGTTCTATATATTCTTTCTCTCTCAAGCCTGAGTCAGAAGCACCACCTGCAGAAACATCATGTGTAATGCACTGGAAGCATCTTATTAGCAACTAATCAGAAAGAGAGAGGGAGCATACTCTTAATGGCTGATCCTTGATTGCTGTTATTACTACTCCCAGCCCTAGGACCATATGATCTTATGGAAGGAGATGCACCTCCAATACCAAATGCAACTTGAGTTGGTGTCACTGCAAATTTAAACAAGAAAAGAATTAGGGAAAGAAGATTTTTATACTAGAAGTGACAAAAGGAGTTTTCTCGTTTAAAATGTAAGTAGGATGAGCCTAAAATTCCATAATCATCAGTAATATAGACCTACTAATAGTCCAAAATAGAATAACATTATTTATCCTAGCAACTGTAATAGATTTAAGTGGAACTAGAAACTAAGGAAAGCTACATGAACTACAAATCAAAAGTATTCAAGAGCACCAACCTCATTAAACAGTCAATAATCTAGTCTACTAGTTATTTGGCTTTTTGATAAACAAACAACTCAAGAAGTCGTTCAGAAACCATGGCTATCCCTTGTTTATGGGGAAATGTGATGTCAATTGGTCTAAGTACCAGTGGTTTTCATGAATCCATTACCATGAAAAACAAGATTGTTTAACTAGTTCCGGCTAGAAGATAACAAAAAAAAAAAAAAGGTACTGAACAAATCATTACTACTATACTTACTAAAAACCAGCTACTATGAAACAGAATAAACAAAGAAAAATGTCGAAATTGTAGAGACAAATAGGATAACCAAAATAATAGTTCAAATTTAAATACAAGTGTGGGAGAGAAGAATGAAATACAAAGAATTTACCTTTCTTTTCAACCTTAGCCTTTGCCCTAATCGTACCTTCCTAAAGAGAAAACATAAATTAAAAAATGGGGGCTCAAGTTTATTGAACCTGGATATATTGCACATCCGTAATGAAGAATAACAATATTTGATAAGAACATATACATTGAAACGCCGTAGTAGTTCCCTAGCCTGTTTAGCATTAGCATCAGCATCCTCGACCACTTCACTGCAAACAGAAAAATATGGATGACAAAAATTTAAAGGAAGCAAAATAAAGCACAGGCACATACATTTTGACTTCAGGCTTTGGCACTCTACGAGGGGGAGCTTTGGGAGCGAACCTCATCTGCAGCAGCTCATAGCAATTCATAAGAAAACACAGTTTCAATAATCATGCAGCCATATCTATCGAAAAAAGATGGAAAGTATCAAGGCAAACCTTCCTGGGGGCAGCAGTTTTATTGGACTTTCCTGCCTCCATTGGAATTGAATGGTAATCTTCAAGTAAGAAAAGGAACATAACATAATTATTAGTCAACCCACTACTTGATTAACAGTAAAAAAAAGGCAGGTGTTAGCCAGAACCACAGATACCAATAGACAGCAAACAGTAGATGGGAAATCCAAAGTTCAGCCAAGTGGATGCCATGGCCATTGTCCAGGCTGCTTCTAATCATAAAAGATATTTCAAGGCTCAATGCACATGCCCAAAACATAGTTGGTGTGCACTTAAAATGTTTATTACCAACAAACCTTCCATTAAGTCACCATAAAAATATCTAAGATTATGTGAGAGTGCAAGTGATTCTACAATTCAAACCCACTATCTTAGCTTTTAGTTGATGCTTGAACCATATAATCTAAGCAACGAATCGTCTTGTTGAAGGACAAACCATTCATAAATCACCAGGCTGATTGAAATCACCATTCCAAAATACTATGGATCATCCACTAACATATTACAACCAATAGACCGGAAACTCGCCAGCGGGCGCCTACAAGTCCCACGTCAATCAAACATCCCATATCGGTCTGCACCCGATTGCATTAACCACAGAAGTTTCAAAATCACAGCGTCAATAACCACTTTAACGATGCACGTAGACGCACATAATCAAAATGCAATTGTGTTTATTTTTCCTTCTAGACGCCGCTATATTCAATAAAAAGGTTGATTTCAATAGCTGATGAATACCCAGCATTCCACCCAAAACCAGGTGCAAATGCAAATATGTAATCCAATACACTCCAGAAGGAAACATCAAACAGAGCCACAGGATCATACACTGCGTGGTGGTTCAACTCTGATACAATATCTATACGAGATTGTTGGCCAACAACGAATCAAAAGAAACACAAGAACAGAACAAGAACTACATTAAACAGAGCGTAGAAAGGTGGCGGGAGCTTACCGGTACGGAGATTTGTGTCTTTTTTCTGAGAAGCAGAGCAGCGAATAGTAGAGATACAGAGAGGACTTCCAAAGCGGCCAAACTTGTGTCCGAATATTTATGTCTTACGAAACCTAGACCCAGATTGTGACCCAACGGGTCCCCGCGTGCGTTTCTTTAGTTTTGGGCCCCTCCACGGTGCACCGCTGCACGTGTACGAGGATCTATTCTTGGATACCAGTAAATTTATTTAGTTAACTTTAGTTTATTAAATTAAAATATATATATGCTTGATTAATCGTATTAAAAATATACGTGATAATTACATTATTTAAGAACAGGTACGTGGATTAACAGGTATCTTGATGAAGAATTTGGAAGAAAAATATTGTCCATATGTTCATATATATATATATATTTTGGTATGTATGATCATTCGTTTGACCGCATGTCAAGATAACGATCGAAAGTATCTACAAGGAAAGAAAAACTTAGCACGTGATGTATGCCACTATTGTGGATTATGTTGTAATCGTCAACATTAGAGTTTTTTTGTTGTAAATATTCCCAACATCCTACAATCTTTATAATGTGTTTGGCACTTTGGCGCATGGTAAGAATCATGGGGACGATTATTGATGAGGCAAAAGAAGGGATCCAATATGGTACCATGCAAGTGTTCTCAAGTTGGTTGGTTGATGGACTTCATATTTTATGTCGTGCATTTTCCTGGCGATTTGTTAGAATTCTTGTAAATGAATGAAAAAGAGTTAAATCCCAAGTTGGTAAAATACCTAAATAATTAATATAACATAATAATTTGATCTAAACCCATTAATTTAAACTTTTAAATTTGATAGTGTTCCAACGTGTCTTGTCATGTATACACTCGAATCAACTTTATTTTCAGAAGAGAGATTTTATATACCACTTTTATTACACTTTTATCTCATTTTGCTAATATGACACTGGATCAACTCTTTTTAAAAATAAAGTAAAAATCAAAGGGCTAATTGATGTTACCGTATTGGCAAAGTAGGATAAAAATATAGTGTATAGTGGTCGTCGCTTCCTCATGTACCATATCATTTGTCTTTTCTGAAAATTGGAAATGGTGCTTTCTATTATATTTGGTAAGCAAAAGATGAAGCTGTTATAGTTCTTAGGTTGGCATCATTGTTTTACAGAACAAGCATTAGCTTCGACATCGAGTTGCAACCAAGGCCCTGATTCTGCATGAACCTCTATAGCACCACAAACTTCCTTCTATGAATTCCGGTTCTTTGTAGCTAATTCCGCAATCTAGTCATGCATTTACTCGTCTCTGTTATATTGCATATCTTTACAGAAGTAAAAATAATGATAAGGTCTCTAAAATCTAGTCCCAAAGCAAGTAGGATTCTAAGTGGTGCATCAATTAAAGGTTCAGATACTGGATTTAAACTTAAAATGAGAAAGGTAAAATGAAAAGGAGCCAGTTATACATATCTCACATACATGACACAAATCTTTCACCCTTTGCTAATTTCTCACTGATTGCACTGCTTGCACTGTTGCAATGAGTTGAGCCATTACCGTAGCATATTGAACAGCAGTGTGTTGGGAAGTATAGTGGTCTGTGAGGCCATACTCTGCAAAATTTGGTTCCATATGCATAAAATGTCCTGGTAATGATCTTTTTGATACGGCTTCTTGCCATATATCCAGGAACTCTTCCATGATTTGCCTCGCTTTCTCCACAGAGGAAATTGGAAGATACTCTACCTGCAAAAGAAAAATCGAATATAATAAGAATAGATTACAGTTCACCAACACACACACACACAAAAACTCCTTAAGTTCCACTATTAGTTTATTTTAGCAGGACAAAGGCATCTATAGCACACCACAAAACAACAGTCAACAAATACTTAGAATTGCAAGACCATAATGGGTACTTTACAGCAGACCAACATACACACACAGCTTTCATATCTACATGGAACAAAAATGCAAAAATGCTTGCAACATCTATAATCTTGGATGATGTAGGAGTTTGTAAAAGAGCCGCCACCACCCCCGCCCCCCCCCAAAAAAAAACAGTAAAAACTTTTCCTCAAGGCAATGAACAATCACTTCAAACTCCTGTTGATTCAGGGAAGTCTGGAAATTGAATTATTTAAGCAAAGATCCATTTGAAAGATTCAGAGACCAATCATTCAGCAGAAGTGAATTGGTAAGCCACCATACCACACACTTCATAGTGTCACAAAACGTCAACCCTACATATTCATGGTTCAACATCAGCTTGTACCCTAAATCTCTAAAACATTCTCAAGCAAAGGTTACTAAATCAAATCTCACCAACTCATTACTAACAAACACTACTTGACACAGCCTCACATCTCCTTCCATGTGCCAAAAGTGAGAAGAGCCTGAAAAGCGATATCTAGATATCCTAACCCTAAATCTCTCTTTACATAAGCATTGAAATCAAGTCAAAATGCACTTTCCACAGCAACAAACTCCATAAATTTCCAAATCATAAAAGAAATTTCATCACTCAAAACCCCTAATGCATCTGAATCAAATACACCCCACCAAACTTCCCTGAGGTTAAACAACATTCAAAATTTACCCAAGTTGGAAATGTAACACGAAATTGATTCAATACCTCCATGACTATCCCTCTCAAATTCTCGGAGTGAGTAGGAACAACTTTTCCCACTCTCAGCTGAAAGTCACCCAGTTGGTACTGAATGCCCTATAAATCAATCACAAACATATAACCCAATAAGCCATCAAACACACAAACACACAAAAAAAAGAAAAATTGAAAATCTCTTAACATCGAAATGAAGCGCGACACGTGTCTTGTAAGACTGAAGCTTCTCCATGAGAGTCTGAATCGACGAGTCCGCCTCGAGCACAATGCGCTGCCCTCGGATTATGAAGTAGTACTTGTTCAGCTGCTCTGGCAGCGAAATCCCTAGAAAATCGCGTGGAAACTCGTTCACCATTGACTGTTCTGGTACAAGCCAATTATTGTACAAATTTTCACAAAAATCATGTATACAAATTCCACACAATGACAAATTTGAAAGGAAAAAAAATAAAGTTTTGGAGTAAGAATGAAAAATGACCTCGGGTGTGGGGTTTGTAGAAGGTGAGGGTAGCTCTCCAGCGACCTTCTTTGACGCCATTGATGCTCTCGACGCACTGCGAGACTTCGCTCAGGATTTGACTGCTCACAGTGCTTCCTGCGTTTGGCTGCCAGTGCAAAACCCTACAGAAAAAAATTTGATTTTCAACTTTTTTTTTTTCTTTCAAAAATAAAAATTTATTGAGCTTGAAAGAAAAACACTTTTTTTCATTTTGTTCTTTTTACCATTTGAGTGTCATCTTCGTCTTGTGGAGACTCTGACTGACACAGAGAGATTCCTCAGAGAACTCACGGAAGAGCAAGACTAGGTTCCTGTGACATCACAGGATAGGTTTTTCTCAATTCATTGCTCAATTTGCTCTCCATTGAAAACATTTGGGGGGAAAAATGCACTTTACCCCTTAAGTTTGATATCTTTTTCAATTCGAACCCCAATGTTTAAACATTTGCAATGTACCCTCGTAAAGTTTCAAAATTTTGCAATTCAAATAATTTGTTAGTTATTGCCATCTGAGAAGACGAAAAGTTTACCGCGTGGATGTTATCATGGGCAGCGTGGAGATTTCACGTGAGTTGGGGGCAATCTGGGGAGAATAAGCCCAAAAAAATCACGTGAGCGTCACGTGGTAGACTTTCCATCTTCGTAGACAGCAATAACTAACGGATGGTTCGAATTGCAAATTTTTAAACATTAGGGTTCGAATTAAAAAAAAATGTCAAACTTCAGGTTTTTAAAGTGCATTTTTCCCAAAGATTTTCCTAAATATGAATCACATTGTAATACACTTTTAAAAATACTTTTCTGCCTCATCAATATATATATATTAAAAAAGAAAGTACTTACCCAAATATATTAACACTAGTTGGGAGGGCACGTGGTTGGTAGGGTAGGTGGAGTGGGAGGCCTCGGCTCCCGAATCTGGAATCGCCCCCTAATTGTAATGGGGTAGTCGACCTTCTTGGGCTTCTCGGGCTTGACCAGTACGCCCTTGCCCTTGTCGACCCTCTTACTTTTGACCTTCTCGGCCTTTTGGGCTGGGTCTTTACGCGAAGTAGAGCTCCGAGTGTTCGCCGCCGGAGGGTTCCGGTGTTCAGGACCCCGCAGGTACTCCACTCTCAGCTCCACCGCCACGTGTCCAGCGGGCGCGTAGACCATCTCCATAAGCCTCGGCATTGTGCCGAGTACTGCGTAGTTCAAACAGGAGACGTGTTTTCGAGTCCACTGAAGGACTTCGTTAACCCCAGCCACCTCATTTGGCGTCAGGTGAGGTTCTTGAGAACCCTTCTCGAAAAGTACGTTCACATCCCGAGGAACTCTGATGTTAGTGGCCTTCTCTGTAGGGGCAAACTCTCACTGCCCCGAGGCGAAGAAATACCTGTTCTTCCATCCTCGATTGCTGGAGTACTTGATCTCCAGAATTATCAGTTTACCCTTCCGGGTCTGAATGTTATAAACCCCACCTCCTGAGTTTTTGTGGACGCGGTGAAGGAATAAAAACTCCCTCACAGTCAGTTGGCGCTCCTTTCCCAACGCCAGAGGCCACAACACCATACAGCCAAAGAGATACCTCCACGCGTTTGGGGCAAGCTGGTGGGGAGCCAAGTCCAGATAGTGGAGCAGCTCTCGAACCATGGGAAGAAAGGGGAGGCGGAAGCCTGCTCGAAACATCGCCTCGTACAAACTGACCTCATGGCGGTCTGTACGAGCGACGGCGCCTTCGTTTTTGTCATCAAACCGCATAGAGATATACGGTGGGATGAAGCACTCCTTTCGAATCCGACGCTCGTCGATCCTTGATAGCCTGCCTTCCCATGTGGCAGGGTGGGAGTCATCAAGTCCGTCAGAGTCCTCACCACCTCTTGGCATTTTGTTAAGAAAAATTTGCAAAGAAAGAAGAACACGAAGGAGAACAGAGGGCTCAGAAGAAACGCAGAAGCTTGCAGGAGGAGAAAATAAACGATGAAAGTTCAAACTAGCGAATTTATAGACAAAGCAGAGAAGATGAGTCGTCGGCACAGTTTAAGAGGAGGCAGTGAAGAGACGTACCTCGAATCCCTGAAAAAACGCTTCGAATCCTCGACGGTGATTCAGTTTTAATGACTGACAACTGACAGCCGCTCGGACAACCACTCCTACACTGACACGCGGCACCTTCTCGAGAACTGAATCGTTGCATTAAATGCTCGGCGCATCCTCAACCCTAAGCGTCTCGAGCTATATTTTGGCGGGATTTTTTTTTTTTTTTTTTTTTTAAAAAAAAGATTTCTAGAGATTGAAACTCAAACTGTTTCCTGCCTGAGTTGATCCATTCTTCTGAAGCACTTGAATTTCCATAGTCCTCCAGACAAGGAAATTGGGGGGTAACTGTTGGGTCATGAATCAACTCTACAGAACCGGCCCAACATCTTACAGGGCCCAAAGAAAGCCCACGTCATCAGAGCCCAGGAGCGTCTCGAGCCTCGAGAGCCCAAGAGCGTCTCAGGCCTCGAGAACCCGAGAGCGCCTCGAGCATCCGAGAAAGCCTCAAGCATCGATCACCCGAGAACGTCTCGGGCCTCGATCATCCGAGACTTTCGACACTTTGAGTCGAAGACTTCCGAAGCCTGAAAGCTAGGAATCAGGAGATTGAATTCATAAGACTCGACCTTATCCGTCTAATTCAAATGCCAAGCACCTGAAATCATGGAACCAGATACATTATCTGCAGGAATTCGAAATTCAAACGCCCTAACAACCAAATCCTATCTTGATCTCATCAGATCTTGAAACGGATAACTACTCAAATCCCTTGATAACAAACTACCTCGCAGAACATCAGGGAAGAGTCAGTCACTGGTTAGGGGACTACCACTCTATGCCTATATAATACAAGTCACTACCACACATTCTGTTAACGCAACTTTAGCACTCTTTACGCTTTAGCCGTTTTCTCATTACTCTCAGAAAAATACTGACTTAGGCATCGGAGTAGCCCCGCCGGCTCACCCCCGGTCTCTTCAATCCTATTGTTTTCTTCATTGTGCAGGTGAGTTCATACCTGGAGCATTTGAACCAGGGACCCAACAAGCGTGCCACGTCACCAATCGGAAAACTGTGCATCAACAAAAAGGAACAAAATTCTTACTTTGTCTGCCTCCACACCGGTTTCCCTCTCATCCGTCGATCAGTGGCTGGAGCAACTGGTTCTCTTTGATTCTATGGTACTCTGTGTCTCTTGCTCTCTCTTAGTGACTGAACAAACCAAACTTATGGACGAAAACACAGCTGGTTTATTGATAGAGTTGGTAGACTTTTTTTTTTTTTTTACTTCTGTCTGCACCTCTTTAATATGGGAGACAATCTTCTGTCGTCGAACGGGAAAAATGAGAATTTGATAATCTCCCCTCACAACTTCTTCTGTCATTGGACATTAAAGGTTGTCGAAGAAGAAGAAATTGTGTACGAAAGGAATGACACTAAACCCTCTGACCAAATGAAAAGACGAAAAAGCCTCTCACCAAACTGGCAAGATCAACGATTCATAAGGGTCAGAATGATATTTTCCAAGTGCAATGCGAAATGACAAAATTAAACGTGATAACTGATAAATGATAATCCATTATTCCTCCTCACACCAACTGAATCAGTACTTCTTCACTTTTTTAAAAATATTATTATTATTATTATTTTTTACATTAATCAATTTTTACTATAATACCAAACTAAAATCGAAATGAAATCATTTATCAAACGAACCCTTAATGGCAAAAGAGTCCCTCAATGCTTTGATTGAAATAGCATTTTGGTAATAATTAATTTGATTTTGTCAAACAATTTACTATGAATGTAATAATAATATTATTTAATAAAATATTATATGATTGTCATAGAAATAAAATAATGTGATATTTCTAAGAGGTAGTTCAATTAGTTGAGAATCACGTCTAATAAAGCAAAAGTCACTAGTTCGAATCCCGCTCACCCTTCTTATGCGAAAATGTTAAAAAAAATTGATGTGACACATTTTTTTAATTAAAAATAATTCAAAAAGACTAATTTTGATGTTCACATCATTAAATTGGAGACGATTAGATATAGTAGCAGCTAATAACATTACTCTTTTACATAAAATAGCTTACCCAAGTATCGATTTGGCACCTTTAATATCTCAGGGGTTAATTTAGTACAACTGCAAAACATAGGGACTAAACTAATAATTTGCTCCTTTATAAAATTGTCCAGAAAAGAAGAAATTTGCTAACGAATCCTCCAACGGAACCAGAAACTCTGTTTGTGTGTGACCCAAACTCCCTTCCTCGCTGCAATAGGTTTCTCCTCCTTACTAAGTACGAGCCCAGAGAAAACCAGTGAGAAGCTTAAGCAGAGTGCTAGGGNTGATTGAAATAGCATTTTGATAATAATCAATTTGATTTTGTCAAACAATTTACTATGAATGTAATAATAATATTATTTAATAAAATGTTATATAATTGTCATAGAAATAAAATAATGTGATATCTCTAAGAAGTAGTTTAATTAGTTGATAATCACGTCTAATAAAGTAAAAGTCACTAGTTCGAATCCCGCTTACCCTTCTTATGCAAAAATGTTAAAAAAAAATTGATGTGACACATTATTTTAATTAAAAATAATTCAAAAAGACTAATTTTGATGTTCACATCATTAAATTGGAGACGATTAGATATAGTAGCAGCTAATAACATTACTCTTTTACATAAAATAGCTTACCCAAGTATCAATTTGGCACCTTTAATATCTCAGGGGTTAATTTAGTACAACTGCAAAACATAGGGACTAAACTAGTAATTTGCTCCTTTATAAAATTGTCCAGAAAAGAAGAAATTTGCTAACGAATCCTCCAACGGAACCAGAAACTCTGTTTGTGTGTGACCCAAACTCCCTTCCTCGCTGCAATAGGTTTCTCCTCCTTACTAAGTACGAGCCCAGAGAAAACCAGTGAGAGCTTAAGCAGAGTGCTAGGGAGGGGTTTTGCAAGCCCTAATTATTGGTGCATCCCAAACAGTCACCGGCATTCGAGGCCAATGGCATGCTTGTACATACCGGTGCAGAACTCGGAGGAGGAGGTCAGGGTCGCGCTCGATCAGCTCCCTCGCGACGCGGCCGATATCCTCGACATCCTCAAGGCCGAGCAAGCCCCGCTCGATCTCTGGCTAATCATCGCGGTTCGTTCTATTTGTTGATTTTTATTTTCTTCTTGTTTTTCCGAGAATTGTTGCGATTCTGGTTGCACTCTTTCTTTTTTTTTAAAATAATAATAATAATAATAATTCATGGCACAAGTTAGAGTACAGTTGCGCTGAATTCACGCAATCTAAACGTCGTAGTCTTTACTCGAATTAGCTCGATTATCCGAATTAAGCCCGAACCGTATAGTTTTACTTAGCGCGTGAGCTACTCATCGGAAAAAGTCCACTATACCGTTGATCTTGATCAGTGAACATGCATCAACAATGAGCGAGTGGTAATGCATGCATAAATGGATTACTAGTATGACTGCCACAGGAATTTTTTAATATTGTGTGCGTGTGTGTGTGTATATGTGTGTTTGTGTGCGTGTGTGTGTGTGCATGTTTGTATTTTGTTCAATTATTGCTATGTATACTTTGTTCAATTATTACTATACTGCAGAGGGAGTACTTCAAGCAAGGAAAAGTTGAACAATTCAGACAAATTTTGGAGGAAGGGTCAGGCCCTGGTAACTCTTTTTATTTTTGTTTTTGTCTTCGTTTTCGTTTCTATTGTTGATGTAGTTCAATCTTCTAATTTCCTCACAAGATAAGGGCCTGGCATGAATTGGTAGGAAACTCTGTTGGGTTTATAACGTAGTTTTTTTTTTTTTTTTTTTGCAGAAATTGATGAGTATTATTCCGATGTTAGATATGAGAGGATTGCCATCTTAAATGCTTTAGGTGCTTATTATAGCTACCTTGGGAAAATCGAGACAAAACAAAGGGAAAAGGAGGATCATTTCATTCTGGCCACTCAATACTATAACAAAGCATCTAGGATTGACATGCACGAGCCTTCTACTTGGGTTGGAAAAGGTGAATGTTTGGAGCTTCTTTGTGCTATCGAATAGGAAATATTCAGTTGGCTGGCCCTGGATATCATCTTGGACTGGACTTGGGATTGGAAAACGTGTTCTGTATGAACTCTTAGAACAAAACTAATAGTTGATGTATATATGGGCATCTAAAATGCATGTGTTTATTGAATAGCCTTATTCGTTCTGTTTGGTGGGAACCTCTTTTTTAAATACAATGGTCTTGTCTTGCCTTGCCTTGTCTTCTCCACCATCACTGACTTTCTTCACTTAATTTATATTCATCCTTCAAATTAGACTGTGATCAGGAAGTTTCATGGTGTTTGTGAACTTTGAAATGTAAATAATTCCTTTGTAGGATTCATTTCATCTGTAAGTTACCATTCTTGAATAATTGTATCGGGATCTCAATTCTTAAAACTATCGTGTATGGTGGTATGTTGCTTATCATTAAAAGTGTGAGCCATGTTGTAGATTAATCACTGCAGGAATACTTAAAAATTCAGTACATATATGCTCTGCTTACAGGTCAGCTTTTATTGGCCAAGGGTGATGTAGAACAGGCATCTGCTGCTTTTAAAATCGTATTAGATGGAGATCGTGATAATGTTCCAGCTCTTCTGGGTCAGGTATACCAAATCTTCTGCATGGAAAGAGTAATTATGCTATTCCTTAATTATTTGAATATTTGAGGATCACCTAAGTGAAGATATGATTAATAATTTGGAAACTGCCCTCAATTGCAATTTGTAACTGTATTGTCCTCTATTGACCAATTGTTGGTCAACTTAATTTTTTTTTTGTTTCCATGCATTGAAAGTTTTTTTTTCCCTCATACAAATCCTTAACTTTTTTCCTAACTTGGAATTTTAACCCCAAGGGGTTGGCCCAAGTGGTGAAGGCCTTGGTCTTGAGGGTTTGCTCCCTTCAAGGTCCAAGGTTCAACACCTCATGGGTGCAAACTGCTCCTTGGGGCCATCGGACTGGGGGTCGTCCCTTGATTTAACTGAGGTGCACTTGCGGGAAACTCCTTGCCGAGGGTCTGTGCACCCCCGGGATTAGTCAGAGCGAAGCTACGGACACCCAGTGCCAATAAAAAAAAAACTTTATTCAACAAACCTTATCTTTATTGCTTGTAGTTGGTAGTTCAATTTTCTTTTCACCATTTTAGTATGTCTAGGAATTTATTTTCTTTTGAATAATTCTTTAAAAAGATGTCAATTACAGGCATAACGTTAGCTAATCTAGTTAGTTGGACTTGAGGCTTACTTGACTTGATTATAGGCATAATATATACCATACCTCTCCACATCTGGTGTAATTTAGGGGTTCATGTGTCTGCATGGGACTGTCACTAGCAAAAAAGATGAGTTTAAAATTGAAATGAGAAAAATGTGTTGGCGCAATGGCAGAACTTGCCCTTTTTTTCCTTTCCCCTGGGGAATTGGAGGGCAGGGGGACTTTCTTGCCCCCTCTAGCTATGCCATTGGGTTGGTTGTTTTTTCAAATATTTGTAAGGAAGGACCTGGTCAGCCTGGAGACTGAATTGGGGCATGGCTTCATATTTTATTGTAAATAACTAGCCTGGGATGTTTGCAGGCCTGCGTTGAGTTCAATCGTGGACGCTACAGCGAGTCGTTGGAGTTGTACAAGGTTTGTTATTTTCATTTTATATTTCCAGTGGGAAGCAATGTGCACCTCTCAACATGCTTTGATTTTAAGTATGCACATGAATACATATATGCACATGAAGATATATGCATGTGTACATAGTTACAGACATACATATACACATGCAACACAAAAGGAGATGTGCATATATACATACACAGATACACATAAATTGGCAGGGGTCATCACTGGTCCTCTTCATAACATTATATTAGTGGTATTTGGAGATATGTTCTCAGCCATGTACATGAGTTAGATGTTGCTTTTGACTTGTAATTTTTGAACTCTTGTAAGAGGGCCTTGCAAGTGCATCCCAATTGTCCTGCAGCTGTAAGACTTGGCATAGGTCTCTGTCGCTACAAGTTAGGTCAATTTGATAAAGCTCGGCAGGCATTTGAGAGGGTTTTACAGGCAAGTTTTTGTCTTTGATATATAAATGAATTGATTATATAAAACCTACTGCACATGCTGCAAATTTTCACTAATTCTGTTATCTTTATATGTTTCTTGATTATGTATGTTCAGTTAGATCCAGAAAATGTTGAGGCTCTTGTGGCACTTGCAATTATGGATTTACATACAAATGAAGGTAAGCTATGTCAGCAAATATTGTTGTCCTTATGACAGATATGGTTTGGTCATTGTTTAGCTGTCTACACTAGTTTCTCATTTTGAATTGACTAATTCTGGTGCTCTATATTATATCCACAGCTATTGGAATTAGGAAAGGAATGGAAAAAATGCAGAGAGCTTTTGAGATATACCCTTTCTTTGCAATGGCGCTGAATTATCTAGCAAATCACTTCTTCTACACTGGTCAACATTTTCTAGTTGAGCAACTGACTGAAACTGCACTTGCTGTTACCAATCATGGACCGACAAAGTCACATTCTTACTACAATTTAGCACGGTCTTATCATAGCAAGGTTGGGAACAACACCTTTTTTTCTTGAAATCATTTTATTGAGGTTTGTAAAGTTTTTACTTATTTTTTTGATAAGTAAAAAGGTGGAAAGAGATGGGACATAAAGCAAACTTTTTTGCTTGATTAAGTGATTCCTTATCTCCTTTTTGTATTTAACTATCCTTATCTATCATGTATTGACAACCTCTTTAACTGCTTGATTACCTGGTGACCTACCTTTACTACTAAGAAGTTCCCTCTCTCTCTTTCCTTGACTTTCATTCTTTCCGCTCTTTCCAGTTGTTAAGCGTAGGTCTGAAATTAAATATTTTGATTAATGAGCTTATTTTACTGTCCTCTGTGGTCTTTCTGACTATGATGTTTTGTATATGAACTGTAGGGGGACTATGAAAAAGCTGGGCTGTACTACATGGCATCTGTGAAGGAAATCAATAAGCCCTACGAGTTTATTTTTCCTTATTATGGTCAGTAACTGTATGCTATTGTCATATCATTGTGGTTTCAAGCTGTTTATAAGCATTTTTATATGTTGTTGTAATATTATCACGCTTTAGTTTTAAAATTCCTCTACAGTAGAATTTCTGGATGTTTTGTTTGGGAAGTAATTCCTACATTTTATTGGCTCTTTTTTGTTTTTGTCATTGTTGTTATCTTCGTTTGTGATTTGATCTGCATGGAATGAGTGAAAAGGGTTAAGGGGAGACGGAAAATGACACAAGTCAAAGTATCGAGTAACAACATGGTCATAAAAAATTTACATATTGAATTGTCTTGGATTGGATAGATTGGCCAAAAAAGATTCCCGCAGCCAACTCAAAGTAGTTTGAATTAAGACTTTTTTGTGTTGAGCTAATTTATTATTTATTTATTTATTATTATTAAATGTTTTGTAATAGATTGGAGAAACGCTGATGTATTTGCAACTAGAAGCATGCTTAATTGTATTCATAGAATTGCATGGATACATATTTAATGGTTCAAATGGATTTGGGTTTTATTTACCACTACTCAAACACACAAATTGCAATGATCACTATATTGTTCAACATAGTACTCAATTTTTTGCAGAATTGTTATAGCTGGGTTTCATATTGATTTTCTATTGATTTGTTGCCTCTTGTTCACCTTTTTTATTACGTTGGCAATTTAATGATAGGTTTGGGACAAGTACAATTGAAGTTGGGAGATTTTAGAAGTGCACAATCGAACTTCGAAAAGGTTTTGGAGATTTACCCTGATAATTGCGAGACAATGAAAGTAAGTGAGTTTAATGAAAGTGTATTGGCATGGTTGTTTCATGATCTTTAGGCTTGTTCTTGCACATAGAGCTTGCCTGAAAATATTTTCCATGTCTTCCTATATTGTTGCCAACTGCCCTTGCTAACAATGTCATGACTTAGGGAAATGTTAGCCATGCCTGTGTTATACCTCAAAAAGACTAGTCAAAGTTACAATTGGAGTTACCTGGAATTACTTATATGGTACAGTTTGATCTAGTAAGGAACTAAAGGTGGGTTTTTGGCACCCAATATAACACCATTACAATCTATCCACAATTTTTTGCACTCAAGTCCCTAACATCCTCGTTAGAGCCCATGTGACTATGCAGTGCCCGGATGTCACATTGTGTCACTAGATTATTCTAATATCATTTGTCATGATCTAGAGAAACATTAGCCACATCTAGTCAGACATACAATGGAAGCTTTTTGGAATTACTTATATAGCTCAATTTCACTTAGTAAGGAACCAATGTGGGACTTGACTCTCATGTAAAACACCATCATAACACCCCCCCAATCTAATGTGGGACTTAACTTTTCATGGTATTACAAGCAGTCTCACCATCACTAGCTACTGGTGCCACCACCTCATATAACAAAATATGTAGATTATTTCTGTGTATGCCAAGCAAGAAAATTGCAAGAAAATTAATCAACTTTACTGCGAATGTCTTCTGAGATATTTTAGATGCAAAGTATTTTAAGTCTAAAGCAATCAGAAATCTATTTTAGTCCTCCAACTTTGTTATTATGATTCACGTTGAATTGATGTTTCTCTTTTGTTTTAGGCTCTTGGGCACATATATGTTCAGCTTGGCCAGACTGAGAAGGCCCAAGAATTTATGAGGAAGGCTACAAAAATTGACCCACGTGATTCCCAGGTAATAGATCCTGTTATCTATAATTTTTTGTTTGTTGCACCTATGTCCACATGGCATCCATGTTTACTTGTATCTTACATCTGTTTGGACATATGGAGGAGTCCAGCTTTATTTTCTGAAAGAATGTATAAAAGGTATATGTACTTTTGGCTACAGGAATAGCCAATATGTCATCATTGTAAAAGGAGAAATGATAGAATTCATTCTTTTTCAACCATCTTCATAGTGAAGGGATGAATCCACCGTTGAATTTGTGTGGGGTCCACTTGAGTTCACAAATCTAATGGTTGATATACTAAATTTGTAAAAAAAGATGGTTGTATAACATGTCTCTTTTAAAAATGAGAAACAGTTCAACTTTCTATTTGTAAGATTGTATAGGGCATTCTCTGTATCCTCTTCTTTTGTTTTTACTGTAAGTTACTAAATCCTCCAAGTTCCATGCTTTCGAGTACCAATAACCAAAGTTAATTCAGTTGGCTGTGTCTTATCTTACCTTCTAGATTCACATGTTAACGTTCATCTAACTATGATATAGGCATTTGTTGAGCTGGGGGACTTGTTAATTTCATCTGACGCAGGGGCAGCTCTGGATGCCTTCAAAACTGTAATGGCTTCCTATTTGTTACTCTTTTGGGGAAATCAAGTGTTAATTCCTTGTATTAAAGGGAACATTGTGTCTCATTAAGTTCTGGAAAATTTCTTGCATAATTTAGACTTAAATTAATGTTACAGGCACGTGGTCTTTTGAAAAAGGCAGGTGAAGAAGTACCAGTTGAATTGCTCAACAATATTGGAGTTCTTCATTTTGAAAGGGGAGAGTTTGAGGTTTGTGCATTTCCTTGAAGATTTGATGAGTAATTACAATTGGTTTTGTTGAGGAATCTTTCTATAGCGCTATTCACAATTTGCACTTTCATCGTTATTATGTGGGTTAAGACCTTTTGTTTTTTGTTTTAACTTTTTCCTTGGATAGTAAATGTATTGGTGCAATCAGCAAATCACTCTGTTGTCTTCTTATTTGCTAGCTTGCTGAACAAACTTTCAAGGAGGCTCTAGGCGATGGAATTTGGCTTTCTTTCATTGAGGGTAAAGAGAACTTCCAAGAGATTGATGCTAGTGACTCTATTATTCAATACAAGGATTTGCGATTATTTCAACGACTCGAGGATAGTGGTCGCCATGTGGAACTACCATGGAATAAAATCACACCGCTATTTAATCTTGCTAGATTACAAGAGCAGTTATATAACCCTGAAACTGCAAGCATCATGTACCGTCTAATCTTGTTTAAGGTGTGTGGTGTTTCTGTTTGTGTGCCTGCATACTTGAATCTCGACTATTCTGTTTTATACCTAAAATACCACTAATTTGTTACTAGAACCTCATGTATAGCAATTAGTAAAGATCTTCATGAGAGTGCTTGGTTCTTTGTGACTACTCATCTAACACCACCAATGTACATATACATCTCAATATATATAAAATACTCTATTGATTTGGAGAGTTTTGTTGTAGTATGCCATCTAAAATTTTCAAGTTGTGCATATCAGGTGGTTCTTTTTTCCTTCTGCAAAAGAGACTTCATTTAATTGCAATACATTCGAGTAGTCCTTGTCCTAGTAGTTGGATCAGCCGGTTTTTCCTGAATTGACCTGGACCATCTCTTCTTCTTTTTTAGATGAAAAAAGCTTCTGTAATTAGCTATGCTTTGTTCAACCACAACTCTAGAGAAGAGCACATTAGAGCTGATTTTTAAGAAGCTCCTCGTGGTTGGGAAGGCCTTGTAGTAAATATGTTGTAGTGTACACATATACTGAAAACAAAGATGTAATTACAGAATGTTTTCATCATGAATAGTTCACTTTTGCCTTCTTTAATGTGATCCATTATTTTCATCCTTTTATTATTATTTTTTTTATGCTTTATGGTTTTTTCAAATGCTTCCTGTAATATTTGTCAAATGTTTCACGGCATAGTCTGTGTACTATATCATTTGGTGGGTTCTGCTTAACTCCTTTGTTTGTTCCTTGCAGTATCCAGAGTACATAGATGCTCATCTGAGACTTGCTTCCATTGCAAAAGCACGAAACAATATTCAATTAAGCATTGAACTGGTTGTTAACTTGTTACCCCCACAACACGCCTGCTTATATTTCTTAGTTATTATGTGTGAACATTTTTTATACAAGGAATGCTAGGCTTACAAACAAATTTTACAAAAAAACTTTTACAAACTAATGTGGCAAACATGATTGGATATGTGATAAATTCAAATTTTGAGAAACCCAATTATGTTGTGCTACATTAGTTTGTAAAATTTGTTTGTAAGCCTAGTATTTTCCTTTTTATATATGTATATATTTTCATATAATGATGCCTTTCCATAGGTTCACGATGCTTTGAAGGTGAATGACAAATGCCCCAATGCGTTGTCTATGCTTGGTGAGTTGGAGTTGAAAAATGATGACTGGGTTAAGGCAAAAGAAACCTTCCGGGCTGCTAGTGATGCAACTGATGGGAAGGATTCCTATGCTACTCTTTCTCTGGTTTGTATATTGTTCACCATGCATGCTTTTATTGTCATCAGATTTCTTGTGTTACTTCATTAAGCATTCTCTCAAAATTTTCAAAACCTTGACAAAGTGCATTTCTAGGACCGTGTTTTTACCCATATATGCATCTTATAACTTTAATGGAAATGTTTGTCAGTATTCTGATTGTGTTTTCTGTTCTTGCCATATACATTATCATTTCCATTATCATCATTATTACACCATTCTCATCTCATATGCTTGTTTCACATTGGCAAGGGAAACTGGAACTACTTTGCTGCAATTCGCAATGAGAAAAGAAATCCCAAGTTGGAAGCTACCCATTTGGAAAAAGCCAAGGAACTTTATACAAGAGTATGATTTTTCTGTTTTTCCTTGTTTCTTTTGAGTGCCACTCTTTGCAAGGTTTCTTTAGTCATTCCTTATTACTTCCCTTTGAGTGCCTCCTTCTTAGTGTATAATGTGGTTGTGAAATTTCCTTTAGTAATTTTTGCACTTGATCAATAGTGGTTCCAGAGTGAAATTGTTAGATTGTATAACTAAATTGTTGGTAGTGCTGATTGTATCACTTATCATTGGTTGGGCGATGTGGTATGTTCAATTGAAAAGAAAACAGAAATTATAGACAATGAATTTTAGCACAAATAGCACCTTCTTCTCCCTAAAGGATTCGGGTGGAGGGTGTGATTGTGGGTTCAAAACCCATTAGGTCCATATGTAACTTAGCAATAAAAAATGAAGAAAAAAAAATGTAAAAGCATAGAAGAAAATTTAGAAAAATAGAAAGAGAAAAAAGAACAAGAAAATCATGAAAACTAAGCACGAAAGTGGCTACAAAAGCCCTTGTCCAAAGATAAAGAGTATAGAAGAAAAAAGATATAAGCTCCTTTAACGTCCTCTCAAACTCCTTTCATTCCCTTCCCTCCAAATACTCCACAAGATGCAGTTCCACACAACGACACTTCAAGTGCTACCAGCAATCCACCAATAAGCAAATCAACAACTCGTCTAGGAATAACCCAAGATAACCCGGAGTGGCTGAAAAAAGCATTCCATAAGGCGCAAGCAACCTCACAATGGAGAAGAAGATTGTGCACGGACTCCTCATTCTTCTTACACATACAACACTTGTGGACCGTTGCTTCCTAGGGCCACCAACCAAACAAAAAAAGCCACCTTCGAGGGAGCCTTAGTTTGCCAAATAATTTTCCAAGGGAAAAGAGAGCCGTCACTACAACCCAAGATTCTATAGAAGGATCTAATATTGAACAACTCCATTTGGAAGAGGCCCACCAAATCTTATCTTCACCTTTCCCGCCTCTCCAGCTGGATACAACAAACTATAGAACAACGTGAAGACATCTACATCCCCCCACCCCTCCTAATATTTTTCCATAACCCCACCCCATGTGCCTCAAGAGGCTCATTAGAATGCCACCCATCCCACGAGCTGCCAAATTTGGAGTCCACCACAACTCTCCAACAAGTCTCTATCATGGCCATAGCGCTATAGCACGATTGAACAACATCAAGTACTATACCCCCAAACCTCATTCAACGATTGAAGAGCTAACCTTGGACCAGTTTACCAGTTGAAATTTGAATCCTTCGCCCAGCCTACCTCATAAGAAATCTTGTTGGATCTACCTATCAAAAAAAAAAAAAAAATTGTCGTTGGATCTTCTCAATACAGTTTGCAACACTCACAGGGAGAGGGACATGAAGTACGTGGGCAAGTAGGAAAGTGTGTTTTTAACAAGGGTAACCCTACCACCTTTTGACAAATAAATTCTTTTCCAACTACTCAACCGACACTCTTATCTTTTTAAACAATTTATTTGATTGACTTGTATGCATTAGCCTGGATTTAGTTTTAATAGACTCTTTTCTAATCTAATGCTTCGGCTTGATGTTTTTAGAGTTCATCCTCTGATGTTTTTTTAATGCTTTGCTGTCATGAATAGTGAATTATGATCTTTGGGATGTACTTTTCTATATCAATACCTACAGGTTCTGCTTCAGCATCCTGCTAATCTGTATGCTGCCAATGGTGCGGGAGTGGTCTTGGCAGAAAAAGGCCACTTTGATGTTTCTAAAGATATTTTCACTCAGGTACACCAAATATTTTACTGTTTTTTTGGGGGACATGTATAATATAAAATTTCAAACTTGCCAGAGTTTTCATTTTGGGATTATCATAGGTTCAAGAAGCTGCAAGTGGAAACATTTTTGTCCAGATGCCAGATGTTTGGATAAATTTGGCCCATGTTTATTTTGCTCAAGGCAATTTTGCATTGGCTGTGAAAATGGTAAGTTGATCTCATTTTATGCTTTATGTATCTTTCATTTAATTTTTCTTTTTGGATGAATAAATTTTTCATTCCACACAAAGAATTAAAATTAAAATTTCTTTTACTTTATGTATCTTTTGTTTAAATTTAAATTTCTTTCTCGTTATTGCTTGTGTTGATGACATGAGTTATCTTGCAGTATCAAAATTGCTTGCGGAAGTTTTACCATAACACAGACTCTCAAATTCTCCTCTATTTAGCTCGTACTCATTATGAAGCTGAACAGTGGCAAGACTGCAAAAAAACTTTACTGAGAGCCATCCACTTGACACCTTCAAATTACACACTTAGGTTTGATGCAGGCGTTACAATGCAGAAGTTCTCAGCGTCAACACTACAAAAGGAAAAGAAGACTGCTGATGAGGTTGTTTGTTAAAACCATTTGTCAAAGTTTTTCGTGCCATTTAAATTTTCATTGAACGCTTTTCATTTCTTTAGTTGCATTGATGCCTTTGGCACTAATGTCCTATAAGAATTGTTTAAACCTTTTCATCTGATTAGGAAGTGTGATAAGCATATTGATTGTATGTTTTTTTGTGAGGATGACACTGTTTAAAGTGGAGAAGTGAGTATGGAATGTTCTGTGATTGACATGCACCTATTCAATTATGGGAATTTGTAGTGCCAATATAAGGTCACAATGGTTAAACTGACTATTGGGAAAAATTGTAGTGTAAATGGACTTGGTTAGAAGGATGGGTGGGAAGGGAGAATATAAAACTGAAGGATTTCATGAGAAGTTAGATATTGTATACATTGCAAAAGAGATAAGGGAGATTGTGTGATGCATCAGTGAGCAGGGTAACATGTTCTGAGGTGAAGGGGCTTTGGGAAGAAGAATGTGGAGTGAGGTTGTCAGAAAATGATCATGGTGTGTGATTTATTAGAAGGATATTAAAGCCAAATGGTGAAGTGGAATTCTTTTTTTTTTTTTTTAAATACATTGGTTACCCATGGGCTTGAACCAATGACCTAATCCACAACCTATTCCAATGAAGCGGATGTGCCATTTGACTCATATAGTGGGTTGGCCTTTTTTGGGTTGAATTTTAGATACATTATTGTTCATCTGGTCTTGGTTAAAAAAAATTAGTCGAATCATGCTTATTTATGATGTGTTATACTCGTAGATGGCGGAATCTGTTACAATTACTATTAAGATGGCTGTGTTATACACACATGTTACCGGCTATATGATCAATCTCTATGGAGAAAATTGCAGACCCTGGAAGAGAGTTGTACTTGTTGCATCACCTTACTTTCGATGCAGTTTTTTTATGTCAATGGGCTCTATTTGTCATTAAGGTGGCTATTACATGTGTGCATATGTGTGAAGTCTTGTTTTGCTATAATGTTTTCCCTCACCAAGACATTTTGGAGTAATGACTGCATAGATAATTGTCATTTAAGGTGGCTATTAACATATGTTATCATTTGTTTGAGTTGCACTCATTTACGCTTGAAGTAGCATGGCTTTTATCAAACTTTTCTGAAGCATTTAGCATACTCAATGCAATATAGCGTCTCTCTTTCTTGACACTCATGCATTGGGTTTTCATTGGAATACGATTAGGTGCGCTCAACAATTGCAGAGCTAGAAAATGCTGTTCGTCTGTTTAGTCATTTGTCTGCTGCTTCCAACCTTCACTTTCACGGGTTTGATGAGAAGAAAATTGACACCCATGTTGAGTATTGCAAGAATGTACTTGACGCAGCCAAACCTCACCTTGAAGCAGCTATTCGTGAAGAACAGCAGATCCGGCAGAGACAAGAAGTTGCTCGGCAGGTTGCATTGGCCGAGGAAGCTCGTCGTAAGGCTGAAGAACATAGGAAATTTCAGGTCTGCTTGTTTTAGACCCTGGACATCTATGATTGTTGTGCGTGAACACATTTCTTTAAGCCATATATTGCAATTTCTCTCATACTGTATGTGAAAACAGTTGGAGAGGAGAAAGCAAGAGGATGAGCTAAAGCGGGTGAGGCAACAGGAAGAACATTTTCAGCGTGTAAAGGTAAGGATTGCCAACTGTCTTATTAACTAAAGTATATTTTCTTATTAGTAACCACTGAATTAGAGGTATGCAAAATCCTTAAACATAAAATGATTAAGAATGGAAGTCTCGTATTTATACCCTTTCTAAAGTCGGTTATTTGTAATATTGTAATAAGGTGAAGAAAGGAGCCTGTTTACATTAAATGCAATGCCACATGAAAGATGCTCTTGATTCCCTGTATTTTTACAATACTTTAACCGTAAGTGAGTTAATAGGAACATGCTATATTTGCTGCTATTTGGCATCGCAGTTCACTATAATAGAGTCACTTCCAGGTGTATGTGTTTTGCTCGTGGGTGCCCATACAAGACCATATATAAAATTTAAAGATATATAAATTTACAAGCCTATATAAATTACAAATGAAATGGTATATACCACTATAGGTCGCATATCAATAAGTCAAACACTGCCAAGGTTTCAGATTTGGGTCCCGACTTTAATGGTTCCAGATTTGAACTGCACCACAAATGGGGTCATGCATGACAAATGTGTTGGTCGTGATCATGCCAATGCCAAATGTGCTGTTCATAAGCAAACCCATAAATCTTGTAGTTTGATCTATTTAGTATTGCATGGGGAGCAAAATGATGCTTATAGATGTTTACTGTTTTAGTTTACAGTGTTCTTTGATTTTAGTATACTAGCTAGTCATTTATGACAATAAAACATGCTCTCAAAATTTGGATTTGTTGTACATATTCCTTGTATCATCAGGAGCAATGGAAGAGCAGTACACCTGGTTCCAAGCGGAGGGAAAGGTCAGATCTTGACGATGAGGAAGGTGGGAATAGTGAGAGGAGGAGGAGAAAAGGTGGAAAGAGGAGAAAGAAGGACAAGAGCTCAAAGTCGCGATATGAGACAGAGGAAGCAGAAGCTGACATGATGGATGATCAGGAGTATCCGGAAGATGAAGATGCAAACTTGAACTATAGGGAGCTTACAAGTCAGAATGATCAGGATGAAGCCGAAGAGAATGTTCCGGATCCTCTTGCAGCTGCTGGGCTTGAAGATTCCGATGCTGAAGATGAGGAGGTAAAATTACTTTTTGTTTTTGACTTTGTAGTTCTGATTTCGAGAAGCAACTGGTATCTCAGCTTGGATTCTCACCGAACTTTCTGAACATCCATCACTCTTGTGACATAAATTTGCGGCTGGAAACCTTGAGAGTGGATGTGCAGCAGTGTTAAATGCAATGTTCTGCATAATACTTGGCAAAATTAATTAGTTCATAACAGTGATCTTGGTATCATGTAGATAAGATATCTTTTTCCATTTATCCGTTGGACAGGTTCATTTGTTAGTGGTAGATATATTCTACATTGGTAAAAAGTCTGCTTCTTGTTTTTCAAAGTGAAAGATCAACAGGAGTTATATCACTATCATAATTGATTGGGTTCTTTTGCTAATTAGTACTTTTATTTTATTTTATTTTAACGGGGGTGGGCGGGGAGGCCCATTTGCATTCTGAAGTAGTAATTTTCTTTTCACGTTTCTGAAACCTCTCTATCAACTGATATCATTTTTGTTATTCTTCTATCTTGTTGAAGGCCGTCCCTTCATCAAATGCAGGTCGACGACGGCGGGCGTGGTCTGAATCTGATGACGATGAACCGTTGCAGAGGCGGCCATTGTCCAGAGAGAATTCTACAGAGCCGCAACAGAGCGATGAAGAAGTCAGAGAAGACGGTCAAAAGCCAAATGGAAATGCTGCTTCTGACGATGAGGATTGAGATTGAAATTCTTCAACTCTGTAGGGTCAATGTGAGAAGCCTTTTTTTTTTTTTTTTAAACTCGGGGATCACTAAACATTGTACATTCTTACGCCCGTTTGTGTTCCCCAAAGTTCTGACATATACTTGAAAGTTCCACATACATTTTATTCTTCACAACTTATTATGAAGCAAAACGATCCAAGGTAAATCATCTTAGCGGCTTAACGTGGGAAAAGAACTCTCCATAACCGCAAAACGGCAGCGTTTAGGATGGCTTACTTTTTCTTCGACATTTTGTTGGGTGGTGTTTATCAGACCCGTCCCGTTTTGAGTGGGTGACTGACAGTGACAGAGAGTCAGATGGTTTCAATGTGGAGGACTGAAAAATTGTACGTTCAGTTCTGACCCGGCTCGCTGGTTTGGTAGTCCTTTCTTTTTTTTGTAAGTCTGGAACTCTGCAAGTCTGCAAGCACTTGTTTCCTACTCTTTTTGGACCGATGCACAGCAGGCCCACTCACTCATCAGATTTCAGCACAATCCTGCAGACTAGTGCTCTTTTCGCTAAAGCTTCGTAAGTTTTACTTAAAAGACTTTCCCTGGCTGTGGCAGTGGGGTCTGATCGACTCCATTATCAAAATGATCATTCTTGTCACAGCAAACTAACTTTCTTCATGCCCAATTAGTGCTCTTCTTTGTTATGTGTATAGGGGGAACAACCAGGATTTACTGTTATTAGGCTGACAAGGGTTTGTTTGATTACACTTTCATTTATATTAACAAACATTTCAAAGTACAAAACCCTAAAATGTCGTTAAGTTTTTAAATTTTATGTCACATCAAAACACTTTTTCAAACAAAACCTAAGATAAGTGTTGCAGGGTGTATTTGCTCTCGGGCAAACGTATGTGGAATTTGGGTAATTTATTAACAGGAAATCTCAATCGTGATGGGAACCAATGGATATACAAAAGAAAACATCAATAATAAAGTTAAAGTTGAAGTTTCTTCAATGTAGAACCAACCTTAGATTTGCTAAAACGCCCAGCAAAATGAATAATATAAAAAGTTATATAATGCCCCTTCCCCTTTTTCCATCTGTTTTGCAAAACGTGGGGAGGATCTACCAAAACTGGGGCTGAGGGTGACAGAAGCCAGAAGGTAAAGATTGACATTCAATTATTGGGTTAAAACCCAAACCTACATTTATTTTCCAAGAACATTCTTGCTCAAAAATCGGAATGGATTAGACAGTTTTTTCATGCTAATTTCCAAGGAACGATTTCCTACGGGCCTGAATCATTCTATAATGTGACGTAAAAAAGAAAGGACCCAAAAATCCGGTAGACCAGCTGGTTAATTTTAGCACTTTCTTGGTCAGATATTTAAAACCAAGTACCCCCTCCCCCCTTTGCCTACGAGTAGTACTGCTCATTGCTCAAGAATGTAGTCCTTTTAAAAGCATCTCAAAATACAAAATGGGGTTTCTTTCCTTTTCTTGTGTCAGTTGTGTGTGTGTGTGTGTGTGTAGCTAACTTCAAACCTCAAAGAAATGTTGTTGAACGTCTTCTTCCCATTTTATGGCATGCAGGTAGGTATGGGTAATCAATGAATTTGGCCTAGTTTGATGGATTAAAGAAGCGGGGTCTATATCTGCTGTACTGAGTAACTTAGTCAAGAAGCGACAAAGCATAGCAAATCTTGGTGCCACTGGTCCCTCCATCATAATTACGACAAGCAGAGAAGATTTGAATGAACCCCAGAAGATGCATTTCAATCAAGATGTAAGCGTAGCAATAACACAGATTTGGCCTACTCATTCAAACTATTTGGTTAAGTGAAGTGGAAAGGAGCAGAACTAAGAAAGCAAAACACATAGGACCCTTCAATCGAAACACACATACCCAAAGCCAAAAACGTTCAGGAAAAAAATATATGCTAAAAGACCTGCAGTTCTTGGAGCTCACACAAAAAATAAGTACATTTTTGGCCTTTGATTCAGAAACCCAGTGCTGAAAAACTCAACCATCTGCAAAACAAAAACAAAAAAAGGGAGTGTTTTAGACAGAAGGAAACAAATGGTTCATGAATAAGGATGGATAAAGCAGTGGGGGTAATTCAATTACCATTATGGGATCTGGAATTGAAGATGGGAAAGTCATGAAAGGAAGTGGGAACGGAAATTGATAGCCGGGTTGTTGATACTGACGAGCTGTTCGATGATTTGTCATCCAAGTCAAGCCATGAATTATCTCTCTCTTTAGGCGGCCACTCATCGAAGAAGCGATGAACGGTCTTCTGGGGTGGTTGTTCTTTCTCGATTTCGATAGGCATTTCATTCTTTATATTACTACCCAGAACAAAGCAATGCTGGTGGTCTTGCTCTGATTGCTTTGTGGAATCACTGAGGCTCTGAAGCTGCAGGTAAGAGTACTCACTCTGTAAACCAGAGCAACTCCTTTGCTTTGAACAAGATGTGCTCATTGTCAATGGTGTGAGTTGCCAAGAATCATCCATAGATGGACCGGATAAGCTCCTCATAGACCCAGAAGGCTCTGAGAAGAAAGCATGCTCATCCACCTCCTCTTTCAGCCCATTAATATACCTGTTTCTTCTTCCCAAGAACAAAGAAAATCACAAATCATTACCAAATACGTATGGAAGGAACTAGCTAGTAAGTACCATATTTTGCTTTTATAGAGTTATTTTTTGCTGAGACAGACCTGTAATCTGTGTTGGTCTGGGAGTAAGAAGCAGAATCCAACAGGTAGGGGCTATTGTTGTCTTGAGGTGGCAAACCAATCCCAGGAGGCCTCGAAGAAGATGTGGGATGATAAATGAAGGGGTGGTGAAAGTGGGTACTGTAGTAAGAATGGTGAGGGTGGGGGTGGGGGTGGGGGTGGGGCTCTGAGGACATTGTAGAAAGTGAAGAAAGAGAATGAGAAGTTGGGGTTAGTGCAGAGTGGTTCTTGGTGATTGATGATGAGATTGTTGGAGTTGACGGATTTGTGTTTGTTGATGTTGTTTTCAGGACTTCCACAGGCTTTCTTGAACGGTTTTTCCCTCTGTGCATGTGTCTCTCGCAGTACTTCGAATCTGGGAATGCCTCTTTTGAGCACCTCCATTTTTTCCCATCTGTTCTTCTGCACCTGCCTGGCTCTGGGTCTATTTTCCTCCCCAAACCCATCTGCAAGTAGTTCCAGCCAACTGCACCCAAAAACACCTCGATCAAATCCCCTTTGTCACCAAAGGCACAAACTTTCATTCAAAAGCTCAAAATAAAAATATTTGGAGATACACACATAAACACACGCCGAAAGAGAGAGAAAGAGAAGAGAGTCTAGTTGGCTTACTATGTTGAGGTTGGTGAGGTAAAAACTTTGAAGAGAGAGGAGAGTCCAGGCAACTTCTTTTGATAGTGAAGAGGAGATCAGGTGGGATAGGAATGCCTGATGCCATGTACTTGAAGATTAGAGCTTGGTGTTCAAGCTCTTGCCACTGAGAAGCAGTGAAGGGAAACCTTGTTCTTCCGCTCATCATTGAAGAAAGAAAGAAAGAAAGAATGAAGGAAAGAAAGAAAGAAGGAAATATGAAAACAACGAACCTCTTCAGACTTCACAAATCACAGGTGCAGTGAAAGGAGGACAGGTTCAGAGAGAGAAATATGAGAAGCATCAGAGGTGTGTGTGGGTTATCACTTATTACTGTGCCCTCGAAGTAGAGTGGGTATATTTATTTCAGGGACCATTGAGCTGCAGAATCTTCTGTACATGGATAAAAACTAATGGTTCTGATTACAGTGCTGCATGCCACCTCTCTCTCTCTCTCTCTCTCTCCTGCTCTCCTATTATTATGACTGCACCTCTCTCTTGCTTCTGGTTCTGCAGCTAAGCTGCCTCTGTGGCAGCTCTTGTCTCTGACATCTCTACGGAAACCCATAAACTAAAGCAGAGTAACATTAAAGAATTGAAAAAAACAAAAGAGAAAATTATTATTATTGGCCTTATTATATATATAAGACTGTAAGAGAGTTGGTATCTGAAGCCAATGCCTGTCCAAGCAGATTGTACGGTTTAAAGCTTTTACTGCTACTAACTCTTTTACTTTTGCTGTTCCTTTACCTCAGAGTCTCCAGGCCCCCCACCCCCCCAGTACACCCCACTTACCATTTGGAAAACGAAAGATTAAGGCCAGGGGCTTTTTGGGGTTCTGATAAAACTGGAACCCTCCTTTACTTTTTCCTCTTTTTTAACTACTTATATTTTTACTTGCTTCGTTTGTTCTAAATGCTCAGATAACTGAAAGATGTGCAGGTTTAGTCCCCACTTTACTACTTACTATTTACTAGTGTTTTTTTTTTTTTTTTTTTGCAAAAAATAAAACCAACTAATAATTCTTGGTCATTTCATTACTCACACAGGAAACAGCATTATATATATATATATATCTATTGCTTAATTAAACATTAAAAATGTGACCATTTTTCATTAAAGTTGATTTTAGAACTTAAATATACAGTCCGGGCATTCAACCTTGCTTTTGCACTTTCTCCTTTTCTTAAATGGCTTCTCCAGGATCTCTGAGACATTGACACAACATTGCATTTAAAAGGCATTTGTTCAGTGGGAGCATGCACCAGAAAGCTCACCTCTGGTTAAGATGTAGCATTTTTCAATTTCATAACCCACCATCTTCTTTACATGCTATTATATATAACCTACAAACTATAAATGGAACAATGTGCTGTTTAGTACATGGAATTTAATAGGCCATTTTATGCATCTTCAGCGACCCCGTTAGATGTTTCAGTGTTGGCAATTTCAGCATCAGAACTTATGTTGTTAATTTGGTGACTGACTGACTTATTAAGTAGCACAATCATATCAATATCAATGTGTAAAAGAAGTTTTTTAATAAAAACAATATATATACATAGGGTATGTTTGGGGAAGGACCGGACTGGACTTTGTAAAACCCCAAAAAAAATTTCTCAAAATCAACTCCAACATTCTTACTTTTTTATATTACATCAATCACTTTTTATCACTTTTTTAATAAACAAATACAACAAAACAAAAAATTTCACTTTTTTCTATAAAACATTTTTATTTTTTTCCTCACATCAATTAAATCTACTACAATACCAGTCAACTTCCTCCGGTTCAATCCATTGCCAAATACAGCCATAATGTCTCTCACAACACTCACAAGTCACAATATATATGGTATTATTAATTAGGGATTGACAATTCAGACAGGTACAGGGCTGTTTTAATGTGTAGTTTGAGAATTAATTGTGGGGTATCGATGCTGTTTGGTTGCATTAAATTCCCTGGAAACTATTTTTGTAGTGCAAGTTCAGCAGGAGCAGTGCCTGTACAGCTCTTGGGCACTGTTCTCATGCCTGATGCACTGTTCCTATCCCCTGCCAGGCTCCAACACATGCAAATCGCCTTGTTTTTTTTGAGCTGGACCCCACTCGTGACTTGACAAACATATCCCTCTTACTCTCACCTGCACATCCCCTCTTTTATAAATTTCCCCTACCAACTTTCTCTAGCCCTGGTTGGAGACTGGAGAGTTCTTGGAACAAAAACCTGGCCCAACACCAATTTCACCTTAATATGCCAAACTCAAAAATCATGTTATTTTTTCCTTTTTGCAGCAGGTCACCTGCAAAATAAAAGAAAAAGTTACGAAACCACTGGTTCCAGAGGATCATCGAGAGAGCCTCCGATCCGATGCTTAAATTAATAAATAGTTATTCGAGAAAAAAATAATAATAATAATAATAATTAAAGAAATCTAAAGTTGATGAACACCGCTACATAAGCCTAGTAAAATGAAATCTTTACTTTTATATAAAGGCTTCTTGAGTAGGCCTAGGGTGATTATTAATTGTATCACCAGTCATGGCAAATTGGACCATTCAACTTCAGGATTCACTACTGCGAATAAAGTACAAATATTTGGACAAATATTTGGTGTGATCTATGTCCAGAAAATTCTGAAAGTAGCTGATGGGTGAGGAACTCTCATCAATTGGACTAGCTGGTACCATGGGAGAGTGCAGTGCACCCCACATATTTCCTATTCTCTAGCAGACTACCACTGCCATTAATAAACTTGGAAGACCACTGCCCATATATATATATATATATATACACACACGGATTACTCATGTTTCCGCAGTTTTTCCAGTTGTGGTTGAGAGGATAAAGTTCCTGCTCACTCGAGATCTAAGGAGAGTGTCTCCCATTGAATAAATACCATTACTTACGCCGTGCAAGATGGGCACTGATGGTCCCAGCCCAAAGCATTTAAAGGAGGACAAATGGATTGATATATGACTTTCTTACAACTCGATGATATCATAGTAAAAATCAGAATTTGCTAAAAAAAAAAAAAACCAATGGTTAATTTTCAGTGCTACATCATCCAAATTATATAACATTTTCCTTGATCATGTGATTTTCACGTACATTCACATGCTTCATTAAAAATGCATGTAAAAAAGCAAACGTTCTAAAGCCAATTGTCAATTTAATAGGCTAGGTTAAAGAATTTCCTCCAAGCAAGCTAGTTTGGAAGAAATTTGTCTTGGCAAAAAATTGTCTCTTAAAAGAAGAGTAATGCTACACACCCACTTCCACGCTCCGTAACTTTCAAACTAACTATTAAAATTAAAAATAATTCTAAAAGCCACGACAAAAAGTGTGAAACATTACTCTTGAATGAGACCGTCCAAAGGGAGGACACTGATAGGTCAATTCACTAGCTGCTTGGAGAGTAATTGCACACGAGCTTGCTTTGACAAATGGTCGGCAGGAGAAGAAACTGCATGACACTCAGCATGCAATATTTGACAACTCCGACCCTCATAATTAACTAAATACCTCCATACTGTTTGACAACAATAATGAGACTCTTATTCTACTTTTAATCCGTTTCAAAATCTCAACTCAACATTTATGTCAACAAGGTTCATCAATTAATGGGAAGAATAATGTTAATTAATGGGAAGAATAATGTTATATACCACGTCAGTATCTCATCCTATTGACGTGACAAGGTCTAGTAACTTTTGAATCAGCCATTGTTAACAAAAATATTATTCAATGACTATTAGACCTTGCCACATCAATATAATAAAATAAGCATGAGATATTAGTGTCGTGGTGCGTAGCATTGCTCTAAAGAGAAAAATCTCGAACTTGGAATAGTAAAACAGAATTGTATTTTCAAATTCCTATAATTGGAGTGATGAGAAGCATAAAAAAGGAAGTGGAATGAATTGCAGCATATAAAATAGAATGGAGATATTCACAATTGGCAGAACACCTTTCTATATATATCTGCAGTTCTAACTTCTGTCTGCAATGGCTCTCATGACATATTTATCACTAAGCACGACTTCATTTAATTATACATTTAAGATGAGAGGATCAGAATGAGACTCGAAAATAAGAAATACAGCAACATTTCATGCCGCAAAGATTTCCACTCATTATAATTGAAAAATTACACATTACTGAACTTGCCTTCAATTTACAACAAAATGCTACAAACTCCAGGCCAATCTAGCATGGCAGCACTATTCCTTCTGGAAGAATGAGAGAACGAGATCTGTATGTACAGAAAAGAGTTGCGTGTCCACGAAAAGCTGCTTGGGATGATAGAGCGTGGAAGGAAAAAATTAGTATGATTTCATCTTTTAACAGTCTCCAAAATACAGAAGAGCATTAAGAGCATCCCAAACGAGTAAGTCTACTAAACCCTTGCAGGGTTTTAATATGACATCCTAAAATAAAGATAAACCAATATCATGGTTGTTAATCAAAGCTGGGGCCCTAGAAGGAAAAGAAAGTGGTTTTAAGAATTATTCTTGAATCCATGACCTCACCTGCCACCCTATTCTTACAGTGGGTGCAAGTGTCATTTGACCTAAAGAGCCACTGGCTCTTCTTCAGACCTATTATTGTTTTGATAAGTAAACACAATTTATTAAAAAAGCACAAAAGGTGCAATTAAAGTATGCAGGAAATATAGAAGAGAAATGCCTAACTAGCAGAAGAAAAAGATCGAAAGCTAGAAATATTTAAGTCAAAGACAGTTGTCCAATGATAAAGAGTCCTGAAGAAAAAATCCCCTTGGTTCTGCTTTCAGTCCTTCGCAGCCTTCAAAACTTCAATCAATTCTTTTTTGCCAAAAACACCACATAAGGCAAGACGGAACCATCTTTCACATAATAGCATTCTAAAGCCTACCAAAATACCCTTTCCAGAAGGCAAAAAGGTTTACCACACGACTAGGCATAGCCCACACCAACCTACAAGGTTGCATATGGTATTCCATAGGGCACTAGCCATCTCACAATTAAGTAAAAGGAGGTCCATTGACTCTCCCATTCTCTCTCCTCTTAGGGCTAATTACTTATTTAAAAAATAAATAAATAAATAAAATAATTGCCTTGCACAAACAAGTGAAAATCATGTAGGATGGTAGGGAAACACACCTTCATAAATGGACGATCACGACTAGGGAATGAGTCGATGAAACTCTCCTTCAAAAGCAATGATACCTATAAAGTAGAAGGGATTTAGTTTTAGATTTCCAGCAATATTTTATAGATTGTTAAAACAAGTCAATGTTATCAAGTGATTATTTGCCCTTCCACATCCAAAGTCAAATCATCATGCAGTTGTGCATCTATGTTTGCACGCTTGCTGGGTATGAATGTCTTTGAGCACAAAGTTATCATTTTCTCCATCCATCAAGTATAGTGAAAAAATGAATCTTCACTTTCATGATAAACAAAAGGGACTTTAAATAATAATCTGATCCCTATGCTAACTTCTACATGATAGTGAAGATTTCATTTTTTCACTATACTTGATGGATGGAGAAAATGATAACGTTTTTGCACATGTCTGCATAAATTTCTAATTCCCATCCCTTTGCTCTTAGTGATGTTTGTATCGACCACTTAAATATCAGATCTAGATTAAAAGAATATAACTTTTTCATGATAGCCGATGATCAACGCTATTTCATCAAGCAAATCCTTTTTTCCAAAAACTTAGTTTTTGATAAATTAATATTAATCCTAAACACTAAAGCAAATAGAAAAGTGGTGAATTTAATTAAGATTCTAATATTTTTCCTTACTTTGAGCCCAAACTCCTGCTCAATTAATAAGACTCAACACATAGACTATTAAACTTAAAGGAGAGGTATTTGTATTCAAACTCAAAAACCACCTACACAGATACCATGATGAATACCATTTATCTCAAATGCTTAAGCAAATAGAAAAGTGTGAATTTAATTATTTAGTCAATATTCTAACAGTTACCATAAAAAAATAAAAAGAAACTTCACTCTCCCCCGGGGGAATCATCAACTGTTTTGCAAAGTCAGTATTCCAAGCATTTCCCTCTTTTAACTTCACCATTCTTTTGTTAAAATGACCCTGTTTTTAAATAAAAAATAAAAAAGGTGAAAATTCTGGTGATTGACCATAATTTTGAATTTTTTTTATTTAAAACGGGGTGCATTTGAACAAAAAAAAGGTAAAATTAAAAGGAAGAAATTCTTGGGACATTGACGTTGCAAAAATTAAAAGTTAAGAGGTTATAATTGCAAAATCATTGATACGGGGGCGAGTAAAGTTTCTCCTAAAAATAAAAGAAAATTTGATTTTAGCATTCACAACCAACTATTAGAAACCAGTCAAATCAAGATTGCCTGACATTCTACTTGGAAAAAAAAATACAAACCTTATCATCATTGGACTGTACATTTGTAATTGTATGTGAACGGAGCTTAGAGCAAAGAGAATCCAAGTAAGACCTTAGTTCTGCTAGGAAACCCTTGGCTGCTTCGACCTACATGTCACAAAAACATCAGAACAACAGGGAACTACCACTGAAATTACAGTTGCCACATCATTACTAGGTAAGAATCATTTCAAATAGCAAGCCCATCTTAGCATTAAAGGTAATGGCATAAAGCCATGCTGGAACCATAATGAAGTGGTCGCAACAAGAAAGCAAACTACAGAATCAGCTTTACCAAATACAACAACAGTACTCAACTAAACTCCCAAAGCCTCAGGTTCTCAAGGAAAAGATCACAAACAAAAGCTGCTACTAATACAATCGCTCTAAGGATTTGTACCATAATGACAAACAATCATAACCACAATGTAACTATTACCAAGGTCTAACAGTATGTTATTTCAAATAAAAACAGAGGAAGCCTCGCAAGAATATTACAAACAAGGGCTTCCTGCTAGCCTGGACATTCATCAATAACATTAACAGCTTGCGAGAATTGAGAAAAGGGAGACTTAACGCGGGGGGTGGAGGTTATAAAGGAAGGAACAATGAGGACAAAACAGTAAGGCAGAAGGGCACACCTGCACATCTGTGCATTCGTACACTGGCCGTTTCCTCCCCAAATAACTTTCTCCTACAAGTTTTGCATGATAAGGACGTAAGGAGGAAAATAACTCCTTTTGTTTTGGCAGTTGAGGTATTGACGGTGACTTCACCTGATTAATCATGCAATATATAAGGCTTAGATAACTTGCTACAAAGTTTAAGCTGAACAATGGGTCCAAATAATCATGGAACTAAACAATTGTTAAGAAGTTACATAAAGTAGGCAGCAAAAGAACATCACCTAATGTAATATACAAATAATATGATGCAAAAGAAAATCATGCACTTAAAACTGAATTTTGCCCTTTATATTTGCTGGCCAAGATTACAGCGTCCTTTCCCTTGTATCAGCTTCCATGAGTACTCACCCCCATCAAACCATTTCACATTATTTTCAAACTTAGAACCACAATAAAGTCACCTACACGCCCGTAAATACTCTAGGATCCATGGGCCTCAACCCCTCATGACCCAAAAAAAGGATGATGTCCAAGTCTCAACCAATTGCCAATCACGGATGAGAAGAAAATAAACATTTGATATGACACATCATAAGTAGGTTGCTTTCTTATGGTTAAACCCATTTAAGGAGAAATTATCTGAACCCTAAAATTGTTTTGCAAGCAACAACTGCTATCATTTAAAGAAAAAATGTCAGCAGTGATTACTCAAATATCTATGATCTTCAATTAATTTCTGCTTTGTTTAAGGACCATAAATTAAAAAAAATAATAATAAAAAATTAAAAATTAAAAAAATTAAAAAGAAAAAAAAGGAAGAAGAAAGAAAGAAAGAAAAGAAGAAGAAGAAGAAGAAGAAGAAGAAGAAGAAGAAAAAGAGAGAGGGAGATAGGATAATAAACTTGGATAATGCTTCAGTCGACCACCAGTCTAAACTTGCTCGAGTCAAAACTAGTTATCCAAATCAAATTTCTAAAGGAAAAAATGTATACACCTGGTTCTTGTTGACATCAACCAAAATGACATTAGCCAACTTTGACTGTACTTCATTGGTTTTGTTCTTCACACCCACCTGTACATGAAAATTACTTTTAGTAATCAATCAGATGTCAGAAGTAGTACTGCCAAGAGATGACAATGACTGTAAGCCAAATTTGGACTCAACTCCATCATAAGGACCCTTAAACTTTCCAACAGTAAGCATTTGATAAAGGAAATTCTGGATCCAAACAACCTAACTTGCATGCATTTATTGTCTATAGGCCATTTCTAGTTATGTGCCGAGTAAAATATGGTAAGATACACAAAGCACAACTAATGAGCACTTACAATGTACGGGACAGGTGCATCCAAAAAGTCCAGCATGTCATTTGGTAAAACCTGGATGTTTATGCACATGATTAAGACCCAAAGAAAAGTTGAAAATAATAAGCACTAAAATATCACAGGCCAGAAGAAAACTATACCGGCATTAGCAGGCTTTGCCACTGGTAGGGACGGATTAGAGGGATAATGGACAAAACTGAGGCAGATAAGATTCCCTGTACATCAAGAATTCCAAATCCAAAATAATCTCAAAGGTTGTACTGTATTTCTGAGACTACTGTTAAATTAAGATAAATTATATATTACTGTTGGTTATTTGATTTAGAAGACATGGTTAAGTTTGTCTTGGTAGTAGATGTATTTGAATTGAAGTGTGTAACTTTCCTTTATAAACAATAACAGTGTGTGCGGGGGATTATTAAGAAAAAATTTACTACCACTTATTTTTAGTAACTACTAAAAGCAAATGACAAAACGTAAATAATTCAAATAGAATATTTTAAAACGTTTTGCAATGAAATACGTGACATGTGACAATACATCTATCTATGACTGCAACACTTATGCGTGTATTTCTGCAAACAGCCCAAGCCCAACCAATACAAGATAATCTACTTGAATGGATTAGGTAGCCCAGAACCATCCTACATGTTTTTGAAATTGGGACTAACCTAAGTACATCGCATTTCACAGATGATTTCCTCGGCAAACAAAATAATATATGGTGCAGGCCATACATCTTTTAGACTATTATAAACTTCACTTTGAGGCATATTTACATACCAGATTGGAACAAACAACCACAATATGCTTCTCCAGTAGAGCTCCTGCAAACAATGTCAAGACCTACAAAGTGCAAAGACAATCAATATCCATGTTTTAGCCATCATGTAAATCTTGCATACAAGCAAGACACAACCTCTCACATTCAAATTACCGTTGATTACGGGAAGAAACCACCATATTCACCCTGATCAGCATAATTCATATTAAAGATACATGATATCTGTAGCATAGTGACAACATTCTAACAGAGACTAGAAATACATACAGGAGGCTACAATGTTTGATGATATATCAACTGTAAAGCCCTGGCTTTTATGTAAGTCAAAAAGCAGAATTATCGCTATTCCACGTGGCGCTACTACTAAACTTTTACACTTGCAATGGAAGATTTGAGTATAATTTTTTTCAAATTTAGAATGTTTATCCAAAAGATGGCACAACGAATATTTTATTCATTTCATAATTTTAGGGTAAGCAATAAAATGCACAACTACTAGCCAAGTGTACAACAGCTAGCCACAGAGACAAGGATTCCAAGTGCAGGTGCTTTCCTATCAGCTAGTAGCCCTATTCTGGGTAAGGGCATGAAGCCACCCCCTCTTTAGACCTAGCCTCCTTGTGGTTGCTTTCCTTGTTACATCCCTTTGGAAATGCCAATATTTTCTGTAGTAAGGCCATTGTTAGTCTAGTCCTACAAAAATTTCACAAACCATCGCTCATGATCTGCAACCCTTTGCTAGACTTTTCAAAAGTGACTGTACAACTTACCACAAGACCTATCGAACCTATTTTATATTGATGGTGGACTAAGCTCTGGTATTCTTTTCCAGGATTTTATTCCTAAAAGGAATTACCTCTCATGGGTCCTCAAAGCCGATTACTCTAATACCATCCTATAACGCCCTGACTTGTATACAAGTTGTAAAGCGGAATTATCGCAATTCCACGTGGCACTGCTACTAAACTTTTATACTCAAATCTTCCATTGCGAGTGTAATATTTTAGTACTGCCACATGGAATTGGATAATTCCGCTTTACGACTTATATACAAGTCATGGTGTTACATTAATCTTGCATTTTAGTCATACGAGTGTAAACACACACACGCATACGCCTATATAGTCTCTTTGTAACAGTGATGAAAAAAAATCCAAACATAAAGTTTATCCTCAAAAAGAAGAGCAAGACGTTACTACTAGCCAAGCTCCGGACAACACTATAATAAAGTGTCCAGAAAAAAATAAATATATAAATTCATAGAAAACAACAAAAATCAAGAGCAATTAATTTGAGAGCACAATTAATAAAATACATAGCTGGGCATCAACTTACATTCTCAAGTCGTAAGGAGCCACATATGCATGCAACAGCCCAAACTGATAATGCAGTTGCTTCCTCCTCCACCAAAAGCGCACTGTGAGCCTGATAAAAACCAACAACAATAAGATGCCAATGACCTACAATGCCTGAAGTAACATGTAACATTTTTTTTCCTGGGCCAATGGAAAGAGAGTTAATTTCTAGCAAAAATATTGCCAAAGAACAAGTTAAGCCAAAATCATCCAGGCAATCAGATCCTACAAAGTTATCATCAGAATCTACCTCAGCAAACTCCAGACTTGTACTGCATGATCTCAAATCAATAGTTGAGCCAGCAATATGTAATACTGTTTCATCTGGTCTGTGATATTCCAAAGGATGCAGGTGCTCCAAAGGCCAAAACCTTAGTGTTGAACCCCTTGCCGGGAACTGTAACCGATAATACTCGCATATTATCTGTAATGATCCATGGCTGTTTGCCTGGAAACCAGGAAAAATTTGTCAATTGTTAATAGGAGATCCAGGGTACAAGATTATGAGGCAAACAGCTTAAAAACATTTAAATAGGCATATCTGAAAAATGACTCATTCAAACCTTAGCCCATTCAAGAATATCAATGAGGTCACTGGGATCCTCCTGGCCAGAGAAAGAAGCCTCTTCTGTCTCCGTATCATCAACATCACTTCTACAATTTCTTTCGTCACTAGGAGAACCCTGAAAACTGCATAAACCAATATATATATATGGCATCTATAAGCTGCTTACAACCATACAACAGTGTTTTCTAATTAAGGCATACACAGCTTACAATCAAATAACACTACTTTCTTTCTTTTTTACAAGTAATCAAAAGTTTTATAAAAAGCATAACTTTCTAATTTCCATCTCCATAGTATTGAAAAGGCATACACATATAACAGTGTTTTTTACCTATACTTGTTACGAATTAGAGAAGCAACTCTATAAAACAACTAGACATTTACATGTCCTCCATTCACTTACAAATCATCGGATAACACTTTACCTTCATTCCTTCTCAATCTACCAGTACCCTTCAGCCAATATAATTCGGAACCAAACAAATGCATTCATGGGCTTATGAAGGGAAGGTGAAAGATATATATAATTGCTTTCCATTAGATAATATCAGCTTTTTTACTGTCCCCTAAAGGAAAGAAAATGTGAACCCTGAATGTGCTGTTGTCCCTATCACATAATACACTAAACAAGAGAGATTTACCTAGAGGAAGATTCAGAGCTTTCATACTGATAATGCCGCAGGAGTGGCAAGACAGCATTTGGCAAACGCTTTTCTACCACTTGCTTGTTTGTCGAGCAATCATCAGCATTGACATAACAATCTTCAGAATTTGCAGCACTAGATTCTCTTTTCACTGTCACCATCTCAGAATCAGGATCTACAGGAACACCATTATCATTGACATCTTTCTTCAGCAAACAAAGGTCCCCATCAAGCATCTGACGCTCGTCGTGACTCCCATCATCTGAAACTCTTTCAGGCTTAGACTCTTTTAAACTTAATTCGGAAGTTTCAGCAGTTCCATTCAGCAGGTCCTCTGCAACTCTATGATTCGGTGATACACCACCTGAATTTTCATCTGTATTTTCTTCAAAGTTTTCTTCCTTCCTACAATCCTCAGGGGACTCAAAATTCAAAATACCAATATCTTTTGTTAACCGTTCCAACCTTTCTTCTGTGAACATGCTGCAGGAAAATTTCAAAAAATGACAAGATGACCAACAACATGAACAAAGATAAGAAGTATGTTGCTGGCATTGAATAGTAAAGACAAAGTACTATATCAAATAGAACCTTCCTCTAAAACATGAATTTACACCCAATGTTACCCATCAACATGAGAGAGAGAGAGAGAGAGAGAGAATTTGCAGCCTAACCTTCCGTTTATTTTATAACTAAAAAATTGAATTCTCACATAAGAAAAATCCATTTTAAGGAATCATGTGAAATTTTCTTTAAAAGTTGTTGCTTGAGTCAGGAAAACAAACGTCCTAAGTTCTATTACACATTCTCTTTCCTCCATTTTGTAGTGATCAAATGGAGAACAGAATGCTCTTGGGTGTCTTCCCGGTTGTGCATCTTAGGAATATAGCAAATAAGATCCATGTTAAACATTAATACTTATATTCAACATGTGCCTACACACAGAAAAGTCATCACCCTCTATTCCCATCGTAACTCCCACCTACTTCAATTCAAAACCAAAAGTAAATTGATCAAACATAAATTAACACACCTATTCAATACACCAAAATGCAATTCGAAGAATGGAAGTCTTGATAGAATGCAATAACATCTCCGTGTGGTTAATATATGACGGCTTAAAGATGAGCAGGAAGGTGGTTTATCTGAAATCATGGAAAGCAATCCAGAAGGCTTTTGTACTAGTTCTTCAACTAACACGCAGCATCCGTACATTGTTGAATCATCAGCAACCTATGAAACAAACAAAAAAATTGCATAGGTATGTATCATACAGAAAATAAATAAATAAATAAATAAATAAGGATGCCAAATAATTAACTTGGAGAAAAAGAAAGCAAACAAATTAAATCTATTCAAGGAATAGGAGAAAATATCTCAATGGGGCACACCAGTACAAAGTTAAGTAAGTGTCTTAAATTTCAATGCATATCAATTAGAGCTAATAAAAATCAGAAAGCTAAAGTACATAACTCAGTTATGTTAATCCTCTTGGGCCTTGCTTGCCTTCAAGAAGGAGGCTTCTCCTCTTTGAGCATTAAAATACAACTCCAAACAATCACTGAACAGCATGACTCAATAAACCGGTTCATTGCAAAACCAGAAACTCCAGAACATACTTCCCCAGTAATATTAACAGTATATACCACAATAATGGATTTCCATGAGACTAGCAATATGATATGCTTAGTGTGTGTTTAACTGGATTACACAAGATCTTGGCAAAGGAAAAAATAATTCGAACTCCAACCATTCCTATTTAGATTAAATGCTCCTCCGATGATCACATTGTTTCTCCAAATTGGGCTGTAGCTCTTTTTGAACCTTCATCCCCATTTCAGTAATCATTAGATAGATCATTTCTCAAACAACATAGTCATTAATAGGGAATGATTCTGAGACATTATGAACAATAGCAGCCAATGTGTTAGGTTGCTCATGGACTGGAACTAACAAAGTTCGGTGTATATCAAAACAACACAGATTTTGCAAGAGTTAGCACTAACAAAGAGTACATGTTGGCAAATGATAAAAGGGCAGAGTTCAGCGCTCAATTGGGGTTCTGCATCAGGGCAACAATGGAAGATGAACCACACGGCAATGGATTAATATCAAACTAAGGAGGGTACTCATAATTTCATAAGCCTCAAAATAACTTAAAGAGAGATCAAGTTTAACTATTATATCATAAAAAGAACCCCAATTGATGACTGCACAATAGAAACCGAAAACACTGCAAGAAAAAAAAAAAAAAAGAAGGTTCTACAACTACAGAAAGTTGCAGCAAAAAATAAAGTTGCCGAGCACAATTTAAAAACAGCTCTATACATGAAGATTGACGTTGTGAGTTAAAGTAGCAAGAAGCCCGTCTCTATTCCAAGAACTATCAGGAATTTATAGGTCAAAGAACAGATTTCAGAAACAGACTTATAGAATTATGTTTAAGAAAAGAGCAAATGATACAAATGCAAGAAAACAAAAGCAATGCAACATAACATCCTGTAGCTTACCTGTAACCGGAATACAAAGGAGAGATCACTTTGTTTGAGGTGTTCCTGTAATATAAGCAATGAACTAGGGGATCAAAAATTTCGAAAATTATACTGGAAGCAACTCAAAACTGTAAATTTGAAGGAAAACAAACCAAACTTGGCAAATATAACTCATCAAAGGCTACAGTAACATAAGCAGTAACTAGCTGGTGATAAAAAAAGGTTTTCATGATAACACAATGAGGCATAATATATCGAAGTACCTGCCCAAGAAGAATTTCATTCAACTCACTCATGGAAGGACTTCTCTCAACGGAATGAACCTGAAATTACACATGACCGAGTTTGATAAACACCTGTGTAAAAGCTCACGCCTACTTTAAGAACAAACAAACAAAAAAATCTACTTTGAGTGCAAAAATACATAAGCAAGCAAGAAATAAAATAAAGACTAAAGTCTCAAACCAGTTAGGTGCATAACCATTCAGACATTTAACTTCTTGAAAAGTAGAAAGAAACATGCTCACATGCATTATCAGTTGTGCCAAACTTTCTATTCTTACATAAACTGCACGAGTGATGTAGTTGCACCATAGTTTAACAAATTATGTTACTTTTTTAATCCCCATTTTTATATCAGAGAGCAATAACAGGCGAGCGCTTCCCCTCCCAAATACCTCCTTCCCATGTTGGACCAAAGACCAAGAACTTCCCCTTATTAAAGGGCTAGAGGTATCAGATGGCTATAAGGGCTAGTTATGTCTTCACTTAACCATTGGATTAGTGATATTACACAGTGGGCCCCCCACTTCCCCTGAAGGTGCTAATGTCTCCAGCTAAAAACAATTGATATCATATGAAAAATTACCCCAAGTTTGCGATTATTTCTTGTTTATCTTTTGTTGCAATTCTCAAGAGAATTAGAAAAGGTTTGAACTATCAATAAAGCGATTGCGAGCATTATTAGAGAAATATCTTTAAAGTGGTTTTTTTGTGGATAAATCAAATTTTATTGGAAAAATACAAGAGACTACCCTTAGTAAACAGGCACTGTGCAAGAGAATGGCGCAAAAAAATTAGCATCCAAAGCTAAAGTCTTAAAAATCTATAAAGGAAGAAAACCAATAACAGCTCAAAGATTTCATCCAATTAAAAGGGGTAAAGAAAAAGAGGGTATCTGAAGGCTTAATTATCATAGTTTTTACTCTTATTAACTTATGAAGATTTCTATGAACAGGTTTGAATATTAAAAGCGGAAGAGATTTGGAAGACATCAACTTCTCTAAAGTTTCAAACTTTAATGAACATTTTTCTTGCGCCAGTAAGATGGTAACTAAATAAACTTCAAGCATAAGTTACATCTTATGATTCCACATCAGCTGAAAAACTAGAAGTCATGGGCAATAAGAAATATAGCTCCTAACTTTCAAATACACAAACTGATCATTCCAAAAATTGACCCAAAAAGCAAACACCCAACCTCCAAGCCTCCAGGGAAGCAAAATGAAAGAAGATCTTTGTATTTAAGAGGCAGCTGCTTTTCTGGAGGGTAAACAAATAAGACCTGAAAATAGAACAACCAATCAAATCAAATGTGTAACAAACATCTAAATGCAAATGAACTCAATATTTTCCTAAGAATAATACCCACCTGAGGTTCAATGTTGGGTTCTACACGCGATTGATTCTGAGAACTTAGCGCACTTCGCAATCTTACAGAACCTTCAGACTTTCTGGCAATGTATTGTCTATGAAGTGCTTGAATATCACAGTTAGGATGAAGCCCTACAACTACCATGCTCTCAAAAAGTTTTGTTGGCTCCTTTAAAGACCTATGATCCTGCACACTTAAATAGGATAGATGTTATTCAAAACACTATAGACAAAACTGTCATTTTATGAGAAAAAGGCCACGACAAAAAGTGTAATCACCAACTGCGGCCTGTATCAGCCATCATATTGCCATAATGAACTAACTGAATAAACAAGCAGGACGGTATGGCTATATAAAATCAAACTTGGAAAACCCTTCAGCAACAGCTTGCTGAATTTCCTCCATTGAGAAAAATTAGTAACATGAACATGGAAGAGTCCACTGAAACACCATAGCATACCAAGTATTGCAACTGAAAGCTTGCCCATTGGCGCTTTTGGCTAGTCAGAACTTCTGGATTGTATGTTGCACTTTTCACTTCAGATGGCGGTGAGAATCCTTTTAGCACTCTAGCAACTTGGCGCTGCAGTTTTTGTATTGGGCTACCACCGTTATCATCTTTCGACGAAAATACCACAGATGGCCGTGGTGAACGAGTGGCAGTGGCAGCAGCAGCCGCAGCAGCAACAGCTCTTGCAACATCTTCAAACGAAGCACCCCAACCTGGGCTACCTGTCTCTTCATTATTAGCCATCCTAAAAAATCTCCCTCCTGCACACAATAATACAAGTCTGAGATACACAAAGTTATTACAAAATCACTAGCTAAATTATAATACATATTCCGGCAGAAACACAAAGCTCGATACTCAAGACCTCACAAGATATCCGCCACCCTGAACTAGAAACGACCGGTCAATAGTTAGCTTAGCAGCACAAAATTGTTCTTAACAACTACAAATAAAGAAACTTTTAGATTGTCCTCATATCCAAGACAACATAGAGCATAAAAAATGAACGATAACACACAATCCCCTACTCCCGAAGACACTTCAAAACTGTTTAAAGAAATACTTTTTTATGCTTTTACGCTCTATTTGGAACCTTCCCAGCAATTTCCAATACCCATGGCGCGCTCTCAATTTGTAAGCTGATTAGCAGAAATTGTCCAAAACCCTTTTTTCTTAAAGTGAAATCATCCAAAAACTAATCTTGTGAATAATTCCTTCCACTGCATTCGCGCGCGCGTCTGGGTGTCTTTTCGTGTGTGTATATACACAGATGCAAACACATAAAAGTATACGGAAATTTTCCTAAAATAAGTCGGATTAAGCTAGTACTCAAGACGCATGCTTGTACACCAAATTATGAGATTTTTAGGCTCAATTTTTTTAAAAATAAATAAATAAATAAACGTTGGTATAAAACAAGTTAATTTTCCTTCTATCCAACTCTGACAGTTACACAAGTTCAGGCAGAAGAAAAACAACAAATTTGACCTTCTAGTAAAAGTGAATTTCACAGCTGAACGAATTCAATAACTCTGTGAATTTAATAAACAAGCATAAACAAACAACCACGAAATTAACACCACCATCACAAAACCAAGAACAAAAAAAGGGAACTTCAGTATCTGTGCTTGTAAATGAAACGATCATTCAGAAATAGATTGAATGAAACACATAACCACAAGAACTATCACGGAAGAGCTCACCTTTCTGCAGCCGAACTTTCACCAATTCTAGAGAGAGAGATAAGAAGAAGAAGAAGAAGAAGAAGAAGAAGAAGAAGAAGTTCAGGCGGCCAAAACAAAGCTGTGCCTCTGGAAATGGTTCTCAAAGAGACAGAGAAAAAGGAGATTTATGCGAAATTAATTAGGGTAAATTAATATATAAATAGAGATATTAAAAATGGTTAGAAAGAGAGGAAAGAGGACCCTCGTGTGCGTCGAAACTGCAATAAGAGGAAGGAGGGAGGGAGAGAGAGAGAGAAGCGACGGTCAGTTTCTTCTTCGTTGTGTTGTGTCCATGTGTAGTCTTGTGTTCCTGTTAGCGATTGAGAGCTCCTGTTTGGTAACAAGAATAGGCATCCAATGAACTACTTTTCTTTTCTTTTTTAAATAAAATAAAATTATTACGGTTTACGGGGTTAAATTTTTAGAGTAAATTAATAAACTTTTTCTCCAATAAATTATTACGGTTACGGGTGTCTATATTTGTCTCCTCGATATCTATTTCGCTAAAAGTCCATAGATGAATGGAAATAGTGTAAAATAATTAAAATATTCATTCACATAAAATGAGAGTTTTAAACGTTAAAAAATCATTAAATTTATTCTTAAATGTTCTTTTGATTAATTTTTAATATAAAATATATGTAATATTTATTAAATAACCATTCATTCTAAAATATTTAAGCTACTAAAAAATAATAAACTTAATTATTTAATTTCATGTATTTAAGGTTTAAGTCAGTACCTTTATATTAAATATTATGTTATATTATCAATTATTTGAAGAAAAAAAAATAAAATTATCAATTTAGTTTTTTAATTAATAATCTAACAATATTTTTTATGTGAACAAATATAAAAGGAGGACCGTTGTTAATGGTAGTTTATACTTTTTCTCTAATTTAATAGTCACTTCAATTTTACATGTTGAAAACGTTATTTACCCCTATTCTTATTAAAGTAATGTTATATATCACACTAATATTTTACAAATATCTTACAATTTGTTATATCTTCTCAAATTGTTTTTTGCCTATGAGTATATTTGCATTTGGTTCAGATCTTTAGATTGTGGGTCTGAACGATATCCTGGCTTTCGGGTTGAGGAGGATGAGTATTGGCTTTGGAGATTTCTCCTCTCAAGGTCGAGGAATAAGTACTACATATGCATTGGATGGTGTCTGTTTGATACAAATCTGAAATTAAACCTGATGATTAGTCATAGGTTAGCGGATAATTACGTTATGGCTGATTTGTTTAGCTTTGGCTATAATTTACTTAAAAGCTTTTGCTCTGTTTGTAAGAAATTTTTGCTCGCGAGTTTTATAAATGAGAATTAAATATTTCTTTTTTTTTTAAAAAAAAATAATAATATTATAAACTATATTTTTACTTCAAACTTACCCTACAGTGTTGAGTAATGTTAAACCACACAAATATACAATAAATATATTTTTTTTAAAGAAAAAAAAATCCAATAAATATTCTACCATGCTTAATGACAACTCTTATTAAAAAGAAAATATAAAAAATAAGCCCCCCAAACAAACTGTGGTTTTTTAAAGAGCCTCAAAATGTTCAAAAAGTGTTAAAATAGCCCATCAAACTATCAAAGTGTGTCAAAAAAGCCAATTTTTTTTTTAATTCCTATAATACCCTTATTCTTTTAAAAACTAAAATAAAAAATGTTATTGATTCTTTTTAAGAGAAAAAAGAAAAAAAAAATGCATATCCATTGACTAAATTATTTTTTTGTTTAAGAAATAGTTTAGTTTATTTTTTATTTTATTATTTTAGTTTTAAAAATAATATGAGTGTTATAAGAATGTTAAACAAATGTTGCCTTTTTAACACACTTTGGTAGTTTGATAAGTTACTTTAGTACCTTTTGAACATTGTGGGGCTCTATCCTAAACAGTTGTTAGTTTAAGGACTTTTTTATATTTTTCCTAAAAATAATTGGCACTACCACTAGTTATAATATATATATTTTTTGACATGTTCACACAAGAGATTCGAACTAGTAACCTCCGCTTCATTAGGCGTAGTTCTAGCCGATTGAGCTACCTCTTGGAGACTAGTTATAATATATTGGTGTACTGTGATATTTATACACATGTTCATGTTCCTTTTTTTTTTGTATTTATAAGTGATTTTTAAAATTAGTATTAAATTTATGATGAATTCTCATTAGATTTTAATTTAATAATAATTGTAAAAAAAAAAATTATTTTAAAAAATAGACGTAAGAATGTGGAAGTGTCTAGCGGTGTTACTCATTTAACATTACTCCACATGTCAAAAAAAAAAAAAAAAAACACATTACTCTATTTATTATTTTATTTATTTGGGATCGGCTTTTTCCCGGGTACTCAGGGCGTGCCATGCGCCGCTCATTGATATAAAACGAAACAAGTTGGTGGAGGGGGCTGTTTGAGGAGTGGAGTATTCACACGGTGGCCATGCTTTCACCAGCTTCCCTGATCCTGACACGTGGTGCAAATGTTTTGAATCCCAAGGGGGGCGATTGTTTTGGATTTAGTCAATGCCACATGGCATATACAAGATTCTGTTCAGAGACGGGAATGGTCTTTTGGTCAAAGGATGATGAGAGAGCAATTTCCACGACGCTTTTTAATTAGGAGTTTCTTTTTCGAATTATTTTAATGGGTTTTTTTTTTGGGTGAGGATGGTATGATGGGGTATGATGAGGGAGACAAAAGATGTGCCCTTTAATCTTTATGCTCGTGTTGTGGGAGAGAGGGACCAAGAGGAATTGGATGGGAGCTCATGGCTAACATCATTGTAGGACAACAGGACCATGTGGGGTACCCCCTTATCAGAACTGTTCGACTGTCTGGGTATCCTAACTTAATTACCTACAAAAAAAATAATAATAATAACAAACCATATTAATTAGCATGGGATATGTTACTAAAATATGGACCTGTCACATGCAAAAATTTACTGATGTAACACTTGTTAGTATTGCCATGCATGCTAGCTAGATTCGACCATATTACTCAAATGCTCAAGTCAATTGGTGAGGGTGAGAGAACAACTTTAGCATGGTGATGATTGAGCAAATAAAGCGTGTATGAGTAAATGTTCTATTCTTATATAAGTCGACATCCTCCGCCCAAACTCTTTTGAGTTTTAGAAACTCTCGCCAATATATAGTTTATTACTGATGTAAGAATTTCTTCCTTAGGTTCATAGAGCAAGCAATTTGCTAAGATGGCAGGGTGAAGAATCAGTTGTTAAGTGTTATATCTTAGTAATAGTGTACTCATATCATTGCTAACTGTTTGGACCGCAAGCCATTGGGCTTTATAGGCCCCTTGGTTGTGGGTCATCGGTCTTCTACTACCCTTTGGGCGTAGGCTATTTGGCCTTCAGTGGGTGACCTACCATAAGGCTGCCTGTAACCAGGTCCTCTAGTAGTCTTCCAATTTTCTTGAACGATTGGACTATTTAGATGGTCAAATTACATATTTACACCTATGCTAAAATACTTAATGAAGAAGATATCATTGTATACTTGATAATTATCTCCATGGATTGATCAACAAGTTTTTTTAAAATTATATAAGTGGGTTGCTTATAAAGTATACCTTAAAATTGTCATGATTTTGACAGATTATATAACCATAGTTATCACTCCTTAATCCTTACGGATTGATAGCTAGGGTGAACATTATTAATCTACCCTATATAATTACCTCCATTTGTTTCTCCATCTGCCAACAAAGAAAACTTGGCCATAAGGGGTTGATGGGGCATACATATATTCCTTAAACTCCCACATAATTTCCTTTTTAATTAATTAATTTTTTCAAGGAAGTTATCAATGGCAATTTGACCATGGACTTTCCAGCCCGCTGTCTTTGTGGAGCTTGACCTATTCATAGCCTCTGACGACGACAAGGATGTACCAGAAATTTGTTAATTATCAATTATCATAGAAGTCGTTCTTGACGTTTAATACGGTTTCTTTTACACACTGTGTATGAGTTAATTATAACTCATTTTGACGTTCAAAGCAAGTGGTTTAGATATTTTAGTAGTCATTTATTGGTAAATATTGCACTCTTGAAGATCTTAAAGTTACAAAAAAATGTAATCAGACAATTAATACCCCTCTAGAAAAGGATTGAAAGATGTTTCGAAGCTCGTCTTCTTACATGTGTTCCTTCAAGATGGGTCATGTTTTTTCCCACTTCTCGTTAGTTTGTAGTTTGTTTCATTAACTGTCTTCTTTGATGGTATCAATTTTTTTTATGGTCTTGTCATTTATTTAATTAATTTTCAAGTGTTTTAAAAATTAAGAAGACTTTGTCACCTTTATTTTTGTAATTTTTTCTCTCTTTCCTGTGCATTAAAAAAAAAAAAAAAAAGCTTATAGGTGGCCGGCAGAGGGTAGTTGATGGGCACATATAACAAACCGAATCCGTACGCCAAAAGTCCAACATAGAGTGGACTTGGAACCGGAAAAAAGGCAGAAGTAGCAGCCGTCTGCTACCTTCATCCTTCCTTTTGTAGACGCCAAGCCAGCCAAGTAGCCAACTACCGCTACGACTGCAAAACCGACCTCTACTGGCAAAATAACGTTAGGGACCATCTAGAATTCTAGATGGTATTAAGGTATAGAGAGGGCCCATCGGCCCAAAAGCAAACCTGATCCGAGCTTAGATTTGCTAATTAAATCACGAATATACACCACGTTCAATACTTGCTCGTTGGCACTTGCCTTACCAAGAGAAAATAATTATTTCTATTTCAAATTTCTTCTATTTCTTTTAGATAGTGAATTTATAAAGGTAAAATTGTCTAAATTTTTGGACAATACTACCTTTTTAAATGCACTAATTAAAATAAAACGAGAAAAATTGAAATAGAAATGATCCTTATCCCTTAACAAGCCCATTAATCACTTACCAATTATAATGACAAGTACTGTCGGGTAGACTCTACAAAAGGTAAAAAGATGCACGTCGTAGGTATGCGTTTACTTGCTTATACAAATTATCAAATTTACTTTTTACTAACTTAAACATTAGAGAGAGTTAGGTTGTTGTCTTTACCGAGTTGCCACTCTTCCCCTTAAACCTTTTTATGTAAATCTCCAACATTCAAGATCTTGGAATGGCTTATCCGGTTGACCAAGTCCTGCGCCCACCTTCTTTCCCACTTGCTGAGTGCTTACGGTATACTTGACTTCACATTGATACTTTTATGGAATTTATAAATTTTATATAAACTAATAATTCATTTTATCTGTCAATTATTATTATTTTTTCATATTTGGTATTAGGTTCATGGTGCATTTAAATAAAGAAATATCAGCCTTTATCGTCTTTAAGAGATAACTCAATCGGCTGAAACCACATCTAATTTAATGAAGCGGAAATTACTAGTTTGAATCCCTTAAAAAAAATACCAGCCTTTGTCCTCTGAGAACGTTGACCAAAAACGTCAATTAGTCTATATTTTTTATTTATTAAGACTCTAATCTAAGTAGTCTTGTGTTAGATTCAATCTTCATCCGATGGATGATGATCATTCATCACCATCTTGTTGTGGATTACGTCAAGTGGGCCAAGCCCAACTGAACAGAGCCAGTACGAGGTTACCTGGGCCCAACATACTCATTCCTGTTTCACATCTAGCAAGTATAGCCCAAGGAAACTTCTCATAAACATAAACTAACATCCCAACCTTAACCTAAAAAATTTATAAATTTTAGAGTTTCTCGCTTCTATTTCTGTGCTTATTCAGTTTATAATCCAATACCAGCCATTTTATTTTATTTTTTAATAATTTGTTAACGAAAAATTATGTGTAAACCATGAACAAAATTTAAAACTGACAATAAATGAAAAAAAAAATCTCGAATCTCATTCATCGGAACAAAAAAAAGGGGTATTATAAATTTCCTACAAATTTACATGATAATTCATATGAATGTTACGTGGCACAACATGAATTAAAAAAAAGTAGTAATTGACAAGTAAATTTAATTATTAGTTGGTTGATGTGATTAATGCTACATAGACTTAGTTCTACGCAGTTTATAAGAGATTTGTAATAATGCAATATATTATTCTTTTATTTAATTTATACCAAAGAAATTTCTAATATTAAATTTAATTAATTATTTTATATAAAAGTATCATTTAAATACCCTTACTCATCTTGAAACACGTGAAAAATTTACACACGTGATACATGATGACCCAAATATACGGTTAAGATATGACCGTCCATTGTCAATCTACAACCACTAAACAAAAAGGGATGCATTCATCGCATGGCACAAGGCAAGCCTATCCAATGTGTCCGCCCACACGCCATCGCATCCCCTACCGACCAATAATGCGACTAATATTATTGTCGTATCTTAAATGTCCAAAACCCCTCTCACAAATTTCATTATTTGTATATAAGCCCTCGCTTCTGTTTTCCACCTGTGTATCTGGGGAGATCATCGTCATCAAAAGATCAGAGTGCTGTGTACAATAATGGCGGAGAATTCCCTCTTCTCTCCTTACAAGATGGGCAAGTTCAACCTCTCTCACAGGTGAGTCTTCTATGGTGTTTCAGCCTAGTCTCTGTAGCACCCAATCCGATCCTCCCTCTGCTTAGGTTTTTTTGTTTCAGAGGGGGGTCAGGGACGGTGGGAGGGACTCCACGGAGTTTGGAAAGCGGACGGAAATTTGGTGGAGGGCATTGTTGTCTTTTTGAAATGTTTGACCATAATTGGGATCTGAGGGTGGCAGGCAGGGCAATTTGATATAATAATATATATATTTTTTTACGGAATTGCCCTTAACCTTCGGGGGTATTTACGGCGTGTCAGGGTGGTGCTTGCTCCCATGACGAGGTGCAGAGCTTTGAATGGAATTCCACGGCCAGCGCTTGCGGAGTACTACGCTCAAAGGTCAACCAACGGCGGGTTTCTCGTAAGCGAAGGGACTTTGGTCTCCAACACAGCCGCCGGGTAATTTCGTAATTCTGTTTGGTTTTCAATGGCCTTTCATTCTTAAAATAATAGGTGGACGTCTTTGTCTGGTCATTGTTGGTCGGTAGGGCCCAAACGTTCTCCAACTTTAGTTAGTGCTATATGTGGGGCCCAATAAGGTCCATCCTTTCGGCCTATCTCAATCTAGTGGGCTGCTAGCCTGCTAGTGCTTGGACCTGGGCCACCCGGCTATGCGTATAGGAATATGAAAATTTTAGACTAAAAAATAAAAAAAGGTTTTTTTACAATTTTGTTTGGTTTTTATTATTAGAATAATAATAATTAAAAAAAAATAAAAAATTGGCAGGGGCTGGATCTGGATCCATTGGTATTAGGACACGTATCTCACATTCAAGGGACACATATTTCAATTTCAATTGAAAAAGAGTAATCTTATAAGAGTAATGTTATAAGTCATTTTAAAGGCCTTTAAAATGTGACGTGATTTTTAAAATTACCGTTGAATTTAAGACGTGATTTATTGAACTTTGATTTATTGGTGATTTTAAAAGCTATATTACATTTGGGACGACTTTGAGAGAACCCTAGACACGTGTTTCAATGCTAATAGATTATGATCCGATTAAAGCTGGATCCAAACTAAACTAAAAAGGATTTCCAATAATTTGTTAGTGGTCATAAAAAGTAACAACTACGAAATCAAAGCTTATCTTCTATGGTATAGCGTCGGCATGTTTAAGTACCCAATAGAAAAGGAGTTTCACTGATATTTTGGTGGTATAAGAACCAGGTTTCCGCATGTTCCTGGGATATACAATGAAGAACAAGTGGAGGCGTGGAAGCAGGTGGTGGATGCAGTTCACGACAAGGGTGGCATCATTTTCTGCCAGTTGTGGCATGTCGGTCGGGCATCTCATCAAGGTAATAAATGGCTATGAGTGGTCATCTGCTCTTCGGTAGATTAGTTAGCTTCATTGTTATTGAATCGCTGACTATTCTTGTTGGCGTCTTTGACCAATTGATTAGTTTATCAACCTGGCGGGGCCTCACCAATTTCATCAACGAACAATCCCATATCGAAGAGGTGGAGAATTCTGAAGCCAGATGGGTCCTACGGCACATATCCGAAGCCAAGAGCCCTGGAAACTTATGAGATACTAGATGTTGTGGAGCATTATCGAAAGGCAGCCTTGAATGCCATTCGAGCAGGTTAGTTTTGAGTCAATGCCATACCCCTGCAGATACTTGTGGACTTGATATCCATCTCTTTAGGAAAATTAAAACGCTATATCTACAACTTTTTTACAATTTGTTGATTAGAGAATAGGGAGTGCTAATTTTTTTAGTAGTTGACTTGAATCTAATCACATGCTAATACATTTCAACAAGTTGTAAAAGAATTGCAGGTGTAGCATTACTTATCTCTTTAATTGGTCGGATCACCCCAAATTGCCCAGACGGAGTAGTTGGGGGTGCGGGTGGTTCGACAATGATTTCAGTTCCAATGAAACGAAGTTTGTTATAAAGAGTTATTTGTCATTTATGTTTATTACAAGTTTTAAACTTAAAGGAGTTTATTGCAAATTGGTACAACCACATAGTCTAATTACTTAGTTTAAGGAATGAGAAGAATAGATGAGATCCATTAAGGGGAGCTTAAACATTTAGTAAAGCCGTCAATAAACTCTCTCCTGGACAACATGGGGCAAAGAGAATAGGATTATATAAATTTTGTGAATAGCAATCAGTTTTCATTTACCAAAGCAGAGTTTGCTATGGCTAGTAAAAGGACCTGGAATGAAATTCCTAATATAGAGTTTGGATTTTCTTGATTGTTTCAAGGCTCTCTTTTTACGCCAAGCTGGATGCCATGGATATATATTTGCATATGCCTACCATGGCGTTTTATTACAAATTAGTTTGCTAAATGCATGATTAGATTGACCCAAACCTCTGCTTAACATACATTTCTCATTCCGGCAAATAGACGGTCTGTTATTGTGTTCAATAAAGCACATAGATGGTTTTGTTTGTCAATGCTTTTTGGATGGTGTTATTTGTTTTTGTTTGAAAGGCAAGAATAGATTTGAATGTTTTGTGTTTTAGATTGGAAAACAAAAAGGGAGACAAACAAAGCTAATCTTCATGTAATGCTCAGGTTTTGATGGAATTGAGATTCATGGGGCGCATGGCTACCTCATTGACCAATTCTTGAAGGATGGGATCAATGACAGAACAGACGAGTATGGCGGGTCAATTGCAAATCGGTGCAGATTCTTAATCCAGGTGGTTCAAGCAGTAGTTGCAGCCATTGGCGCAGAACGAGTTGGCGTCAGAATTTCACCAGCAATTGATCACCTTGATGCCACAGACTCTGACCCGCTCGGCCTAGGCTTGGCAGTGATTGATAGACTCAACAAGCTTCAGCTAGAACTGGGCTCAAAGCTCACTTATCTCCATGTGACTCAGCCTCGATACACCGCTTACGGCCAAGCGGAATCCGGCAGACCCGGCAGTGAAGAAGAGGAAGCTAAGCTGATGAGGGCCCTGAGAAAAGCTTATCATGGAACATTTATCTGCAGTGGTGGCTTCACTCGGGAGCTAGGATTGGAAGCTGTGTCTGATGGTGACGCTGATTTGGTATCCTATGGACGCTTTTTTATCTCAAACCCAGATTTGGTCTCGAGGTTTAAGATCAACGCACCCCTAAATAAGTATATCAGAAAAACCTTCTATACCCAGGATCCCGTTGTTGGATACACAGACTACCCATTTCTGGAACCATTATCCCGCCTCTGATGAGCTCCATGCGTACGGCCTTTGCATATCTTGTTTTGTGCTTCATGAACTTGATTTTCGTTGTTGAGAAAGAATAGCTAACTTAATTGTTCACAGAATCATTAAGTTATGCATGTGGAGTAGTACTCTTAGGGTAATAGAAATGGCAGCAAAGGCCACATCACTTCGTAAGAGTTTTCTTCTGTAAAAATATTTTGTAAGCCTATCATTTCTCATGAGATAATAACACGTGATCTTCAAATACTAAGTGCAGAAATGTTTGGTCAAACATAAAGTCATAAATGAGTTCTTCGTGCCCAAAGCATGCATTTTCCAAGTCCTAGTGAAGTATTTTGGTCGGGATAAGTTTTAGAAAGACAGAATTTTGGTTGAGTTGCTGCTGCATAGCTCAAGAACACGGAAAGGACATGACGAAATAATTGCAAGCTGATTTTCACTCATATTTATACGCCAGCCAACTGTAAATTCATGCTACTACTGTGTAGTGATGTCATTTATATAACTGTCATATGAGTCTATATGACTGTGAAGACGTGGTATATTGAAAATCGGCATTTGATTGACAAGAGTTTATAAAAGGAAAATATAGTAATTAATAATTAATTTTTACTGTCACATCATTTTAATTGTATGACAATCCTATAACAATATACTAAATAATATTTTTTATTTTATAATTTTGCCATACAAATTTATTTTTCTAACAACAGAGATAGGTAACTAAATACATTAAGTAATGATTATTTCACACTCCCCTGCACCGAAGTCCTAGACGTTACCCTTGCGAAAATCCAGGAACATGGAAACGATAAGCTGGTGTTTTATTGGTATTGAAAAGACCAAAATGTTGGCATGGACATGCTGGCCTCATGTTTTCATTGAACATTGTGTAAACAAACCCCGTAACGGGATATGCTGATCGAGTAGGCGTCCCCTCTATCTTGGCAAGACGTCTCATAAGATTGTGATTGAACATTAACATTACCGCAAGTGCTGGCGTGGTGAAATTACCGTTCCCGCCAGATGGCCAACCGCTCACACCCACCACCAAGCTCAACTCCGCATTACACCTAATAAAAAAAAGGATAAATTTAATTATTTAATTTATTCTGCCACTCTTCTTCACCTTAATAAATGAAATATTATAATAAAAAAAATATAAACTTTTGAGATAAACGGCAATTTAACCGTACTTAAATAAACCCTCTTTTGTGACTGCATAATTGAAAGCGTCTAATAAGGCGTCAAGCATGTTCCAATAACCATTGATGCCGTCCGGTTTACATGCTATTATTAAAATAACAGCATGTATGCGGTAGGAAAAGCAACGGTTGAGTTTGAATTTTAAAATTAACTTATTTTTAAAAGCTTTTAATAGGAGAAAAAAAAATTTTTTGATGGATTTAATCTTTACTGTTATTTTTACTACAGCATAACGTAAGCCAAATCCGTCCCAATAAACAGCTTTGTGTGCAGTAAATGTTGCAAAAATCCTGTCTTATAACACCCGCTGCATAATAATCATATGGAAACACGTTCACCATAAGCATTGGTCTGCGGTATAAAGTTCCCATAGCTAGGATGACGTCCGTCATACGTTGTCTTGTCTCATCCTTAAACGCACCGTTTGAAGGCGGAAAAGTAGCACTCAAAACCGACGTGGACACCCCAGTGGTCAACTTTATCTTTACATCATGTTCGAGGAGTTCATTCTTAATATTTTGTATTGCCGGCGCAACGTACTCGCCAAAGGTGCCGGGAATGGCCTCGTTGCCTACGACAATGTATTCAATTTGAATTTTTCCGATGAAGAGCATGATGTTGTAAACTTGTAATTAACCCAATCTGAAGCATCTAAACCTTTTAGGTATGCCATGGAAGGTAATTTGAAATTCCTTATGTCAATGGTTACTGCAATATTCTGATCGATTAGCGCATTCGTGAGTTTGTAATTTCTTAAGACCATATTTGTGGCAGAGTTCAACGACGGAGTTTGCGTCGGGAATGTCATTTCCTGCCTTCCCGTGGACGACGCCGACATGATCAAACTCTGCACGAATGGCTGCTATGCCAAACGCAATCATCAGCACGCTACTCCAAAACACTTCCATCTGTTGCCAAAACATCTCTCTAAGAATATATATGCAATCGATTTTGTTATGATAATATCATATTCTAATAATTAATAAATGAAAAAATTGAAAGAAATTAGCATCTAACATACATACATATATGTCCTAAGAGGTAACTCAATCGGCTGGGACCACGCCTAATGAAGTAGATATCACTAGTTTGAATCCCTCTTCTCCCTTTTATGCGGACATGTCAAAAAAATAAAAATAACATACATACATATATCTACAAGAAATAAGGTCTTTAGCGTCGACTTTTTTTGGACGCTAAAAGTCCTAAAATCGACGTTAATACTATCAGCATCAACTTTTGGACACTAATGGGGTCGACGCTAATCGTCCGACCCTAATGAGATCATTAGCGTCGACATCAAAGTGGACGCTAATGATCACCTTTTAGCGTCCACTTTTGTCGACCCTAAAAGTCGTGTATTTTAGACGCTAATGCTAGAATGGACGGAAAGTAGAGTTGATGTTAGTACTCCACTATCAATGTTGACTTTGAGTGGACGCTGATAGGTGCACTATTAGCGTCCACTTTGAGTGGACGCTGATAGGTGCACTATTAGCGTCCACTCAAAGTCGATGCTAATAGTCTAATTTTTTTTTTAAAAAAAAAAATCAACTATCAAAGTCCAAACAAAGTGAACACTAATGGTTAAAAAAAAAAAAAAATTAAAAAAACCATTAGCGTCCAAACCAAGTGGACCCTAATGAGTGTTAAATTATTATTATTATTTTTTAAAAAAACCATTAACGTCTAAACAAAGTGAACACTAATGAGGGTTAATATATATATATTTTTTAAATGACTATTAGCATCCACTACAGTGGACGCTAATGGTCCTAACAAACTAAAAAAATAAAACATTAGGGTCAATTGGACCTATCACGATCGATCGAAAGAATGCACGAGGACCAATCGGATGTCTGATTGAACATTTAATTTCAATTGTTTCAATCATTTGATCCTATTACGATCAATCGAACTAATTCACTAGGATTGATCGAATATTCAATCGAACCTTCAATTGAATGGTTGAATGATCCTATCAAGCTTAATCGGATTAATGCACTAGGATTGTTCGGACGATCGATTGGATGTTCAATCGATTAAATGATCCTATCACGATTAATCATATTAATGTACTAGGATCGATCGATTGATCTTATCATGATCGATCAGGATAATGCACTAAGAGTAATCGGATGTTCAATTAAACATTCAATTCTGTCAAATTGGATCAATCATTTTATTGTATCACAATCGATCGAATTAATTCACTATAATCGATCAGATGTTTGATCAATCATTTAATCCTACTACGATCGATCATTTGATCCTACTATGATCAATCGAACTAATTCATTAGGATCGATCGGATGTTTGATCGAACATTTGATCCTATTACGATCAATCAAACATTTAAATAAGAATAAGAAATAGAAAACTTCAATAATAATATATTAAAAAAAACATCTAAGCATTTTAATTTAATTTGAAAACTTGTTTTATTTAAAAGAAATAAATAAATATTTGTTTTTTATATAAAGTAAGAATACAAAATAGAAAAATAAAAATAAAAAATTCATCAGTAATTTATATAAAAGAAATAATGACATATTATTGAAGGTAAATTTTTTGGAAATAACTTTTTTCTATTATATATGTAGGGTCAATAAAATCGGCCCAAAATTTATTTATTTATTTATTTAATTTCTGGTTTTTTTTTAATTAAAAAAATTATTTATTTATTTATTAATTTCTCATTTTTCTTTGATCATATCATGATCAATTGAACTATTTCACTAGATACGCCCCACTCAAATTGGACGTTCTTATAGCGTAAAAAAACCTTCCTCCGTGGAAAAGCTTAGTTCTCTCTCCTCGAAAGAACTCTCTCTTGGAGAATTTTTTTTGAAAATTCTCTCCTTCTTTATCCGTATACACTTCTACTGATCCCTGATCCCTGCGGTTTATATTTGCTGCTGTCTTTGTTTTTTTGTCTCTGTTCATCCCCCTTGCAAGTTTACTTCTTCTCCAAGAAACCTTTGATCTGTTTCTTTCCTAAATCTTTCCCTTGTTTTTATCTTTTCTCAACCCCTTCCCTCCCTTTCTTTTACATCCTTTTAAATGGATAATCTAGATGTGGACTTGTTAATAGCACAAACTGCTGCACTCTCTTGGGAGGATCCCTCATCTTAGCTAGAAACTCTACCTCAAGAGCTGATCCCCTCTGAACTACTACCTTTAGTTGGAAAAATAATATCCAAAAAAACCCAACATAACCAGACAGTGCATGTTGCATTGATAAAAGCCTGGTTTTTTGCCAACCCCTTTTCCTTTGCTGTCCTGGGGCCAAATCTGTTTCTCTTTAAATTTTCAGATCAAACTCACATTTCCAAAATCCTTGCGAATGTTTGGAATGTGAATGGCTCTCTTTCAGCTATCCAAGTTTGGACCCCCTCTGCCACCATCAAAGACCTCCCATTGTTTGAAGTTCCTTTATGGATCCAAATTCATGGTCTTCCACTGCAAAATATGTCCACTAAAAATGCTATAGCCATTGGGAAAGGTCTTGGCTAGCTAGTGAAGGTGGAGGATAACAGTGGTGAAACTGTTGCTTTCAGAAGCTATCTCAAAGTTTTAGTTTCCATTGATGTCAACAAACCTCTGAATCCTGGATTCATTTTCAACAGAAGTGATGGAACTCAGACTTGGGTGAGTTTAAAATATGAATGACTAGATGTCTGTTGCACTGATTGTGGGAGAATTGGTCACCATCAAACTTCTTGCTTAGCTCGGCCTATGGAAAAACATCCCAAAAGGTACCTTATTTCTCTTAAGGTTAATATTTTCTCAAATCTTCATGTTTCCATGTCTGCTGCAAATGCTACTGTTAGTCACCAAAAATCTGATACTTCTCTGAATATCATTGCCAATTCGCCATGTTTTCCAAGCTCAACACCCAAAGAAAACCAGATAAATATCTGCACAAGTTCCAAAAATCCCCTGTCACAACCATCTCTTGTTCTCTGGTCCCAACCTCCCAAGTCTGTTACCACAACTACTCAAGTCATACCTTGCACAACCAACCCATCAGCAGTTACAATGGAAAACGCAATTGAGCATACTTTAAATGCTCTATCTTTATTCCAGAGGCCTACTAAACTGTACTCAAACACCACTTCCCCCTCAATTAGCCAATCAAATCCTAACCCCTCTTTATATCTCAACCAGCTAGACCCTCAACAGAAAAAGCCCACCTCAAATGACCAGAAAAAGCCCATCACTCCTATAGACTCAACCCCAACGGATACTAACCATAATACAACTCCCAATACCACATAAAGGACCTGTCACACTACAAAAAAAACAAGCCAGAAGAACCCCTACAATACTAGACTTACAAAAAAACCTTTAATATCCATCCAGGACAGACCTGCACTAACTAACTCCACCACCTCCATTTCCCCTTACTACAATGAGAAGAAAAAAAGACCTTGCCCATCTGAATTGCTCTTCCCTCCCAAAAAAGGCCCTGGAGCTGTTGCTGAAAATGCTGAACCACCAGATACAGCCCCATCCAATTTACTTCTATTTAGCCCGGGCACTATGGAGACAAAACCAGCTAGAGCTTTGTTCAAAGCTGCTAGAAAAGGAAAATCCAAAATTGGTTCAGCTGTTAAAGAGTTAGAAGACACATATGAGGAAAAGGGAGGCTTTGTCAAGCCTCCCCAATAGCAATGAAAATCTTGTCTTGGAACTGCAGGGGGCTGTCAAGGCCTGCTGTAGTTCAAACCCTGAGGAGATTGATCCGGGATTAATCTCCTAATGTTATGTTCTTGTCTGAAACCAAAACTTCTCCCCCCCAAGTCTCTACTGCTTTGAACAGGTTTGGTTTCTTCCTCATGACTCAGGTGGCTGCTTCTGGTTCTAGTGGTGGCCTAGTTCTTACTTGGTGCCCAGGAGTGGACCTTGAGTGCTTCATCTTAAACACAAACAACATTTCAGCTTGGTGTTATTCTGACCCCCCCCAATTCTCCTTGGATTCTCTCTTGTGTCTATGGTCCTCCTAAAAGAAGTAACAGAATGGTTTTTTGGGATTCCTTTGCAGCCATTGGGGAAGGCTTTGAAGCCTCTTGGCTTTGCATTGGAGACTTTAACTCTGTGGTGGATTAGTCTGAAAAAATTGGTGGCGGGCCTGTTTCTAGCTCCTCCGATTGCCCTTTTAGAAGGTTTATAGATCATTTTGGTTTGATTGATGTTGGATTTGCTGGAAATCCATTCACTTGGTCTAACAATAGAAAAGGTTTGGAAAACATCAAAGAAAGGTTGGATAGAGGGCTGGCTTCTCCCTCTTGGATTCTCCTTCACCCGGATTTCTCTTTGATTCACCTACCTGCACTCAACTCAGATCACAACCCCATCTCTCTCAATACAAACACAACCTCCTACTTTCTGCCTAGGCCATTTAGATTTGAAGAATTCTGGTCTAAGGACCCCTCATGTGGACAGGTTATTGAGATAGCTTGGCAGAAATACATCCTTCACTATCCTGCAAATTGCCTTCCTGTTAAGCTGAACCATACCAAAATAGCCCTCTTGAAGTGGAACTCTCTGCATTTTAGTAATATCCATAAAAAGATCAAGGAAACCCTTAACCTTATTGATGCAACTCAACAAGCTACTCCTTCTCCTGCATCTTTTGATAAAGAAGTCAGTCTGAAACTGGATTTGAACAATCTTTTGGTGAAAGAAGAATCCCTATGGAGGTCTAAATCTAGGGAAACTTGGCTGACCTGCAGAGATTTAAATACCAAGTATTTTCACACTTCTACTCTGATTAGAAGAAGGGCTAATGCAGTGAATTTCCTGAAGTTGGAATCTGGAACCTGGGTGTCCTCTAGAGATGAAATAGGTGGTAACCTCATTTCACACTTCTCAAACCTCTTCACTACCTCAAACCCATCTATTGAGACAGAATTGTTGGACCTGTTTTCTCCAATTATCTCTGTTGAGGAAAATGTCCTTTTGTGCTCTATCCCTGATGAAGCAGAAGTCTTGGAAGCTTTAACTAGCCTTGGTTCAACCAAGGCCCCGGGTCCAGATGGCTTTACAGCTCTTTTCTACAAGAAGTATTGACATCTGGTAAAGAAGGAGGTTCTGGTTTGTGTTGATCAGTTCTTCTCTCATCACTGTTTACTGAAAGAGCAGAATAAGTCCTTCATTGCTTTGATTCCAAAAGCTAGTGGCTCGCATACAGCTCATCAATTCAGGCCAATTAGTCTTTGTAACATTGTTTACAAGATCATTTTCAAGATTCTAGCTAACAGATTGAAGGCTACTCTTCCAAAGATTATCTATCCTCTCCAATCTGCCTTTGTGCCCAAGAGGAATATCCAAGACAACACTATCTTGGCTTATGAGCTCCTTCATTCTTTCAAGGCTAAAAGAGGGAAAGGTGGGTTCATGTTTTTGAAAATGGACATGGAGAAGGCTTTTGATAGGATGGAATGAAGTTTTTTGTTGGCAATCATGGAAAAACTAGGTTTCAGCCACACCTGGATCTCTTGGATTAAAATCTGCATCTCCACTCCTTCTCTATCTTTACTCCTTAATGGGAGTCCTTTTGGTTGTATTTCTCCTGGTAGGGGGCTGAGACAAGGAGATCCTCTATCTCATTTTCTCTTCATTTTGGGTGTTGAAGTGTTCTCAAGGCTCATGTTCAAAGAGGAGAGTGCCGGTTCTCTTAAAGGTCTGCAAATTGCTAGGTCCTGTCTAGCCATTCATCATCTTCTTTTTGCAGATGATTTGCTAATCTTTGGGAAAGCCACTGTCTCAGTTGCAGCTAGTGTTAAGTCTTGTTTGGAAAAGTATTGTAAGTGGTCTGGCCAGCAGAATAACTCCTCTAAATCCTCCATCAGATTCAGTAGAAATACCTGGCCATCTAGAATTGTAGCTATTTCAGTCACTTTCCCTTACTCCTCTAACCTTGGCACCTCTATGTATCTTGGTCTTCCCTTTCTGATGGGAAATTCAAAGAAGAGAGCTTTTCAAGGCATCATTGACAAAGTTAAGAGCAAGATAGAAGGTTGGAGAGCCAAGACCCTCTTTCAAGCTGGAAGGTTGACTTTGATCAAATCAGTTGCAGCAGCATTGCCCTTATATGCTATGAGTACATTTTTGCTCCCTACTAACTTCAGCTCTGAGTTAGATAGGATCTTCAAAAATTTTTGGTAGGGGTTCCCAGCTCTCAAGAAAAAAACCTTTCACTCAAGACATGGGACTCTCTCTGCATGCCAAAAGTTTTGGGTGTGCTTGGTTTGAGAAAGATGAAAGAAGTGAACTTGGCACTCATTTCAAAGCTGGGATGGAAACTTCTCACAAATTTTGACTCCATGTGGGTGGCCCATTTGCACTGTAAGTATTTACATTCCAGCTCCTTTCTCTCCCCCTCTTCCCATTCTTCTTCCTCATGGCTGTGGAAAGGCATCCTAAAATCCATTTCTATCATCTCTAAAGGTGCCTGTAACCGTATTCATAGTCTCTCCTCTCTCCCAATCTGGAGCTCCAATTGGATTCCTAGCTTAACTTCATTCATTCCCTCACCTTCTCCTTGGCTTTCTCATCATTTTCCAGACTTAAAAGTTTCTGAACTTTTCTCAATTGACCCTGTTTCTTCTGTCACAATTTGGAACCTTCCTTTACTTAATTACCTCTTTGATGATACTACAATTAGAGAGGTCCTTAAGATAAATTTCTCATCTCATTCTGAAAGAAATTTCATTTGGACACCATCTGCTAATGGTTTGTTCAATACAAAGTCAGCCCACAAGCTGATTAGTAGCCAGAGAATCCAACTTTCTACTTCCCCTATTCCAGCAGCCAACTGGAAAAAACTTTGGAAACTAAATCTGAATGATAGGCTAAAACTCTTCCTTTGGAAAATTGCATGGGACATTGTTGATGAGTGCCTAAAAGTGCTTATTTGAACCCCTTAATTTATATTCGTTAGGCTCTTAGTATTGTTAATTTCTAATTATTTTTGGTGTTTTTAGTGTTTTGAGTTGTGCAGGTCTTTACAACAAAAGTTGGCCACAAGAGAGCAAAAAGACACTAAGTGAAGATTTGGACCCCTGCCAAGTGCGTTCGACCGCACTTGGTGCGTTCGAACGCACTCACGGTCGAACGCAGGGACACGGTCGATCGCAGTCCCCGTCAGCCCGCATCTCGCGCGGGTGCCCTAGGAGTCCATCGCTTCAGCATGCGTCGTTACGGTTTTCTGCGGTCGAACGCACATTGTACGATCGAACGCACAACTCAGCAGTACGTTCGAACGCACTCGTAGGATTTTGTAGCCTATAAATAGGACCCTAGGCCATTTGGTCGAATACACATTTCTTTGGGGCGTTTTTAGAGAGCATTTTGCTTCTGTTTGCATTGCTCCGCCCCTTTTAGTTGTAAGCTTTTACTTTAATTTAATTTTAATGCAATATTTTAATTCATTTATGCTTTATTATTCAATGGGTGGCTAAAATCTTCAACTTAGGTTGAAGATGAAGCCTCACCCTTAGTTTATATTTCTTGCTTTTACATTTTATGCTTATTTTCCGTTATTTAATTCCGCATTCGTCATTTAATTTCTGTGACAAATAATTGAATGGTTGTGTGTTGTTGATACATTGATAGTCATCCGGTGATGTGTTCCAAGCCGGGTGCACAA